>CANSNZ010001376.1:0-1224808 GCA_947646795.1 Beta lomatogona | reverse complement strand
ATAGGAACCATAGTTGCATATGATGGTTCAACACGGGAAATCATAGGATCAACAACCATGATTTCATGCATTACGATAGTCATACGAGAGGTCAATTTCATGATCGTTGATTGCGAAGCTCCATTCACTCTCGTTGTTAGCACGACCATGGCTCCACGAGAAGCAAGCTATCATCTCAACATTGCACCAAAACATGAAGATGATAACTCCACATGGGGTAATCACATTCCTAGGAGATATAACAATGGGGGGAGGCAATGCAAAAATCCAGCATACCTCATATATGTCACCTAAATCATGAGAAGAACGACAATAGTCACACAGAGATACCGCCCCTCAAACAGGTAAAATACTACTTCTTTTAGCCTATTCCCGAGGAGGATCTTGGTCAACCGAACTGGATACCAGACATGATAGAGGATAAGAGGGTGGATAAGAAGTTCCATTGGCTATACAAAGAGTCCTGGCACTAGTGGAAAAACATCAATTGCTTTAGTTAAAAACCGTACAAATGCTCCGTATTTGACCCGTAGCAGCGCACGTCATACGAGCATTGGAGCATATATCAAATGCTCAGGTTGATAACCGGAGCATTTATTTTATCAAATGCTCAGGTTGTTTGTAAAACCGGAGCATTTGAGCTTTTTATCCGGTAAAGAAGGTCAAATGCTCCAGTTGTTGGGAAAAACCGGGCATTTGTGAGTAGAAATGCTCCATTTTTCTTTAACAACCGAGCATTTGAAGTTTTTAAATAATTAAAAAAAAGCACCAGCCAGCTATAGCCAGCAAGCATGCTGCACTCATACCTGGAAGCACCAGGCCGTGAGTATTAGGGCACATCTCAACCAAACATCAGCAAATCAAAACACAAATAGGGGATTGATGAGTTAAAATAGTACACTTTAACTATCACATTATTTGAAATTCGAATCTTTATTCACATAGGTTGACGCACACTTGAACTAAAATGGGATAAAATCAGTAGATTTAAACAAATATCGGGAATCGAGATAGTTCTAAAATAGAAGCATGATCTAGAACAAAATTATAAGCAATAGTGTCCTACACTTTGGCTATGTTTAACAAACCAAATATAAGAAAAGGATCAAAGAGATGCACGGGAACATGATAGAAGGGAGAGGCAGTGTGATCACATCAACAATATTAGCTCCACAAGATTATGGTGATCAAATCAACAATACTAGCTCCACAAGCTCCACCTACCAAAGACTCCCCTGACAACAACCTTAAGGTACAGAACATGTAGCAAGAAATTAATGTGAACAACAAATCTTAAGACACGTGTATTATTATCATATCATAGGTATGATTACAAAAAGTTACAGTGAAGTAGTATAACTGGCACCTTAATTCAATGAAATGAACCTAATTCTGCCACCCAATTAAAAAAACCATAAATATCTTCAAGTAAGAAACTAGGAACGCGTAATGATCAAACTACAAGTGTATTATCTAGAGCTCTTATGATTTCTTGTCTTGTCTCGCCCCACACTCCAAATACTACGAGATGAAGAAAGAGATATTACAATAAGTACTATGTCGAGGAAAATTTAAATTACATTTCAATTTATTGAGTGGATATATTCAGGTCGGCATTAGTATAAAAATATTAATAAGCTGCATAGAGCTAAGCTCAAATTGATAGGCTTGATTTTTCTCGGCCAACAAATCAAAAAATTGAATTTCAGATTAATAGGTCTTAAAGAACAACCTAGAACAACTGCAATGTGCTGAATTAAACAGACAACACATAGCGCGTTTAGGGCTTGCCACATTCGACTTGCTCATAAGTTAAAACTTAGAAAAGGAATATGGACTGGCAAACAGCAAGATGATAAAGATATTTAACACAAACTAAACCAACTCCTTCTTCGCTTAAGGTCTTGTAACCTTGTGTTGCTTTAGCTTATCACGAATTGTACCTTGCACCTACACATTGCATTACAGAGAGTCACTAACTAATAAATAGCTTATAATTCTCAAAAGAGTCTAAAGTGTTACCAATTAAACAATCACTATGAAAGAGTCACTAACTAATCAATGTCTCTTTTTGCATGCACGAAATAATGTAGTAAATGAGAGAAGCAAAGCCTAAAACTAAGATATGGATAGTACCCATATAGAATCATCGACATCTAAGCTTAAAGGGGAATATTCAGTGACTCGGTCCCTGATAAGTTAGATGCACCAATCTAAGATAACAATCAGACAGCCACACTGTCTAAGCCTCAAGAGTGGAAAACAATTTGCAGTTTGTACTAGAGAGATATTAGCATTCGAAGAAGTGTCTAGTTAAATGTGAAAAAAAAAAAAAAATATGGTGCAATAAAAAAACAAAGGAAGTATTAATAGGACCATTCCATTAATCTCTTCATCACTCAATCTCACTAGTAAATAAAAGGTATAATGGTAAAATTGATCACAAACCATTATCATTTTAGGAAATGTGTTTGCGCATCCTAAATCGGTAAATGTGACTATTATTCTCGAAGGAGGGACTATCAGAATTCTATAGTTTGATAAATGACCCAGAGAGATTGTCAAGAGTACAAAGAAGCAAGCAAGACAAATCTGTATTAAAAGTGTAAAAAGTAATGAGTGGGTTAGAAGACAAGACCACACAAAAATGTACCCTGTATGTGCATGTTTGGCAGCTATCTGCAAAGGAAATTGACCAATCCCGTCAGGGGGATCGGTCTCAGCTCCAAATCGAAGGAGCAATTCAAACAACTCTAAGTTTCCTATGCAAGCTGCATGATGCAATGGTATGTTTCCATGCTGAGATAAATGTTCCAAGCATTAACCACTGCACAACGTAGGTAACCTAAACAAGCTAAACATAACAACCTGAACAAAGTGATATATGGATCTTATACTTCATAGCATGTGCAAGTTCTTAAAGTAGGTTACGAACCTCGTCCTTAGCATTGCCGTTGGCACTATTATAAATCAATATTTTATCAATATGCACCCATCCCTTCTCAACAAGACAAGAAGAAGAGCCAATTTGACCATCAATATCTGCCATGTTAACATCAGCTCTTGCACACAATTTCATAGTCATTTTAAAAGCAAACATCGGGCTAACACGTACATCGAGCAATAGAAACACTAAACAAAGCAAAGAATACATCGTGTGTTAAAATTTACAGTTAAAACTTAAAACGACAATCCCCTTACCCCTTCAGTATGGATACTATCTTAGTTGGGGTTCTACTTTTGAGAATTCAAGCTGTAAATAAGAAAGCACTGTACCCAAGCTAAAAAGGTGGATAGAAAAACTTACACTAGTATACATCAAAATTTGAAGATAATCCAAGTTTCCAATATATGTTAATTGAAAGAAAATTCTAGTTACACCCTTCTTTGTTCTCAGAAACATTATGTATGAAACCTGGTATTTGTATTCTGGAAATCTAAAAGAAGGTACACAATAAACAAACTTAGAG
The DNA here is from genome assembly GCA_947646795.1 of Beta lomatogona. Taxonomy (NCBI): domain Eukaryota; kingdom Viridiplantae; phylum Streptophyta; class Magnoliopsida; order Caryophyllales; family Amaranthaceae; genus Beta; species Beta lomatogona. Next base: position 1,221,338 of record CANSNZ010001376.1, on the reverse strand, counting down.
AGACTTACATCAAAAGCAATGAATATATGGAAAGAAAAACGCCTACACATCCTCAATTTACACCGGAGTGCTTTAAAAATGTCAATCGTAAGTCTTGGCTCATTGCTATTAAATGAATTGTTCTCTCTAATCTTCCACTCTCGTCTCATCCCAGCAAGGCAACACTTCCATAGAGTTGGAACTCGAAACATAATATATGAATTCTTGTGTAGGCAATAACAGGACTTTAAGCAAATAAAAATAACAATAAAACGAGAAAAATACAAATCGTACTCACATAGTTATTCAACTAAATTTTGAAGGAGTCAAGGAAGTCTATATCTTGACAAAAATGACACCTCCTCCCACTTGTACAAGTTACACACCAAGTCCAATTCTCCCACGAAATCTATAAAATCTCCTCAAGTATGTTATTAGCTTAGTAAAGAAACCACAACCACTCTGGAAGAAGTGAGCTACGATTATTCATAATACCAAAATATCAACACTGCAATCATGTATGCGAGTAGACGTCCAAGACTGGAAGTCTGCAAGGAAGACAAACGTAAACTACCCTCAGGGGGGATGCGAGGAAACCCCCTCCGACGCTCAGGTCAGTAGGTGTCCGATAAGGATTTTAGAGAGAGAGAGAGAGATAGAGAGAGAAAGTAATGCTTAGAATGTGAGAGAATGTACCTGCAGAGTAGAACCATTTGGCTATTTATAGTAGTATTGTTCATCTGAGAGGATGCGTAATCCTTTGACACGTGTATGACTACGATGAGTCTGACTGGAGGGAAGATCTTCTGTCCTTCAATGTGGTCGTGAACGCCATATCGGACTGTTTACTAGAAACGGCCTGGATTCTATTGTCGAGGTCGCGTTTCAAGTTTATTGATGTCGGCCAAAAGTGATGTGTCCGACGGTGAACTTGGGTATACCCATACAACTAGCCCCCCAGCATCATTGGGGGTCGTGACCGGCATTGATGTTATATTGAGGACGCGAGTGAATTTTGCATGTTAGAGATTTTCTCTGTTGCCACGTGTTGTCCTGGGGAGAACTTCGGATTTCGAAAAGTGCAATCATGACCTTTTTGTGAAATCCCGCTCATTTTCTTTTTTATTCTTTATTAGGGTTGGCTCAATAAGCGACACTTGGCACGCATCAATGAGGGGAGTTGATGGGTCGGTTCATCTTGGCCATTCAATCCCGCATTTGTAAAGAAGCGTTAGTTTCCTTTTTCTCTTTCTTTATACTTCATCTTCAACCTTCCACATTTCTCTGGTTTATGCGATTTCTCTAAGAACTTCAAACCTCCTTTATCTCACCAAGATCTTGCCTTTTTGCAACCAAATCTCCTCAATAAGTGTTTTAAATTACTTTTTTCCCCTTTATACCTGGGGAATTTTAGCGTTTTTCACCTCTCTTCGCTTGGTTTTAGTCAAGGGTTTATTTCAAAGCTTTCAACTTTCCGGTGAAATTACTTTCTCCGGCGTTTATTTGACTCTGGGACTTCTTCTGCTCGTGCATTTGGGGCCTTTTGCTGTGCTTTTTTGGGAATCCACTTGATTTTTCGGTCATTTTCCATGGACTTTTCTCAGGTACCTTTTTTCCAACTTCTCTTCAACTGCTCTTTATGTTTCTTTCTTTCTTTGGAATTATGTCGGACCATTCAGGCAGTCAAAATTCTTTGAGTGATAAATTTATGTCTGAAAGCGAACCTTCGTCTCCTTCTTCCTTCATGGCGGACATAGTTCGTCTACTTCCAGCCCTAGAGAAGAGAGAACTCGTTTATTAGCTGACCTACCCCTTACTGCTGATAGAGATAGGGAACTCAGATCTAAGTTTCTTAACAACCGCTCTACCCCTGAGCAAGAAAGTTTAACTTCCCAATATCTGTCCGCGAGGATGAGCGGTGATAGACAAACACTTCGAGAACTAAGACATCAAATTTTAGCTCGCCGGACCGTTAGAAATCCTCCCCCTGATGCTGTTCCCGGACTTGATGTTCCGCCTTTGAGGGAACATGCTTGGTTAGATAACTTAGCAGATGCTGTGGTTGTAGTGGCTGATGATATTTACGACCGCCTTGCTCATGATGCCGGCTCTTCTCATCCACCTGTTATTCATTTAGGTTCTGACAACAATTCTGTTACCACTATGGACGAGACTGATGGTCCCTCGACTTCTAAATGTGAACAATTTCCTTGTCGGACTGAAATCGTTGTGGAAGAAAGTTCCAGCATGGCTCCCGACTCACGGCCGGAGCGTATTCCTGACCGTGATGATGTGTTACACTCCGGGATTTGGTTGCCGACCGACTACAGCAGCAGCCCAAAGTCGGCACGAATTTGTTCGTCATGGCGAGAGCATGCCATCACTAAGGATTATTGCCGGGTTGGTGAAGAACTATATGGCTTCCTGGCTGAGTACAGGTTTGTGGTTCCGGATGAAGGAGCCAAAGTAACTGAGTGCCCGGAAGGGGACATTGCTGTTTATGCCCATCATTTTGAGTTTGGGCTGCGTTTCCCTTTAGACTTGACTTTAGTGAAGATACTAAAGGCCTTTAACATTTATCTAGCCCAATTAACACCCTTGGCTATTAGGAATATCATAGCTTATATTTGGGTGTGCCGTTATTTGGGGTTCCCTGAGACATTAAACCTTTTCCGCCGGCTCCATTGGCTGCAAGGAATGGGTCAACTGAGAAGGGATGGTGGTCTTTAATGTCGGCCAAGAACAAACTCACTGTGCATCCCAAACTGACCGGGTTGAAGGGTTGGTAGCCAGCCTTCTACTGGGTAAAGGTCCCAGATAATTTTCCTCTCCTCCGTCATTTCACCAAACCGGTTACTCTTATGAAGGATGTACCCTCTTACAGTTTGTCTATGGCTAAGAAAAAAGCCTTTGACTATTTCGAGTCTGAGCTTGCCTTCGAGACTGTTGATGGTGAAAGAGTGGAGGAAAGGATCATTCTCACATGGCTTCCCAATGCCAAATATATACTCGGGAATTAACCTCTATCGGCCTTATTTCTCTGCCGGACCCACCCAGAAGGTGTGCATTTCGACTCATGGTCCGGCCTTATTGACTTTTGTTTTGCTGTCATCCATTGCTTACCTTTGCCGGTTTGTTTTGCAGGTCCTGTCAGCCTAGATCTTGAAGAGTTGGGGCTGGACGAAAAATTAAAACCTATGTCTAAGGCTCCTGATGATCCCGTATTTGACTACGACACTATTCACGGCCTCACGGGTGGTCTCCGAGGTGCTGATCGCGGCCGTGGTGGTCGCAATTCAAGCCGGGCTGGCGTTCGTCGTGCCGGCCGCACGCCCGGGTGTACTCCCGGCCGAACTGCTGGACGTGGGGACCAGGAATCTCCTCATCCCGTCATTCACGTTCCTGTCCACCGTGGCGGAGGTGGCGTGACTGTGGGCCAGAGGCGGCCTCGTGAGCATTCTGATGCTGATAGTCCCAGCAAGAGGCAGGCCTTAGATGTTGCAGCTGCTTCTGAAACTCAGCAACTGGAGGCTGCCATTAATGTTCCGGACCATACTCCCGTCCGGGAATCAAATGCCACAAGGGTTTCTCCTCTGAATGCTGCCATCGACAACATTGGGACGACATTAGGGTCTGGCTCTTCCATGCGCTAGAAGATCTATGACATCCTCAGCTCCCCCAGCTTTTTGACAAACCTTGGGCCGGGAATATTTTCTCGGATCCATGAGTGGATAGAGCACAAAGAGGTGATGCTGAGCCATGCTCTGAATGCTGTCCTCTCTCGTCCGCCCTCTGTCCCGGGAAAAATCTATCAACCCAATTGGGACGTGAGGGAGGATGAGTCTCTCTATGCCGATATCCCGACCAATGGTGGTACCCTGGGTTATCGTCTGCTTAAGGGACTTCAACAGCCGATTGATTGTCTGGCAGACAAGTTGGTGGCTCCAGCAGCTTAGCTTGCCCATGATATGGCAGTGGTAAGTTCTAAATTTTATTATTATTATTATTATATTTTTTTTTTCTTAATATTTTGACTTTTTTGATGCAGACAAACAATTCCACCATTGAGCTGATTGAGCAGTACCTCCACTATCAGGCTTTGTCCGATAGCCAAGAGAAATCTCTAGGTGATCTTCGTACAGAGTTTGATGCCGTCAAATTTCCCGCCGACAAACTTCAACAACATTTGGATGCTGAGAAGCCCGCGAGTGCTGTGGTGGATGTGGAACTGGCCGAGTTGAGGACTAAAGCTGGCAAACTGGAGGAGTCCGAGAATAAGGTGGCCGCTTTAGAGATGGCCTTGGAATCCGCTAAAAGCGAAGAGGCTGTTGCAATTGAAACAGCCAAGTCTAATGCCAGCCAGAAAGCCGTGGCGGATTTCAATAGATCTGAGGAGTTTATAGGCCATCTGGGGGAGAGATACGACGGTGGATGGGTGGCCACGAAGAGGTGCGTTTTCCACACTCATCCTTCCTTCGACTGGGAGCAGATTGAGGTTGCTTTTTCAAAAGGCGAACCCTTTATCTGCGAGGAAGACGTGATTGCCAACGTTCTTCCTGTCGTCCCGGACGAGGAAGTGGCTCTTCCCTGATGTCTTTGGCGGTCATCTCCAGGCTCTTCTGTTGCATCCAATAGCTATTAATTTTCTTGTATTTTTAACATTATCATCTAACCTTGAATTCGGCCCATGATGGCATGTAAATTGAATACGCCTTTAATTACAATTACTGTTATCAGTCTTTGATGCCTTTTTGATGGCTGCCTTCATTTTTGCTTGTAGTTGGTCGCCATGCCAGTAATTAGTAATGAAGCTTTGCTTTTACATAAATTCTTGTTTCTCGTTCTGCTTTTGTTTTTCAATTTGGACAATTTATTGGCGACATGATGTCTGTTACGAAAAAACCAATCGAACGTATCTTGTGCCTGTTATTTGGCTTATTAGGGTCTATTGTATAGCCGTTTTTACACGGTCTATTATCCTACCCTTGGTGCCAGTCATATGGCCATTTCTACATTTGACCTGTTATATGGTCTTTTTGTACTTGACCTGTTATGTAGTCGTCTTTGTACTTGACCTGTTATGTGGTCGTTTTTGTACTTGACCTGTTATGTGGTCGTTTTTGTACTTGACCTGTTATGTGGTCGTTTTTGTACTTGACCTCTTATATAGTCGCTTTTGTACTTGACCTGTTATATGGTCGTTTCTGTACTTGACCTGTCATGTGGTCGTTTTTGTACATTAAGAGCGTACAATTTAGTTTTGTTGTACATATTTAAACATGATAAGAGATAATTAATCGGAACACTAATGATCATTTATATTATTCAAGTATGAAAAGAGTGGCTCTGGGCCCATTACACAAGATGTCTAAACATAATACTTCGTTAGAACGCTAGCATTCCAGCAATTTTTAAGTTCGATGTCGTCCATTGTCTTCAAAGCAAAGGATCCGGGACCAATTTCTTTTGCTATCTGATATGGCCCCTCCCAGTTGGCAGTTAACTTTCCCTCTGTATGTGCCTTTCCAGTGGCGGTCGTCCTTCGCAATACCAGATCGCCCAGCGCTAGCGGCCTCTCCAGAACTCTCTTGTTATAAGCCTTGCTGATACGATCCTTGTATGCTACCAACCTTATTTCTGGTAGGAAGTCTAGATTTTCCCTCAAAGCTTGATCGTTGCTTTCTAGATCTTTGTGCTTGATCTGATAGGACGGCAAACCAACCTCTACTGGTAAGACTGCTTCCGTCCCGAAAGCTAATCTAAATGGACTCTCTCCAGTTGCTTCCTTTTCGATTGTTCTATTGGCCCAAAATACTGCTGGAACCATGTCGGCCCAGGCTCCCTTGAACTCGTCCAATTTCTTCTTAAGGGCCCCTAGAATCTTTTTATTTGCAGCCTCGGCTTGCTGTTACTTTGTGGGTGACACACAAACAAATGCGAACTTAACCCTGAACTCGGAGATGAAGTTTTTGACTGGTCGACAATCAAATTGCGCTCCGTGATCAAAGACTGTTGCCGTCGGTATGCCAAACCTTGTCATTATATTTTGCCAAATGAACTACTTAACTTGGTTGGATTTTATCTTTGCTGTCGGCTCTGCCTCGATCCATTTTGTGAAATAGTCGATACCAACAATCAGAAATTTCCGACCTCCGGTAGCCGTTGTGAACGGTCCAAGGATATCCAGACCCCATTGTGCAAATGGTGTTGGACTGAGTATGGGTTGAAGGTCATTCGCGGGCCTATTGATGATGAGGGCGAACTTTTGGCATTTATCACATTTCTTAACATAGCCCTGTGCCCTCAAAGCTTTCAGTGCCAGTGCTTTTCCTCCAATGTGGTTCCCACAAATTCCTTCATGGATTTCTTCTAATATCTTGTCGGACTCCCATGCTGTTGCACATTTTAGCAGCGGTAGGATAAAGGATTTCTTATACAGCTCATTCTGATAGACGATGTACCAACTAGCTTGCCGCTTCAATTTCCTGGCTACCATGGCATCTGAAGGGAGTGGGCCCGTAAACTTATACGCCACTAACTCACTGAACCATTCACCTTGTTGATTGATGGTATTCACAGTCACAATTTTCTCAGTGATGCTTTTTTCTTTCAAAATTTCCACCATAACGGACCTTTCTATGTTTAAAGAATCAAAGCTTGCTAATTTGGAGAGTGCATCCACCTTGGTATTGTCGGGCCTAGGGATGGCTTGAACTTCAAAGTGAATCAACTGAGCTATCAGTACTTTAGCCTTTTCAACATATTTCTGCATGTTTACTTCTCGGACCTCAAACTCTCCTTTCAACTGACCATTGACGAGTTGTGAATCTGTTTTCAATGATGCACTCTTAGCCCCAGCGGCTATACACATTCTTAACCCAGCAATTGCGGCCTCATACTCTGCTTCGTTGTTTGATGCTGGAAAGGAGAACTTGATGGCGTACTCAAACACGTTTCCTTCCGGACTGGTCATTACAATGCCCATTCGATACACTCTCGGCTGATGAACCATCCACCTCCAACATCCATGTTTCTTTTTCACCTTGCTCTTCTTCTTCGTAAGACGCCTCTACGATAAAGTCCGCCAATGCTTGGGCCTTTATCGCGGTTCTCGGTTTGTACTGGATGTCGTACTCTGACAACTCAACTGCCGATTTCAAAAGACGACCTGAACTGTCCATTTTTTGCAACACTTTTTCCAGCGGTTGATTAGTTAAGACTTGGATGGGATGACAATCAAAGTATGGTCTGAGTTTCCTAGCGGCAATTATCACACCCAAAGCCATCTTCTCCACCAGTAGTAACGGCTCTCCGGACCGTTAAGGATGTGGGCGATAAAATACATTGGTTGCTTTCTCTTCTCCTTTTCCACCAATAACCCGGCCGCGATCGTTTTAGGCGAGGCCGAGATATGCAACTGTAATACATCTCCAGTCTCGGGCCTTGCAAAGGTGGGTAGACTCTTCAAATGTTCTTTTACTGCCATGAACGCTTTGCTTTGCTCCTCCCCCACTTGAACTTCTTATTTCCCCTTAGAAGTGCAAGAAAGGCAAAGCCTTATCTGCTGATTTTGAAATAAATTGGGTGAGGGCCGCCATTCTTCCCGTCAGCCTCTGAATGTATTTGACGCTTTTCGGCTCGGGCAGGTCAACAATGGCTTGGACTTTGTCCGGGTTTGCATCAATCCCCCTCTTGCTTACCAAAAAGCCTAAAAACTTCCCGGCTCTTACCCCAAAGACACATTTCATTGGGTTGAGTTTCATTTTATACTTTCTCAAGGTCCTGAAGGTCTCTTCCAGGTCATCCAAATGTTCACGGTCAGTTTTACTCTTGACTATGGAGTCGTCAACATATGCATCGATGTTCCTTACCCTCTGATCCGTGAATATTTTATCGACCAACTTTTGATATGTCACCCTCGCATTGCGGAGTCCAAACGGCATTGCCTTATAATTAAATACTCCGCAATCCGTGATGAATGCAGCTTTTTTCCTGTCGGCCTCTCGAGCAAACTGATCTGATGATAGCCTGAGAATGCATCCATAAAGATCAGTAATGCATGACCGCTAGTAGAGTCTACTAGTTGACCTATTCTCGGTAGCGGATAGCAATCCTTTGGGCAAGCTCTGTTGAGGTCCGTGAAATCTACGCACATCCTCCATTGGCCGTTAGCTTTCTTCACCATGACTACATTGGCCAGCCATTCCGGGTAATCACATGGCTCAATGAAGTCAGCCGCCAATAGCTTATCAACTTCCTCTTTTATGGCTTTGTTCTTTTCCGCGGAGAAATTTCGCTTCTTTTGTTTGATAGGGCAGATAGTGCTGTCGACATTTGGACGATGTACCATCACGGACGGGTCTATTCCCGGCATCTCATCCGCCGAGAAAGCAAAAACATCAGCGTTTTCTCTTAGGAGAGTCACCAGGTTGACTCTGACCTTTGAGTCCATGTCTATTCCGACAGCAACTGTCCTTGCTGGGTCATCTGCCAGCATCTCTTGCTTCGTTTCTCCTTCTGGTTTGGGTCTTGGCGTATCCTCGGGCCTAGACTCCAGTTCTTCCATTGAAATTTCCATCATCTCTTCATCCCCTTTCTCGGATTCATTTTCATTTTCCAGGGCTTTCTTCTGGGCTCGCCTCTGTTTTCTAGTGGGCGGATTCAGTTCTTCTACCGGCATTCTCCTTGCCGGCTGCTTTAGTGCCGTTAAATAACAAGACTTTGTTGTCTCCTGATTTCCTCTTATCTTTGCTGTTGTACCCAAGTTGGATACATACAGCATAGTCAAATGATATGTTGATACCACTCCTTGAATATCATGAATTAACGGCCTCCCAATGATTGCATTATATGCTCCGGGAACGTCTACTACTAGGAACTCGGCCATAACATCGCTGGCCTCATCGTTTTCCCCAACTCTGACCGGCAGTTTTATAATTCCCTCAGGTATGGCCAACGCTCCAGTGAACCCTATCACTGGATAGCGCACCGGCTGCAAATGTTCCCGCCCGATCATTAACTTCTCGAAGGTTGACAAAAATAAGATATTGGCAGAGTTTCCTCCATCTACCAAAATTCTGTGAATCAAACAATTTGCAACTTTCAAGGTGACCACCAGTGGGTCGTCATGGGGGTACATCACATGCTTGGCATCTTCAACAGAGAACGACATGGCCGGCATAGCTGGTGGCTTCCTCCAACGGCAACTCTCATTGAAGTTTACCTGATGTCGGAATTCCTTCAAACTAGCCTTTGCCCCACTGACACTGCCGCCATGAATTGGGCCGCCACTGATCACATGTATTTCTCCTATCCAAGATTGAACATTCTGATCTCTAGACTTCACCAAATCACCTTCACTGGTCTGTACTTTGTATTGAGTGAAATATCCTCTGCTAATAAGATCCTCTAGTATCTTTCAAGTGCCTGCAATCCTCAGTCACGTGGCCGGGATGCCCATGGAAATCACACCATTTTGTCTTGTCGCGGTTTTTGTGAAACAACTTTATTGGTCGCTGCCATTTATCACTTTTCTTGTTCATAGTGAATATTTGTGCCCGGAAAGTTGTAAGTTGAGTGTACGTGTCAAATTTATCTTTGCGTTCTCCCCTTTCTTGGTCACTTCGCTCTCGGTCACTTCCTTTCTTGACCATGTTAGACTCCTTCCTTTCTTCTCGGCCCCGATCGTTTTCACGACCCTTGTCCTTCCTTGACTTGTCCTATTTTTTCTTATCGGACTCACGACATTGACTGCTGGCTGCCTTGTCAAATTCTTCTCCTCTTATGAAATCGTTTGCTTTCCCCAACACTGGCCCCAATGACGTGAAAGTTTTTCGACCGAGATAACTCCTGAAGGCGGTCCCTTCTCTTAATCCCGTCATCAAGGCTAGGACCGCCACATCCTGCTGCAGCCTAGGAATAGATACGGCTTCAACATTGAAGCGTCCAATGTAATCCCGGAGAGATTATGTTTCCCCTTGTCTGATTGACAATAATTCCCCAGTAGTGCGCTCATGGCGCCTATTACTTACAAAGTGAGTACTGAACATAGACGAAAGTTGAGAGAAACTGGACACATTACCAGGTTTGAGACTCTTGAACCAAGTCTGAGCTATGCCAGTAAGGGTGGACGGGAAAACATTGCACCAGATAACGTCTATTTGCGTGTAGAGATACATGTGCCCCTCGTAGGCTGCGACATGATCGTCGGGATCTGAGCTGACGTCAAATTTGCATGATGGCATTTTGATTCTCGGCATTGGGTGATTCAGAACCTCCGGCACGAATGGGGAGAGTTTGTGCTTGATTAACAGATGTTCGCCAACCAAGTAGTTACCAACACCAGTGGTGTTGTACTCTCGGTATGAGTGGCTTTGATTCTCTTCTGAATTATTAAGATCCTCAGTTTCCAAATCGACTTCCTCGTACTCCGGGTCATCGTTTTGTCTTTCCATCTGCGTTCCTCTTGCATTAACGTACGCATCCTCCTTACTGGCGTACCGTCAACGTTTCTACCGGCCATAGCCAGTGATCGTTTACGGTGCTGAACGCCTTTCGCATTAGGAGCAGGAGTGTTATTAGGCTGAGGAGTGCCTTGTAACATTTGGATGAAGGATGCTACGGTTTGCAGTTGATAAGGAGAAAATTGACTCAACTGAGCCAAATTAAAAGGGACGCCGCCAGGGTTTGCCTGAGTTACATTATTCTCAGGAGTGCGCTGATCGTTGTTGCTCTCGGGCACACTAGGGTGGAACTGGGGTGCACCGATGGATCCAGTGATTGCAGGATGAGAAGATCCTTGGCCGATCTCAAATCCCGGTGGACCACGACTTATATCGTTTGTCTTTTCCATGACTGCTTCGCAAGGATAGGAGGCCCCTCCTTCTAGCGCCAAGTTGTTTCGGTATTGAAACGGTGGCGGATACAAAGATGTCCGTCAGTATGCGAGTGGACGTCCGAAACTGGAAGTCTGCAAGGAAGACAAACGTAAACTACCCTCGGGGAGGATGCGAGGAAACCTCCTCCGACGCTCAAGTCAGTAAGTGTCCGGTAAGGATTTTAGAGATAGAGAGAGAAAGTAATGCTTAGAATGTGAGAGAATGTACCTGCAGAATAGTACCATTTGGCTATTTATAGTAGTACTGTTCATCTGACAGGATGCGTAATCCTTGGACACGTGTATGACTACGATGAGTTTGACTGGAGGGAAGATCATATGTCCTTTAATGTGGCTGTGAACGCCATCTAGGACTGTTTACTAGAAACGGCCTGGATTCTATTGCCGAGGTCGCGTTTCGAGTTTATTGATGTCGGCCACAAGTGATGTGTCCGACAGTGAACTTGGGTATACCCATACAAGTATATCTCAACTAATGATAGCTAAGTAATCTACGGAGATGATAAGTACAGAGCAAACAATATTAACAATGTGATAAGTACAACTATTACTAAAGTATAGATAACAATATGATAAGATAGACATGGTCAACTCTTATCATTAACATCTACTACTCAAACTCAAAGTGAGGTGCGCACTTAACTTAGACAGGTAAATTCAAATTTGCTTCAAACTACTAAACTTTATTTATCTTCCCAAAGTACACCACGCACTGCACATAGTAAGTAGAGAAGCTAGATGTAGACAACATGTGCTGTGTGTTTGGTATAATTCGGCTTGACGTATGGATATCTCTCTACTTTTTGATAATTTTTCTGACTTGTTATGATTAGTAGGAACTACTTGATCTTAGAGAGAGGATTGAAGTGTCAACACTGCGTTGTGTGAAGACAATTACCCAAGTGCTTGACAGAGTTTGTGTATTGTTCGTCAGATCAGTTTCAGGAAGAAAGGAAGATGTGCAATATGCATGGTATCATTTTACTCCATGAAACTTACCTTCTTGTGGGAATTGGGATATTGATATTTGGCCATATAATACTAAATTACTGAGTATATTCTTAATCTCTTATATTAATCACTAACAAGTGAAGTTAGGATGGATTTTTTTAGTCAGGCTTGCTATGGACAGTATAAACAGATAAATGTATGCCTATAGTCTAATTTTATATCTTTCATTAAATTAATAGAAAAAAATATATGAGTGCTTCTTATCACAAAGTTGCAAAATAGCAAAGTAGATCCTAGGATAACAAACTTTGTAGATAACGAACTACAGATGGTCTCTGGCTGTTATTTTTGTTCTGTCTTTATTGTTAAAACTATTGTTTGTGATACTGAAGCAGTTATCTTTAATGGCAGAAGGAGGTGTACAGGCATATGGATGATTATGGAATCCTAAAGCTTATGGCCATTATTACCATGTCAACTGCATCAAGAAAGGGTTATCGATGAAGAATATATGTCAAATCTCCAAGGGCCCGGTTATGCTAGAAAACACCAAGTAAGCTAAAGCTCCGTGGATGCTTTTTATGTAACTCCATTCTTTGTAGATGTTACACGTGTAAACATGGAGAACTTTCCTCAAATGAAGTAATCTCACGTAGAAGTACTATTAAGGTTATGCTTCGTGGATTGATCAAGAACAGGAGAAAGTAGTTTATCCAAGTCTTTTATTTGTATCTTTTGTTGGATTAAATCATATGTGTAATCTGTTTAGCTGATAAAAATAGTCAGCCTATTTAAAATTAATGCTTGTCAGTAGTTTACTGTATGTACATTTCGTCTCAGCCATACTAAGACTGAGAGGAAGTTTATTTACCAAGCAACTAATATAGTTAGTTTATACTAATTAACTAACTATTACCTTAAACAAGAGTAAATTCAACCTGAGACAGTGGGGACTCCTATTCTCCGAACTTGTATCTCAAAACTAATTAGTCGACAACTGCTATCTCACAACAATTAAAAATATATTGAAGCAGTTAAGGAAAATCGGTTGTCAGTCAGCAAGAACCCAGGTTGTTTTTCAGAATTTAGATCCAAAAAGAGCAGACTTCAGTTTCAGCATAAAATCTATCATAAGTTATTACTCTTTATTTGAACTAAAAAGCGAGTGTTAATGGAATCCATCGGCGTTACCAGAAATAATCTTAGTGACCAAACTACCAAATACTACCTATCTTATACAACGAGGAAGAATGGCAAGTTAAAGCCTTATTCTTTGTATCGCTTAAATAATTCAAGAAAGTTTTTTGATGTGGTCATAAAAGTAAGTTTTGCTAATAATATGAGATTTTTTGTAGTGAATCTCGTGATTAGGAAGGGTTCAATATCAGTGATGTCGTTGTAGCCTTGTGTGTAGATTGTAACCATTTTAAAGTGGTTAAGGATTGCTCCTACTTAAATTGCCACGTGAAAAAAGCATTATAATTAGATAAGGGAATATTTTGTTAGGAACTTTATAAAAATATGATCATGAATTTCATATGAGTATTATTACAAGTACCAAAAAATTTTGTTAAACGGTTTTTCGACCAAATGTCCCCATTTATGTTGTTAAAATATAATATACACCACAAGCACAATCAAGATAATTAAAGTATTAGTTTCACGTCTTTACCATTAACTTCCCGAATTAGCTAAATTTCACTACCTTGAAGAAACCATGAGCATAACTTTAACTTGTGATATGCAAATTCGTTTATATGCAGTGTTGTTAAATTGTGCTATACTACAAGCTTATGATAGTGTACAAATGTTTCCTTTTCACTACATGGCCATGTTACACAATAACCGTTACATAGTACAAATTGTTTCAGTTCATTCGGACAATAAGCATTAAATAGCCATGTTACACAACAACACACTTGAGATAACATATCTGATATCTCAGTTATAATTCTTATAAATAATAACGAGCTGTGAGCAATATGTTTCTACCATAAATACAAACTAATATTACATTCAACGATCATAATTAAGATGCTTTGTATAAAATAATAATACCATTAATGTTATTAAGTAAATTTTGCTATCTTAGGGGTACCGTGAACTATAGCGCACGTCCAACAACTGGTGTTTAAAAAAAGTTATGGGTCCGTTCGTTATCATTTTTTGTTTTCAGGTTTCAGTTTTTTTGAAAACTAAAAACCAAAAACAAGAAACCAAAAAAAGTAGCTTTCACTTTTTAGTTGTTAGTTTTCAAAATCACCATGTTCCCAATAAATTTGACTAATTTTTTATTCATTATTGGACATATATCATATGACTTTGAAAATCAAAAAACCAAAAAACAGAAAACCATAGTAATACCGAACATACGCCAGTTTTCAATAGCAAAGGAAGTTTGGTTTTGCACTATAAATTACAAATTTTACTTTTTGTTCTTTAATTGCTATCATGTAAAATATTCTTTATTTGCCTCCAAAGTATATCTTCCATGTATCAATGTTTTATAATTTTAACAAAAATATTAGTTAAGATAGTGATCAAATTCATATGTCCATATAATAAAAGCCAAAAAATACAAGTACACAACAAGAGAAGTATGATTTTGATTTCATGATAAGTATTTAAAATTGTTTGGCTGAGTATAAGAAGTTTTCTTTAACTAGGGAGAGGTAGATAATTAATTCCTCCATTGTTAGGAACGAAGGTAAAACTTCTTATATATTTATGACAACCAAGCAATTTTTCAAGTTCTCAATCTACGTTATTCTTCAGTTCCCGTGTTTTTCCACCACCCAATTACTACCCGACAACCAACATGAATGAAGGAAAGGAATAATAGGCATTTAATCGTTAGATGTGAATTTTGCGCGTAACACCCGTTTTGACACCAATTACTACCCGACAACCAACATGAATGAAGGAAAGGAATAATAGGCATTTAATCGTTAGATGTGAATTTTGCGCGTAACACCCGTTTTGACACCAATTATTCTTACGCTTAGTACCAAAAAAAATGCAATTGATACCCAAATCCCCAATTGAAGGGAAAAGAGTCAAAGATAAATTTTGAAAATTAAAAGATGCCCAAAATAGAAGATTAAATATCTACAATATTTCTTTAAAAAAAATTACTACCTAATTAGTCATTACCATCTAGACCAATAGTACAAAGTATTATCTCACTTAATCTAATACACTTGCAGTTCCCATATGAATCAAACAACCATACTACCACTAAAATTACAAAGATTGATAATGAATTACTTTAGCAATAAACACATTTAGATTACAAAATGTTACATAAATGCAGTTTAGATTTTATCAACATTCAACAAAAACACAAGCTGCCCTTTGGACCACTTCAGGCAAATCAGGCCCTCTACTCCACTCCTCAGTCCCAAAATCAAAGATATACTTTATCAAATTTTTCTACTTTGGGGAACGGCTATCTAATTACTTTATCTACCTAACTACAAAGTTCACATGCTTTGATTTTGCTTAGATCAATCATGCTAATACTTGCATTTAGTTATTCACCACTATTTTAGCTACCTTAGGGGATAGCGCGTACCAACAACTAATAGTAGAAGAAAAAAAGAGGAAGTACTAGATTTCTTTCAAAGAGTCAACGCCAAGAAAAATTTATTAGCGTTGGGGGAAGATTAGAACATATTTTTTGTTTTAAATTCTTTTCTGAGTATGAATTATTTTTTTCTTTGTTGGCTGCTGAACTATTGACCTTTTATAAAAGTGTTTGGCAAAATATATTATTGGAAGTCAAGTGTAAAATAAATACAAAAGTCAAAAGTTGATAAAAAAAAGGTATATATTAAAACCATCTTAAAGCTAGAAAGTCCAAAAAGCCATCTACTATAAATTTTTCGATTGTTTGACCATATGAAAAAGTAAAAAAGCAGTGAAAAATCCACCCAGAAGCCATTGACATAGCACCTCCATTATCTCTGCCATTACTCGTGAGAGGTTAGTGAATTATGAGAGGGGGCATTTTGGTCTTTAGAATATTAAACACAAAAAGTAGTTCTATAAGAGCTTTTTTTAGGAGATATAAGAGCTTTTTTTGGTACCACGTGAGCATATGGTATCATGTGATTATCAATTAAACACTTTCTAAAAAGACTTGGAAGCTTTTAGAATTTGTAGCACTAGAGTTAATATTAGTATTGTAAGAGCATTTTTTTATAACGCCAAAAATATAAATTACAGCACTTTTTGTGTCAAAACTAGTTTTTTAGACTTGGGCGATGCCCCAGGTCATTAACATTATCATGTTAAAAAAATATCATCTAATGTAGCATAGTCTATTGGTTAGAACTTTAGTATATTAATTTGAGGTCACGTGTTTGAATCTTATACGAAGCATGTTTCTAAACTTTTTAAATGTATAATGATGACATGAAATAAATGAAACAACTAAAGAGGAAGGAGTGCCAGATGACACATAGACTTGCTTAGGAATCTTTTTAATATATTAGTCTTAGCTTTTTATGCAAGCTATGCGCGTGACGATATTTTGGGCATAACTATTACTCGGTTTTAAAAGAAATAAAAAAACAAAAGTACGTATCTAAGTTCACCTCCATTTGGTGAGTAAGAAAGATTTAAATACTTACTAATAGTATTTAAAAACATTTTAATAAGTAAGTATAAGTGATGAAATTGCATATCCAAGTAAAGAAGAAAACTGAATTTCGTTTTTGGAGTTTGTGCTTGTAATTAATATTGTATTATGGAAAATTTTATTTGAGTTTGAATATGATTTGTCTTTGTAATGAGAATGTCGTATTTTTTTTATTGTCTGTGGTGTTAATTTTTGGTAAGTTCTTGATTATGAATTTCTTTTAGTTGATTTGATGTGAATTTAATTTGATTGAATCTTTTTTATTGGCATGTTTATGTGATTGACCGTTATATAAGTTGATTGGGTTTTAATAGAGATTTGATTGAATTTTTTTTGGCACGTTTATGCATGTAATAGTTTTTCATTTACAGTTGGAGGGTGTAGTTGGATTGTAATATTTATTTTGTGGAGGGAGGGTAAATATGTAAAGGGGGACGCCATTACTTCCCCCTTGGCTTATATAATAGAGATAGATGGTCTCTTCCTAATACCCAACAACCAACCATATTATTAAAATAATAAACTTATAAGAGATAAACAATATAATTTTTGTTATTGGGAGTCAATTTTGGACTCACACGTTTACTCGTTTACTGGTTGGGACTTGGGAGTTTCTGCCTCCGTTTTATTTTTGGTGAAATTGGTAATGCATTAAAGGAAAAGGTTCAACATAAAGTTAATACAAGCGAGGTCCGAAAATAATGATGTTACAATCATCCACAAAGTTGCTTAAACAACAATTTGGGGGATTAGGAAAGGTCCTAATTGTAAGTACTTCGTCGTCCATTATCCTAGCCGCCTTGGCCATCACATCAGCTACTCCATTGCTTCTTCTCGGAGTATACACGAGTTTTAAACTTCCTCTACTTCTGCATAGTGCCCTGCACTCATGAACAATGGGGAAAAGGTTAGCAGTAAAAGTATCATTGTTAGTAATTAACTGGATCGCCGTTCTACAGTTCGAGTAATAAGTAGCAACCGAGATGCCTAAATGCAAAGCTAATGTGAGTCCTACTTTGATACTCATGATCTCTGCTACCAAGGCACTTTGCGCATAAGACTTCTACCCAAATACTCTAATCCACCCCCCTTTTCGTCCCTAATGACTCCCCCTAACCCCACAAACTGCGCGGGGGATATGAAAGAAGCGTCAGAATGGGTCATTGGCCCAGAGGGGTAGCATAAATTAGGACTAACTGGGTTCAGGTGAGCCGAACCCACTGAGGCTACATCCCAGAGCATGGCTTGCCTTCTAGCCCTAGTAAAGAGGTCACTCTCGGAGACTGTGGGCTTCCCTTCGAAGATCCAAAGGTTTCTAGCCATCCACAGCTCGAAGCAGATCCAAGAAAATATAGAGGCCCATCTCAGATACATATACTGCTCCGAGGAAGAGAGATTTTTATTAATCCATAACTTAAGGTCCCCAAACCCCAGCTCCCACAAATCAGGAAACAAACCCCAAACGCGGGTCGGGAAAAGGCAGTCCCGTAGGACATGAAGACTATCTTCATGGGCTACGAAGCATTTGGTGCAAAGGGAAGAGTTAGGAAATTTTCGATGGGCTAGGAGAAGGTTATGGGGGATTCTATCTCTCCAGGCCAGCCAAAGAAAGAATTGGATCTTGGGGAGGGTTGGAGCTTTCCACAACCATTTCATGGAAGGAAGGGGCACTACAAGGAAATAGGTTTTGGGCAACAAATATTTTCGTCGCCCAATGGGACAATATCGTTGCACAAAGGTTTGGGCAACGAGATTTTCAAGCACCAATTTCGTCGTCTAAGGTTCGACGGCCTTTATATTTGGGGCGTCGAATATTGTATTTGTCGCACAAAAAGTAGCTTGGGCGTCGAATTGCTGGTGTTGCCCATAATGATATTTTTTTGCTACGAATTGTTTATATCGTTGCCTATACTTTACACAATTTTGGCAACGACAACTTAACTTTTGTTGCCCATATTGCGGAATTTTGTGCGGCGGTCAGTATTTTTAGTCACCCATTGTGTGTTCTAATCTTACCAAGATGCTATCTTGGGCAACGAAACTTTCGTTGCCCAAAGTATTGGGCTACGAATTGGTTTACAGAATTTTAGATCTCACGCTAAATTCAAATAACAATGTGCCATACCTACTTAGTTGCCCAAATATTCATATATAAGTATATAAACCTATCAGAAACAAAAGTATGATATAATAAAAGAAGTATTCGTGGAATAACAAAATGTAGACAAGCGGAGGAATACAAAATAATCTTCAAATTCGACATCCGACGTAACTTGAATATCTTACAAAATTCAAAGTAAATCTAAAAAAACTAATTAGCAGTACCCATAATCTACGAAGAAACTCACATAATCCAAGCCTTGTCATACTTCATATAGCTTTCCTTTGCTAATTTGGGAAGATAGTCACGACCCATTGTTCCTGATAAAAGCAAAAACGATAAAATAAATTAGGTTCCCATGTGAAAAAAAAATTTGGTGGGGGGGGGAGGGATTGATAATCTTTTTTACTCTTCCGCTCCCAAAAAGTAATATGTACAGGTGCACCAATATAACTACAAGTATTAAGAATGGATGTTTACCTTAGATTAAACTTAGCAAACTCAAATTGCAAATATAAGCTAACTCTAGAATTAAAAAAACATTCATAGAAAAGCTTAAAAGAATTATACCTCATGTCCTCAAAACATTTTTAGCATATCTTCTCTCATTTTCTTTTCACATTCATTAGCTTCTTCGTTCATTCTAGAAAATTCTGCTCTAAGCTCTTCATTGGATGCTTTGAACTCTTCATTAGATGCTTTAAGCTCTTCATTAGATGCCTTGTTTTTATGCCTAGCACATGAAATTGCAATTCCTTAGACTTAGCTTCGTATAATTCTCCCCTTTAGATATAGGAAGATGAGTTGTCATCTTATATGCACTGTAGAGACTGTTATTCTTTTTATACAATTTTTTTGGAAGGCTCAGATTCACTCCTAAGAGATTTTTCTAGCCCCTGTCGGTCACAACCAACAGGACATGGAGGGAAGGTCCTTGGCTTGCTGAATGGCCTCCAAGAGCAGGGATGCCACTAATCCTTAGTACTGGTTTCCCTCAACAGCATCCTCAGTCATACTCAAGAGTCAAGATACCTAAAAGACTAAATGACTAATCAGTAATTGCCAAAGAGAAACTTATTTTGAAAATATAACTTGGTAAGTTTATAACTCCACCAGAGTTGTCATCTAAATCACATATGACACTTGATTTGAAATCACTAATAGATTACATTATGACAAAGAAAACATTCTACTCATGAAGACAAAATATATTGAAGACATGCTAACTACAAGAACAAAACCTAATACAAACTACAAATCATTATCACTCCATGTCTTAAAGCACATGTAGTTTCTCCAGTAATGATGACGATCACATCTAGATTGCAGCTTTCACCATCTGATTACATTATTACAGACTACAGCATTTAACTCATGGAGATGTTCCAACCCAATTAGATATCCATCGAAAAAAATGCTCTTATTTAACAATAGATAACGTGAAAAAGGACATTAACTTGTTTATAAAATGTGTAATTCTAAATTATGGATGTAATCAATGTAGTAAATTTAATAAGTAAACGGATAACATGAAAAATGAATTAACCTGTTGTTTTTCAGTACTCCAATTATTGTCAATCAACCAATTCATCAATAGTCAAGGGTCTGTTGCGTCTTGCTTGTGACTTTGTGTAGCCTTTATAAAAAAATTCATTTAGCCTAAATCTCCAATGTCTATATAAATATGAACATTGAAAGCTCAATGCGTCAACAATATCCTCTCCACCAACCTTTTCAGGTAAATTATACTTTCCCTGACACCATAAATAATAAACCAATAAAATTCCAGCAAGAATCATTCTATGTTACTAGAGAAATCTGGTTAGGAGTGTACATAATTCATCAATGCCTTACCAAGATCTTGTCATATAATCTTTGCTTCTTATCTGGGTCCATTTTAGCCCAATTCCAATAATCATTCATTAAATAGCTTAGAGATGTGTTTTACGCAAAAGAAATATTATAAATAATAAATTACAGTAAACATAGACATACCTACTTTTCAAGCAAAAACAAACCTTTTTATTGTTCTGAAATTGCGTTTTCTACTTTTTAGCTCTTTGCCTGATTGCCTTCGGTGCAGACAAGTTCAAAAAATATAATATAGACCACTAGAGAAAAATACCATCTTACTTGCAACTAAAATGAATTTACAAATCACTAATTGGCAGGGAGCATAAATCACTACTGAAAAAAAAACCCAGCTCTACAATCAAAACTAATAAGGAAAAAAAAAGCGCACTCTCCTATGGTTAAGGCCTGAACCAGAACTTCAGCCAAGCAACTAAAACTTCCTAGAATCCTAGCCATAATCTTTTCAAATTTTAGGATCAGTATCCATCACACGTTTCATGTTTAAAACTTCTTTCCATCTCACTACTCAGCAAAGATGCCATAAACAAGCTAATGTTATACTTAAATTCCAACCCCTCCAACCATCAATCAAAAATCAATTCCGTCTTCACCTGATTGTGGAGTATCAAATTAAGAGAGAAGAAAACTTAACACCAAGGGAACAAGGCCATAAATAAATTACTCGAAAATGTCCAAATTGCCAAACCAAAGGGAAATAAGAAGGGATTGAACTTGAAAAATACCAATCAAAACATTCACATTCACGCGTAACAACAAATAATCAAAGCAATTCAAGAACTTGAAAAATAATCACTCGTAACAACATTCACATTCACTCGTAACAACAATAACTTCTTTCCTCAATCATTAAACTTGAAAAATACCAATCAAAACATTCACATTCCCTCATAACAACAAATAATCTAAGCAATTCAAGAAAACATTGACAAATTCATACCAATAATTCAAGGTAAACAACCGTTTTGTTTGATAAGAAGGGAGTTTGAATCGTGAGTTAGGGCAAATAAAAAAATATACCAACCTTGCCGCCGAACTCGCCGCTAACCTCCAGCCGCCACTCACCTCACCACCTGCCATAATTATAAAAAGTTAGGGCAGAGCAGAAGAGGGTAAGAATTGACCATCAATCGGATTTTCCATCATAATTAAACTCATCACCAGAGAAACGTCACCTGAAAAAGACAGGATCTCGTCGAAAGCGCCAAAAAGTCACCGGAAAAAAGGGAAAGAAGGGTGTGAGTTGAGGGGGAGATGAGCAGTTGAAGTCTTGATTCTTGAAGAAGTGAAAATACGTGATTTTGTGGGAAATATTAGAGCAGGTTTCTTTTCCGCCATTTTCTTTTGGGTTTGTGCAACCACATATAATTTGAATTGGTCCATTCACTAAACAAGGGCAACGCCATAATATAGTTTCGTCGCCTAATTAAGGTAATGGGCAACCCAAAACTTATCTCGTCGCCCAAATATGAGTTCGGGCAACAACAACGAATTTAGTAGCCCATAATTTACACTATGGGCTACAAATTCAGCTCGTCGCCCTTGTTTTCAACCATAGGCCACGACATTCCTTTTTGTCGCCCTTAAGTTCCAATTCATTCGCCCAAAACCTATTTTCTTGTAGTGGGGGTTAACAAGGGGAGAGTTAAACCTGGGCTTGTTAAGGCAATGAGGTGGAGAAACCCGAAGGAGTAGCAAAAGAGGATGAAAGAATATCTTTGGTGTTGGGAGAAATAGAAAATGAGCGTATAAAGAATTGGAAATTATCCGACAGAGAGAAAGAAAGATCATTCAAGATCCATCTCCCTCCCACCCAAAGGTCCCAAACCTTAAGTTTCACTTCATGTTTCGGCAAAGGACCACAGTTAAGATTTCTCAGCGGGGCTATACCCAGCCAGTTATCATGCTAAAAATCAATATCTTGCCCATTCCCAACCACCCATTGGCTATGATCCGCAAGAAGGTTCCACCCTTTTCCAATACTTTTCCATATCGAGATCCATACTTGAAGCTAGTAACATGCGTGGAGTGGACATATTTTGAGAAAATGCACTTGCTAGCAAGACTACTTTTAGCTTGGCTCAACTTCCACCCAAGTTAAGCCATGAAGGCCATATTCATCTTTTCTTGGTTTCTTATTCCTAAACCTCCCTCATTCATGGGTAAGAAAGTAGTGTTTCTATCAACTAAGTGAAGCTTCCGGTTACCCTCCTTTTCCCCCCCAAAGAAAATTATTGCAGATTTGGTCAATAGAAGAAGCCACAGCCTTCGGGAGATATATAGCTTGCATGAAATAGGAGGGAATGGTAGAGAGGGTGGATCTAATAAGACATAATCTCCCGGCTTTAGAAAGAAATTCCGTCTTCCATTTGGAAAGTCTACTTCTCACCTTCTCTACTATGAATTGCACTTGGCTACGAGAGGGTCGTTTATGAGATAAAGGTAAACCCAAAAACAACCCTAAGTCCACGGATTTCTGAATTTTCAAAGTTTCTTGGAAAAGGGCAGTGCCAATTTCAGGAGTATTAGGTGAGAAAATTAGTCTAGTACTCTTGCTCTCATTTATCTTTTTCCCCGACATCTCACAAAACTTATTAAGGATTGCTCTAACCGTAACAACAGTAGCTTCGTCTACCCTCCTAAACAATAAGAGATCATCAGCGAACATCAAATGGGACACCGGGATTCTCTTTTTCCCCACCCAAAAAGGGGTCCATGTCTTCTCCTCACATGCATGGTTAATCATATGTGTCAAGGTTTCCAAACACACGTTGAAGATATAGGGGGACATAGGGTCTCCTTGTCTGAGGTCCCTTGAATGCTGAAAAGGTTCCCCTTTCCGACCATTCACCAAAACAGTCGATGAGGATTTAGATATACAATCCATGATTAAACTAATGGAACCCATATAAACCCCCTAAAAAGCTAACCATTTCCTAATGAAACTCCACTCAAGTCTGTCATAGGTTTTTTCAAGATTAAATTTTAGAGCAAACCACCCCTTACTTCCCTTCTTTTTCCACATAGAATGAAGCACTACTGAGGCTACTACAAGATTCACATCAGGTCCCCTCCCCTTTGTAAAGCTATTTTGGTTCTGCGAGATGAGAGAAGGCATACAAGTTTTGAGCCTATTGACAAGGATCTTTGTAACAATCTTGTAGGTAGTATTACACAGATTAATAGGACGCAGATGTTTGAAAGTTTCAGGAGGGGATTGTTTAGGGATTAGACAAATGAGGGCTTCACAAATGTTTTTCGGGACTCTCCCCACTAGGAACCACTCCCTAATTTTCTCACATATTTCCTCCCCTACGATGTCCCAAAGAGTTTGGAAAAAACCCGGATGATAACCATCTAGGCCAGGAGCTTTACTTGATTTCATGCTAAAGAGGCTTATTCTAATCTCTTGATCAGAAGGGATCCTCTGGATGTTGATGGACTCGGTCGAAGTGACATTAACCAAGGGTGAGCTGACCTGATCCGAAGTAAAAAGACATCTAAAGGAAGATGTGATATGGTCTTTAATGATCTGGGGGTCAACCAACTCATTACCTACAAAATCTCTAAGGTAGTGTAACGCACCGACCTCTAAGCACCTTTATTAGCTTAATTAATCTTGATTATTAGTAGCGGAAGACCTAGCCTTTAGTCGGTGCGTTACTGCTGTAATTTCCATTAGGAAAATACAAGGCAACATACTTACATAAACATATAATAACGGGGAAACTTAAACATGCTAGATTATATTAAAGTAAAACAGAGTTAATGTTAATTAAACTAACTAATAACTTAGGTTACAAAAACTATAGATGTTTGAGTCATTTTAATATCAATTCCTCACTGCTAAGCCATTGCGTCATCCCAATCGGTACCTAAAACAGAAAAACTAAACGTCATGAGCCGAGGCTCAGTAACATACTACACTAACAACTTAAATTCATTTCAGCTCATTTTATTTGAAAACAGGGAGAAGAGAATATCGCAAACATCATTTCATAAACATATAACTTGATAATAGAAATCCAACCATTATGAGATATTATCCTTTATAATCTTACATCATTCTTAACGGTAACTTGGCAAGTACAACATCATAACATCATAATCATTAAACCGAAAGGCGGCCACAACAAAGGTGACAGTTGCGGTGCCCAAAACATTAATCCGAAAGGCGGTCACAACAAAGGTGACACTTGCGGTGCCCATATCCGAAAGGCAAAGGTGACACTTGCGGTGCCCATCTCCGAAAGGCGGTTACAATAAAGGTGACACTTGCGGTGCCCATAAAGTACTGCCAAGAACCATCTTTCACTTTCATTTATCATGTTTCGTTATTTTAATATTTACGTCATAAAACATCTTTTAAGCATCATGAAAAACAGTTTATATCATAACATCATCGTAAACATCAATTAGCAAAACATTCATACCCCGCAATCCATAAACACATATCATCAAAACATTACGTAAAAGCGCCATAAAACGTAGTTGGAAGGGGAGTGCGGGTGTTAGCAGTAGACGTTACCTCGAGTCGCGATTATTATACTTGATAGCGGGGGGAGGCTTGTAATATCCCTTTTCCTTTCTAATCTATTCAAGAATTAATAAAGAACGACTTATTAATATTTTATTCTAGATCTTTAAGCTCTACAATCCATTTCCATCATGTGCCTATGACTTTTATGGCGAGTTATGAAATTAATAGTTATGAAACCTCATTATCACCATTAATTACTTAACCTATAACTCTTGATTTTACTAACTTGGTCACCAAGTTCCTTTAATATTAATATAATAGATGACACATTGAATAAGAGTTCTAAGTCCAACTTATGTAAAATTATTTAGTAACAACTCCTACTTATAAGATTCATGAAAATTCATGTTTAAAGACTTGAAGGTGTGATTATAGAACTTTCATGCTTTAGTTAGACTTTTAATAGTAAAGTGATTATCCAACTAATTATTAAATTCTAACTTGTATTAGTGATATCCCTACTAGTTAGTGTCCATGAATAAGTGATTAACTTAATTTACAACTTAAAAATTGATATTCATTTCATTAAGAAAAAAAGTGGGACAATAATTATAGATTAAGCTTACTAACATTTTACTTAAAATCGAAGTGTACTAATTAACTTTATAATACATGACTTAAGTTATAACTATGTGAGCATGAAACTATACTTTTATTAACCAGAACACCATTTATGTAGTTAAGGTGTAGTAATAGTGACTATGTCATAATTTATTTTAAACTATAATTAGGTTGTATGATTATTTCATGAAGTGAAGTGGACTTTAAAACATTGAGTTTAATTAACTAAGTCCAGACAACTTGATTTATTAAACATACTAAGTCCCTATATTTAAATTAGACTTGCAAGGTTACAAGTACAATTATTTATAAATAAGTGATACGCTCAAGTTATACGGTGTTTATATTATATTTTGGGTGCTTTTTGCTAAGGGTCTTGATCATAATTGTTAACGTTTGCATTTTATTTAGCTCTTAGCGGAAGTTCGGAATTTTGTATATTAATTATTGTTAAAGTTGTAAGTTCCGAGCTCCTAGAAGCATTAGTGTTTGGAACGACTCAACATCGTTATACTTGCCAAGCGTCGCCACATGTTCCAATCAAGCATCGTCGCAAGCCGTAGCCGAGCATAGCACCAAGCCTACCGAGCAGCCAGCATCATCGCCCATCACCGCACGCTCATCAGCCGAGCCTGCCCAGCTCTCGTGCGCGCTCGAAGACCCGGCCTACTGGGAAGCCGGCCAAGCGGCACAACGCAGGTCGCACCTCGCGAGATTTCTCGCACCTCGCGACCTGCTTCTCGCACCTCGCGAGTTACTTCGCACCTCGCGACTTCCTTGGCCTGCCCAACTTTTCAGCGTGTTTTGGAGGCAGTAGCTCATCGCACCTCGCGACCTGTACCGCACCTCGCGACCCCTAGGTCGGTGTAATTGTCGGCTGACTTTTGAGCTTTAGTATAAATACTAAACTTGATTTTTGGACCTAGGGGGCAGCAGCCACAAGGAGAGGGAGTCTCCAAAACTCCACTCCTCTCTTGTTGTCTTCTCTTTTTATTTTTCATTTTCTAGTTTAGTTTTCGTTGATTTCAATTATGGAATTGGCTTATGCTATGCCGATTGTAGCTTGAACCATTCTTGAACGAGATTAATATGGAGCTTCAAGCATTATGGTGAGATCTTTCCTCTCTATTTAGTTTCTTTGATTATGGTTTAATTTCTATGATTGCTTTCTATGGTTTTTGCATAATTATGCTAGGAACGTTACTAGTTTGATTGTGTAATTAATCTAATGCTAGATTTAAGAATAGAATCGGATTGTTTTATTCTTTTATCAATTGGTAGCAAACTAGGGAGTAACTTAGATGCAGATCGTCTTGGTTATTTCTTGGGGAAATTGAATAAACTGTTGAATGTTTATCGCTTGTATGACGTTAGCAGGTCTATTGGTTCTCTGTGTTTATTGCTGCTATTGGATTGAACTTAGACGCTATCGGACTAGGTTATCCTTTAGTTAGGGTTTTATAGTCACGCTGATCGTGCTATTCAACTAAGAATTAGGAGAATGCGAGATTAATTCTCAACAATAGATAATTATGGAAATAATTAGAGTCGAGGTTAAATGATCGATAATGAATTGAAGTGGATGTTAATCGGATTCAAGATCTTCCTATATTGATTTCTCATTTTGTTTATATGCTAGTTAGTTTTAGTTTGTTCGTAAATCTACTTGAAACCCCCCTTTTGTAATTAGGTTTCTCGACCCTTAGCTTAATCTAGGTTTTGAATCACGCTCAATATAAAACTCGTCCCTGTTTCCCTGTGGATACGACCCCTACTTCCATTATACTTGCTTAGTGTAAAAGAGAGTAGGAGAAATTTTATCTTTGGTTGGGTGGCGTACACGACAAACGCGGCCCACCAAATTTTGGCGCCGTTGCCGGGGAAACGGTGTTACTTGTTTGTATTTAGTGTGATTTTTGAATGGTATTGCTTGTGCTCTTAGTTTTTGGTTGGCCACTCATACAAAGAATTCCCTTGTTGTTTTAGTTTCTAGTTTTCATCTTCCATTGAGCTCCATGTATTTCTCTTTTGTATTTTGGACAAGAAGCATGGAACTTGTTGCTTAAACTCTCTTGGGAATGGTTGATTGAAGCTTTTGACGGTTTATTGTAAGATTTACTCTTTCTCATACTCTATAACTTGGTTATTGTTTAGCTTTACACATTTATATTAATGGTCATGACTTGGATTAGCTAGGAGTACTACTAGTTGATGTTTGTTGTTGACTTAATGCTAGGTTTTGGATATAATCTGATGTTATATGCTCAACCATGTTGTAGTAAGCTAGGTATTAACGATGCATTGCAAGAGTTCTTCTCAATCAATTTTGCAGGTACTTGAAGTGGAGATTGACATGGAACCACCATTGTCACACATGGAGCACAACCCAATGATTAAGCTTAAGGTACTAAGTCGACCTCACGACTTTAAACAACAGCGCTTCTCGGGAGGCAACCCGAGACCCCTTTATTTTCTTTCTTTTCCTTTATTTTCTCATCAAATTTCCACCACCACAACAAATTTTCTTTCACCCACCGCCCACACAATACAAAAGATCCACAACCAATCTTAATTCACTTGGAACCAAAAATCCACAAAAGAAAACCCGTTGGGAAGAGTTCAATAGCTAGGAGTTGGTAACACTAGAGGATTGAGATTGTTAATGTATCTTTTCGATCTCTTAAGCTAGGAGCAAATCTCAAAATTTGAATTTGTCATTTGTTTGAGTGATTCGAGGGAGAGGGTTGTGAGTTGAGTTATGAGATTTGAGTTGGTGTTGTTAAGAAATTTGAGTTTGACGGATTGCTTTTCATGAGTTTTGAGCATTCGATCTTCGATTTACCTGATTTTTGATTCCCCCCCATTTTCGGTTAACTTTTTCTTTTAATTGTCGACACATTGAGGACAATGTGTAGTTTAAGTAGGGGGGAGGGTATTCTCATTCTCATGTATCTATGTTGTGCTTATTACTTTCAATTTGAAAAAAAAAAATTTGAAAAAAAAAATGAAAAAAAAAATAAAATATTAAAAAAAATGATGATGAAGTGAATCCCGCTGAGTTGAAAACCCGCAAGGGCGGGCGACTCGGGCAAAAATTGGGGGCCCGGATAGGTTGAAAACCCAAAAGGGCAACCTATGCAAAAAAGTGGCTTATATTGAGCGGGTGAGTTTTGTGAGCCGGAAAAAGAAGAGAGATGAAAAAAAAAAATGTGAGAAGCTAGGATGAAAACCCGAAAGGGCTCCTAGGCAAAATGAGAGATTAAGAGAGAATTATACACTTTGGAAACTCATTTCCCGGAGATGGTGTCATAAGGTTGAAAGCGTTTTCGGGTTGGGTTGGTTATTTCATCCTTGATTTTGTGAAGATTTATTTTGGCTTTCACATTCTTTTGGTTGATTGTTTGTTTTTGGGAGTAAGCATGGAATTTATACCTTTTTGTCTTTGTTCCATGGCTTGCTATTCTAAATTAGTTGTAGTAGTAGTAGTTTTAGTTTATCTTTTGAGGTTTTAGGCGAGCTGTCATTTTGATTGTGGCGTTTGAGTGAGTTCAACTCCTTTGAGATCCTTCAGGAATTGAGCTCACATTTTGGTTGTCGTTTGCTGGTTATTGTTGTTGTCGCGTCTTTGTATTTTTCAGGTGAGCTCGAATCTAAGTGTGGGGGAATCATCGTCCCTTACTTTTAGGTTTTGAGCGGATGTTGTTAAGATGTGATGATGATGATGTAGTTGATGGAGAGTATAGGTTGGTGTCGATAGCTTGGGCGATGATTTAATTGGTATTTCTCATTTTTTAGTTTACTCGAGGTCGAGTAAAGTTCAAGTGTGGGGGTATTTGATACGCTCAAGTTATACGGTGTTTATATTATATTTTGGGTGCTTTTTGCTAAGGGTCTTGATCATAATTGTTAACGTTTGCATTTTATTTAGCTCTTAGCGGAAGTTCGGAATTTTGTATATTAATTATTGTTAAAGTTGTAAGTTCCGAGCTCCTAGAAGCATTAGTGTTTGGAACGACTCAACATCGTTATACTTGCCAAGCGTCGCCACATGTTCCAATCAAGCATCGTCGCAAGCCGTAGCCGAGCATAGCACCAAGCCTACCGAGCAGCCAGCATCATCGCCCATCACCGCACGCTCATCAGCCGAGCCTGCCCAGCTCTCGTGCGCGCTCGAAGCCCAGCACTACCGGAAGCCAGCAAGCAGCACAACGCAGGTCGCACCTCGCGAGATTTCTCGCACCTCGCGACCTGCTTCTCGCACCTCGCGAGTTACTTCGCACCTCGCGACTTCCTTGGCCTGCCCAACTTTTCAGCGTGTTTTGGAGGCAGTAGCTCATCGCACCTCGCGACCCGTACCGCACCTCGCGACCCCTAGGTCGGTGTAATTGTCGGCTGACTTTTGAGCTTTAGTATAAATACTAAACTTGATTTTTGGACCTAGGGGGCAGCAGCCACAAGGAGAGGGAGTCTCCAAAACTCCACTCCTCTCTTGTTATCTTCTCTTTTTATTTTTCATTTTCTAGTTTAGTTTTCGTTGATTTCAATTATGGAATTGGCTTATGCTATGCCGATTGTAGCTTGAACCGTTCTTGAACGAGATTAATATGGAGCTTCAAGCATTATGGTGAGATCTTTCCTCTCTATTTAGTTTCTTTGATTATGGTTTAATTTCTATGATTGCTTTCTATGGTTTTTGCATAATTATGCTAGGAACGTTACTAGTTTGATTGTGTAATTAATCTAATGCTAGATTTAAGAATAGAATCGGATTGTTTTATTCTTTTATCAATTGGTAGCAAACTAGGGAGTAACTTAGATGCAGATCGTCTTGGTTATTTCTTGGGGAAATTGAATAAACTGTTGAATGTTTATCGCTTGTATGACGTTAGCGAGTCTATTGGTTCTCTCGTGTTTATTGCTTGCTATTGGATTGAACTTAGACGCTTATCGGACTAGGTTATCCTTTAGTTAGGGTTTTATAGTCACACCGATCGTGCTATTCAACTAAGAATTAGGAGAATGCGAGATTAATTCTCAACAATAGATAATTATGGAAATAATTAGAGTCGAGGTTAAATGATCGATAATGAATTGAAGTGGATGTTAATCGGATTCAAGATCTTCCTATATTGATTTCTCATTTTGTTTATATGCTAGTTAGTTTTAGTTTGTTCGTAAATCTACTTGAAACCCCCCTTTTGTAATTAGGTTTCTCGACCCTTAGCTTAATCTAGGTTTTGAATCACGCTCAATATAAAACTCGTCCCTGTTTCCCCTGTGGATACGACCCCTACTTCCATTATACTTGCTTAGTGTAAAATAGAGTAGGAGAAATTTTATCTTTGGTTGGGTGGCGTACACGACAAACGCGGCCCACCAAATTTTGGCGCCGTTGCCGGGGAAACGGTGTTACTTGTTTGTATTTAGTGTGATTTTTGAATGGTATTGCTTGTGCTCTTAGTTTTTGGTTGGCCACTCATACAAAGAATTCCCTTGTTGTTTTAGTTTCTAGTTTTCATCTTCCATTGAGCTCCATGTATTTCTCTTTTGTATTTTGGACAAGAAGCATGGAACTTGTTGCTTAAACTCTCTTGGGAATGGTTGATTGAAGCTTTTGACGGTTTATTGTAAGATTTACTCTTTCTCATACTCTATAACTTGGTTATTGTTTAGCTTTACACATTTATATTAATGGTCATGACTTGGATTAGCTAGGAGTACTACTAGTTGATGTTTGTTGTTGACTTAATGCTAGGTTTTGGATATAATCTGATGTTATATGCTCAACCATGTTGTAGTAAGCTAGGTATTAACGATGCATTGCAAGAGTTCTTCTCAATCAATTTTGCAGGTACTTGAAGTGGAGATTGACATGGAACCACCATTGTCACACATGGAGCACAACCCAATGATTAAGCTTAAGGTACTAAGTCGAACTCACGACTTTAAACAACAGCGCTTCTCGGGAGGCAACCCGAGACCCCTTTATTTTCTTTCTTTTCCTTTATTTTCTCATCAAATTTCCACCACCACAACAAATTTTCTTTCACCCACCGCCCACACAATACAAAAGATCCACAACCAATCTTAATTCACTTGGAACCAAAAATCCACAAAAGAAAACCCGTTGGGAAGAGTTCAATAGCTAGGAGTTGGTAACACTAGAGGATTGAGATTGTTAATGTATCTTTTCGATCTCTTAAGCTAGGAGCAAATCTCAAAATTTGAATTTGTCATTTGTTTGAGTGATTCGAGGGAGAGGGTTGTGAGTTGAGTTATGAGATTTGAGTTGGTGTTGTTAAGAAATTTGAGTTTGACGGATTGCTTTTCATGAGTTTTGAGCATTCGATCTTCGATTTACCCGATTTTTGATTCCCCCCCCATTTTCAGTTTACTTTTTCTTTTAATTGTCGACACATTGAGGACAATGTGTAGTTTAAGTAGGGGGGAGGGTATTCTCATTCTCATGTATCTATGTTGTGCTTATTACTTTCAATTTGAAAAAAAAAAAATTGAAAATAAAAATGAAAAAAAAATAAAATATTAAAAAAATGATGATGAAGTGAATCCCGCTGAGTTGAAAACCCGCAAGGGCGGGCGACTCGGGCAAAAATTGGGGGCCCGGATAGGTTGAAAACCCAAAAGGGCAACCTATGCAAAAAAGTGGCTTATATTGAGCGGGTGAGTTTTGTGAGCCGGAAAAAGAAGAGAGATGAAAAAAAAAAATGTGAGAAGCTAGGATGAAAACCCGAAAGGGCTCCTAGGCAAAATGAGAGATTAAGAGAGAATTATACCCTTTGGAAACTCATTTGCCGGAGATGGTGTCATAAGGTTGAAAGCGTTTTCGGGTTGGGTTGGTTATTTCATCCTTGATTTTGTGAAGATTTATTTTGGCTTTCACATTCTTTTGGTTGATTGTTTGTTTTTGGGAGTAAGCATGGAATTTATACCTTTTTGTCTTTGTTCCATGGCTTGCTATTCTAAATTAGTTGTAGTAGTAGTAGTTTTAGTTTATCTTTTGAGGTTTTAGGCGAGCTGTCATTTTGATTGTGGCGTTTGAGTGAGTTCAACTCAATTGAGATCCTTCAGGAATTGAGCTCACATTTTGGTTGTCGTTTGCAAGTTATTGTTGTTGTCGCGTCTTTGTATTTTTCAGGTGAGCTCGAATCTAAGTGTGGGGGAATCATCGTCCCTTACTTTTAGGTTTTGAACGGATGTTGTTAAGATGTGATGATGATGATGTAGTTGATGGAGAGTATAGGTTGGTGTCGATAGCTTGGGCGATGATTTAATTGGTATTTCTCATTTTTTAGTTTACTCGAGGTCGAGTAAAGTTCAAGTGTGGGGGTATTTGATACGCTCAAGTTATACGGTGTTTATATTATATTTTGGGTGCTTTTTGCTAAGGGTCTTGATCATAATTGTTAACGTTTGCATTTTATTTAGCTCTTAGCGGAAGTTCGGAATTTTGTATATTAATTATTGTTAAAGTTGTAAGTTCCGAGCTCCTAGAAGCATTAGTGTTTGGAACGACTCAACATCGTTATACTTGCCAAGCGTCGCCACATGTTCCAATCAAGCATCGTCGCAAGCCGTAGCCGAGCATAGCACCCAGCCTACCGAGCAACAGCAAGATCATCGCCCATCACCGCACGCTCATCGGCCGAGCTCGCCCAGCCTCCGTGCGCGCTCGAAGCCCGGCACTACGAAGCCGGCCAAGCGGCACAACGCAGGTCGCACCTCGCGAGATTTCTCGCACCTCGCGACCCTGCTTCTCGCACCTCGCGAGTTACTTCGCACCTCGCGACTTCCTTGGCCTGCCCAACTTTTCAGCGTGTTTTGGAGGCAGTAGCTCATCGCACCTCGCGACCTGTACCGCACCTCGCGACCCCTAGGTCGGTGTAATTGTCGGCTGACTTTTGAGCTTTAGTATAAATACTAAACTTGATTTTTGGACCTAGGGGGCAGCAGCCACAAGGAGAGGGAGTCTCCAAAACTCCACTCCTCTCTTGTTGTCTTCTCTTTTTATTTTTCATTTTCTAGTTTAGTTTTCGTTGATTTCAATTATGGAATTGGCTTATGCTATGCCGATTGTAGCTTGAACCGTTCTTGAACGAGATTAATATGGAGCTTCAAGCATTATTGTGAGATCTTTCCTCTCTATTTAGTTTCTTTGATTATGGTTTAATTTCTATGATTCCTTTCTATGGTTTTTGCATAATTATGCTAGGAACGTTACTAGTTTGATTGTGTAATTAATCTAATGCTAGATTTAAGAATAGAATCGGATTGTTTTATTCTTTTATCAATTGGTAGCAAACTAGGGAGTAACTTAGATGCAGATCGTCTTGGTTATTTCTTGGGAAAATTGAATAAACTGTTGAATGTTTATCGCTTGTATGACGTTAGCAGGTCTATTGGTTCTCTGTGTTTATTGCTGCTATTGGATTGAACTTAGACGCTATCGGACTAGGTTATCCTTTAGTTAGGGTTTTATAGTCACGCTGATCGTGCTATTCAACTAAGAATTAGGAGAATGCGAGATTAATTCTCAACAATAGATAATTATGGAAATAATTAGAGTCGAGGTTAAATGATCGATAATGAATTGAAGTGGATGTTAATCGGATTCAAGATCTTCCTATATTGATTTCTCATTTTGTTTATATGCTAGTTAGTTTTAGTTTGTTCGTAAATCTACTTGAAACCCCCCTTTTGTAATTAGGTTTCTCGACCCTTAGCTTAATCTAGGTTTTGAATCACGCTCAATATAAAACTCGTCCCTGTTTCCCTGTGGATACGACCCCTACTTCCATTATACTTGCTTAGTGTAAAAGAGAGTAGGAGAAATTTTATCTTTGGTTGGGTGGCGTACACGACAAACGCGGCCCACCAATAAGTTTATTAGATAATATGGATTCTAACTATAAAAATAAGATCACAAGTTAAATTAGTTTAGTTAATTAGCCCAACATACTAATGGTTCATGTAAATTACTAAGCCTAAACTAATGACTTAAACTATTCAAAACAATAATAGGAGGGGAAATATTACAACTTACTTGCTTATAACACAAAGCAGGCAGCGAAGGGGAGGGGTGATCGGAACTGGACAAGAAGGGGCGGCGTGAGGTGTTGAGGCAGGGCGGCGGCGCGTCAGGCGGGTGGCGGGGACAGCAGCCCAAGTGGCGGAGGGAGGAGAGCAGCGAGACAGAGGAGGGAGAAGAGGAGCAGCGAGACGATGAGGGGGAGGAGGAAGAAGGAAGGTAGTGGTGCTGGCGGCGGACAGTGGTGGTGCTGGCGGCAGTCGATGGTGGTGGTGGTGGCCGAAAAACAGGAGGTTGTGGGTAGTTGGTGTTTGAAATTTTCTTATTTTTGGATGGTGATGAATAGTGAACTTGACTTGCTATTTATAGTAATTTTAGAAACAAAACTCACTTAATCTAATGTGGGCTTAATGGTGAAGAATACTTGGGGAGCAAGGTCTTCTAGAAGCCTTGGGGAGCAAAGAGATGGAGCTTGAGGAAGAAGATGAAATGTGTGGATGGTGACTTTCCATTTTTAGAAATATTCCATTTCTTTTGTATTTACTAAAATTAGCAACTTTTCCTACTTTCCTTTAATCTACGATCATACTAACTTGGCTTATATTATCATAGACTTTATTTTATTTTGTTTCAAATCTATTAGAGAATCAATTAAATAAATTAAATAAATTTTTAAATAATTTATTCAGCTTAATTATTACTGTTAACGAAGCTTAAATTTTCGGGATATTACAGGTAGTGAATCCTATTAGAGGCTCTAGATATGATTACACTCCGATGGAAAGTTCTAGTGTTCTTTTCCCCCTGGGTTAGTCTTTCTTCCCTGCTTTTCGCATACCAAAGGGATTGCTCTTGGTCGAGGATGGTAATAATCTCAGCCTGGATACTTTCTTCCAAGTTATGGTGGAAGAGCGAGAATCTATGTGACGCAATATACTCCTGAACACCCTTAAGTCTAGCCATAGCCCTTTTCTTCCTAGTGTAAAAGTTACCAAATACATTTATATTCCACTCGGAAAGCGAGGTGTTAAGGTTCGATAACTTAGTTCTCAAGCAACTCCTTGGGCCCGTAGTGTGCCAGTTTTCGGTCATGAAGGGCCTGAAGGAATCGTGCATGAGCCACATGGGCTGAAAACGAAAAGGTTTGGTCCCTAAAGCCTGGGTAGGAAGATCCAAATGAATCTGGAGGGGACAATGATCGGATGTGATCCCAGGTAGATGCCAAAGACTAGAGTTTGGATAAGCAATGAACCAATTAGGGTTGGCCTAACCCCTATCAAGCCTTTCAAGAATTGGGTTCACTTTCCTCTTATTTGTCCAAGTGAACTTGGGGCCATGGAAACAAAGGTCGACTAGGTCACATTCATACATAGTGGCTACAAACTCCTCGGCTTTTCTACGATTAATCCTCTTACCCCCAGCTTTTCAGATTAAAATCCCCCTACCACCACCCAGGGAAGGGTGACGGAAGGCACCACATATCTCAATTCCCACAAAAATTTACGTAACTCGTACTTTGGGCTAGCATAAATGGAAGACAAAATGAAAAAAGAAGAAAAATTACGCACCTCCACAATGGCATGCACACCTTTCGTACTCCCATTCATGACATGCAAACCCACACGCTCCGGGTTCCAAAGAATAAGAATACCCCCAACATACCCACCGGAGCCACCAAATGCCATGAGAAAGCCGGGAAATCACGCAATAAATTTGCCGTTTTTTGCCGGCACGTGCGAATCTCAACAAGGACATCAATGTACGGATTATGAGTGTCCACCAAATGCCTGAAGTTCTTCTTAAACTCGGGTTTACTTATACCTCGAGTGTTGTAAAATAGCAGCGGCATATTATTCGGAATTAAGGGGCGGTCCTTCAGGGCTCGGAACAATGGGGTGTCCCAATCCTCCACCATGTTCACTTTTTGGTCCGAGTATGTGCATATCCACAACCCTTTTCGAGGCCAAAGATCCCTCACGCTTTCGAGAGGGTCGTCCGGTTCTTTTCCCTCTTCTCAGTGAGTCGATATCTATAGTTGCTTGCATGGTTGTGGTATTCTTGCTTCGAATAGAGCATTTATGCTCCCTAGGCAATATATCTTTTGGGACCAAAAGTGGACTTTGATGACCAAGCGTTCGAGTGGGAAGAGGATGGCCGGGTCTATCCATGGACCCATGTTTTGGAGAATTTCCCTTTCTTCTAGTTCGGCTCCGACCTCTTTCATGAGTATCCATTTGAGAAAAATTCTCATGATTGGGTCTAGGTGGGTTGTGTCCCGAAACTGAGGAACGTGAGCAGGGATGAAATCCACTGCATCCCTGTAGTACATTATTAGGTTCTCTGAAATCTATGTGGGGCATTGAGGGTTCAGCATCAAGGACTTGAGTTGGGAGAACTCCAGCTGTGCCCCACATTCATTTCGGGGCGAATTGGTCGAACTGACCTGTTGAAGAGAATATCCCCATGGAACTTCCTGTGGATGAAGCGCAGAGATCTCGGAGGTGAATTTGGGGGGGTGATGAAGAGAAGATCACCTCTTGGGGAGGATATTGGTTCATCTTGTTTTGAGGGTTTTTGTTTTGATTTGGTGAATGTGGAAGAGTTTTAGATGAGGTAGAATTTGAAGGAGTAAGGGAGTCGAACTGGGTGCTTTAGTGGGTTTGAGAAGATTGATGTGGACCATGGGAAGGCTAGGCGCCGACGAAGCAGCATCCCTAGTCTCTGAGATGCCACGTTTCGCATTTTCATGGGGGGGGGGAAGGCGAAAAGACATTTTGAGAGGCGTTGCATGGGATGTCCTCTTGAGTAAGTGTATTAAATGGATTTTCTCCTGACAAAGTAGTTTCCCCTTGTTAGGA
Source organism: Beta lomatogona (assembly GCA_947646795.1). Lineage (NCBI taxonomy): Eukaryota > Viridiplantae > Streptophyta > Magnoliopsida > Caryophyllales > Amaranthaceae > Beta > Beta lomatogona. The sequence continues at coordinate 1,183,891 of CANSNZ010001376.1, read as the reverse complement.
TTTGTTGGAAACTTTTCCTAAAAAAGTGGCGTCTTGGATTTTGTGAGCTTTTCCCCCAATGGTAGACCCCACCTTATCAAAAGTCAACTTCTCCCCTTTTTCCTAGGGTATCGTCTCCGGCACTCTTTTCTCCAGGGTGGGTTGGTTTCTCCTTGGTGGAACCACCTTCCATTCAGTCTTCTTTTTTTTTTTTTTTTTTGGATAAGCAAGTAAGAAATTTGATATATGAAACCACAGTTTACAACCTAAACCAATCAAAGGGGAGGCAAACCAACTAGGTTGGACCCCCTTACCCTAAGACAAGTACAAATCATCTAGCTTACAAGCATCCCAACATAACTACTCCCCTTTACAAACTGTGAAACCAGTTAATATCTCTCCTCGAAAGTTTTTGAGGAAATACTGCACTAACTCTTGCTTTAACAATTCTCTCTATTTGCTTACAAATTACAGTGATATTAGTCACACATTGTTCCTAATAAACCTTATTTCTACTCTGCCAGATCATTTATACCAATGCTGCAACTCCTGCTAGGAATACTTGTTTCTGAAATTTAGTTCTTCTGCTATTCTGAGTCCATCTAATAAAGTGTTGTAAATCATCATATTGTGTGAGCATTTCATCCAGGTTTTAAGATGCTTCAAACAAGCTGAGCTGAATGGGCGTCTAAAAAATAAATGCTGATGATCTTCTCTTGATTGTGCACAATGTAGACATAAGTCACTGCTGCTTACTCCAATTGTTGCCAGCCTTGATGTGGTCTGTAACTTCTCTTGCACAGCTAACCATAGAATAAACCTATGTTTAGGGAGGTTTAATCTATTCCACACTGTTTTATCCCAAGTAATTCTCACTTGTTCACCAACCAACTTGTCATACACCGCCTTCACAAAGTATTGAGACATGCTGTTAAATTCAGCCAGAGAGTATACTTGTTTAATTTGTTCCTTGACATGACAAAGCTTCCTCCAGTACCAGCTAGAACTTGCTTTACGGACATATCCCCACCAATCATCATTCTTAATATAGACAGAATGAACCCATTTCAACCAAACACTATCCTGTTTGGTAGAAATTGCCCAGACATACTAGGCAAGACATGCTATGTTCCAATTGAATACATCCCTGAATCCCAGCCCTCCTGTATTCTTGGGAGTACAAATCCTATCCCATGCAACATTCCCTTATTTTAGAGTGAAATATTGCCCACTCCATTCAGTCTTCTTTCCCATTGCTTCTTTTTCCTAAACTTTCATTCAGGATTTTCATGGACATTCCCCTTCTTTTTGGATTTCTTTGGGCACCCAAAGGCATAATGACCAAAAACTTGGCAGTGGTTATAAAAACCTTGCCCTGTTGTGAAGATAAGTTTTTGGTAAACTTTCCCTAACCAAACTCCTTCCGGAAGTTTTGCGGTGGTACTAACCCATAAACACAAGGATACAAATCTTCTTTTATCCCCTTCAAACACATGCGTATCCAGCCTGAGGATCTCACCAATACTGTTTCCTACTTTTTGTAGGATAGATTTGTGAAAGAACTCCGCCTGAAGTTCCAGTGAGTGGGCCCACACAGTTTTATGGGTTATATGAACCTGTGATGGCTTGAAACCCGCCTCCCATCGTTGCACCCATAGATGCACTCCTGTAATGAACCAAGGGCCGCCTGAGATTATCTCCGATCTTTTCTCTTTGGAGAGGCAATTAACGATGTAAAATCCCTTGCCCACTGCAAAGATTTGCATGGACTTTTTCCATTTCCATATTTTAGTCAGTTCCTTTTTAAGGAAATCCATGGCTAGGGATTTTCAGATGACCTTGCAAACCACGGATGATTCCCGTGGGTTACTAAGATTAAGGTATTCCTTCTCAGAAATTGGGACGAAGATGTCCGTTTCCTTCATTTGCTCCGGTGGAGAATCCGAAAATAGGGGGGTTTCATGGGAAACCTCAAAGACCTCTGACAATTAGAGGCCTAATGTTGTCTGATCTCCTTGAACTACATCTTTAAAGGACACAGGAAGAGGCTCCTTTCTGGCATTTAGTGGCGGCGGGGAAGGTGGGGTGGTGAGCAGGCCCTGTGGCTGCGAGCTTTGTGCCGTGGGGGCAGGTTTGTTTAAGGGAAAGAGGGGACATGGGGTTTCTTTCTCATATTTTTTTTAACTTGAATCTTTTGCCTTTTTCACAGTGTTTCTGCCTCCATTGCATTCTACAATTTTTGCTCCCTACTTTAAGGAAAAGTGAAGACTGAGATAAGCATAAAGATACAAATAGACAAATACTTCATTTTTCATATTTGATGGGGTAAATAGACAAATTAGTTGTAAAGAGCAATTGTCTTTAGCTAAACATGGTCGTCGTTCGTACCAGAAATGGATTGGATAAAGCCATAATAAAGGCCCAAACCTTGGAAGATTAGCAAAACTTGCAATTTGGCGCCTAGCTACTAGCTAGCCATGCCAATTTGGTGTGGTTATGGCAGGTAACTAATTTTTTTTTAGAATTACAATCATACTAGGTAATTTATAAGCTATGCTCGATTCTTTTCTATGTATATATAGGATAAATATTTAATTATTACATTTGAAATTGCCAATACAATTATTTTTAGCTAACCATAAATTCTTATACTTCATCCGTTATGAAATAAATGAAACATTTCTCTCAAAAAACTCTCACATAAGAGAGAAGCGTTTCATTAATTTCATCTCTGTTTCTCGTGAATTTATTTTTATGGAGAAATGCTTAGATCTAGTATTTGTTCATCAAGGATACGTCTACCATCATCAATTTACATACTATTTTCTTTTTATAGACAAACCCTTAGATTTATCAGTTTTTTACAAGGATTCATCTACTGTAATCGATTTAATTAAGTATTAATTTACTTAATTTTTTAGAGAACCACTTTGATCCATCAGTAGTTCTTCAAAAATTCATCAACCATCATCAATTAATATTTTTTTTTTTTTATGTTTGTTACCTCTGATAGAATATAAAACTATTCATGGGACTTCAACCATTAGGTTAAACTTTTGGTTGAGTTTTGACATGGTATCAAAGCCATATTGACATAAAGGTTATAGGTACAAATCTCATCCACCCCTTCTTTTTAAATGGAATGTTTAGCGCTAGATATGAGAGGTCATGTTGTATCTACACTTCAAGCATAATGGGCTCACACATGAGGGAGGAGTGATAGAGTATAAATTATTTTTGGGTCTCCAACCAACAGCTTAAACTTTTTGTTAAGTTGGTCCTTTGGCACCCTCTTTTCTATTTAGTTATCACTATGTGTTTTAAAACTTTATTTCTTATAATATAAACGAATAGTTCATTGATCTAGGGTTAGTTTATGTTGAACTCTAGCCATATGCCCATCCGCTTTGGTGGCATATTAATTAGAGAAACAATAATGCCTTGAGAGGATTATTTGTAATTATAGGCACATCTTTTCTTTTGAGTACTATTACCTGATTGATCGAGGGTAAAACATATTATGTGTTAGTTCATGCTAGTGAGCGTACTTAGCCATAGATGTTATATTAGTGTAATTACTTAATTTAGGTTAACTAATTATCATACAATATCCACTTATTTAGTTTACTAGGTATGCAATGCAACTTTTTAATAGAACAATGTTCTCTTTGTGTGGACCGACCTTGATTTACTATTACATAATTATTCGAGAATTTGTTATATTTTATTTTTCATAGACTTGAGAGTTGTGAAAAGCCTTATCAATATTAGTCGAAACGATGAGTCCATTCGTAGTTATTATGATAATCTCATGAAGTTGTTTGGAAAAAAAATCTCATGAAATTAATGTCGAAGATCATTTATCACCATAATATATTTAAGCTACTTGATCCGTTCATCGTCCATGATCAACATCAAAGAATAACCCTCATCTTGTTTTTTTCCCTTTATTGGTGGTTTATTTTTTCTATTTAATCTAGTGGATTTATTTTTTATAGTCATTAAACGCACATGCATTTCAATACTTGCCATCTAAAGACTATCATATTAATTTCATCATTCAATACTACTCTCCATGTATCAGACCAAACAACTCATGCAATAAGCAACTTTATTCATTTTAGCAACTTGTTAGTTTTAGCTATATCACATTGTCAATTTCAACTAACTTATTAATTACACTACAGTTCATCTAATGTTACCAAACATGGCCTGAATAGCCATAGAAGGTTGTGCTTTTATTTATTACTTGACATCTTCCATAATACAATGAAACTTTATTAGGGGATAATTGGGTGTGCGAAATCCCAAAAGATCCTTATCATAATATTACACGTACATAACATCACTTGGAAAGAAGTAACACAACACAATTAAGCGTACAAGACAATAATATTACATTACAGAATCATATGATTTAATTTTAAGGTACATAGCTTAGGATTCCCATGTCAGGCTTTATATCACTCACTTCTTTCACAGTCCATATCTCATTCGTAGCGTTCCTTAATTCAATTGGTGGCCTGATGAACTTCTTAACTGCATTTCGTATACCTTCAGAAATTTTACTCCAATTGTTCTCTAAACTAGGCACCTTATAATCTGTACAAAAATTATTAGTTGCTTTGCGCCGACATACTTGAATCGTCTGCCTCAGCAACCATTTGAATCGCGGCAAGAAGGAACTTTGGTTCATATCTCCTATAGTCTAAGGACTGAAGATCTTTCCCATAGATGTTCATCATATATTCTTCAAGTATCTTAAATCCCAACTGAAAGTTCACTCTATTAGAACCAGCAGCGCCTTCAAGTGATACGTAATTACTTCTGTAACTTATTTGTATGTACTGCGTTGCTCTAGGAAAAATGGCCTCTACAGTGGCAAGATTGATATCAGGAAAGTAATGAGCTCGTAAATTACCTGCTACTTGATCTGTAAAAGCCACTATATATAAGTCATTTTTGCTAACAGCAAGTGTGATGGTTATGTCAGTTCCGGCCCTTTTAGCTTTTAGCTCGGCCAAAAGGTATTTTGCTGGTCTTGAGGGTGCAGGGAGCATTGGAATTCCTTCGTACACTAGCTTTGAATCCTTCACATTGTTGCGTAGATTCTTTAGAAAGGTGCCATATTTTGTCTTTGAAGCTGTTACAAGGTCAAAGGTTACATCTGCTGCATAAACTCCTTGAAGAACAACCCACATTGATATTGCTAACACAAGCCACCGCGCCTTCATCTTTTTTCAATCTGTGTTTTACATTTGGAATAATGTTCAACGAAATCGTTGTATAGTTTATTTGAAGCAAAGAATTAAATATCAACCCATCAAATATTTCTGCGATTACTTCCACTATCTACTTGTTACAACATTATTTTGGATTTTGCACTATTCATATATTAATCTCGACAGGGAAATTTTGAATTCTGTGTATTAAAGGTTTTGGATTTTTGCATTTTTCCTAGTGCTGAAAGTTTCATGATCATCTAGTACAAATTATAAAAACTTATAAATTAATTGCTGTAAGTTTAACAATATAAAGAAAAGCATGATAAGCTCTCAATATACAATGATATGCATCTAACTAGGGGTGTACTCAACTCGAACTCGAAAACTCGAAATTAAGCTCGACTGGACTCGAAAACTCGCGAGCTTGAAAAAATCAAACTCGACTCGAACTCGAACTCAAATCACGCTCGAACCAAGCTCGAACCCCAAGCTCGAACCTAAATCATGGCTCAACTGAGTCAATCCATGTACCTTGAGTTAGGTACTTGGAGTAGCCTTTTATAACGAAAAAAAAGTTGGGTGCTTCATTGTCCAACCAATGTGGGACTTTATGAAACAAACTTTCATAGAAATAAAATGTCTTCCAACCAAAAAGTTTTTGTTTCATTTATAAAGAACACAAACTTAAACTTTTGTTTCCCGACCAATGTGGGACAACTTTAATTAAAACAATAAGTATAGCTAGAGTAGTAACATTTTATAGATGAAAATGCTATTGTTTATACTATAAATCAATGTGGGACATTTAATATTTTACATAAAAGATCATTTTTAATAATTTTCTAGTTTGTTCATGAGATTTTGAGCCGAGCCAAGGCTAAGGCTCGTTAAAATCTTGTGCTCGACTTGTTAACCATAACCTAAAGACAAACTGTAATTAATGTCCACTATGAAAATATTTTCTATGAAAGTGTTTATTACATTTCATGGATTAAGTTCTTTGAAAAAGTTTTAGAATTATTTATCGAAATTGCAATTATTATAAATAATTATTTTTTCGAGTTTCTCGCGAGCTTTTCGAGTCGAGTAGGTAGTAGCTCAAGCTCGACTCGTTAGTCATCGAGTCGAGCTCGAGTTCGAGTCGAGCTTTGACCGAGTTTTGACCGAGCCGATCTCGAGTAAATAAGGTATGCCAGTTTATTGATGCCTTGCATCAATTTCTTTCTGAAGTAAACCTTGAAGATGATGCTAAGACCAAATATTTAGAGAACCCTTATGAATCTAAAATAAATAATTATATTGTCAATATATTAAAAAGGAGATAACTAGGGAATGAAATGAAAGGGATGGGGTACAAATCCTTATTATTGATAGAGAACTGGCCCACACGTTGAAACTTAAAAAGATTTTATGTTAGAGGAGTTCAAATTATAGAAGTAAGGCAAAATTAGGCGCCAACACGATGAACTATACGCGCAAGACACAACACCACCAACTACGACTAATAGCCTAAACACCACCAACTATGGGGTGGGGTGCATTCGTACCATAAATGAGGCTGGAAGCATAAAATGTTGCCAAAGACGGTGGGTTTTTATGGTGCACCCCACCCCGTAGTTGGTGGTACAAACTGCACACCACCCCGTAGTTGGTGGTTTTTAGACTACTAGTCATCGTTGGTGACGTTAAGTGCACCCGAACTATAATTTAGGGTGTTGAGGCCAATTTTGCCATGGAAGCTAAAAATTATGATATTTCTTTCTCTACTCTCTCAAAAACAGAGTAAGATGAAATTAATTAGAACCTTAACAAAAGTTATAAGTTTAAGACAAACCTTTATGCCAACTCAACAAGCTACAAGCTGCAGGATCTGGCGACAAGAAAGAAAATCAATGAGATATCTTTAGCAAGTTAGATGTGAAAGTCTACCTTAGCCAACACTATCGTCGGGTTTAAATAAGCAACCATAATAGTGTCCTTACATTTTCTGGTAGTGTCGTTTAATAACAAACTTGTGTCATATCGGGCTTTTGGGTAACGAATATTGTATAGGAAACATGTTTTTGTTGTGATAAAATTGCCAGATTAAGCTTTTTCCTTTTTATCTATTATTATGAAATTACTTTATAATATTTTATTCACTGTTAGTGGGAAAAAGAAACACTAAATGTTAGTGGTTTATGACTCCTCGTATACATAAGGACCTAAACTTTGCGAATTCTTATTATTGAATGGACCTAGAATTTCAAAAGCCACAGTTGAGGACTTTGAATAACATGTTAGTTATAACGTAAAATTAGTTATTAGGCCCGGGCTACATTTCGGGTAAGGAAAACTTTCATTTATTAATATTATACTTTAAGATGATAACACTAAATGTTATTTGGTCTAGTGGTTAAGACTTTAGTATATGTTTTTGAGGTCCCGGGATCAAACTCTATACTATGCAATTTCTAATGGAGTAATTAAAAGTCTCTTAGGGAGAGCGCCACGTGGCACCGTTCCTTGTTTAGGCACACCCTATGATATATTTGTATAGATTACGTTTGTAAAATTATAGTAGTAGCTTCAAGTCTATAACATATATATATACATATATATACATATATATATACATATATATATACATATATATACATATATATATATATATAAGGTAAGATGAAGTCCCTTGCAAGTAGGGGGGAAATTGGAGATCCCTCCTTACAAGGGATGAGACTCGATACCAAGATATCTGGGATCGAAGGTGATGCAACACCACTAGGCTATCACCTGTCTAAAACCCAAGGCAAAAACATGTGTACTTCCCCTCCCCCAAACAATTAAATGAGAAATATTAAACAATAAAAATGTGTGTTACAAGACTCGAACCCATAGTCTCTCATTTGAGATACAAATGCACTAACCAACTACTCTATTATCTCATATTGGTCATATATGAGAAAAAAAAATATTTAAAGACAAGATAATTTTCTATTTTTAAGACAATTAAATACAAATGTATATATTAATACTCATTAAAACAATAAAAATGTGTGTTATAAGACTCGAACCCATGACCTCTCATTTGAGATACAAATGTACTAACCAACTACTCTATTATCTCATGTTGGTCTCTATGGGAAAAAAATATATATTTAAAGACAAAATAATTTTCTATTTTTAAGACAATTAAATACAAATGTATATATTAATACTCATTAAGCTATTGTTAATAATAGCGTGTCCTACTTTTTAGCAATCTTATATTATAGAAAAGCTCTTCAATTTTTTATAACCACCGTATATTAACACTACTACACCATTTCATTGCATCGGTTGTATTCTTACATATTAACCTACATCTAAAAAAAGATTGTATTATATTTTTTACAAGAAATTATATATTTATATATATGTACTCTCTTGAAAGCGAGGTTATATTGATGAATAATTCATATTATAATTTACTATGTAGAAAATTTAATAGGAAATGGAAGATCACTTCCTATCTACAATACAATGCATAGAACTCTTTTTGTTTTTCCACTTTTCTCAAGTGTTTGATTCAAGACTTCAAATTCACATTGATAAATTATTAGGGGCATCCCCCGAGCCAACAATAGTTAACCTCTAAACCCCTAAAAAGAGTATTTCAGTTAGTGTGACAATAAGGGCACTTAAGTTTCCCGCCCCTGGGCGAAAGCCTAATCATTATATTTGAGTGTACATGATGATGCTTAGACCTTCATTATCATGTAACGTTTGTAAGTTAGAAATATAGTGCTCTCGTGCCCAACTCTGTTTAAGTCTTTTCCACTTCGATAATAAACCAGATTCGACTGAAAACTCTAAATCCATAATTGAGAGTTCAATTTGCAGTAGTTATACAAGTATCTCACATCACAAAGATATTTCGTTGAATTATTTTCGATTTGCTGTTAGCAGCCACTAGCCCCACTCACTGACGACTGACGAGGTTGGCCTTAAACGTTTTGACAACGGCCTATCTTTAATGTCTAGTAGTGCTCACTGCTAACCCCACTCAAAGTGATCACGAGGCTGGCCTTAAACGTTATGACAAGTTGACAACGGCCCATCTTCAATGTCCGGTTGTCTTCTTGTTTTGTTGCCGTGTTTGAAAATTAATGGGCGTGAAGTTTACGTTCAACCGCACATTTAAAATGCTAAGTTACCTCTGCATATCTCATGAATAGGGTTCTTTACAAAGAATCAGACAGAATGAACATGTTTTTAGTTTACCTCGATCCACTTTTGAAATCTTTACCGCTTATTTGGTTCATTTTTAGTAAAAGAAGAAAAAATAAGGGAAGAGAAATAAAAAAAAAAATCTTAACTTCTCATGTTTGGTTTAAATTTTCTATTTCCTCCCAAATTCCCCCACTTTGGGGAGAAAACGAAAGTAAAATTTTATTAAAGAGTCTTCTTTCTTTCCATTTACTTTCACTTAAAATTTCTTTTTTGAACCAAACATTGGAAACTAACAAATTTCCTTGCACTTTCTTTCTTTTCCTTCCAAATCCTAAACAAGCTGTTAGAGTTATTTCTTGCTGCTTAAGGAGAAAAAAAAGTCTTATGCAAAATAATGTTATATGACAAACTGCTTATTACAGTAATAGAGAGGGGTGATATTTAGGTAATTTTATTTATGCACCCTATCCTTCCAATCTGATCTCTCTTGTGTGGCAACAAACACTCAAAGTGTCAAAACACTATGCCATTTAGCCATACTAGAATATAAATAAACAAGAACAATTGCAAAAGGAATTTGTTTTAGCCAGCTAGTATCGGGAATATATATTTCCCAAAAATAGCCCCAATAGCTAGAGACAATCATGCTTTGTTTCAGGCCATGGAAATGGAAACGATAAAGGGAAGATCACTAGTAGGCCTGATGAGAATTAGACTAAGCAAAACACTAATTACTTGCAATTAACACTAAGCAACAACTAATGAAAAGGGATGAAACTAAGCACAAAATAGGAAAGCAATGAAAACACACCGAATAACTTGGGAAAACCCGAGCACCGGGACAAAAAACCCACCAAGCAATCACCTTTTATTAATGGTAACAATGGATGAACAATGCAAGCATTAATGGATGAGTTTAATGCTATTTTCTCTCTCCTCTTTCACTAAACCCTAGGAAGATCTTACTTTGTGTGATTATTAACCTAAACCATGAAAGAGGAGGGTTTATATGTTTTAAGGGGGATTAAACAATCTAAGAGTCGAGATTAAATCTTAAACCCGTAAAAAAATCACGACAGATTTGGGTTGGCCAGACGAGCACGAGAAATTGTCCGCCTGGCCCAAAGTGCTGCCCGCCCGGGCAAATACTCACTGCAAGTTCCTGCCTCGAAGCTTTACTAAAAACGCACCCCCGAGATTGAGGTACGTAGCCCGCCCGGGCCACAACCCAGCCCGCTTGGGTGCAAGGTGAAGACACCAAACTGCCTCGAAGGCAGAACCAAAGGACACGAGGCTGCCCCACCCGAGCCAGGATACAGCCCATCTGGGCTCCTGGCCCGCCCGAGCCCAAGCTTGCCCGCCCGGGCAGCTAGGGAGGTTTGGGCTTCCTTCGCTTATTGGGCTTCCTTCCGTGTTGGGCATCCAAGTTTTCTCAACCTCCACCATTTACCCCAACAAAGGCCATCTCGATATTGCCAAATTGGCACATACTTGTCAATATGGTGCCGCATACTTAGAATCATTAACAAATTAAGGTAATTTTCGAGCAATGCTTTTTCTTTGTGAATTTAATTTTTTGATTTATTCAGGATGAAGATCTACGTATTAAATATCTATTTACAATACAACTATGCAATAGTTGAACATTAATCTTGTCGAAAAAAAACATCAATAGAAATCTATTTTTGAATGATATAATATACTATAATACTCCTTCCGTCCCAGAAAGATTTGAACACTTGTTGGAACACGTAATTTTTCGGACAAAGCTCAGCTCGACCCGTGATCACCTTTAGTAGGGGCCAAACTATTGATAAATGCATATTCTAATGTCATGTAGTTCTTATTAGGGTACATTATTTTTATGTTAGGAAAAGAATATTTTCGTTAGACTTATGGATATTTTGGTCTCTTTTGTGGACCATGTTACCTTCATGAATCCTTCAATTTTTAATGCGATTTTCAGATTATTTGATCAACTATGTGCGTGCAAGTACATAGATTAAGGCACTTGGATGAGTTTTAAAAAAGATATACAATAATTCCAAAACGGACTAAAATTATAGAAGACGTGAACTATAATCCAAATCTGTGTGAAAACGGACATCCTTGTACTAATTTGCTTATATGTTGTTTTGATGCAGAAATGATAATATGAAGTATATAGCTCAATAATCAGCCATAAGCTATTGTAATAAGCTAGTTTACTTTCTAGTCTTGTTATTTATGTTTTAGGAGTTAGTTATATCTCTAACTAACTCAAGTATAAAAGGCGTTGCTGTAATAATACCTGTAGACACATAATCGTGTCTCCCCATTTAAGGATTCAATGATGAAACATACCGCGGCATTAGTTGGCAAGACCCAACGGAAGAGCAATCGAAAGAACCATTCTAAAATGTGTTTCGAAATGATATTCTAAAGCCCAATTAATTGTTCATGATGATTAATTGTATTTCAAGCCCATAAAATGTTTTAAATCCATTTTAAAAGCCCAATCAAATATTTATTATTTTAATGGATATTTATCAATAAAGATTTTATTATCTTTGATAAATAAATCAGATTTTTTTAATCGTAAAATTCCATCTCCAAAATTTTAGGGATAAAAAAGTATTTTCGAAAGACGCGCAATGGAATATGCTCGAATATTCCAGAATAAGCGTCGGACGTGGGGGCTGCGCTCAGCGTGCCACGTGCGTCCAACACATTGGCCATATCGCGTTAGGCAAGCCAATGAGCGACTGACACGTAGATTTTGTGACTCACACAGAGTCCTGCGTCAGACGCAAGTCTTGTGTGAGACGCAACATATTTTTCTATCTTTTTAAAACGCGTTTACACATGTGCATCTCTGATTGGGCTGGCTGCGTCAGGCACACCAATATGCGCGTGACGCGTGGCACTGCGCCTGCCACGTAGGCTTGCGCCTGGCGCAGGGATTGCATGGAGCGCAAGTTTTTTTTCCTATAAATACCCGAATTTTCCCGAATTACGGACGACTTTTCAGATTATTATTTCGCGAATACAAAAACTTACGAATACTCTTACAATACACTTCGAATACTCAAATACTCGAATACTTTCAATCAACTCTTAATCACACTGCGTTCTTGGTTCCACGATTGCTCCGCTTAAAGATCGTTGCGCTCCTTAATCTAAGCCGCATAGGTATAATCTTGAGGATCCTTATATAAATTATTTTTATATTGAAGTTACCAACAGTTTTCTTTCCTGATGTAGATCTTTAATGTAAAATCGCTCTATTGTATATTATAACCTCTTTTCTCTTTCTTTTTATTTCTTTTTCAGTATTATATAATTGTCTGATCATTATATTTTATATTATATGATTGTCCTGAATTATTGCTTTTATCACCCCCACATGTTATTTTTGCTAAATAAGACATAAAGAACTGTTCTAACATTGATAAGATTAATTTCGACAACCTGCTAGGTTCCTGTAAAATTGATTGCCTAATAAGTTGTCAATAAAAATTAGTCTTTTTATGTGTTTCTAGAACCAATTTAGACTAAATATTTTTAAGGTGTTTAAAACATTATTTGATTGTTCTTTGGCATAAAATTTGTAATGAATCGATATTTAGTAGAGGCCAACTCTGGGCGAATGTGGTTCACTATGACTATATTCGTACCGTTACCTCCGAACTCAATCTTTGGTTCATTTTGACCATCTATGGAGTCATGACGGAGAAATCTACATTGGATAATTTGTCCCTATGATTTTCCTATATCCAATTAGGTTTATCATTCTTCCTAAAAAGAATTGTTGGCGACTTCTTTCAATACAAAACAATTTTCAATAAAACCTTAACAGTGGGGTAGTCAAATATAATATGCGCTCACACCGCGTAGGCAAAATAAAAACACGCCTACAATTTGGCTACTCCACTGGGGGGGATTTAAAAAAAAATATATTTTTTTTAAATGAGTGGGTGAAACTTGAAAAATACGATTCATTCTGATTTTTATGCCTTTGAATAATATACAGTTTTGCATATGCATGGCTACTGTTCAGCCACCATAAGGACAATCTGCCTTGCCTCATTAGCACATGTTCTATGTGTGAGGTCACCCACGGGGGGTTTGCGCTTTGTCCTTCCAAAAAGCTTCCTGAGCGATAGTGTTGGATCTTAGTCATAAGCAAACTTAATTACCCAACCATGGCATTGTTCTCTTGTTCCTGACTTGAGACTGGAGTGTGTCTTACACGTGCCCACCTCTTTAAGCAGGGTTACGATACGTGGGATCAATCTCTTAGTCATGGACCCTTTTCAGACTGAATATAAACCTGACCAATAGTTGAACATAGAACTGGACTTTAGGTTGGAACTTTTGCATCCATGTTATATGATATTTGTCTGTGATTGCAATTCTTGCTTATTATTATCCTGTCAATTTGTCATTATTATGCGTCGTTCCTACAAAATCGTGTCTAAAAACAAGCAAAATCATCAATCGACCAAAACTTCGCCTAAATCCCCGAAAAACATGGCGGGGGAGTAGTGCGCCAAGTGCATTAAGTTGCTCCTGGCACACCACTCCCGCGCCAGACGCACGATTTTGCGCCACGCGCAGCAATGCTGCGTGGCACGCAGTTTGTGTATCGCGTGCTTTTCCTTGATTTATTCGTCGTGGTGGTCGATCCTATGTTCGGTCCTATATTCGTCTGTCTGCACTCGCGTAAAAAAAAATGGTCATTTTAGGAGTCTCGCCTAATTCAACATATAAAAATCAGTCTTTTCATGCAAGGTCAAGTCTTTCCTAAAAAAATTGCATCTAAAAGGTCATTGTAGAGTTAGAGTTGTCATGCATGTCTACCTTTTCCCATTTCATCCCTGCTATCCCTGTCAATCTACCTTTCCATATTCATAAATTTCAAAAGCTTACCTTTTTTTATTAAAAAAAAAAAAAATCAATCCTGCACCTCTTTCTATTCTACACTTTTTCAAAAACATTTACTAAACACCATCATACACGACATTTCAAAAAAAAAGATATTTTTCAAATCAATCCATCATCTTTCCCTAACAAAAGATAAAACAAGGGGTTCCTTTCAAAAATGAATTTCGAAAATTCTAAGCCCAGTCTAACCACGTTCAATCCAATCCAATCCAATCAACCAAATTCAATCCAATTCATTTGCATTCATTCTAGGCCCATATGCATTGGAATCCACATTGCATTCATTTAGGCCCATGTGCATTTCAATCCATACATTCTCTAGCATTGAGTCGATCTTAGGCCCATATAAATCTAGTTCATCTCAAAATCTAGGCCTATCTGCATCTTTATGTGAAGTCCGGTCCAAGTCTATCCCTAATCAATTCCAAAAGCCAGTGAGTTATTAGATGGTTCAGTATGGTGAATTGACTTTCCTTTTTTTTTAATGAAAAATGACCAATTTGCGTCGGATGCAATGCTCAATCCGACGCAAATCCTACTTTTTTTTTTTATAAAAAATGAATCATATGCGTCGCACATGCCTCTTAATGCGACGCAAATGATAGACGTAGATGTGGTTTTTTGGTGCTGGCGAGGCGTCTTCTGCATCGGACTTTGCGTTGCATCCGACGCAAATAGCTTCACATCTTCGTCGTATCCTTGTCCGACGCAGATCAACATGTCTCTCATATCTGCGTTGAGACCTGTGCATGTCCGACGCAAATGGTGGTCCCAGGTCCGACGCAAATTAATGATTCTGTACTAGTGTTACTTATAATTTCTTATGTAACACTTTTTCATCTATAGTAGCATTTTTTATGTCATCTCTTGAATTATAGGAACACTTTATTAAATATTATGTATCATTTTAAGCAGCATATGTAACAATTTATTAGATATTAGACAACACTTTTGGTTATCTAGCTTCTTTTTTTTTTTTTTTTTACAACATTTTATCTAGCTTTATAGTAACACTTTTATTTCACTTGTCTTATAGTAACATTTTAAAATTTGGCAGCACACATATAATGATAATAATACAAAAACTTATAAATGTAATAACGAAGATGAAATAGGATGATATTATAGATATAAATGAGTACAAATACTCGACAATTATTGTAAAGAATGAGCCAGAGTGTAGTATTCATCAATTGAAAATATAATATTGTGTTCAAAATATATATAGTTCATATGAAAATCCATTCATGATATATATAACTCCCAAAATAAACCTAAATCAATCTTATGGTCATTCCTTTCATTCGTCTTCAATTCCATCGCTCTATCCATGCATGCATGTTTCCCGAAGCATCATGCATACTTGGAACTCTAATCCATTATCTTCATCATCCAGCAATATGAACAAAAAAAATAAGAATCCTTAAAGTCTAATATGATAAGAGGACTAGTGATGATATACTTGTTGTAAAAAGAAAAAGAAGTATTATATATTATCAATCTCCATTACTTCATAATATGCTTTCTCTCCATCAATCTACCTTAGCATATAAACTTCCTCTATCTTATCCTAATTAGAAATAATGGAAGCAATACAAATATCTACCAAATTAAGGTTGCGATGGAAAAACATAGCCTAAATAAATGTAAAGGCATCCAAACTTACAATATTCTATTAATAGGCTCGTAAGCTGTTTTGTATATTTTGTCCACTATCCTCTTTCAAGACTCTTTGCACAAATGTGATTGGGATGGTCATTTCTTCTCATTATCTTGTTGTTGCTAGCATGGAAATATAAAAGAATTCGGGATACATAAAAATTACATGATCGTACCAAGGGATGATAAGGAAAAATAAAACAAAGAGATTATTATTCATTGTAATTAACTTACCAATTCATGTTCCTTTCTTGCAAAGCTCATAGGACCCATAGTGTGCCAATCTTTTTACTTTAGGCTTTTCTTCTTGATTTCTTCATGTGTGTTAAGAATAAAATAAACACCTCTTAGAATGTTCCTTTCAAAAGGGTACTATGTGACATCACAGACATGTGCTAAAGTTGTTGGAGCATAGAGTTGAAAGCACCAAATACTATGAGGACCAACTAACTATGAAACTAGAGCAAAAAAAAAAAAAAAAAAAAAAATTCAAACCAGAGAGGTCCATACACTAACAAATGCAACTAACCTGCATGTAAGTAGTTCAATGGTTCCACCATTGGTGGTGGAATGATACTAAAATCCTCTAGAAACACAAATACCCATGAAAATTTCAGTACCAACATAGTGCACACCATGTAGATTGCAGTCACTTAATTTTCTACAGATTTTGCAAAATTAAAAGATCTAAAACAACTCAAAGTTCTAACACAGTCAAAACGTCGATTAATTTTCTGCAGATTTTGTGGGACCTTGACGTCACTGATTTCTAGGATAAAATTCAGAGAAAATGCAATGAAATTATGAGGAAAGGAAAGAATCTGAAGTTTCGATAGAATATAAACTATTATAAATTATGAGGAAAGGAAAAAATCTGAAGCATTTCTTCGCATTTCTCTACCATAAAAGTGTCTCTAATCTAAGGCCTTCATCAGCCTTTCCATCATTTTGGATCGACGAACAAAAGTCGGCCAAATAAAAGGAATTAGCTTAATGCATAAACAACTAGCAAGCTTGCTAACAATCACTAATTGACTGATACTTTTTTAGGGAACGAAACTAGTAACTCTAATTGACTGATAATTTCTCAAGGAACGAAAATCACTGCAATAACAGTGTCATTAAGTAGGTGTTTAACAAATCAATTTGGTCAAGTAAAGAGTGAACTACCACAAAGTATCTAAGCAGTTTTAACTAACCCAAAAGGTATTCCCAATTCAGCATGCATAAAAGTTACTACTAGCACACAAGTTTTGGGTAATTATCTTCCTACTATTGTTTATGTGATATAAGGAAAACTCAATTATGTGCTACTATATCCAATTCTAATTCTCTGCAGGAAATAGAATGATTCATATGATTTAAAATATCAGAACTTAGGTGTTCGGTGACCCAAAACAGTTTCAACCTTCCCTTGTATATTGAACATTGGAGTTTGGCTTAAGTGAACTCAAAAATCAAATGCAACAAAATAATAATTCACACTATGAATCCCACAAGTTCATAGATCATTCATAAGCCCATTTTATAAATCAACAACTAAATTTAGATGAAAAAAGAAGTAAGAAAAATTAGGCAACAAAGAAAATAAAAACTAAACAAGCAATTGAAATTTAGGCAGCAAAGAAAATAAAAAACTAACCATTTATAAAGGGTCGGGACGGCAGCAGTTATGGCGACGGTGACGGCAGCGGCACCAATCAGCACCGGTAGAGAAGGGGAGCAGAGCAGCGGCAGCAACGCGCTGCAAAACACGAACAGATGAGAGAGAAAAACTGGGGAAACACCAACAACAGCAACGGCGGCAGCAGCGCAGGCAAGAACGGTCGCAGCAATACCACAGGCAAGAACGACGACAGCAGCAGCGCAGACAAAAGGCGGTGGCGGCGCTGGACAGGGGGAGGAGAGCGTGAGATGCGAGGAGAGAGAGAAAGGAAGGAGAATTGAGGTTTTCGGGTGAGAGACAGAGAAGCCACGAGAAGTGGTGGTTTTGGGTGACAAACGACGAGGAGGTTCGAGAAATGAAAATGGGTTTCTGGTTTTAAAACAAAACTGACAAATGGGCTAAAGGCAAGGAGTAAATCGGACTTCATTTTCCTACTACCTCCGTCCCATAATAGTCTGAACACTTTCCTTTTATGTTTGTCCCAAATAAGTTTGAACACTTCCATTCTTGGCATGGTCCCACCATTAATATATTATTTCTTTTACACATCTTTGGCACGCACTCTACCATTTATCAATAAAAAGTTACCTAACTTTCTCTCTCCTCTAATAAAAAATACCCCACCAACTCCTATCACATCTACTTTTTAAATAAAATAACATTTGATAACCACACAACAACTTATCACCTTAAACTACGTGTCCCAACAAGTGTTCAGATCTTTCTGGGACGGAGGGAGTATTTGGTTAAATACCACGCAATAACTAAAACCCAAAACCATTTAAAACTAAAAATATAATAACAACTTCATAAAATTGAATAAATAAATATATTACAAACACGTCGAATAAAAATTCATATTCCAACCCAAATAAAATAAGAAAATTCGACACAGAATTAACTTAATAAAAATAATTAGCATTTAATAAACGCTTTTTTAAAAAAGGCTATTACGTGTTACGTAAAGGTGTTACCTATCTGAAAGTGTTACATCAAAATGTTACTCAATTAAAAAAGTGTTACTTCAAAATGTTACTTACAAAAATGTGTTACGTTCTAGTCGAATCAAATTCCCGAAGAGTTGTAATCTGCGGACCTGGTATACTGACCCCGATTATTTGCTACAAAGCGATTTTCGAAAATCATTCTATTCAATCCTGCTCATTCTATCATTCTACGTACACATCTTCTAGCCTTGCAAAATCCTGACCTTGCATTGCAGCTTTGCAAAACCCTGACCTTGCATTGCATTTCATACATTCTAGTCCTGCATAACCCTGACCTTGCATGACGTGTCACCCTTTAGCTTTTCATAACCTTAATCCTTGCATAGCGTCTAATGCATCCTTAGATAGTTTAAGTTTGCATTACTGCATCATTATGTGCTTTTGTGAGTTGTTTGCACCAATCTGCTAACATTTTTCCCTGCAGGTAATCAGATTGCTTGTAGTTATTGTTCTACATACTAACTTTGTTTTGTAGAGACCGACGTATATAGATCAGTTCTAAACTGCAGAGCGATTAGAATCGTTCTCCGTCCCGACACCGTATACTCTGGCTATCGGTTTCCTGAACATCAGCCAAAGTAGGGGCTTCTGTAGACACATAATCGTGTCTCCCCATTTAAGGATCCAATGATGAAACATACCGCCGCATTAGTTGGCGCGATCCAATGGAAGAGCAATCTAAAGAACCATTCTAAAATGTGTTTCAAAATGATATTATAAAGCCCAATTAATTGTTCATGATGATTCATTGTATTTCAAGCCCATAAAATATTTTAAATCCATTTTAAAAGCTAATATTTATTATTTTAATGGATATTTTTCATAAATATTTTATTATCTTTGCTAACTAAATCAGATTTTTTTAATCCGTAAAATTCCATCTCCGGAATCTTAGGGATAAAAAAGTATCTTCGAAAGACGTTCAATGGAATATGCGTCGGACGCGGGGGCTGCGCTCAGCGCGCCACGTGCGTCCAGCACATTGGCCATATCGCGTTAGGCAAGACAATGAGCTCCTGACATGTAGATTTTGTGACTCACACAGAGTCCTGCGTCAGACGCAAGTCTTGTGTGAGACGCAACATACTTTTCTATCTTTTCAAAACGGGTTTACACATGTGCATCTCTGATTGGGTTGGCTGCGTCAGGCACACCAATGTGCGCGTGAAGCGTGGCACTGCGCCTGCCACGTAGGCTTGCGCCTGGCGCAGGGCTTGCGTGGAGCGCAAGTTTCCTTTTTCCAATAAATACCCGTATTTTCCCGAATTACGGATGGCTTTTCAGATTATTATTTCACGAATACAAAAACTTACGAATACTCTTACAATACACTTCGAATACTCAAATAAATCAACTCTTAATCACACTGCATTCTTGGTTCCACGATTGCTCCGCCTAAAGATCGTTGCGCTCCTCAATCTAAGCCGCATAGGTATAATCTTGAGGATCCTTAAATAAATTATTTTTAGATTGAAGTTACTATCAGTTTTATTTCATGATGTAGATCTTTAATGTAAAATCGCTCTATTGTATATTCTAACCTCTTTTCTCTTTCTTTTTATTTATTTTTCATTATTAGATAATTGCCTGATCATTATATTTTATATTATATGATTGTCCTGACTTATTGCTTTCATCACCCCACATGTTATTTTTGCTAAATAAGACCTAAAGAACTGTTCTAACATTAATCAGATTAATTTGGACAACCTGCTAGGTTCACTGTATATTGATTGCCTAATAACATGTCACTAAAAATTAGTCTTTTTATGTGTTTCCTGAACCAATTTAGACTAAATATTTTAGGGTGTCTAAAACATTATTTGATTATTCTTTGGCATAAAATCTATAATGAATAGATATTTAGTAGAGGCCAACTCTGGGAGAATGTGGTTCATTATGACTATATTCGTACCCTCACCCCCGAACTCAATCTTTGGTTCATTTTGACCATCCATGGAGTCATGACGGAGAAATCTACATTGGATAATTTGTCCCTATGATTTTCCTATATCCAATTAGGTTTATGATTCTTCCTAAAAAGAATTGTTGGCGACTTCTTTCAATACAAAACAATGTTCAATAAAACCTTAACAGTGGGGTAGTCAAATATAATACGCGCTCACACCGCGTAGGCGAACTAAAAACACGCCTACAATACCAACTAACTTTTCTCATTCTATTTTAAATCAAACTGAGAGATTTCTCTCTCTTTCTGTCTACTAATTCTCATGGTATAAGAGCGGGTTTGATCTCGCGGAATTCTTTAAATTGTTTCTGGTGAATTAAACTTTGAAGAATATCTTGAAGATTATTTTCTTCACTTCATCTTTGAAAATTTTCTCTGTGAAAATTTTCTTTTCTCGCAAAATTTTCTGAAGTTCTTCATCAATGGCGGATGTAAGTGTGAATTCAAATTCTCAACAATCTTCTGATAACAATGTAAGTCTTAGCTACAATGATCCTCTTTACATTTCAAATTATGATCAAACTACTAACAAATTAGTTGCGATTAACTTGAATGCAACTAATTTCGTTAGCTGGAAGAGAAATTTTAAGCAAGCTTTAATTGCGAAAAATAAATTAGGTTTTCTTGATGGATCGATTGAAAGACCTAATTCTACTGATAAGGAGTTTAATCGCTGGTTACGTTGCGATTATCTTGTTACTTGCTGGATTGTGAATTCAATAATGGAACCAGAAATTGGAGACAATCAATTTAACTTTCATTGAAAGTTCAGCTTAATTATGGAGTGAAGTTTGTGAAAGATGTGGTCAAACTAATGAACCACAAATCTATGAACTGAAGAAGGCTTTGGAGAAACAGAAACAAGAAAATTTATCAGTTGTTGCCATTTTTGGCAAGATGAAGCGTTTTTGGGATGAGTTACAGAATTTAAGAAATTTTCCAGATTGTAGCTATGGCGTTATGACTAAATGTGCTTGTGATTTTCTGAAAATGTTTGTTAGTTTTCAAGATGAAGAAAAACTTATGGAGTTTTTACTAGGATTGAATGATGGATATGATAATGCGATTACTAATATTTTGTCGATGGATCCTCTTCCATCAATTAATCGAGCATTCTATCTTGCTCAACAAATTGAGAAACAGAAAGAAATTTCTGCTGTTTATCACATTTCTCATGAAACTAATGCTCTTCTTGCTTCAAGAAATTATGGTTCTGGTAAGAAAGATTGGAGGAAAGAAAATTTGGAGAAGATGAATCTTCATTGTGACTATTATTGTAAAGGGAGAGGACATACTAGAGGCCAATGCTTCAAGCTCATTGGATTTCCATATTGGTATTCTAATAAGAGGAATTCGTTTCCACCTAATACTGGTAATACTGGTAAATTGGTAGCTCATGTTGCTGATAAATCTTTTGAAGATAATACTCCTTTAGAGTATGTTGCTGCTGGACCTTCTGTTGCTGCCCATCATGTTGATGCTTCCATGATGCAATCTATGTTTCAAGAGTTTCTTCAATATGTGAAAGGCAAACAGATTATTGGAGAATCTTCCAATAATTCTGGTACCTTTGCTCACTTTGCAGGTAATCTCATTTCTTCGTTGTAGATTATTGATTCTAGAGCCATAGATCACATGGCAAATAATCCTAATTTATTTTCATCTACAAGAAAACTTGCTAAAATATTTGAGATTGGATTGCTAAATGGAAGTTGTACTTATGTTTCTGAGGTTGGTGATGTTGTGATATCTGCTGACATTGTTCTTTATTATGTATTATTAGTTCCTGATTTCAAGTATAACTTGTTATCAGTAGGGAAGTTAGTAACACATAGCAAGATAGAAGTTTATTTCAATGAATCTGATTGTATCTTTTGGTCTGTTAAAAAGCCAGAACTTGTTGTTGATAATAAGTTTGGTGGCCTGTATTATTTGAATGTTTCCATGGCTCCTGATTCCATTCAAAATCCTTCTCACACATCTTCTAAGAATACAACATATGCTAAATCCTTCCATTCTGTTACAGCTAATTCCTCACAAAAATTATCTTTAGACACTCTTCATGCTAGACTAGGTCACACCTCTATATCTAGGATGAAACATGTTGATTCCCAGTTATGTACTCACATAGATGACCATTTTTTGTGAGATCTGTATTGTTGCTAAACATCATAAATCACCCTTTCCTAGAAGTCTTTCTATAGCTTCTATTCCTTTTGAGCTTGTGCATATGGACCTTTGGGGGTCCATATAGAGTTAAAACCCTTCATGGTGCAGCTTACTTTTTAACTATCCTTGATGATTTCAGTCGATGTACTTGGACCTTTTTACTTCAAAACAAGTTGCAAGTTTACTAAACAATTGTGAATTTCATCCTTCAAGTTGAAACACAATACAACACTCACGTGAACAAGTAAGAACTGATAATGGTACTGAGATCATTCAAGATCAGTGCCTTTCCTTATTTGCCAACAAAGGCATCATTCATCAAAGAAGTATTGTTGGAATACTTCAGCAAAATGGTAGGTAGAAAGGAAACATAAACACCTTCTTGAGGTAGCTAGGGCCTTAAAGTTTCAATCTAACCTACCTTCTCATTTCTGGGGTGAATGTCTTCTTACAACTACTTTCCTTATAAATTAAATTCCTACTCCTATTCTCAACTGGAAAAGTCCCTATGAAACTTTAACTGGTCAACCTCCTGATTATATCCACCTTACAGTCTTTGGTTGTCTATGGTATGTGCATAACATGGATAGAAGGAAGGACAAATTCAGTCCTAGAGCCAATAAATGTGTTTGGGTTATTCTCTCTGGTAGCCCTTAACTATTTATTTTTCTCTGTGGTAGCTTTTCTTATGGGTTAATGTCCATGGTAGCCCTAAATTAATTAAAATGTTAGTAAAATAGGATTTTTTAATGAAAAACGTTTAGTTAGAGTTAAAAAACCGTTAGTTAGTATTAAAAAAGTTAGTTAGTGAGTTAACCTAACCCTAAACTCTAAGCTAACCCTCTCCCCCCACCCTTCCCTCCACCCTCCCAAGCCCCCCACTCCCACCACTCCTTCCCCCACCCTCCCAACAATCCCCCCCCCGCCACCTCCCGCAGCCCCCCCTCCCCAAGCCTCGCGCAGCCCTCCCCCTCCCCTCCCCTCCTCCACCCCAAGACCCGCGTCGTTTCTCCCCCTCCTCCCTCCAGTCGATTTCGCACATCACCCCCCCCACCCCCGTCGAATTTCCGGTCGAGCGGGGTGTTGGGAGGAGGGTGCGAAAATCGAAGAGCGTCCAAGCTCACGCGAAATCGACTAGGGTTGGGGAGGAGGGTGCGAAATCGACGGGGGTGGGGGGAGGGTGCGAAATCGACGGGGGTGGGGAGAGGAGGGTGCAAAATCGGCGAGGGTGGGGGGGAGGGAAAACGACGCGGTGCTGAGGTGGGGGAGGGGGGCGGTGGGGGGAAGGGGGGCCGGGAGGGGGGGAGGGGGGGGGAAGGGGTGGTGGAAGGGGTTAGTTTAGAGTTTAGGGTTAGGTTAACTCACTAACTAAGTTTTTTAACACTAACTAACGTTTTTTAACACTAACTAAACGTTTTTCATTAAATAATCCTATTTTACTAACATTTTAATTAATTTAGGGCTACCAGGGACATTAACCCATAAGAAAAGATACCAAAGAGAAAAATAAATAGTTAAGGTCTACCAGAGAGAATTTCCCAATGTGTTTTTATAGGCTATCCCTTTGGACAAAAAGGATACAAATTTTATGATCTTGTGTCTAAAAAATGTCTCATTTCCAGAACATATATTCCCTTTTAAATCATCTACTGATCTTTGTTCAGAAATTTCTACTCCTACTTCTTTTACTCCTATTGATCTATCTGATCCTTTAACTTTACCTGCCAATACTTCTTTGCACAATAGTCTTCATCTTGATACTTCTCTACCTAATTCTCCTGCTAATCTACATCCTCATAATTCTCCAGTTTTATATACTCATTCTAAATCTTGACCCTCATTGCATTCTATTACACCAAATGCAGATCCTACTCCTTCTAACACTCCAGTTCATTCTATTCATTCTACTGAACATTCTGTTACTCAGTCTCCTAATATTAAAATTGAACCTCCTACATCTTCTTATTCACATCAGCCTATTACTGTTCCACCTCTTGCTACTAGACATTCATCTAGACTTACTAAACCACCAGCTAAACTTCAGGATTTCATTTGTTCAACTATTCCTTCTTCTAAATCACTTTCCTTTGCTGTTGATGCATCCTCTTCAGCTACTTGTACTAAACCTTATTCATATGCTCAAGCTTCCCTTATCCCTAAGTGGAGAGATTCCATGAACAAAGAGCTCTTAGCTCTTGAGTCAAATGATACTTGACACCTTACTACATTACCTGCTGACAAGAAAGCAATTGCTTCAAAGTGGATTTTCAAGATTAAATATAATCTTGATGGGAGTGTGGATAGATTTAAGGCAAGACTTGTTGATGTTGGTTATCAACAAGTTGTTGGCAAAGACTACACTCATACTTTTTCTCCAGTTGCCAAGATTGCCACGATGAGAGTTGTTATTTCTCTTGCAACAGCTAAAAACTGACCATTATGTCAACGTGACATAGATATGCCTTCTTGCATGGTTTCTTAAAGGAAGAGGTGTATATGAAACCACCTTTGGGTTATGATAAAGTAAAACGTGGTGAAGTATGTAGGTTGAAACGTTCCTTATATGGATTAAAACAGGCATTCAAGCAATGGAATAAGAAGTTATGCAAATTTAATAGAGATAGATGGCCGCTTCCTAATACCCAACAACCAACCATATTATTAAAAATAATAAACTCATAAGAGATAAACAATATAATATTTGTTATTGGGAGTCAATTTTGGACTCCCACATTTACTCGTTTAGTGGTTGGGACTTGGGAGTTTCTGCCTCCGTTGCATTCCAAGATTTTTGCTCCCTACTTTAAGGAAAAGTGAAGACCGAGATAAGCATAAAGATACAAATAGACAAATACTTCATTTTTCATATTTGATGGGGTATATAGACAAAATAGTTGTAAAGAGAAATTGTCTTTAGCTAAATATGGTCGTCGTTCGTACCAGAAATGGATTGGATAAAGCCATAATAAAGGCCCAACCCTTGGAAGATTAGCAAGCCACCTCAAACTTGCAATTTGGCGCCTAGCTACTAGTTAGCCATGCCAATTTGGCGTGGTTATGGCAGGTAACTAATTTTTTTTTTTTTAGAATTACAATCATACTTGGTAATTTATAAGCTATGCTCGATTCTTTTCTATGTATATATAGGATAAATATCTAATTATTACATTTTAAATTGCCTATACAATTATGTTTAGCTACAAATTCTTATACTTCATCTGTTATGAAATAAATGAAACATTTCTCTCAAAAAACTCTCACATAAAAGAGAATCGTTTCATTTATTTCATAATAGAGGAAGTATGTGGCTGGCCACACTTATATTTATATGTGTGGCCAACCCATATATAAAATCCGTCATCTTCTTCATCTTTGTTCTCGTGAATTTGTTTTTGTGGAGAAATGCTTAGATCTAGTATTTGTTCATCAAGGATACATCTACCATCATCCATTTACATACTATTTTCTTTTTATAGGCAAACCCTTAGATTTATCAGTTTTTTTACAAGGAGTCATCTACTGTAATCAATTTAAGTAAGTATTGTTTTACTTAATTTTTATAGAGAAACACTTAGATCCATCATTAGTTCTTCAAAAATTCATCACCCATCATCAATTAATATATACTTCCTCCGTTTCGAATTAAATGCAACAAATCCATTTTTTCACTATTCACACTTTTCACTTTGACTAAGATTTGTGATTTATACATAATTGTAAACATAGTCAAGTGAGATATTGTTAGATTCGTCTCATGGCGTACTTTCATAAAATGTAATTTTTATAATTTTTACTTATATGTAATTATAGATATTTGTGGTCAAAATAATGTATCGGCATGCATAAAAGTAGATTTGTTGCATTTAATTTGAAACGGAGGAAGTATATATTTTTTATGTTTGTTACCTCTGATAGAATATAAAACAATTCATGGGACTCCAACCATCAGGTTAAACTTTTGGTTGAGTTGATCCTTTGACATGGTATCAAAGCCAGATTGGCATAGAGGTCATAGGCTCAAATCTCATCCACCCCTTCTTTTTAAATGGAATGTTTAGCGCCAGATATGAGAGAGGCTTGTGCTGTATCTATACTTCAAGCATAATGGGCTCTCACATGAGGGAGGAGTGATAGAGTATAAATTATTTTTGGGTCTCCAACCAACAGCTTAAACTTTTTGTTGAGTTCGTCCTTTGACACCCTATTTTCTATTTAATTATCACTATATGTTTTAAAACTTTATTTCTTATAATATAAACGAGTAGTTTATTGATCTAGGGTTAGCTTATGTTGAACTCTAGCCATATGTCCATCCGATTTGGTGGCATATTAATTAGAGAAGCAATAATGCCTTGAGAGAGGATTATTTGTAATTATAGGCATTTATTTTCTTTTGAGTACTATTACGTGATTGATCGAGGGTAAAACATATTATGTGTTAGTTCATGCTAGTGAGAGTACTTAGCCATAGATGTTATATTAGTGTAATTACTTAATTTAGGTTAACTAATTATCATATAATATCCACTTGTTTAGTTTACTAGGTACTAGTTTTTTGACCCGTGCAAATTGCATAGGAAGTTTTTTATTTTATAAACTGAAGTCTTTAAGAAGTTTCTTCTAAAATCATGGTAGTGAATATTAACATGTGATCTAAAATTATATAATCATGTATTGAGATTATTTTAAAATTGACTTATGACCCGTGTATTTAGTGGCCGATGTAGTTAAAGTCATGGCGGATCATGTGACCCACCTTTAAAAAAAAGTTGATTGAAATAGCCATTACTCTGTCTACTTCTTCCCTTAGAGGCCCAAATAAAATCACAATTCGCACCACCACTAACACTCAGCCATACAAACGCTTTCGCTTCCACTTCTGGTAGTTCTACGCACCCTCTATCTCTTGCCATCTTGCACCACCATTGCACCATATTTCGCCACCCACTGGTCACTACCCACATAGTCATGATTTTAATTTTCTCAATATGTTTAAGCTTTAATACTAATTAAGGTATACTTAATTATATCTAATGATTGTTTTTCGTGTTTTATGATATCTTGTGCAAAGTCATACATATTGTTTAGATCACAATCTATATTATACTACTAAACGTTACACCAAGAAAACCACACAAAATCAACTTCCCAAAAATTCTATTTTTTTTTCACTTCTCCCTTCTATATTATGGCAAGAAGATATATGACTTAGGACTTCCTTTTTAACTTTAAAATGCTTATTTGTATTTAATACAAAAAAAGGTTAGAAATATATTTATAGGATATATATATTGAAGGTGTGATAAATGTCGTATTTTGAAAAAAAAAAATCTTCACAAATTATACTTATAATTTTCAAATTTTCATAATATTTGATTTGTAGTTATTGCTATAATATAGAAGATACCGATTAAAAATTATATTCAACTATTGATACTTTTTCAAATTTTCATAAGGATGTTTCATGTTAATTGCAACATTTCTATATTTGGTAATATCTTATCTCGATTTCTCTCCATGAGTCTCACTTTCTATCTATCTCAATCTGTCTCCTCCTCACATGATTTTCTTTGATAATGTGTCAATAAGATATGTTTGCAATAATAATGAAACATATGAAGTAGAATTTTATAATATTTTCGTTTTCATTTGTTTAAGTCAACATATAATTATAAATTTTTTTGGTTCTTTAAGGTTAACTTATCTTTTAAACATTTTGAAGATAATATAATTTAGTTTTTTAATAAATCATTGTTCTTATAGAGAAAAAAAAAGATGAGGCTGTGCCACTGGCCTCCAGGATTTTTTGACACATGGGCAGAGTTATGTGTCGATGTGCGCACGCTACATGGTAAATGAGATGACGAATTTGTGAGGTTCTATTACGTGGCATCTATGATTTTCATAATTTATAATATCTTTGCGAGTATGATGTACTATATAATCTATCATTATATTCTTGTTACTTTGGCGCTTAGGAAATTTTGTAGACCTATGTATTCCTTCAGCAATTTCTTCCTTCCTCTTCCACGTTTTCCTCCATTTTGAAACCTTTAAAAAAGGAAATTGTTATACATCATGGTTTGAAAATAGCAAAAAAATACGCTTGAATGTTTCAATCATGCAGACAATGATTGTTATTACCATGAAAATTTTTTGTTTTATATATTTTAAGATTTTAGGATACTTATCCTACAATCATTGTGTAAATATTAGCTCGTGAATATAATTTTTTATAATCATATTGTGTATTAAGAATATTTTAAAACTGGTCTATGACCCATGCATTCAATGACTAATGTAGTTAATATCATGGTGGAACACGTGACCCACCTTTTAAAAAAAAGTTTACTAAAAAGGTAATCTATTTACACATTGTTTCACTTAAAAGCTCGGATAAAATCGCAATTCGCACCATTGCTGACGCTCAATCATGCAACCACTTCCGCTCCAAACTTTCCACAGCCTCGCTCACCCTCTTTCTCTCTTGTTTCTTGCACCACCGCTACACTACACCAGCTCATCCACTGGACACCACCCACCAATCACAGGAGAATTTTAGCATACGTGTTTTTTAGTCCTATTTTCGTTAATACTCCCTTTATCTAGAGCAATGCTAGTACTTTTAATTTTATTTTGTCTCATAATACTATCTACACTTTTTTGGTGGGGAAGGATTTGTCTATTTAAAGCAACTTTGGACTTTTAATTTCATCGTATTTTTGGTCATCTTGCATTATATGATTTTTCATTTTGTATTAATTATGTTCTCCAGTTATAGATTTTTATTATTATTTTAATTTTTTTTATCATTTCTATTTGTTAAAAAGCACCAAATATGTTGCTTATTTCACCCATTGTGGAAAAGTTTGTGGATCTTATACCAAGGGTGTATGCTATGATCATAAAACTCATAAATAATATCCCTTTGCAAAATGAGATTCTATGTAGAAAATTAGTTGAGTAATTACAGCTACATCCACATTACCATTGGCTTTAGTCATGCCAAAAAACCACGCATGTGGTTCTATAGAATTGATGATTTAGAAGTTAACCATGTCCACGGTTCTATAGAATTGATGATTTAGAAGTTAACCACGCCTATGGTTTTAGACCCGTGCACATTGCACGAGAAATTTGTTGTTTTATAAATTTAAGATATCATGATATTTCTCCTAAAATTCTATTGGTAACCCACTATTTTCGGCTTTCCCAATGGTAAGCTTCAATTTTTTAATCTCGTTGATAACCCTTAATTATTGCATAAATGTTGAAAATTTTCGCTAAAAATTAATGGCACGCAAACCAAGATTTTCTCATTGAGTTTTATAGCACGCAAATGAGGCACTTCGGGTCATACTTTGTGAGATTTAGTTTATAATCATATAAGTAGAAAGCCATATTCTTTTCTAATGCCTAACATGGATTAAGGCTAATTTATTGTCAATTTTACTCTTTGATTTTAAAACATTATTATACATTATTTATGAAAATATGATAAATATATTAAAATATCTCATAGGTTGCAATAATTAATTATACTCGATTGTTTATACGTTATTCTATCATGACTTCAAAATTATTATTATTATTATGAGTTCATTAATGTTACCCAAATGATCTCCTTGTTTCTATCCTAATTTATCTATAGTTTCTGCCAAACTCTATAATTATCCGAAATATATAGAATATTAAAAAGCATTTATATTCCAAGGGATGTATTATAAAATCTTAAATCTATCGGAAAGTATTTATATGAAATAGTTATGTCATAGATAAAATGTTATTGATATTAGGTCGTGGAGGTCAAATATTAAGTCGTAATTTTTAAAAAAAAAAATATTAAAATAAGAAAATCACGATTTAAAATTAGTAACACTAATTGTCATATACTCAGGACTTACCATCACATGATTTGGAATTAGCATACAAATATGTTTACCAAATCCTTAAGGAAACATCAATCTGGTAAAACAACAAAATTGCCCTTAACTAATTTTCATCAGAATTCTTAAAATCTTGACAGCAAAAATAAAAAATTTCCCAACTTTTTTTCTTTATCAACCATAGTTTTGGTGGGCAGTAGTGTTTGAGTTGGGGAGTAGTAGTCAGCAATCCCCTTGAGTTGTGTGCCTCATGTTCCCATCATTCTTCTTCCTTTCCCTCTCTGTCTCTGATCTGATAATTTTTCATTTTATTCAAACAAAAATCAAATCAAATCAAATTAAAAGCAAAAAAGAAGAAAATTTCATGCACCCATTTTCAAAAGAACTTCAAAGAACATCAATGGAGTCTCCTGCTCAACGTTGGAGTCTCCTGCTCAACGTTGCTAATCTTGACTCCATTATCATCCCTTCTGCAAACTCCTGGAGAATTTTTCCAAGGAATTATGTTCTCCTATTTGCGATTTACAAAGATTAGCCTTTTTTTGTCAATACTTCAAGAATGCACGATTTTTCCCCCCTATTTGCGACCTTTAATTACATGCCTTTTTCCCAAAAAATAAAATAGTTCTTTAACAATTACTACCTACTTGATTCTTTTGAGACTTTCTCTCTTGTAGCTTATAATTTAATCTCAGTATGGAAGTGATGATTTTGGAGACGATGAGAGTGATGATTATGGAGTTTAGTGTTTCAGTTTGTCAATATGAAGGAAATATGAAGATGGGGTATCTATATTGCTAACGATTCCTGGTGTAACATAATATTCTGTGTAATCAATTTTGTTTTAGAATCATATATAACCGTAGTAGTCATAAGATTGTATTTTTATTCCTTGATTTAAGATTCATTAGCTGTCGAATATGGTAATTATTGATATTATCCTTGATTAGGGATATGAATATCAATTAATCATGATTTCAAAACGGAAGAAACCGTAGAAAGCAAAAAAAAGGGTTTAGCAACATTGCACTCCAATACATTGTGACACGTGGCTTGTAATCTCCATGCCCCATGAATCTATCGTGCAATGTGAGGGCTGAATTTCTAAGAGCTTGCCACGTAGGCATAATTTTTCTTGCTTTAATATTATATATGATGCAATGCAACTTTTTAATAGAACAATGTTCTCTTTGTGGGAACCGACCTTGATTTACTATTACATAATTATTCGAGAATTTGTTATATTTTATTTTTCATAGACTTGGGAGTCCTGAAAAGCCTTATCAATATTAGTCGAAACGATGAGTCCATTCGTAGTTATTATCATAATCTCATGAAGTTGTTTGGAAAAAAAATCTCATGAAATTAATGTCGAAGATCTTTTATCACCATAATATATATAAGCTACCTAATCCGTTCATCGTCCATGATCAACATCCAAGAATCACCTTCATCCTTTTTTTTTCCCTTTATTGGTGGTTTATTTTTTCTATATTATCTAGTGGATTTATTTTTTATAGTCATTAAACGCATATGCATTTCAATACTTGCCATGTAAAGACAATAATATTAATTTCATCATCCAATACTGCTCTCCATGTATCAAACCAAACAACTCATGCAATAAGCAACTTTATTCATTTTAGCAACTTGTTAGTTTTAGCTATATCACATTCTCAATTTCAACTAACTTATCAATTACACTACAGTTCAACTAATGTTACCAAACATGGCCTGAATAGCCATAGAAAGTTGTGCTTTTATTTATTACTTGACATCTTCCATAATACAATGAAACTTTATTAGGGGATAATTGGGTGTCAGAAATCCCAAAAGATCCATATCATAATATTACACGTACATAACATCACTTGGAAAGAAGTAACACAACACAATTAAGCGTACATGACAATAATATTACATTACAGAATCATATGATTTAATTTTAAGGTACATAGCTTAGGATTCCCATGTCAGGCTTTATATCACTCACTTGATTCACAGTCCATTTCCCATTGGCAGCGTTCACTAATTCAATTGGTGGCTTAATGACCTTCTTAACTGCTTTTCGTATACCTTCAGAAATTTTACTCCAATTGTTCTCTAAACTAGGCACCTTATAATCTGGTACAAAATTATTGATTGCTTTGCTCTCAACATACTTGAATCGTGCTGCCTCAGCAACCATTTGAATCGCGGCAAGAAGGAACCTTGCTTCACTTCTCCTATAATCTGAGTCCTGAACATTTTTCCCATAGACGTTCAGCATATATTCTTTAAGTTTCACAAATCCCAACTGAAAGTTCACTCTATTAGAACCAGCAGCGCCTTCAATTGATACGTAATTACTAGTGTAACCTATTTGTATGTGCTGCGTTGCTGTAGGAAAAATGGCCTTTGCAGTGGCAAGATCAATATCAGGAAAGTAATGAGCTCGTAATTTACCTGCTATTTGATTAGTAAAAGCCACTACATATAAGTCATTTTTGCTAACAGCAAGTGTGATGGTTATGTCAGTTCCGGCCTTTTTAGCTTTTAGCTCGGCCAAAAGGTATTTTACTGGTCTTGAGGGTGCAGGGAGCATTGGAATTCCTTCGTACACTAGCTTTGAATCCTTCACATTGTTGCGTAGATTGCTTAGAAAGGTGCCATATTTTGTCTTTGAAGCTG
The DNA here is from genome assembly GCA_947646795.1 of Beta lomatogona. NCBI lineage: Eukaryota > Viridiplantae > Streptophyta > Magnoliopsida > Caryophyllales > Amaranthaceae > Beta > Beta lomatogona. The sequence goes on along the minus strand of CANSNZ010001376.1, from coordinate 1,150,544 downwards.
TTTCAAGGTCAAAGGTTACATCTGCTGCATAAACTCCATGAAGAACAACCCACATTGATATTGCTAACACAAGCCACCGCGCCTTCATATTTCCAATCTGTGTTTTACATTTGGAATAATGTTCAATGCAATCATTGCATAGTTTATTTGAAGCGAAAAATTAAATATCAACCCATCAAATATTTCTACGATCTACTTCCACTGTCTATTTGTTACAACACCTCGGATTTTGCACTATTCATATATTAATCTTGACAGGAAATTTTTGAATTCTGTGTATTATAAACTTATAGATTTTGGAATTTTCCTACTGCTGAAAGTTTCATGTTCATATAGTACAAATTATTTGCTGTAAGTTTAACAATATAAAGAAAAGCATGATAAGCTCTCATACAATGCTCTGCATCTAACATAGACCTATGTACAAAGAAAATTGTATACATAGTAAGGTTAGATCAGTAAATAAGGCATGCTAGTTTATTGATTCCTTGCATCAATTTCTTTCTGAAATAAACCTTGAAGATGATGTTAAGACCAAATATTTAGAGAACACTTATGAATCTAAAAAAAATAATTATAGTATCAATATATTAAAAAGGAGATAAATAGGGAATGAAATGAAGGGGAAAGGGTACAAATCCTTATTATTGATAGAGAACTGGCCAACGCTGATACTTAAAAAGATTTATCTTATGGGAGTTCAAATTATAGAAGTAATGCAACCTAAAGATTATGATATTTCATTCTCTACTCTCTCAAAAACAGAGTAAGATGAAATTAATTAGAACCTTAACAAAAGTTATACGGTTAAGACAAACCTTTGTGCCAACTCAACAAGCTACAAGCTGCAAGATATGACGACAAAGAAGAAAATCAATGAGATATCTTTAACAAGCTAGATGTGAAAGTGTACCTTAGCCAACACCATCCTCGGGTTTAAATAAGCGACCATAATAATGTCTTTACGTTCTCTGGTAATGCCCTTTTAAAAAAAAAACTTGTGTCATATCGGGTTTTTGGGTAACGAATATTGTATATGTTATTAGGAAAGGTAATTGGTACGAAGACTAACCTCGTTGCAGCTTCTTAAACTGTGCAAGACACCAAGCCTCATAAAGCAGACATGCGCTTAAAAGTAAATCTTGCCACAACATATCTTTGGGATAAGGATTCGAACCCCGAAAGAATACCTCGAGAATTCGGGGTGACTTTCGAGCCTATCACCCTTTCCTCAACGAATATTGTATATGAAACATGTTTTCGTTGTGATAAAATTACCATATTAAGCTTTTTCCTTTTTTTTCTATTATGAAATTACTTTATAATATTTTATTCATTGTTAAGTTTTCACTCCTCATATACATAAACACCTAAACTTTGCGAATTCTTATTATTGAATGGACCTAGAGTTTCAAAAGCTACAATTGAGGACTCTTTGAATAACATGTTAGTTATAACTTATAATTACTTCGTAAAATTATAGTAGTAGCTTCAATTCTAGCATTAACCTCTAAACCCCTAAAAAGAGTACTTCAGTTAGTGTGACAATTAGGGGACTTAAATTGCCCGCCCCGTGCCTAATCATTATATTTAAGGGTACATGATGATGTTTAGACCTTCATTATCATGTAACTTTTGTAATTTGAATTAGTGATAAGACAACTATAATGATTAGATATATAGTGATCTTGTGCCCAACTCTTTAAAGTCTTTTCCACTTTGATATAATTGATAATAAACCAGATTCGACTGAGAACTATAAATTCATAATTGAGAGTTCAATTTATAATAGTTATATCTCAAATCACAAATATTTTTCGTTGAATTATTTTCGATTTGCTGTTAGCATCCAGTAGCCCCACTCAAAGTGATGACAACCGACGAGGCTGGCCTTAAACGTTATGACAACGGGTCAACGGCTTATCTTCAATGTCTAGTTGTCTTCTTGTTTTGTTGTCGTGTTTGAAAATTAATGCACGTGAAGTTTACGTTCAGCCCCACATATAAAATGCCAAGTTACCTCGTGCATATCTCTTGTTTTTAGTTTACCTCGATCCTCTCTTTTGAAATCTTTTTTTTTTGCAATTCAAAATCTATACAAATATATTAAAAGGCATGATTGTCAACGTTTATGCGCCACGTGGAACCCTCCCGCTTGCACTAGAATTTTGCCATGTGTGCAATTAATCAACATTAGTCAGGTCATCAGCATTTTTCAAAAATATATGTTATTGTCTTGAATTGTCTTGAATCGAACCCTTGACCTCTTAGTAATTATAAGAGTTAAGATACATGTACCATCTCATCTAATATTTTTATTGATTCTTGAGTCCACAAAACCTCTTATATGTCTTTACTCCTTACAGTGACGATCATCTCCTTCCTCCAACCATGAATTTGGAGTATTATATTATTTTTATTATTGCACTTGACATATATCTACTGTTCCAAAGGTATAAATGATGCTGAACTTCGGTCATAATTAGCTGTTTTGTATCGTAATTTACAAAATACGTGATATTATAAACAAAACAAAGTAAACAATACGATGTGCATAAATAGTAGAAACAAAAGTTCAATCATGCAAAATATAAAAGTAACACCCATGGCAACGCCCGGGCCACACACTAGTTATTATTGATAACCAAAAAAAATGGCGTTTTAGTTACAACCAACTCAACACAAACAAGAGCAAACAGCTCAACAGCAGCAAAATACAACTGACATCACCAAAACAAACAAGGGAACAAAAGAGCCTAAAAACTCTAATGAACTAAAAATCTTCTCTCCTTCTCATTACAGTTGCACGCCACATGATAGATAATTTGTTTAATCAGAATCTGAGGAGTACAGCAAGTATTAGAGAAGATTTTACTATTTCTCTGGCACCAGATAGTATGAAGAGCTTCAGAGAACATCATAACATATACTGTTGATCTAACACTCCTACTATGCGCTTTCAACCTGGCCAATCTGCTTTCTATCTCAAAAGAAGCTGCATTTCGGTTTATGCCAATGTGCTGAAGTAAATCTTGCCATATATCAGCTGAATATCGACACTCAAAGAAGAGATGCTGCACAGATTCATTAAACTCATTACACAAGCAAAGACCGCAACCGCAATTAACATTCCACCTACCGATTCTCGGTAGTAGGCATGCGATTTTGAGCTGCTAACCACACCATGAATTTACTCTTAAGACTTGCTTTATTATTGCAAATCAATCTTCTCCATTCAACTTTCTGAACATTCCCTAGAATCAAAGTATAAGCTTTTTTTATGCTAAATTTGCCTTAATGCATCACTGCTTCCCAATTTCCCACCAAATCAAGCAAATCTTTTGATTTAAAATTTTTCCTCAGACCCCAAGACATGTTGTTAGTGATAACAACAGAATAAATATCATGTCTTCTCATATACTCCCTCCGTCCCAGAATACTCTTGACACTTATCAGGGCACATAGTTTTAGATGATAAGTTGTTGTTTGGTTATCCATTCTTGTTTTATTGAAAAAATAGATGTGATAGGAGTTAGGAGATAGTAAAAGTAGTATATTATAATTGGTGGAGAGAGAGTGTGGGCCATTGGTTAGAGTTGGTAGATAGTAGGAGTGATATTATTTTATTTGGAGGAGAGATAGTGTGGGCCAATGGTTAAAAGGTAAAAAGATTATATAATAGTGTGTTATATCCAAAAATAGAAGTGTAAAGAGTATTATGGGACAGATGAAAAAGGAAACTGTAAAGAGTATTCTGGGACAGAGGGAGTAATAGGCAGCAATTCACTGAACCCATAACTTGTCAGCTTTGAAAGTAATAGCCCAAAGAAGCTTGAGCATATTATTCCAGCTGGCCATATTAATCAAATTTCACACACCTGACACTTTGGAATTGTAAAAATTATGCCAAGCAACAGGAGCTTTTATGGAGTCAAGCACTTTCCTTGTCCATAAAAATTTTCTACAAACCGCTTCAACAGCTTTGATGATTTTCTTGGACAAAGGAAAAATGTGAGCTCAATAATTTTGCATACTACTCAAAATACTCCTAACAAGTTGTAATCTTCCAGCATAGCTTAGATTCTTGGTCATCCAACTCTGAGCTATTTCAGTGATTTTCTCAACCAAAATCTTACATTGAAAAAAATTACGGTTTTTTCACCTGATACCCCCGAGTTTTCAAAAAATTCACCTGGTACCCTCCATGTTTTCAAAATTCACCAGGTACCCCCGAGTTTTGTTGTAATACACTCAAATACCCTTAATGACTAACGGCGGTTAACGCCGTTAGTCATTAACCCCTAATTCTAACCTTAACCCTAACCCTAACCCTAACCCCTAATCCTAACCCCAACCCCCTAACCCTAAACCCTAACCCTAACCCTAAACCCTAACCTTTCCCACCACCCCCTCCCCCACCCTCCCACCACCCCCTGCGGCCACCCTAGCAAGCAGACTGAACCCCCCACCCCCACGCCCCCGTCGCGAGCCCGGAAACCACCCCCCCCACCCTCCCACCACCCCGCTGCGGCCCACCCTAGCAAGAACCCCGAACCCCCACCCCGCCCTCCCATTTCCCTTTCACCGGGTACCCGCAGCCCGAACTCCCTCCCCCCTGCCCTCCCCTTTCCCCGCAACCGGCCACACCCCGATTTGAAAAAAACCGTCACACCCCTAAATTGAAACAAAATATCGAAGAGATTGAAGGTACTCTACTCGAATGGGTGAAAGAATAAGTCGATTTATGGGGAGATTCGGCGGCCGGGGGAAGGGGGAATGTGACGCCTCTTGCATCGAAGATTTGCGGTTCATGATGGCCGCAGGGGGAAGGGGAAATGCGCGACGGCGGGGGAAGGGGAAAGGGGATGGGGTGCACCGCTAACGGGGGAAGGGGGAGGGGGAGGGGAGGGGGGTTGCGGGCCTGGGGGGAGGAGGAGGAGGGGCGGGGGGGGGTGAGGGCTGCGGGGGCATGGGGGAGGGGTGGGGTGGGGGGGAGTGGGCCGGGGGGTGGTGGAAGGGTAGGGGAGTGGGTGGTGGGGTGGTGGGTTAAGTTAGGGTTTGGGTTTGGGTTTGAGTTAGGATTAAGGGTAGAGGTTAGGATTAGGGTTAAGATTAGGGGGTTAATTAGGGTTTAAAGCGGGAAATTAGGGTTAATGACTAACGGTGTTAACCGCCGTTAGTCATTAAGGGTATTTGAGTGTATTACAACAAAACTCGGGGGTACCTGGTGAATTTTGAAAACATGGAGGGTACCTGGTGAATTCTTAGAGGACAAGGGAACTCCAAGGTACTTAAATGGAAGGGTTCCAATAGGTTGAAGAACAGCCTCAACAATCAAAAGAGCAACAGTCTCAGAAACTCCAGCAATGTAGATATTACTTTTCTCCACACTAGCTTCCAAACCTGAAGCTCCAGAGAACTTTCTAAAAGCATTCATGATCTTAGTAACCGAACTAAGGTCAGCTCTAGCAAAAAGAAGCAAATCATCAGCAAACATAAGATGATTGAGGTGAATCCTCTCACATTTAGGATGATAATTGAAGTCATGATCATCCTTAAGCTCCTTTAAACATCTACTCAGATACTCCATACAGAGAGCAAAAAGGAAGGGAGACAAGGGATCTCGTTGAAGGAACACGATTCAACAGAATAAAATAGGAGACACTCCTAACACAACCCATAATCCACCCCACACACACTGAAGGAAACCCAAGCTCTAAAAGCATATGCTCAAGGAATGGCCATTGAACTGAATCGTGGATAACAGATTATCAATGAATCTATCAGGAATGAACCCTGCTTGTGAAACATTCACCACCTCATGGATAACAGACTGCATCCTATGAGTGATAACCTTAGAAATTATCTTGTACAAGATAGTACAACAAGCAATAGGCCTAAAATCCTTGGCATACATTGCTTGGGCAACTTTGGGCAACAGAGTGATTACAGTATTATTGACAGGTTTATGTAAGTAATTTTTCTGAAAAAACTCCAAAACACCTCTATATACATCATGTTTGATAATGTGCCAGCTCTTCTTGAAGAAAACTGCATTGAACCCAAATGTCAGGGGCTTTTGCATCATCAATTGCAAATAATGCTCTATCAATTTCACCATGAGTAATTGGCTGAATAAGAGAAGTCCTAGCATCCAAATTAAGAGAAACACCAGATCTAACAGTAACCAAATCAATAACAGACAAGGTTATGGCACAAGAGCCAAGTATGTTTCTATAAAAACTTACAATTTCTTCTTGGATAACCTCAGGAGAGGTAAGAACCACACCTTGAGCATTCTGAAGAAGGTCAATTTTGTTTCTAGCATGCCTGATTTTAACTGTTGTAAAGAAGAATTTGGTGTTAGCATCACCTTTAGACAGCCAGTTAATCCTTGCCTTTTGATAAATGATGCTCTCTTCAACCTTAGACCAGTGTCTAAGACTTTCAAGCAACCTTTTCTCCTCCTATTGCACCTGAGTATCATTGGTAACAGCCGCATTAGTTTGGATGTTCTGTAGTTGAACTCGACATTCCTCCACTCTACAGTGAACATTTAAATAATTGCTAGCCTTAAGCACTTTCATAGCTTTTTTGACAGCTTGTAGTTTACACCAGACCCTCTTCATGTGAAATGAATCACTAACATAACTCCATGCTTCAGCAACAATATCATAGAACCTTACATCCTCAGTGAGAATATTTAGAAACTTAAAAGGCCTACCCTTCTCCTGGATCTCTGATTGGAAATTAACAACCAAAGGTGTGTGATCAGAAACACCACATGGATGATATTTCACCATCAGACTAGGAAACAAATCCAGCATGTTCTCGTTTATTATAGCTCTATCAATCCTGCTGCATATTCTCAAAGTATCAGACCCTTTGTTAGACCAAGAATAAAACACACCACAATTAGGAGCTTCCAACATGTGTGTTACCATCATGAACTCAGAAAAATCCTGAGTTTCTTGTTCACTAGTGTCAACTCCATTAATTATATATTGCACACTTAATACAGCATTAAAATCGCTTATACACAATATAGGATAAGAAGAGCTTTCTGCTACCTCCTGCAACTCACTCCATAAAGTCTTCCTATCAGCAATAGTGTGCAGCCCATACACCACTACTAACAAAAAAAATCTATTGGCTATCTGAATCTGAATCCCTATACATTGTTCAGATTTAGATACCACAGTTCCTTTAATCTCTCCTGGTTTCCAACCAAACCAAATTCTCCCTCTAGGAGAAAAATCATAGTTGCTTTCCCACTGCCATTGATTACCAAACTTGTTCTGAATTTTGACACAATTAGGCAATCTCACCTTAGTTTCAAAAAGTGCACAACAGCTGACATATTGTTGCTGCAGAAACATCTTCACCTCTTTTATTTTGATAGGGTCATTTGAACCCCGCACATTCCAAGACAGCAAAACCATTAGGACAAATAGGGGTTTGGTCCCCTAGCACCCCCAGGCCTTCCTGAGTCCAATTGAGAATGAAAAGAGTTAACATTCCCACTTCTAGTAGTCTGAAAAGCAACATGCTTCCCTTAGATTTCCTTGTAACAATTTTCCAAGGCTCTTCTTCTTCTGCATTTCTAGCTTCTTGCTCAGGAGTAGCAACTAGTGTAATTACAGCATTTAGCTCTACTACTACAGGAGGACCCCCATGAGAGCAGGGATCAACAGCCATAGTAGGAGCACCAATGTGAATCTCAGTACCAGTAATGTTGTAGCCTAACATCTACGGCTCCCTTAACGACACGTGGGCTCATCAGAGCCGTACACGTGTCACCCTAGTTAATATGGAAAGAAAGCTTAATCTCTAGGCTATACTCAGTTGGGTTAAAAGGTTGATTTTCTGGCCCAACAGTCGAACCCAAAGACTACAAGGTGGGCTGCCGGGAGAGTGGTTAATAAACCTTCACCAATCATGGTCTGCCACGTATCATGATCTGATTCCCCAGCCAATCAGAAGCCATTATTCTAGGACAGATTTTAAGGATAGCTGTCAACTTGCTATCACTATAAATACCCCTGAAATCAGGAGAAAGATAATTCAATGCAAACAGTGCAAAGTTACTCTGAAAAAATACTCTCTCACTTTCTCTCTCTATCTCTACTTTCTCTTACAACTCCTGATATCTGACTTAAGCTTCGGAGGGGGAACCACCGCCTAAACCTCCAAGGTGGGTCCCTTTTTGCAGGTTTGGGAACGAAGCTCAGGCTTGGATAAAAGAAGTTCAGACATTTGTTGCACAAGTCTCCAAAGAAGAACATCGAAGGGATACAAATTTACTTGCTAGACAAGGAAGCTAGGCCTGCAGCTTACTTGTTGGACAAGTGGATAAAACATTTGGCGCCGTCTGTGGGGAGACGCAACGATGACTTATTGTCAATCATCCAACATTGCCAGGAACCGAAGCCTTCAAGTTAATGTCGAGGATACGGTGGAGCATGAAAGACCACCTAGAAAAAGAGATAGACCCCCGTCCATTGTCAATGTTCCTGGACCAAGTCAGCAACCCGTCATCCAGATGAATCTTGATCGACCAGTGACTGCCGCCCATCTAGAGAATGTTCTGAATGATTTTCAGACTAAGATGGCGACGGTCGTCCGAGAACGATTAAAAGCAATATCTTTGTTTTTTCATCATAATCCGGAGCGCCCGCTAACAATCCACCTCCTCCTGGGGACCTTCCTAAGTAGATCGTCCGGGTCCTAGTCGACTGTTCGTCGAGGAACCCTCTAAGAGGACGACAAGAGGAAAGCAGCGAGAGGATGGTGATCAGCGAAGAAAGATGGACTGGAACCTGGTGGTGAGGACCCAGGACCATGTTCGTCCAAGCGGGCACCGAATGGAAACATATGCCAGAGAATATCTAGAAGCAAAGAAAGCTGCTTCATTACAACGATTAGCTACAGGATCTACACCATACCTGAGAGACCCTCCTTTGAGGTTGTCGTCCAGAGGGGAGGGACGAAGTTTAAGTCACTCTCTTGTTCATCCACGACAGGAGAAGACGGTGGCTCAGCCCATTGTCTATAGGCGTCCGGCGCACTGCAAACACGTCGTCCGATCCGGTGTTAAGGGAATATCGTAAGGAGTACATACCCATTAAGGGACAGATAGGAGCCCTCCGGGATTAACCGGCCCACTCCATTCTCGGCCCAGGATAATGGAGGCGCCCCCTTCCCAAAGGTTAAACTCCCTACTATAGAACCTTTTGATGGAACAACAGATCCCGATGATCACTTATCTGCTTACAAACATCAGATGTATGTCCAAGGAGTAGATGATGCTACTTGGTGTAAGAACTTCCCGGCAACCTTGAAGGGAGTTGCTCAGAAATGGTTTAACAATCTTCCCCCCCAATTCAGTCAACAATTTTACTGAACTTAGTTTCTTATTTACTAGTCACTTTGTTGCCAACAAGCAAGAGCAAAAAACAAGTATGCACCTAGGCAAGGTCGTCCAGGGACCTAAGGAGGCTCTTAGAAGTTTTATTAAGAGATTCAACCTAGAAGCCCTTCAAATCCAAGATCTTAATGCTGGAGTGGCCTTCGACGCCTTCATCAGGGGTCTAAGGCCAGGAAGTTTTAAGTTTGATCTTGTTAAGAAGAAAATCTCCACTCTTGCTGAGGCTTTGAGGGAAGCTGAAGCGTTTATCCACGCTACTGAAGTGTGTGCTGAGGTAAAACATCCCGAGTCTAAGAAGCCTGAAGAGGTTGCTCAGCCAAAGAAGAGCAACCCCAAGAAGGCCGAGACTTGGGCTATAACTTCCACCACCACTTCGTCCAGAAGGAGCAAGAGAAAAGAGGCTGAGCCATCCTCATCCAATCCTATCGAATTTAACAAGGACCAATACTCCATTCTCATGGAGATTAAGGATCAATATGAGTTGAAGGCCCCAGCTGAGATGAAAACCCCTTATAGAAATAGGGATAAGAGCAAGTACTGCCACTTCCACAAGGATTGCGGTCACGAAACTAATGAATGTAAGCACCTTAAGAAGGCTTTGGAGGACCTAGCTCGAAAGGGGAAGATGAACTCCTATATGCCTCAAGGGGGAAGGAAGTTTCAGAGGAAAGATGATTGGCAGGCTAAGAAGAAGGAGAGCGCAAGCACAGACGAAGATGTTGTCCTCGTAATTTCAGGAGGGTTTGCTGCCGGGGGACCAACCAATAGAGGACACAAAAACTACCTTAGGGAGCTTGGCAAAGTTCTGTTAGCTGATCAGACAAAGGCCGAGCCCTTTCCAAGGGTGGTAGTTAGTGAGCATGATCGGGGCAGGTTGAGGACTCCCCATGATGATCATTTGGTTGTAGAAATGAAAATAACAAACTTGAGAGTAAGAAGGATTCTGATCGACACTGGAAACTCGACGAATATCATTAGCGCTGATTGCTTGTCCAGATTAAAGTTTGATGAGAAAAACTTGGTTCCCGTTCACCATCCCATCATTGGGTTTGGGGGAGGAGTCATCCATCCAATGGGAACTGTTACTTTGCCCGTTCGAGTGGGAGAAAAGGATACCGTTAGAACTCTGTTTATCAAGTTCTTGGTGGTCCGAGATTTGACAGCCTACAATGTCATTCTTGGACGACCAACTCTGAATCATGTCAAAGCAGTAATAGTAACTCACCTGACGTTGATGAAGTATGAGTGTGATGATAGCCAGATTGGCTCATTATATGGAGACCAGCAGGTGGTTAGGGAGTGTTATCTGACTACCTTCAAGTCGTCATCATGGAAGATATGCAATGAAGATCAGACGAAGGTTGCTGGCGAAAGGAAAACGTCTGAAATAGAGAAAGATCAGACGAAGGTGTCTAGCGAGAGAAAAACGTCTGGGATAGTCAAGGACCAATTGGCCACATTGAAGATGGCCATTGAGAACCCACAGACGCCTCTCGCTCCCTCAAGGAAGGCGTCTGAGCATCTTCCCAGCAAGAAGTGAAAATATGAGATCATCAAGGAAGAGCCTCCCTTGCTTGAAGAAGTGATGGCCATCATGGGACTAGCAATAGAGCGTCCAGAACCAGTCGAGGCCCCAGAAGATGTCTGTCTAGATGAGGCTCGTCCAGAACGAACTTTGAAAATTGGTTCTTCGCTCTCTTTGGGTTTGAGGAGCCTCTTAATCAGCTTGCTGAAAGAATTTCAAGACGTGTTAGCTTATTGTGTTGAAGAAATGCCTGGAATTGATCCAGAGGTAGCAGTCCACCGGCTGAATGTTGATCCAAAATTAAAGCCAGTTCGTCAGAAGAAAAGACATTTAGGACCGGCTAGGAATCAAGCGGTCGACCAGGAAGTTCAGAAGTTGTTGGAGTCAAAATTCATCAAAGAGACTTATTATCCAGAATGGATAGCAAATGTGGTCAATGTGCCAAAGCCCAATGGCACTTGGAGAATGTGTGTAGACTATACTGATCTCAACAAGGCTTGTCCCAAGGACAGCTTCCCGCTGCCTAAGTTAGATCGACTAGTGGACTCCACAGCCGGCCACGCTTTACTAAGCTTCATGGACGCTTACTCGGGTTTCCATCAAATTCCCATGTGGCCGGAGGATCGGGACAAAACGTCCTTCATTACTGAAAAAGGACCGTATGGTCGGTTGAGAATGCCATTTGGTCTACGTAATGCTCCGGCCACATTTCAAAGATTGATCAATGCTGTCTTTCAGCCGCAGTTGGGAAGGAATATGGAAGCGTATATTGACGATATGATAGTCAAGAGCCAAGAAGAGAGTCGTGTCGGTGATTTGAGAGAAACTTTTGAAACTCTCAGGAAATACAAGTTAAAGCTGAACCCCAGCAAATATGTCTTTGGGGTCTTGTTAGGGAAGTTCTTAGGTTTTTTGGTGGACCAGAGGGGAATAGAAGCTAATCCCGAGAAGATCCAAGCTATTCTAGACATGAAATCTCCGTCAAAGATAAAGGAAGTTCAGAGATTGACGGGTTGCTTGGCTGCCCTTGGACGTTTCTTGTCTAAGTCAGGTGACAAGTGTCATCACTTCTTCGCCACTATTAAGAAGAGGGCTAAGTTTGAGTGGACGAGAGGAGGCGGAGCGAAGCACTGCAAAGAGTCAAGGATCACCTTCGGCGTTTGCCTAGGTTGGTCGGCCCAGCAGAGGGGGAAAAGCTGTTTGTATATTTGGCCGTGTCCACTCAGGCTGTGTGTGTCGTTCTGCTGGATGAAAGAGAATACGTGCAAGTCCCAATATACTTTATGAGTCACGTACTCAAAGACGCGGAAAATAGGTACACTCCAGTAGAGAAGTTTGGATTGGCCCTCGTCATGGCCAGCAGAAAGTTAAGGCCTTATTTCTTGGTGCACAGTATAATCGTCTACACTGATCAACCTTTGAAGAAAGTTCTGCAGAAGATAGAAGCCGCTGGGCGGATGCTAAAATGGGCGGTTGAGCTTAACATGTTTGATATATCATTTGAACCAAGGAAAGCCATTAAGGGGCAAGCCTTGGCAGATTTTATAGTTGAGCTTACTCGGCCAACCATAGAGCCAATATCTAATCCAGCTAAAGGAAGGAAGCATTGGACACTCATGGTTGATGGATCGTCCACAGTCAATGGGTGTGGGGCATGAATCATTTGTCAATCTCCCAAAGGGGACAAGTTTGAATATGCATTAAGATTACAATTCAAAGCGTCCAATAACGAAGCTGAATATGAAGCATTCTTAGCTGGAATCAAAATGTGCAAGGCGGCTGGAGCTTTAGAGATTGAGGCCAAGTCAGACTCTCTCTTAGTCGTCAGTCAGGTCAACGGAGATTTTGAATGCAAAGAAGCATCAATGAGCAAATACATGCGACTGATCAAGGATGAGATTGAGCCATTAAAACGATTTGTTCTTGACCAAGTGCCAAGGTCAGAAAATCATCAAGCATATGCTCTCTCTAAATTGGCCAGCTCGGCTGAAGGTGATGTGCCAAGAACAGTTTTTTGGGAAGTCAAACCGAAAAAGAGCATTGACCAAGAGCATATCATGTTTCTTAGCCGAGGGGAAGTGTGGATGGAGCCCATAATAGAATACAAGAAGAAGGGACGATTGCCTTCTGATCCTGTAGAGGCTAAGTATGTGAAGGCTAGAGACAAGTGGTTTGAGTTATGGGATGAGACTCTTTACAAGAAGTCATTCAACCGACCTCTCCTCAAGTGCATTACCAGGGAGGAAGGTCTAGAGGTTCTGAAGGAACTCCATGAAGGAGCACGTGCATCTTACATTGGGGGAAGAGCTTTAGGAGAGAAGGCTTTAAGGACGGGGTACTACTGGCCTACCTTAAAGGAGGATGCCTTAGTCTATGCAAAGAAGAGCGACAGTTGTCAGAAGCATGGAAACGTGCATCAGAAGCCGTCCAACTACTTAACTCCCATCTTGTTCCCTCTGCCTTTTGCCAAATGGGGCATGGATATACTAGGACCTTTCCCTGTGGCCACTGGGCAAAAGAAGTTTGTGATAGTGGCAGTTGACTACTTCACTAAATGGATAGAGGCAGAAGGCATGCGAGGAATAACAACAAACGATGTCAAGGGCTTCATCTGGAAAAACATTATAACTCGTTTTGGCATGCCTCAGTCAATCGTCTTTGATAATGGTCCACAGTTCGAAACGCCTAAGCTGAAAGATTGGTTGTCAGAAAGAGAAATCAAAGCTCACTTCGCTGCAGTCGCCCACCCACAAGCTAATGGGCAAGTCGAGTCCTTCAATAAGATTCTATCAAATGGAATCAAGAGTAAGCTGGATAACGCCAAGGGACAATGGGTTGAAGAGCTGCAATTAGTGTTATGGTCCATCAGAACCACCGCCAAAAATTCTACAGAAGAGACGCCTTTCATGTTTGTCTATGGCACTGAAGCCGTCTTGCCCATTGAGATTGAAGAACCCACCCTGCGAGTCATGTTGTACACAGAAGATGCCAACTGGGCTGCATTACGCACGGCTTTGGACCAAGTGCCAGAAGTCAGGGGCAATGCCTTGCTAAGAATGCAATTGTACAAGTTGAGAATGGCTCGGGAGTTTAACAAAAGAGTTGTTAGATGACCACTCAAGGTGGGGGATCTTGTTCTAAGAAAAATGGAGGCGGTTGGACGAGCTAAGGAGCTAGGGAAGCTAACACCAAACTGGGAAGGACCTTATCTGATTATCCAAGAGCTGCGCAGTGGGACTTTTCGTCTCCTAGATCTAGATGGACGACCTATACAGCGTACTTGGAATTCAGATAATTTGAAGAAGTACCACGTCTAACTCAATTCACTGTCAGATACCTATAAGGTAGTTTGTAGTTACTCCAAAGTGCCACGGCACATGAGGAAGAAGAATTGTATACATGCATCTTGGCATTTAGTCAAGCAAAATCCATATAATACAATTCCTACTTTCTTATTTCTCTGTTTATTTTCACCAAGTTAATTCACTTTGGGGCATTAAATCAGTTACTCGTCTAAAAGTGACAATAAATTGGACAAAAATACAAACCATAATAGAACGTCAAAATTACTCACTTCTATGCCGAACATCACTCCCTCGAAGAGACCGGCCAAAAATAAAACACATACATGGCCGTCAAACTGACCAAACCTCTAGTAAGAGTAACGTCAAAGTCTCTGAGAGAAAGCTGGCCCGAAATAAGACCTTAGTAAAGGATACTTACTTTCAAAAGCACGGACAGCTAAGTAGTCCAGACCCTAGTAAGGGATCACTACTTAATGACGAGTGTTGCTCCCTCAATGAAGCCGGCTAAAACATGCTCTGAACATGTATCTCAAGCTCGTCCATCAATTTCAACAGGCTCGGCCAAGGATGGCCGCTCTCCTTCTTGGACTTTGGCTCGCCCACCATGTGCGGTTGAGCTAAGCCCAAGAAAGGGGGGATGATAGAAGCCTATAGGACGAGTTAAAGAGAAAAGGTCGTCCAAAAACCAGGAGGACCTAGGCAATAGATCCCCTTGTAATGGTTTGATACTGCAGGACGAGTGTTAGTAGCTCGAGTAAAACGGCTAGAACGTGGCTCGTCCACAAAAACAAACAGGTATTGGCCGCTTTCCCTCTTTAGGCGAGACTCGTATGTATAAGCAGACTGTCCAAAAATCTAGGACGAATCCCACTAAATACTTGGATACTTTATGGACGATTGGTAATCGTCCAAGGCCAAGGATGGCAATCTTCTCCTGCATACATTTTGTAAACCGCCCCAGACGAGTCTCTTTTGGCAAGTCTGTTTGTTTCATTCATATTATGCAGACCGTCCAAAAAATTCAGGACGAGTCTATTCTTGTACTTGGAGACAATTTTTAAAGATTGAAAATCGACTAAAGGCAAGCAAGCTGCTCTTTCCTTAAACATCTGTGCTGGACGTCCAACAATCATGATGAAGTTAATGTTATACTTAGTCAAATTGCAATTGTTGAAAATAAGAGACAAGCAATTGGCAAAAGTCCTTCATGTATATCATAAGCGAAAATTTACAACTTAAGACTACTGAAGGGCTAAGACTACAACGGCAGACAAGCCAAGAAACTTAGAAAAATAAACCTAAAGCTAGGCTTCATCTTCAGCGTGAGTTTCTTGGTCGTCTTCAGGGTTCCCATCCTCGGCTGCAGCCTCGTCATCGGACTCTAAAAACTCCGGAGGTTCCTCGGCGCATACCATAGCCCGATGGACATTCTGTTGATATTCCAGACGACGTACAAAGCTTGGGACCTCATCAGCTTTAGCCAGCATCTCGAAGGCCTTGATGGCCCAGTCCTTAGACGTTTCGACGACTTGCTCCAACCCTTCCTTGGCATCGTCGAAGGCCTTGGCCGCCTGCCTCTCTAGACGGGCAGTTCTCGCCCTCAGGAGAATATTTTCCCTCCTCAGCTGGACAGCGGCGAGAAGAGCAACATCTCTTTCACCCTTTAGATCTGTGGAGATAGTATCTAAGATCATCTTCAAGCGGTCTTGCTCCGTGTACAGATCGTTGATGGTGACAAGATATTTCTTGTTCGAGGATTCCAAGTCTGCTGATCTCTTCTCCAAAGCATCCAGTGACTGACGATGAAGGGTATTAGCCATCTCGATGTCGTGGATGGCCTTGTCGCCTGCCGTTGTCGCCATGTGGACGGGCTGCTTATTCTCTTTTCTTAGCTCCCCCGCCCATTCTTCAGTAAGCATGCTGCGAGCAAAATGCTGTTGCAATAGAAACAAGTCATTAGACGAGTTACAAAAAGGAAAAATATACACAGGTATTAGCCCAAAGCGGCAGTAAGTTATACCTCAGCAGCAAGTTGTGACATGTAGCCCACATGCCCGGCCGAGGCTCCCCTTAATCCTTTGATATAGGATTCAGGGAAACACTTGAAGAGCTCCTGCTTAAGCCGATCCTTTTCAACCTTTGACATCTTGGCGAAAGCAGGAGAAGACTCCTCGTCCGAGTCTATGGTAGAAGGAGTTGCGGGTATAGCGAGCCCTTTGCCCTTATCTGAAAGAGGGGGAGAGTCAGTTATCTTGATAGGAAAGACGATGGCTTGTCTGTTGGACGGACTCATGGACCGTCCACCGACCCGCACCGTCCTAACTATATTCGGGTAATACGACTCACCAGATGAGATTGATGCGGTCCTAATAGCTAGCGGCATCTGAGGCACCAGCTTGGCCACCGAGCCGCTGAAGCCCGGGTAGTTCTCAGCCGCCGTGTCCTGTTCTTAAACAACCAAAGCCAATGCTGACTCTGGCCTGACTTCTACCAAGTCAGAAGGCAAAGCGTCCAACTGACCGATAGGGTCAGAACTCTGCCCCTCCTCGGCCGGAGCGGCAGCACAAGGCCTCTTTTTTGACGAAGACGACTTCCCTGGGGGGAGTTTGTTTGTTGGAGCATTTTTTGCAAAATGTGGTCAAGTTAAGACATTGAACGTCCAAAGAGAAGTCTAAAATGATTAAGTGTAAAGCTTCAGACGAAGTTAATGCAAAGAAGGAGGCCGTCCAAATGGAAGACGGACTAAAATGACCCTCGTCCAGGGACCGGAAATCACCCCTTCGTTCAGTTTCAGCACTTAAAGCAATTCAGACGAGAATGACTCAAAAAAGGTGGCCGTCCAAGCATGGACGTTTCCCTTTTCAGGGTGGCCTCGCCCAAGAAAAATAATAAAGTCTTGGACGAGATACAAAGGCATTCAAAATCACAAATGAGGATGGCCCAAAGAAGGTAGCCGTCCAAGCATGGACGTTTTCCTTCTTCATGCTAACCTCGTCCAGAAAAAAAAAAAAAAAACTTTCAAAATCTCAGACGAGTATGGCCCCAAGAAGGTGGTCGTCCTATCGTGGACGCTTTCCTTCTTCTGGCCATCCTCGTCCAAGGAAAAACATTATGGCGTGGACGAGTCCAAAATTGACTCGTCCAAAGGCTTTCAAAATTACAGACGAGTATGGCCCCAAGAAGGTGGTCGTCCAAGCTTGGACGCTTTCCTTCTTCGGGCTACCCTCGTCCAGAGAGAGTTCTGAATGGCACTCGTCCAAAGACTATAAACTCTCAGACGAGTATGGCCCCAAGAAGGTGGCCGTCCAAGCTTGGACGCTTTCCTTCTTCGGGCTACCCTCGTCCATAGAGAGTTCTGAATGGCACTCGTCCAAAGACTATAAACTCCTTGCTTGGACGCTCTCCTTCTTTGGGTGATTCTCGTCCAAAAATTGGATGCCAATTCTCGACGAGCCAGGATGATCCTCGTCTTAAAAAAAAAAAAAAAAAAAAAAAAAAAAAAAAATTAACTTACCAGCGTCTCAGCCCTCTTTTCGGCGCTGCTTTTGGCATATTCCTTCCACAAGTTGTCTGTGAATTTAGACATACTTATGTCTCCCGTCCAAGAAGCTTTGAGACGAGTTCTGGCCGAGTCTGCAGCAAAAAGAAAAAATTGGTTAGTCTAATGAATTATGGACGAAGAATTTTACTTGGGGGATTTTGAATATAGACCTTTATCATCGGCCAACCGCAAGCCGGCGGCCACCAAGAAGTCGTCTTGGTAAAACATTTCTTTAAAGGGTATCCAGTTAGATGGTCCCTTAAATGATCGTTGGCCGGGCCTGGAGTACTCCTTTACTCTGAAGTACTCCACCACTTCTTCGTCGAAGCTATCCTCCAGGTCCAGCCAGGACTGCTTCCGCCCCGTATTCGTGACGGACCGATTGTAGAATCTATAGCGCTCAGTGGCCGAATCATTGGCCGCCTTTAAGAAGATGAAGTCGGCCTTCCATTCATGCATCTTCGACGGCTTTCCCCAAGCCGTCATAAAGCAGGGACGGTTGCAGATGCTGAGCCATGCCCCGTCCACGGCCCCAGGTACCTTGGCCGCATAATAGATGTGAGTAAAGGCTTGAAGGGAAAGGGCTAGGCCGCGTAGCTCACACACGGCAATGAACGTCAAGACGTTGTGCCAAGCGTTTGGAGCCAGCTGATTATGGCCGATGTGGTAGTACTGCAGCACTTGTTCTATGAATTCATGGAGAGGGAACCTCAATCCCACGTCCAAGGCCAGTTTATAGACGGCGAAATGGTTCCTGGGAGCGCTCAGGATCGTCACGTCTTTATTTGGAATGACAAAGGAAAAGCCCGGCATGGGCATGTAGGACAATAAATAGCTAAGATCTGGGCCGATTTTCTCTAACCATTTACGATTGACCAAAATGAAGCCGGGGTCAGAGAGGGGACCTAGACGCCTTCTAATTTCCGACGAGGTAGTGGAAGCCTCGTCTGACTCTTCGGCATTATCAGACTCACTGACGTTATTACCACCTTCGCCGGCTTCCTCCATGTTGGTGTCCCTGCCAGAAGTACTGGCATCAAGGTTTATTTTGGTTTCTAAAATATGGTCAGGGGAAGGAGGGTCGTCCAAAGGCCCAGCACTTTGAACCTCTCTTGCCTCGTCTAGCACCCGTCCAGTAGATTCCTCCATATCCGAACTATTTGACGGGATTATTACCTTTCGTCTTAGACGGGCCGTTTGCTTGACGCGAGCCAGATTACCCTGCACAGGTAAAGACTGGGTCGTCTGACTTTCTCGGCCAGAACCATGAAAAAATATATACTCGGCCAGAAGAGGCCCAACTCTAGAATGTGCCGAAGAAGAAGTATCGGTTCTAGGGTCAAGGCAAGCTCTTGGTCGGCTAGGATTATTTGACGAAGAAGATTCCATTTTATTGATTTTCTAAGAAAAAATAAAGAATAAAGAAGAATGAAAAGAACAAAGAAATGATTCCTGCTAAGAACGTCTGGATGATTCGGTGAAGAATGCTGAAGCTGGATGATCTCTCTCTCTCTCTAGAAAAGTTTGCAGAGCTCCTCTCTCTAGAAAAATTCGTTCAAGGTGTGAAATGATTAAATGTTCTCACACCAAGAGTATTTATAGGGGGGTAAAAAACTTGTGGAGCCGGTCAGAAATGACCGAAGAAAAGAAGGTAACGGTCGGTTATGACCGGTAAAATCCTGGAAAGGGCGCGTCATTTCCTTCATTTTGAATACACTACCTTCTGTAAAACGGGCCTTAACCGTCAGATGGGCCAACAAAAAGCTACCTTGGGTAAAAGGGCCTTAACCGTCAGATGGGCCAACAGTGAAAGGCCTTTTAGGGGCAAATGTTGTAGCCTAACATCTACGGCTCCCTTAACGACACGTGGGCTCATCAGAGCCGTACACGTGTCACCCTAGTTAATATGGAAAGAAGGCTTAATCTCTGGGCTATACTCAGTTGGGTTAAAAGGTTGATTTTCTGGCCCAATAGTCAGAACCCAGCACTACAAGGTGGCTGCAGGAGAGTGGTTAATAAACCTTCACCAATCATGGCCTGCCACGTGTCATGATCTGATTCCCCAGCCAATCAGAAGCCATTATTCTAGGGCAGATTTTAAGGATAGCTGTCAACTTGCTATCACTATAAATACCCCTAAAATCAGGAGAAAGATAATTCAATGCAAACAGTGCAAAGTTACTCTGAAAAAATACTCTCTCACTTTCTCTCTCTATCTCTACTTTCTCTTACAACTCCTGATATCTGACTTAAGCTTCGGAGGGGGAACCACCACCCAAACCTCCAAGGTGGGTCCCTTTTTGCAGGTTTGGGAACGAAGCTCAGGCTTGGATAAAAGAAGTTTAGACATTTGTTGCACAAGTCTCCAGAGAAGAACATCGAAGGGATACAAATTTACTTGCTCGACAAGGAAGCTAGGCCTGCAGCTTACTTGTTGGACAAGTGGATAAAACAAGTACTCTCCTCAGTATCTTCAACCTCAATAGCATCATTTTCTGTATTTTTACCCCCATCTTGTTTCTCTTCTTGCCCAAATTTAATCTTTGGAACCCATTTTTTCACCACTTTAACTAGCAGTTTAGCTTTAGACTCACAATTATGTCCTAAGGTTCGACACTTCTTACAAAAAGCTGGCAACCAATCATAAATGATTTTTTGTTTAAAAGTATTACCACTAGGATCCTCAATGGGTACCTCATATAGAATTTACTTATTTACATCCATCTCAACCAAAATTCGAGCAAAAGAAATTCTAAGTGTCTTTGTTGTACACCCATCAGCATAAATTGGCACTCCATATAAGCAAGGTAGTGCAAGGATGTCTGTTATCATTTCTGCATCAAAACAGCATATAAGCAAGGTAGTGCAAGGATGTCCGTTTTCACACAAATTTGGATTATAGTTCGCATCTTCTATGATTTTAGTCTGTTTCGGAATTATTGTATATCTTTGTTAAAACTCATCCAAGTGCCTTAATCTACTTGCCCGCACATAGTTGATCAAATAATCTGAAATCACATTCGAAATGAAGGATTCATGAAGGTAACATGGTCCACAAAAGAGACCAAAATATCCACAAGTCTAACGAAAATGTTATTTTCCTACATGAAAATGCACCCTAATAAGAACTACATAACATTAGAATATGCACTTATCAATAGTTTGGCCCCTACTAGAGGTGATCACGGGTCGAGCCGAGCTTTGTCCGAAAAAGCGGGCCCATTTCGAGCCGAAGCGTCGGGCCAACTTTTTCACGACAAAACCTGTTATTTCGAGCAAGCCCAAGCGGGCTTTTCATACCATTTATGGCTGGCCTGGGCCGAAATTTCCGGATTTGGGTTGTCCATGGGCGTCTTAAATGGCCAAAAATAGGGTCGGTTCGATCGTGTTTTAGGCCGGATCGATTTGATGTTGATCACTTCTAGCCCCTAATTAGCAAGTTTGAGCTGACCGGCTTGCTACTAGCCCTTGTTGGGTCATTGCCCTTTATCTAATCCATTTTTGTGGCATGGAATGAAATGAGTACTAATAAATATAATGATTGCACTAAAAATGTAAACAAAAGTCTTTTTTTTTTTTTGAAGTGAAAATTAATTCATTAATATAAAGTCATAAGAAATCTACAATAGAAGTCAGACTCTGAAACATACACATCAATTCGAAAGAAACTTAATTCTAATATGGCAAAACCGCGATCGTTGAGCAGAATTAACCCTTCTAAATACCCTATTTCACATCGCTGTCTGATGCAGCCTTCTACGAGGGGGTCTAACGATCTGAAGTAGTTTTGATGTAGAACTAGAGTTGATTCAACCGGTTGTACGCGAAGTACTGACCGCCGTATCCTATCAACAAATCAACTATTACATAGTATATTATATCATTGAAAAATAGATTTCTATTGATTTTTTTTTGACAAGATTAATGTTCAACTATTACATAGTTGTATTGTAAATAAATATTTAATACGTAGATCTTCATCCTGAATAAACCAAAAAATAAAAGAAAAAGCATTGCTCGAAAATTACCTTAATTTGTTAATGATTCTAAGTTTCTTTTTTTTTCAAAAAAAACATGTCATTTTGTGTCAATGCCACACCATATTGACAAGTATGTGCCAATTTGGCAATATTGAGATGGCCTTGTTGGGGTAAATGGTGGAGGTTGAGCAAACTTGGATGCCCAACATGGAAGGAAGCCCAACAAGCGAAGGAAGCCCAAACCCCCCAGCTATCCGGGCGGGTAAGCTTGGGCTCGGGAAGGCCGAGAGCGGTATCCCAGCTCGGGCGGGGCAGCCTCGTGTCCTTCGGTTCTGCCTTCGAGGCAGTTTGGTGTCTTCACCCTGCACCCGGGCGGGCTGGGTTGTGGCCCGGGCGGGCTACCTCAACCTCGAGTGGGCGATTTCTCGTGCTCATCCGGTCAACCCAGATCTGTCGGGATTTTTTACGGTTTTACGATTTAATCTCGACCCTTAGATTGTTTAATCCCCCTTAAAGCATATAAACACCCCTCTTTCATATTTTAGGTTAATATTCACAGTTTCACACAAAGTGAGATCTTCCTAGGATTTAGTGAAAGAGGAGAGAGAAAATAGCATTAAATTCATCCATTAATGCTTGTATTGTTCATCCATTGTTAACATTAATCAAATGTGCTTGCTTGGTGGGTTTTTCTCTTGATGCTCAGGTTTTCCCACGTTATTCAGTGTGTTTTCCTTGCTTTCCTATTTTGTGTTTAGTATCATCACTTTTCATTAGTTATTGATTAGTGTTAATTGCAAGTAGTTAGTGTTTTGCATAGTCTAATTCTCATTAGGCCTGCTAGTGATCTTCCTTTTATCGTTTTCATTTCCATGGCCTGCTAGTAATCTTCCCTTTATCTCCATTTCCATGCCTGAAACAAAGCATGATTGTCTCTAGCTATTGGGGCTATTTTTGGGAAATATATATCCCCGGTACTAGCTAGCTTAAACAATGTCCTTTTGCAACTGTCCTTTTTTACTTATATTCAAGTATGGCTAAATGGCATAGTGTTTTGACACTTTGAGTGTTTGTTGCTACACAAGAGAGATCAGATTGGAAGGATATCCTCCCTCTCTATTACGGTAATAAACAGTTTGACGCAGTCGGAAAAATTCAAAGAAAAGCAAGCGCTAATCTTAACAAGAACAAACAGATTTACAAGCGATAAATCTGTAGAAACTCCGGAATCCACCAGAAAAGAGTAAGAACTCTGAAATATTATTAAAGATGAAAAACTGCCTCCAAATAATGACCTAATAATTTTTAAATACTTAAAACAAAACCCTAATACGAAAATAAGGAAATAATAAAATCCGGAAATAATTAAAATGCTGTTTTCGGGCCCTAAACGAACTCGGATGGCTTAAAAAGCCTATCGGTCATGGCACAACGCTGAGTTTGACTCGTTGGCCCGGTTCGCTTCCAGAAAGGTATTTTAATGAGCATTCTGACTCCGGAGGCCTGACTAGTAGAAATCAATTCAGGCTATTTTTTTTTTTTTTTTGATATATGAATGACAATAATATTATTATGATAATATAGTTATGTACACATATTACTGTTATTTTCAAATATAAACCAAACGATATTATGTTCAATATAAAATCAAATGATCCACCAAGCATCAAATACATATGATGATCCAAAACTAAATCTAACAGTCATGTAACTCTTCTCCATCTCCCGTCATCTTGCCCAATGTATACATTTTCCCATTGGTCTTGAACTCTTAATATACATGCTACTTCAATTCATCATCTTGATTCTCTTGATCCTTATTTTGCTGTTGATCACTAGTGCCTTCAAGAAGATGTAGTATTTACTGCTTCGCAACTTCGTAGGTGTCCAACAATGTAACTCTTCTAGAAAAGCTGATAAACCATTGATCAATTCAGGCTATTTTGACAAACTTCTTCGTCGAACTTATCCGCTAACCTTCCTACGTCACAGTTTGTCATATAACAATATATCGCATAAGACCTTTTTTCTCCTTAAGCAACGAGAAATAACTCTAACAGCTTGTTAAGGATTTGACACGGATCGCTTAATGCGTGCTGATGGTAGGAGACTCATCACCATCTCTATTTTTGAGTCCGAGTAAAGTGTTGGATTCTTACTGCAGTTAAGAATTGGCTGGCTATGGAAGCCACCGCTAGCCACATGGTGTGGCACAGTGGCAGGCCAGGTGGAATATGAGAATTCCAATTGTTCAAGCTAGTGTACAGAAGGTGAAGCAATCAATGTTACCTAAGAGTAAGCAGTATATTTCTTAGGAAATTTAGCACACTGACTAAAATTTTGTTCTGTAATCTACATGTATATATCTTCCTTTACTCCCCTCTAGTGAAGAGTCATTTCTAGAAGATTTCTTTGCTATTGGAGTGTTCAGGTTGTAAGTTGGTTGTTTGCAATACTACTCATACGTATACCTATCAAAATAAAATAATAACTGATTTCCATGCGCCCTTTGCTCCTCAAGCCGACGCTCATGCTTATTAGAAGTCACTGTTGTGGGCCAAAGTGTATTGTGAACCATTGTGATCAAGAAATTCATGTGCTTATAGATCCATAGGAACTCGTGCCTTCTCTTAGTACTATTAACTGATCTTTAAAGGTGGTCAATTGAAGATATACGAGTAGTTGGTTCTACTTTCCCAAATGGTTATGTGTTTGCAAGATCCATAGTCGTGAAGTGCATCACCCTACTTGCCATAACATGACGGAAGAGAATTAATGTTAAAACAACTATAAGGTGTGTTTGCTAAGGAGGAAAGTGCTTTTCTGAAAACTATTTTCCATTCACTCTTTCTGTCATTATCAAAGGCTCCATCCATCTCAGTTGACAAAAACATTTTTTTCTCTCTCTTCAACCATGGCGTGAAGATCATGGCGTGAAGATCTTACTCCTTTGCAGTATTCCACTTATTTGTTTAGCTATAGCTTTTTCTATGCGCTCACTCATTTTTCATACTATCCTTGCTACCAAACAATGGAAAATCAATCTAGATTTAAATTTTCTTTTGGAAAATGGTTTTCCTAAAAAACCACTATCGATCAAAAATGTTTTCCGTCCAACCAAACACACCTTAATTTTAATTCTTGATTACTACTCCCTGTGTCTCAACTCTCAACTTAGAGTTAACATTGAGTTAGAGCATGCATGTTGAAGAGAAAAAATATAGACAAACAAACTGCATGTAAAACATAAAAGGCAACACTGATTATACAAGACAAGATATTCCTTTATATCCCAATGTCAATGACATAATACAGAATATCCAACTAAAAAACTTTTGAGTTCTTATCACAAAATGGAACATTATAGTATTAACATTTCATCAGCCTCTGATTACTCTTACACACACCAAAGCACGCACTCAAACATATAGGCTGGTGTTATTCCACTAGAAACACAAAAACTTACACACTAGGAAGCCTGTGGAGAAAATGAGGAAAGACTGAGCTTGGTTATCTTATGCTTCAACTTCCTCCGCCTGACCTGACTCAGTCTTATCTTTGATTGAAACCAAACTTTCCATGTACGCAAAAACTCCTTCACACCACCTATCATTCTGAAATGCAAGATCCCGTACTTCTTGTGCATCTCGATCAAGTATGACTAGCTTACCATCTTCACATTGTAATATGAGTCTATTATCTTTCCAATGACCAATAGGACCCCGAACATCAGGAAACGGTCCCACAGTTGCCTTTTTGGTCCAAGACCCCTCATTCCAAGTCCATATTTCAAGGGTTTTCTCACTCTCATGAAGTGATAAAAATGCAAGACAATCATCATATATTCCTAAACACTTAGAACTTGGCTGTGCATAATCAGGAACATGAATCTCTTTAAATTCATCAGTAGCCATGTCAAAAGAAACAATCACTTCAGAAGTATACTCAAATGATCCAAACCAGTAACAACATCCATTCACATTCAAGTAACATTTATTGCTTTCTAAATCATAAGCCTTAGCAAGATCTCCGCAATATCTCCACGAATTAGTACTTAACGAGTATACAAGGACCGATAAAGGATGCTTAACATCAGTTTCTTCATCATTGTTACTCCAATAACCTTTAATAACAACCACCTTATAGTCTCTAGTTATAGGATCTAACCCGAAACCATAAACTTCATTAGCAGCATAAGTCAAACTAGACGGAAGATCGGCCTTACAGATCAATTTAGGTAAGGTTTTGAACTCATTGATGGCCGGATTCCACAAGGCACGATCACTAGAGTCGTACTGATACAGATAATATATTCCATCACAAGGACCACAGGCATATGAACTATACAATGGAATGCTATACAACACTTCATCAGCTAAAACTCGAGGAGTTTCGTCTACTAACAACTCGTACAATTGAAGTTCAGCATGGGTAACATAATGTTGAACAAGGAGACAACCCCGCCAATCATCAGTGTTGTTATAGTAGTTTTTCAGATGTTTTGATATGAAATTAGGACTTGAAATTATAGCATACCATAATTTGCAAACACTCTTGTATTGTAACAGATCTTTCACTGACAGCCATGACAGAATCTCAATAATCAGATTTTCAGGCAAATGATCCACCTTGTTGATTGCAATTAACATTGACCTCTCTTTTTCATTTCTAATTCTGCAAAATACCCAAAAATAAAATCAGCTATTCTATAGAAATTAAAATCACATAATGTGCAACAAGCAAACCCCACATAATCTTTGATTCAAAACAAAAAAAACCCACAAATATAAATCCAGAAAAAAGAAGAAAATCAAAGTAGAAATTCGAATTCGAACAAAAAGTGTTGAAAGTTCTGACCTTTCTTTCAACAATTGAGTGAAACGACTGTCGGTATCTGCCCAAGTGAAACGTTGCAAGGAGAGAGCCATTGCTGCAAAACAAACAAAAGAAAACAACACAAAGTAATATCCGATTACTTGGCAGCAGAAAATAGTGAATAAAATTCAAAATCGAAGGAAAAATTAAAATTAGAAATCATAAGCAGAAAATTGAGTGGAAATAGTACGGTTCAAAGTTGAAGGAATAATCAAAGGATGTGCTTAAAAGTGACTAGTGATTATTATCCGAAAATGTAATGCAAATGAGTAAGAGTTGCTGAAATTAAGCCTCAATTTGCGAAAGTGATAAACAATGTAGAAAAAGCAACTTAATTTAAGACGCAAAAGGAAAAGAATACCTGAGTGGAAATTGAAAGGGAGACAAGCAGGGGAAAAGAATAAAAAGATAGATCTGAATCTGGTTGAGAAAGAAGAAAATGAAGTTTTAATTAATGAATTGTTAAGTCGATCATCGATGAGGTGGGTCTGTCTTTATCGACTAATATCAGTTACACATGGCTTTTCTCACTAAAAACAATAGCACCACTGCAATTTATGCCACGTCAAAGAGATAAGATCCCGATAGGAGGGGTTATTAATTTTATTTCCTCACAAAAGTAAATGGACGAAGTCTGGTGAAACCTTATCCTAGGGAGAGACCACTAGAAAACTAAAATACAAGGAAAAGCATATAAATAAAATAGAAAACTAAAATCTAAAAAACTAGATCGACTTTCTTGAAGAAGCAGGCTGAGAATAGCTACCATTGGCGGCAGAGCAAAAATGGATCAAGTGACGGTAGAGTACAACGAAGCCAGCGGCTGTAGTCGGAGTCGATGAAGGCGGCGATGGCAACCCATCGACTGGGGCAGAGCACTTATCATCGTGGCGACAAGATCTCTCCACCAATGAAGAGAGAGAGGACGAACCCTATAGACCATTGATTGATTGTTTTATCTCCTCTAGTTTTGAGAGTCATGTTTTATTTTTTGATTTATAGGATTGAAGATATAGAATCGATTTTATTCGTTGAAGTTCAAGATGAAAATCGTATTCCAACTTACTATAACATCATTTTTTTTTTATCCATATGAGCCACGAAAGCAGTACAAAGTACAAAGAATGGGTAGGGGGAATCGAACCTGTGACCTATCGTTCACAGCAACTTAATCTTAACCACTAAGCCAAGACATCCTTGTTAACTTACTATAACATCATGCATATGCATTAAAGATGTTAAATCATCAAATTTCTTTTTTGCGATTGAAATGATACAATTTGAAAGAAGTTGTACATACATATGTGTTCATATTAATATAAATTGGATAAAAGTTATCACATTAATATTCAGATTATATTTTTTCTTTAAGATAATTATTATTGCAAATGTCAATTTATTAATGATTTAAATGAACCATTGACATAATCTTCTACCAACCATAAGCTGCAAGCAATAATTTTGGCCCTATTCTTTTGAACTTATTTTGGCTTATTTTGGAACTGAACTGAACTTATTTTATTTTTACTGAACAGAACTTATTTTTACTTATTTTTGCTGAACTGAACTTATTTTTACTTATTAGTGCTGAACTGAACTTATATTGGCTGAACTGAACTTATTTTTGCTGAACTAAACTTATTTTTGCTAAACTAAATTGTATTAACATAATATTATTAATACTTATTATTAATATTTTATTATTTTATAATAATAAATAATAAATAAAAATAATAAATAATAATAATATTAATAATAATAAATAAAAATAAATAATAAATAAATAATAATAATAATTAATAATAATAATAACGAATAATAAAAATAAATAATAAATAATAAAAATAAATAATAAATAATAAATAATAAATAATAAATAATAAATAATAAATAATAAATAATAAATAATAAATAATAAATAATAAATAATAAATAATAAATAATAAATAATAAATAATAAATAATAAATAATAAATAATAAATAATAAATAATAAATAATAAATAATAAATAATAAATAATAAATAATAAATAATAAATAATAAATAATAAATAATAAATAACAAATAATAAATAATAATAATAAATAATAATAAAAATAAATAATAATAATAAAAATATTAAATATTAAATAATAATAATAAAAAAATAAATAACAAATAATAAATAATAAATAATAATAATAAATAATAATAATAATAAATAATAATAATAAATAATAAATAACAAATAATACAATAATAATAATAATAAATATTAATAATAAATAAATAATAAATAATAATAATTAATTATAAATAATAAATAATAATAATTAATAATAAATAATAATAAATAATAATAATAATAATAATAATAATAAATAATAAATAATAATAAATAATAAATAATAAATAACAAATAATAAATATTAAATAGTAAATAATAATAATAAATAAAAATAAATAAAAATAATAATAATAATAATAAATAATAAATATTAAATAATAAATATTAAATAATAAATAATAAATAATAATAATAATAAATAATAAATAATAAATAATAAATAATAAATAATAAATAATAAATAATAAATAATAAATAATAAATAATAAATAATAAATAATAAATAATAAATAATAAATAATAAATAATAAATAATAAATAATAAAAAATAAATAATAAATATTAATTAATAAATAATAATATTAATAATAATAAATAATAAATAATAAATAATAAATAATAATAATAAATAATAATAATAAATAAATGAATAATAATAATAATAATAATTAAAAAAATATTAAATAATAAATAAAAAAATAAAAAAATAGAAAAAATAAAAAATACAAATTCATCGTTATTATAATTATAATTTTAATAATAATAATAATATTGAAAACAAAAATAATAATTACAACATTAGACAAGAGTCAAGACTGAACTTATTTTTGTTGAAATTGAACTTATTTTTACTTATTTTTGCTGAACTGAAGTTATTTTTACTTATTTTTGCTGAAAATAAGTCCAAAAGAACATGGCCTTTATATATTTTAAGTCAAACTAAACATACAATTGATGAGGTTCATATACAAGGTCCTTACAGATGGGTCGAAGGTAGCTCTGGCCAATGGGTCGAAGGCTTTTGTGGGAACATTGTTAGTAATGATGCAAACTCAGCGGAAATCCTAGCTGTTATGGAAGCGTTAAAATGGATCAAGAAAAAGGGGTGGACTGATTGCATTATCCTTACAGACCTAATGGTGGTTGCGGATAATATAAATGATGATGCAAAAATCAAGGACAGATACACTAACACAACCAATATATGCAGGGCGTCATTGCAGGAGGGACAAGTGAAGAGGGTGCATAAAGCTGAAAGAGCACAAACAAGGGAAGCTGACATTTTGGCCAAGACGGTTCGTAAAGGAAGCATGGAAGTTAATGTGTTCCACCAAAACCACCTTGGGAGGAATTACATATAGGATTGGAGGAAATTACTTTTGAACAGTTATGCTTATGTTGTAATTTAGGGGCTGATGACTTCGTGCTACCCTAGCAAATATGTAAGATAATATGATATATGATCTAATCTATTTATGCTCCCTTTAACCAAAAATATATATATATATATATATATATATATATATATATATATATATATATATATATATATATATATATATATATATATATATATATATATATATATATATATATATACAAGGTCCCTAGAGAGTTGCATTTGTATATGTGTTTAGGTTATGGCATTTTAAATGTATTCTTATAAATAATAGCATTATTGCAATTCTCCATGTTTGGATTTGCTTGCTTTGTGTATTTGAGGGGAATTATTTTCTCGTTCTATAGGTGACCAAGCACGCGTCTCTAGACATTAGAGGAGCGGACAATGCATTCTCGACTCTAGTAGTGGTGTCTAAACAGGTTCTCAAACAGGTTCTAGGTATACCCACGGCGAACCAGGTCAGACCCGGACAGGTCAGGATTCTGATTGTCAGTGTCCCAGGTCATGATTGGTCGAGGTTTTGTTCAACCGGGGTCGAACACATTTGAATCATGGGATTCCCCGGTGCCTGGACAGTCCGAGCGTTCTATTTACAAGTCGATCCATTCCCAAGTATGATCACCCGTTGACATTTTTTTAGTCGGGTTTGCGCAGGTTGTATTTGGGTTTCATGTACGCTTAGGTCGAGTCACGTGTACTCGGGTTGAATCACTTGTGACCTTAGTTCAATCATTGTGAAACATCGGGTCCATTCGCTATTGAACGTCAATTCAAATTCGGTTAACTCCCGATCGGGTCATTTTGCTTTTGTATGGGTTTTGTAAACGAATCATATTATCAAAAGTATTAAGATCGACATATATATATATATATATATATATATATATATATATATATATATATATATATATATATATATATATATATACATATGTGTGTGTGCCATAAATATATGGATGATAACGAAAAACTAATAAAAACACTACATTGTTTACCGTGATGTTTAGGGTATTCTCTTAGTCAACTCTTATTTCGACTAATCAACTGTGTAAAACCACTCTAATAAGTAAAGGAGTAGAACGACTCTTCTTATGTTCTAATATTATATATTACAACCAACGACAATAATAACGAGCAGACGATCAATTCCAAGGTTTATATAAATGATTTATTATTATAAGCATTATGATTGATATATAAGTTTGTAAATAGCTATGTGATAATGAAAATAGTAATAATAATAAACATAAAGCGATGATGATAATAATAATAATATAAATAATAATAGTAATAGTAACAATGCTAACAATAGCAATAGTAATACAAATAAGAACACGAATACTAATAATAACAATAACAATATAAATACTAATAGTAATAGTAGCAATAATGCTAATAATAGAATTAACAATAACAAACATAACGCAGTATATATGTATTATGTTGTGACTATATATCATAAAGTATAAACAATCTATTTTATCAATATGTTTAATCATTTTAGTAAAAAAATTAGTATCAAAATAATTGTAAAACCAATCTATATCTCTATTAATTATAAATTAGTATAACGACTCTTGATATGTTATAATATTATAACAAATGACAATCATACATTCATATGTTTACAACGACGGTTCATATGAGGCCTAAGTGATTATAACGAGGGTTCATATGTTGCACAACAATTCTAGTCCTACTGTCATCTACCTTTGTCTTCACAACATTTCTTTATATAATTTGTTTTCATTGATTAAATTATTCAAGAGAACCCTCTAATCTAGTCCTATTAATTAATGAACAAACATTATAATTCGGTTAGCTAATTGATACTAGTTTGATGAGAATGTTTGGAAAAAATTTACCATCAAACGCTTACTGATGTATTGTTGAGGTTAAAGTCAACAAGAAGTAAAGATTGTGATTGAATTTATGCTTCAAGAATTATGTAGAGAAAGAACATATATGGAAGCATCAAAAATTAAGTTGGAAAAATAATCCATCGCAAAGCAAGGGGAAAAAAGTAACAAGTTTAGAGAAAAAGTCATTCAAGGAGAGAGAAAAATAAGCTGAAATTTCAATGTCCCACATTGGTAGAATACCATGAGGGTGTGTGGTAAAGGCTCTATAAAAGAAATCTTTAAACTTAGATTTCTTCTACAATTGGCTTTTACTTGCTTAGGCCATGCAACTAGTAAGTGTTTGGACATTGCGCTCTTGTACTATTAAATGTTTGGGCCTCATGAAATCTAATCTTGACTTACTTTGGCTCTAGTAAATTTTGAGCCTTTTGAGCATACGAACTCGAATCGAGTTGGTAAGTTTTAGGCTTGAGCTGAGCCCAATATTTAAAGCTCAACCGAGTTGGTAAGTTTTAGGCTCGAGCTGAGCCCAATATTTAAGGCTCGACAAGCTTTGAGCTTGAGTCGAGTCCTATTGTAAGTTCTCGAGCCGAGCCTAGTTGAATTTGGTCTTGACTTGGCTTGTTAACGCCTCTAATGGCTAGTATTGGCTACCTCTAAGTTCTGAAATACAATGCAAACTTTCACTTGCACATTACGAATTAATATATATATATATATATATATATATATATATATATATATATATATATATATATATATATAAGATATTTAAATGATTTTGTACATATAGAACAATAATTGAATTTTATTGATTTTGTGCGGTTTAGTCGTCCAAATAGGTCGGTTTGAAAAAAATGGATCAAATAAGACAGATCTTATTCTATCTAGTTCATTTGAATTATCGTTGAATTCGGGTTAGTCATAAGAAAATCGGGTTGAACCGAGTATTTACTAGGTCTAGTCAGGTTTTGGGTTAATATTTGATTAGGTTACGGTCAGGTTCGGGTTTGAATGCAGGTCCGTGTGGTCAGGTCAGAATATAATCTTGCCGGGTGCCGGTCAGGTCTGGGTAATCCCAGGTCAGGTTTCGGTCAGGTCTGATGACTGACCTTCACAGGTCGAACCAGGTTCAAGTCAGGTCGATATCAGGTTGACCCAGCGGTCAGATCTGATTCTGACACCTCTAGACTCTAGTCATCACCATCATCATCACAACATCACCTTTCTCTAGCATTGCTTTGAATACGTATCAATTAAGCCAAGCTTTTAGAACTAGTTAGCTATATTCATTCACTAGCTAGTTACAATTTTTGGATTTTGGTGGGGGTGTACAAAAGTGATGTAGGAAGGTTAGCTGCACGGTTCGACGAAGAAGTCCATCGTCGAAAAAGCCCAAAATGATTTCTACGAGTTAGGCTCCCGGTGCCAGAATGCTTAATAAAATACCTTTTCCAAAAGGGAAACGAGCCAACGAGTCCAACTCACTGCTTTGCTGTAACCTACAAGATTTTTAAGCCATCTGAGTTCGCTTAGGACCCGAAAAAGCATTTTAATAATTTCTGACTTTTGTTTCTACCTAATTTTCTTATTAGGGTTTTGTTTAGACTATTTAAATATTTTTAGTCGTCATTAGAAGGCAGCTTTTATCCTGATAATAATATTTGAGAGTTGAACTCTTTTTTTGGTGGATTACGGAGTTTCTACAGATTTATTGCTTGCAAATCTGTTTGATTGTTCTAGGAATTGCGCTTGCTTTTCCTTTGATAATTCCGACTACGTCAGGTGGTATCAGAGAAGGTTTTCTCCTGATTATTTTCGTATCTTGAACAGCCATGGGAGAACCAGTGACTAGAGCAGATCTCGAAGGAGTTACTGCGGCTTTTACCATGGCCTTTACTGCGTCAAAAAGACATCTTCTTACTACCATATAGTTTAATCAAGTACAATTTCTTACTATGTGTTAAGTCCTTGTATCAATTCTTGTTGTTGATCTTCTTGCATTGTTGTTCATGTTTAGTACCTTATTTAAATGTTTAACTCCTCCATAGGGTTGCATTATATGTTTGTGAAGTGTTCTACCTGATTTGGCATGTGCATGTTTTACTTGTGCTAGCTTCAACTTTGAACTTTCAACCCGTAGCATTGCCATGACTTATTATTGTAACACCCTGATCCCGCATGCTATGAGGATTGAGGTGTCACTATAAGCATATTTAGGACCGACAAGTAACTAGCCGCATAAATTGACCAATACAAGTCCCTTTGGCACATATATATACCCCCACTTATGTGCACCCTGGAAAACTTCCTATAGGTAATCACCCATGACAAGATCATTATCCCCAACCAAAAACGCTTAATTGTGTGATTGGGGCCGTCTTGATGATTTTGGGGCCCCTGTTCTAACATGAAAATTAGGCCCCCAAATTTATATATAATAAAGATGGAAGATTGGGATATTAAAGACGGGAAATTGAAAATTTAAAGATCGATCATTGAGAAATTTATTAAGGGTAGAAACAAGCGAGATTTCCTCAAATATAAAGTATTTTTTTTAAAAAAAATAATATTCCCTCTGTTTTTTTTTTATCTTTCTCACTTGGAATCTTGACACTATTCATACTTAGAGAGAATCTTCTCAATTTTTTTTTAATTTATAAGAAAAAATATAGTCATGTGGGGTCTTTTTTGATTCGTCTCAATTAGTACATTATTTGTATTCAATCGTTATAATTTTTACTAATATATAATGAAAGATCTTTAAGTTCAAAGAGGTGCATTGGGAGACGCGCACAGGAAAGTGAGAATGAAAAAAAAAAAAAAAACAGAGGGAGTATATTTTATGGCCCTTATAATTTTAGGACCTGTATGGGTATACCCAAGTTCACTGTCGGACACATCTCCTGTGGCCGACACCAACGAACTTCAAACGCGACCTCTTCAGTAGAGTCCAAACCATTTATGAAAAGTTGGCCGAGATGGAGTTCACGGCCACATGTGAGGATAATTGTTCCTCCAATCAAGATTCATCGCAGTCATACACGTGTCACAGGATTACGCACCCTGTCAGATGAATAGTACTGCTATAAATAGCCAAATGGTACTATTCCACAGGTACATTCTCTCACACTCTAAGCTTTCTCTCTCTCTCTAAAATCCTTATCGGGCACTTACTGACTTGAGCGTCGGAGGGGGTTTCCTCGCATCCCCCCCGAGGGTAGTTTACGTTTGTCTTTCTTGCAGACTTCCAGTCTCGGACGCCTACTCTTATACTACCGGACACTTCCTTGTCCGGCATCGTTTCATCACCGAAACAACTTGGCGCTAGAAGGAGGGGGCCTCCTATCCTTGCGAAGCAGTCATGGAAAAGACAAACGACGCAAGTCGTGGTCCATCGGGGTTGGAGATCGGGCAAGGATCTTCTCATCCGCCTATCACCAGATCCATCGGCGTACCTCAGTTCCATCCCAACATGCCAGAGGGCAATGACCAGCGTACTCCGGAAAACAATGTTGCTCTGGTACGTCCTGATGCTGTTCCTTTCAACTTGGCCCAGTTGAGCCAATTCTCGCCGGATCACCGCAAACCGTGGCGTCCTTCATCCAGATGTTACAAGGCACTCCACGACCCTAGTAGTATTCCCCGCTAGTAACACAAGAGGCGTTCAGCACCGTAACGATCACTGGCCATGGCCGGTAGAAACGTTGACGGTACGCCAGTAAGAAGGATGCGCACGTTAATGCCGGAAGACCGTCAGATGGAGGAACAAATTGACAATCCAGAGTACGAGGAAGCCGATTTGGAAACTGAGGATCTCAATCACTCAGAAGAGTCTCGCAGTCGCTCATACCGAGAGTACAGCACCACAGGTGTTAATAACTATTCGGGTGGCGGACATCTATTAATCAAGCCGAAACTCTCCCCATTTGTTCCTGAGGTTCTTAATTACCCAATGCCGCGAATCAAAATGCCATCATGCAAGTTTGACGGCAGCTCAGATCCCGACGATCATGTCGCAGCTTACGAAGGACACATGTATTTGTACACGCAGATAGATGCTATCTGGTGCAAGGTTTTCCCGTCCACTCTCACTGGCATAGCTCAGACTTGGTTTAAAAGTCTCAAACCTGGTAATGTATCCAGTTTTTCTCAGCTCTCGTCCATGTTTAGTACTCACTTCGTAAGCAACAGGCGTCGTGAGCGTACTACTGGGGAATTATTGTCAATCAGACAAGGCGAGACCGAATCTCTCCAAGACTACATCGGGCGTTTCAATGTGGAGGCTGTATCTATTCCCCGGCTACAGCAGGACGTAGCGGTTTTAGCATTAATGTCGGGGTTAAGAGAAGGAACTGCGTTCAGGAGTTATCTCGGCCGAAAATCTTTCACATCGTTAGGGCCAGTGCTGGGCAAAGCAAATGATTTCATAAGAGGAGAGGAATTTGACAAGGCAGCTAGTAGCCGGCATCGGGAGTCCGAGAAGAAGAAGGAAGATAAGTCACGGAAAGACAAAGGTCGTGAAGTTGATCGTGGCCGGGACGAAAGAAGAGAATCTAATATGGTCAAAAAAGGAAATGACCGAGAGCGGGATGGCCGAGAAAAAAGTGAACGTAAAGATAAATTTGAGGCGTACACTCAGCTCACTACCTCCCGGGGACAAATTTTCACAATGAACAAGGAAAGTGACAAATGGCAGAGACCGAAGAAGATGTTTCATAAAAATCGGGATAAGACCAAGTGGTGTGATTTTCATGGAGATCACGGCCATTTAACCGAAAGACGCCGACACCTCAAGGATAATTTGGAGGATCTCATCCGCAGAGGGTATTTCACCCAATATAAAGCTCGAGACAAGCGAAGGCGACTTGATGAAACCCGAGAGATCGAATGTTCGATCCCTGGGATAGGAGAAATTCACGTGATTAGTGGCGGTCCAATTCATGGCGGAAGTGTCGGTGGGGCAAAAGCCGCTTTAAAGAAGTTCCGGCATCGGGTGAACTTTAACCGAGTTGCCGTTGGAGAAAGCCGCCACCATGCCCGCCATGTCGTTCTCATTAGAGGATGCAAAGCACGTGATTTATCCTCATGACGACCCGCTAGTGGTCACCTTAAAAGTTGCAAATTGTTTGATTCACAGAATTTTGGTGGATGGAGGTAGTTCCGCCAATATTTTATTCCTGTCTACTTTCGAAAAATTAATGATTGGCCGGGAGCACTTACAGCCCAGTTCGGTACCCAAGGATCGGATTCACTTGGGGCATCCGCAATACACCGAAGGCATTATAAAATTGCCTGGTCAAGGTGGGCGAAAATAGTGAAGCCAGGGATGTGATGGCCGAGTTCTTGGTAGTAGACGTTCCGGGAGCCTACAATGCAATCATTGGACGGCCATTAATTCATGACATACAGGGAGTGGTATCTACTTATCACTTGACTATGCTGTACGTATCCAATTCGGGTACAACAGCGAAGATCAGGGGAAACCAGGAAGCAGCAAGATCATGTTATTTAACGGCTTTGAAGCAGCCCGAAGAAGGGGTTCCTGTTGAAGAACTTTGTCCGCCATCAAGAAAGGAAAAGAGAGCTAAGAAAAAGGCCGCGGCAGAAGAACCATTTGAGGAAAAGAATGAAAACGCCATGGAGGTAACCATGGAGGAGCTAGAAGTACGACCAGAAGATTGGCCAAGGCCCAAGCCTGATGGAGAGTCCAAGTTAGAAATGATGGCGGATGATCCAGAAAGGACTGTGGCTGTCGGAACGGACATGGATCCGAGGTCAGGATCAACCTGGTGACTCTCCTTCGAGAAAACGCTGATGTATTCGCGTTCTCGGCGGATGAGATGCCGGGAATAGACCCGACCGTGATGGTCCATCGTCTGAATGTCGACAATTCGATCCGCCCAGTCAAGCAGAAGAAAAGGAATTTTTCAATAGAAAAGAACAAGGCCGTCAGAGAAGAAGTTAATAAGTTATTAGCGGCCGACTTTATTGAAGTCTGTGATTACCCAGAGTGGCTGGCAAACGTCGTTATGGTGAAAAAAGCGAATGGTCAATGGCGGATGTGTGTTGATTTCACGGATCTTAATAGAGCGTGTCCAAAAGACTGTTATCCCTTGCCAAGAATTGATCAATTGGTAGATTCAACTAGCGAGCATGCTCTTTTGAGCTTTATGGACGCGTTTTCAGGTTACCATCAGATCAGTCTTCTGGAAGAGGATAGGAAGAAAGCAGCCTTCATCACAGACTGTGGAGTCTTTAATTATAAAGCAATGCCTTTCGGCCTGAGAAACGCAGGGGCCACATACCAGAAATTGGTCGACAAAGTATTTGCTGAGCAGAAGGGAAGGAATATCGAAGTTTATGTGGACGACTCAATCGTCAAGAGCAAAACAGACCGCGAGCATATTGATGATTTAAGAGAGACCTTTAGTACTCTGAGAAGATACAAGATGAGGCTCAACCCGAAAAAATGTGTATTCGGAGTTAGGGCAGGAAAGTTTCTAGGGTTCATGGTCAGCAAGAGGGGAATCGATGCTAACCCGGATAAAGTGCGTGCTATCATGGATCTACCAGAGCCGAAAGGAATAAAAGACGTGCAAAGATTAACTGGGAGGATGGCTGCATTAACTCGTTTCATCTCCAAGTCGGCCGACAAGGCCCTGCCTTTCTTCGCATTATTGAGAGGAAATAAGAAATTTGAATGGGGCGAGGAGCAAAGCCAAGCTTTCGTCGCGGTCAAGGATCATTTAAAGACTCTACCCACCATCACCAGGCCGAAAATGGGGGATACATTGCGCTTATATATCTCGGCTTCTTCAAAAACCGTCGCGACTGTTCTATTGGTAGAAAAAGAAAAGAGGCAAAGAACCGATATACTTTATCAGTCCACATCCTAAACGGACTCGAGAGCCGCTACCACTGATTGAGAAGATGGCGTTGGCCGTGATCATAGCAGCCAGAAAGCTCAGGCCATATTTCGATTGTCATCCCATTCAGTCTTGACAAATCAACCGCCGGAAAAGGCTTTGCAAAAGATGGATAGCTCGGGCGTCTTTTGTAGTGGGCAGTGGAATTGTCCGAATATGATATACAAGATAAGCCGAGGACCGCGATAAAAGCTCAGGCACTGGCGGATTTTATCGTGGAGGCATCTTACGACGAAGAGCAGGTGGAAGATGGCACTTGGTCGTTAGAGGTAGATGGCTCGTCAGCAGCAAGAGGCTCAGGGGCTGGCATTGTAATGACCAGCCCAGAAGGAAATATTTTTGAATACGCCATCAAGTTCACCTTCCCAGCGTCAAACAACGAGGCAGAATACGAGGCAGCAATCGCAGGATTGAGGATGTGCATATCAGCTG
This sequence comes from Beta lomatogona, assembly GCA_947646795.1. Classification (NCBI taxonomy): domain Eukaryota; kingdom Viridiplantae; phylum Streptophyta; class Magnoliopsida; order Caryophyllales; family Amaranthaceae; genus Beta; species Beta lomatogona. The sequence continues at coordinate 1,111,158 of CANSNZ010001376.1, read as the reverse complement.
GGGCCAAAAGCGTATCTTTGAAAACGGACTCACAGCTAGTTAATGGCCGATTGAAAGGAGAGTTTGAGGTCCGAGAAGCAAACATGCAAAAATACGTGGAAAAGGCCAAAGAATTGATAGCCCAGTGACTCACTTTGATGTTCAAGCCATCCCCGTGGCCGAGAACACTAAAGCGGACGCACTCGAAACTAGCAAGTTCTCGATTCTTTGAACATTGAAAGATCCGTTATGGTGGAGGTTTTGAAAGAGAAGAGCATCACCGAAAAAACCGTGATTGTAAATACCGTCAATCAGCAAGGCGAATGGTTCACCAAATAGTGGCTTATAAACTCACGGGCGCACTCCCTTCGAACACGATGGAAGCTAGGAAGTCGAAGAGGCAAGCAAATTGGTATGTCATTTACCAGGATGAGCTATATAAGAAATCATTTAGCTTACCGCTATTGAAATGTGCAACGGCATGGGAGTCGAGAAAAATTTTGGAGGAGATTCATGAGGGGATCTGTGGAAATCACATTGGGGGCAAAGCGTTAGCATTAAAAGCATTGAGAGCTGGATATTATTGGCCGAGTATGTTGGCAGACGCGCAAGATTACGTCAAGAAATGTGACAAGTGTCAAAAATTTGCTCCCATCATCAATAGACCCGCGAACGACCTCCAGCCTATAATATGTCCGATACCGTTTGCACAAAGGGGTTTGGATATCCCGGGACCTTTTTACAACGGCCACTGCCGGCCGTAGATTCTTGATTGTTGGTATCGACTACTTCACAAAATGGATCGAAGCGGAACCGACAAAGAAAAAATAAAGTCGAATCAAGTCAAAAAGTTCATTTGGCAAAGTATAATGACAAGGTTTGGTATACCACTGCGATAATCTTTGATCACGGCGCGCAATTTGACTGTCGGCCAATCAAAAATTTTCTGTCCGAGTTCAGAGTCAAGTTCGCATTTTCAGCCGTATGTCACCCGCAGAGCAATGGGCAAGCCGAGGCCGCTAACAAACAGATTCTCGCAGCCTTGAAGAAGAAGTTGGATGAACTCAAGGGAGCTTGGGCCGATATGATTCCTAAGAGTATTATGGGCCAATAGAACAACGAGAAAAGGAGGCAACCGGGAGAAAGTCCATTCAAGCTAGCTTTCGGAACGGAAGCGGTTTTGCCCGAGAGAAGTTGGTCTACCCTCATATCGGATTAAATACAAAGATCTAGAGAACAATGATCAAGCCTTAAGAGAAAATCTAGATTTTCTAGCGTAAACAAGGCCGATAGCGGAACTCAAAGCCGCTGCATACAAAGATCGTATCGGTAGAGCATATAACAAGAGAGTTCTTGAAAGGCCGTTAACAAAAGGAGATCTAGTACTACGAAGAACGGCGACCACCGGAAAGGTCACGCCGAGGGAAAGTTAACAAAGAACCGGGAAGGACCATATCGATATCCAAAGAAATTGGTCCCGGCTCCTTTGTCTTGAAAACAATGGACGGCATTGAACTAAAGAATTGCTTGGAACACAAGTGTTTTAAAGAAATACTATGCATAGATATCTCATGTAAAAGGCCAAGGGCCGTTACTTTTTCGTATCAATAATATAACTTCCCATGAGCATTCCGTTAATTGTTTTACGCTTATTTTAAGTACGCCACGTTCCATTAGTAAAAACGGCCACATAACAGGCCACGTACAAAAATGACCATATAACAGGTCTAAGTACAAAAACGGCCACATAACAGGCCACGTACAAAAATGACCATATAACAGGTCTAAGTACAAAAATGACCATATAACAGGTCCAAGTACAAAAATGACCATATAACAGGTCCAAGTACAAAAACGGCCACATAACAGGGCACGTGCAAAAATGACCATATAACAGGTCTAAGTACAAAAAAGACCATATAACAGGTCTAAGTACGAAAACGGCCAAACAACAGGTCAAGAACGAAAACAACACAGAAGCTCACAAAAAATTAAGCTTCATTACTAATTACTGGCATGGCGGCCAACTACAAGCAAAAATGTGGGCAGCCACTAAAAAGGCACCAAAAATTCACAACGATAATTGTAATAGTAAAGCTTATCCAAGGTACATGCCATATTGGGCCGAATTCAAGGTTTACAAAATATTAGAAAAACAAAATTCTAACAGCTATTAGAATCAACTGAAGAGCCTGGAGATGACCGCCAAAAACATCAAGGAAGAAGCACCTCTTCATCCTGAGCGACGGGAAGAACATTAGCAATAACTTGCTCATCGCAAGATAAAGGGCTCACCCTCCAAAGGGCGCGTATGAACACCTCTGCAAAAGCGGTTTCCATCTCTTCCCACTTGAAATTCGGATGAGAGTGACAAACACATCTTTTAGCAAGCTACCCATCCGCCGTCATATCTCTCTCCCAACATACCAACAAACTCTTCGATTTTTTAAAATCGCCACGCCCGAGCGCCGGCATCATCCTTTGCCTTAGAAATAGGCTGTGGCCATCTCATCCTTGATGGAAACCGAGTGTAGATTCAAGTTCTGCTGATTTCTTCTCGGCTTTGCTCAACCTTGGCGACCTTAAGTCGCAAATCCGCCGGTTCAACATCAACAACCGCCCGCGATTCCTTCTCGGCATCAAGGCTGCTGCTGTATATCGACGAATGAACTCGGGCGGCATCGAGTTGGGTTTGAAGCTAGTCCAAGGATTGTTTTTGCCTATCACACTCAGATTGATAATGGACAAATTGTTCAATAAGCTCAATGGCGGAATTGTTAGTACGCATCGAAAGACGATATTAAAAAAAAAAAAAAAAAAAAAAAATAAAATAAATGTCGAATCATGAATCCTACCACAAAGAAGGTCGTGAGCAAGTTGGGCGGCCGGCGCTACTAGCTTGTCGGCTGGGCGATCAATTGGCAGCTGAATGCCCTTCGAAGGCGATATCCAAGAGTACCGCCATTAGCGGGAATATCAGGCATATAGTGATTCGTCTTCCCTCACGTCCCGGTTGGGTTGATAGATTTTCCCGGGACGAAAGGGGGACGAAAAAATGCAGCCTTCACAACGGCACTAAGAATAACCTCTTTATGCTCAATCCACTCATGGATCCGAGAAAATATTCCCTATCCAAGGTTGGTCAAAAAGCCGGGGAGCTAAGGATATCGTAAATCTTTTGGCGCATGGAAGAACCGGACCCAGTGCCGTCCCAATGCTTTGTCGATCGCAGGCGTTCGGGGAGAAACCCCGGTAGCGAGATGATTCCGGGATGGGATTAGGGTCCGGAGCGCAATGGCGGTCTCCGGCCGCCGTGTTTTTGAAGCGGCGGCGTCGAGGGCTTCGCCTCTTGGCTGGGACTATTGTCGGAAGGCTCGCGAGGCCGTCTCGACCTACAGATCGAGCTACCCCCGCCGCGACGAACAGGAACGTGAACAACAGGACGAGGAGACTCTTGATCCCCACGTCCCAGCAACGGCCGGGAGTACGCCCGGCGTGCGGCCGGCACGGCGAACACCCTGCCCGACCAGTTGGCGACCACCACGACTGCGGTCCGCACCTCTCGAGACCCCAGTGAGGCTATGAACAGTGTCGCAATCAAATACGGGTTCCTCGGGGGGTTCGAGACATTGGCGTCAAATCTTCGTTAAGACCCATTCCTCGAGATCTAAACCGACGGGACTCCGTAACAAGCAAAACGAAGGATTAATATCATATTAATTAACAAAAAACAGGGGTACAAGTCCCACGTCGGACCATAAGTCAAGAGGCAAACCTTCTCAGGTGGGTCCGACGAGAGAAATAAAGCCGACAATGGTTCATTTCCCAAGTATGTACTTGGCATGGGGAAGCCATTTGCAAGGGATCCTTCCCTCGGTATCTTCACCGACGGCACTAGTCCCGACCTCGGACTCAAAATAATCAAAAGCCTTTTGCTCGTCCGACGAAAGACCATAGGAGGGAACATCTTCCATCCGAGTAACCGAGCTTAGTAAAGTGGCGGCGGATAGGGAAATTATTCGGCACTTTAACCCAATAAAAAGCGGGCTGCCACCCTTTCAACCCAGTCAACTTAGGGAAGACGGTCGGTTTATTTTTTGGCGTCATCAAACTCCACCATCCCTTCTCGGTGGAGCCGTTCCGTCGAAGCCGGTGAAGGCGACGGAAGAGGTTGAGTGTCTCAGAAACCCTAAATAGCGACAAGTCCAAATATAGGCGATCGGGTTCCTAACGGCCGGGGGTGTCAACCGAGCCGGGCAGACATTGAACGCATTCAAAATCCGTACCAAAGTTAAATCTAGAGGAAAGCGCAACCCGAATTCAAAATGGTGCGCATAAACAGCTACATGCCCCGCCGGACAATCGATCACTTTTGATCCCTTGTCCGGACTATCAACTTGTACTCTGGAGGGAAGGCATACAACTTCTCGAAGCAACATCGCAATAGTGGAGATCTATGGCGCATTGTCGCCGGGATTTACGTATAACCGTAGATCTCGGACCACTACTATAATCTACCGGGCACCATATCCCGAATGCTCGTCCTCTTCGCGGTCGGGGATCGGCTCGGGCCGAGAGTTCGGAGGCATGCTAGAACTTTCCCCCAAAACTATCTCGTTAGGACGAATACTTTCATCCCGACCGAAAATAGAAGGACCCTCGGTCTCGTCCATTGTAGCAATAGAATCGTTGTCGGAACCTAAATCAATAACGGGTGGATGAGAAGGGCCGGTTTCATGAGCAAGACGGTCATAAAAATCATCCGCTACTACAACCCCAAGATCTGCTAGGTTATCTAACTAGGCATGCTCCCTCAAAGGCGAACATCAAGTCCGGGAACAAGCATCGGGGGAGGATTTCTAGTAGTTCGGCGAGCTAAAATTTGATGCCTTAGTTCTCGGAGTGTTTGTCTATCACCACTCATCCTCGCGGACAAATATTGGGAAGTCAAATTTTCTTGTTCGGGGGTAGAGCGGTCATTAAGGAATTTAGATCTAAGTTCCCTATCTCTATCGGCGATAAGGGGCAAGTCGGCCAACAAGCGAGTTCTCTCCTCCCCAAGGCTAGAAGAAGACGAACTATGTCCGCCATGAAGGGAAGTAGGAGACGAAGGTTCACTTTCAGACATAAATTTATCACTCAAAGAATTTTGGACTGTCCGAGAGATCCGACATAATTTCAAAGAAAGAAACGAGAAAGAGTAGTTGAAGAGAAGTTGGAAAAAGGTACCCGAGAAGTCGACGGAAAACGACCGGAGAATCAAGCAGATTCCCAACAATGCACAGCAAAAAGACCCGAATGCACGAACAGAAAAAAGAAACCTAGTAAACGGAGCACCTAGGGAGCGTAATTTCACCGGAAAAGTTGAAAGCTTTGAAAGTAAACCCTCGATTGCACTCAGGCGAAAAAAGGTAAAAAAGCACTGCAATTTCTCAAAAGAAAAGGGCGAAAAGTAACTCAAAACACTTTTGAGGAGACTTGGCGCTTTAAAGGCGGGATCTTGATGAAGAAAAACGGAATGGAAGTTTTCGGAAAGTCGCAAAACCAGAGAGAAAATGGGAGGTTGAAGACGAAGTGGAGGAAATAAGAAAGGGGAATTAACGTTTCTTAACAAAAGCGGGATTGAACGGCCGGGATGCACTTGACCCATCAACTACTTTCGTAGATGAATGCCAAATGTCACTCACTAAGCGGGATTTTCGCAAAAAGGTCATGATTGCATTTTTCGAAATACGAAATCTTCCCAGGGCAACACGTGGCGGCAGAGGAAAATATGGAACATAAAAAATTCACTCGCGTCCTCGAGCATACCATCAATGCCGGTCCACGACCCCCAATGATGCTTTGGGGGGCTAGTTGTATGGGTATACCCAAGTTCACCGTGTCGGACACATCTCCCGTGGCCGACACCAACGAACTTCAAACGCGACCTCTTCGGTAGAGTCCAAACCATTTATGAAAAGTTGGCCGAGATGGAGTTCACGGCCACATGTGAGGATAATTGTTCCTCCAATCAAGATTCATCGCGATCCATACACGTGTCACGGGATTACGCACGCTCGTCGGATGAATAGTACTGCTATAAATAGCCAAATGGTACTATTCCACAGGTACATTCTCTCACACTCTAAGCTTTCTCTCTCTCTCTCTCTAAAATCCTTATCGGGCACTTACTGACTTGAGCGTCGGAGGGGGTTTCCTCGCATCCCCCCCGAGGGTAGTTTACGTTTGTCTTTCTTGCAGACTTCCAGTCTCGGACGCCTACTCTTATACTACCGGACACTTCCTTGTCCGGCATCGTTTCATCACCGAAACAGGACCCTGTGCTGTTGGGCTTCTGACACTCCCTCATCTACCCGTGTGTGTGATATCTTAGAATAATCATATAAACTTGTCAAATGAAAAACGCATCTTGTAGATTATGGTGATACCATGATGTGGCGCGTCCAAAAGTATAAAGGGGGGTGTACTACTTGGCTCTTGTGAATATGAAAGACATTTTCAAACTTTGCAGTATACATTTACAAGAGAATGAACCAGTGAAGTTTTATTGATTAGGATAGTAGCAGATAAAAGTGGTATAGAGCTAGAGATGCAACATACATGTATGTCTCTGTGGTTGGTGAACCATGAAATCGTACATAATCAGGCACAAATACTTACAATAATTAATAAAATCATCTGAGGAAACAAGACAGTTTGATTTTGATTGATGATCACATAACTGCAGATTCCAGAACTGCAAGACCATCATCAATATTATCAGCCAGATTAGACTTTCGTGGAGTAGGAACAACCACGTACTTGAGGAGGCCCATGTCCTCTTTTATGTCGTTAACATTGTACACCATCTGTTTGTACTCGATGTTACCAACTTCAACGGGTGGATTAATAGTGGTGCATCTAGTGAAGGTTGATGCATTATAGAATGCTTTAGAGATTTTAGCCCAGTCATTTTGGAAGGCCTTCATTTTGAGTTTGGTGTCATCTGAATTATCTTTCCATACTATCGCATTCTCCATGAATTTGAATCGTGATGCCTCCGCAACCATTTGGATGACAACAAGGAAAAACTTGGCCTCCGCCGCGTTGTTAAGTTCAGTTTCTGGTTTTCCATAGACACTTTTGATTGCGCCCTGTAGCTTATCAACACCTAATACAAGTTTTGTTCTGTCTGTTTGAGCGTATGGCTCAAGACTGTCGTAGTTGCCTTTAAAATTAGTTGTTCTTTTTATTGTCGCATCTTGGAAAAGGGTATTCCGGGCAGCCTGGGGAGCGTCATTAACGAAAGTGGACCGAAGTATCCCATTAAACTTGTCTTGATAACCCCATACATATAAATCTATGACATCTATTCCTATGGTCACCCAATTTCTGTTGCTAATTTTGAGGTCCACTGTTATATATTCTTGGCCTGCTAACGGAGCACGTCGCGTTGATGGTAAGCCGCAGATCCTGATCGGAGCTTCGACTTGATTTCGTAGTCTCGTCAAGAATTTTGGATAACATTTGACAGGATCAGGAAGTGCAAGGTCCCATGACACGGTGTTGTAGCCTAGTTGTTGATCGCATTCATCATATAGTATGGCCAGTGATGGCACAACCACCATTACCATCATAATGCACCACCATATTGCTGCTGCGGACACCTTCATACTTGTTGATCACCTGCATATATATCATAATTAATATGCAGTTTTCAATAACTTAGTATTGCACATAAATTTGTTTAAACCTATTTAATTGTCGACGGAAGATATAGCATGCGGTGTATATATATATATATACATTCTCATTTCTCATGTAAGTATGCATTCTCACGTGAACTCATATATATATATATATATATATATATATATATATATATATATATATATATATATATATATATATACTTGCTTGTGTATGTTTTTCCTATTTGCTTTTCCCAAATTGGATGTTCATTAATTGTGACCATATATTTTTCACTAATATAACATTATTAGGGGTGAAAAATGAACTTAGACGAAGACCTTGTAATAAGTTCAAATAAGTTCAATTAAGTTTAGATAAGTTTAGTTTAGAAAAGTTCGGGAGAATTTAGGTGAAGAGATTGCATGCATATATATTTTTATAACGTCAACTTTTTTAAAAATGTATCTTTAAGTAATTTTTTATTAATGGTTAAAGCGCTTCTAAAAGTTTGTGGAAAAACCTAAGGAAGAATATAGTCATGTGAGGTCTTGTTTAATTTGTCTCAATGAAACCTTTATTAATATTCAATCATTATAATTTTACTAACGAAAGATATTTAAGGTCCAATATGTGTATTGGTAAACACACACAGTTAAAGTAGAAAAGATGAAAAATGCAGTGGAAGTAGTTAGTACAATTTTAACTAGAGTGATAAAATAAATATATAGAAAATTTGACAAAACAATAATAGAGTTGGACTGTATCAATATGATTTACAAGCCAACCAATCAATGAGGTCCATCTATCTATAATATAATATTAATGCATAAAAATTGGTCTCTCTTGTAAAATTTTACTCCTTGTGTTCATTATTGTTGTTCCTATTTGTTCTTTGCACAAATTCTAATACACATGAGCAACAATATCTTGAGATTTGCATCATAAATTTATAAAAATTTAATATTGTAAAACTACACATTAAGACAAATATAAGTAGATCCCCACATGACTATGTTCTACATATATATTGATTAAAACTAATGGTCAAAGTTTATCTTTCTTCAAAAAGAATATTACAAGTATGAACATTAAAAAAGAATGGAGGGAGCACTTGGAATTTTTCAGTCCCGAGTCCCTCCTATATTCATCAAATTTAGTAAATCTATATTGAAAATGTAATTATTAGGGGTTTATCAAAATTGCTACTGGACATACCGTTGTACACCAAAAAATTTTTTTTTTCTGCTCATTGCTTATTTTCTTACTTATTTGAAGCTCGGGTAGTGAGAAAAAAGTAATTTTCCTCTAAGAGAGAAAAAGACCTCAAATTTAGTGTGACTAGCAATTCTAGTGAGGCCTAAAGAATTTAGTCGAAAAGGAAAGGAAAAGAAAAGGACATACTCGCTACTTGTATTTGGCATTAGGTGTCACAGAGACAGACTCACAGAATAACTTGTCAATTCTCCCTCTTTGGCAATTATTGTAAATGATGATGTATTAACAAATTTAGAAACTGACAAATTTTCACACATCTTAGTAAATTTTATGTGATTATTAATGTAGGAAGTAAGAAAATCCTATATAATATACATCCAATAATGAAAGTTCAAAATCTAATAGATAACGATAGAAATAAAAGAAAGGAATAAGAGTAGCGATGAGTGACGCAATGAGATATATAATTTCTGCTCTTTTAGGTAGAAAAAGTGTTACCAAACTAAGTTGACCTAACGGAAAGATTAGCACCAATTAACCAACTTCAACGTTGGAGGTTGAACGTCCATTAGGGACACTTCAAGGGATCGAGAGGATCTCCTTGGCCTTCTCCCTTCCTAAAGTGTGATGAATAGAAGTTCAGTTAACACGATAGCTCAGATCATGTTAACTTGAACAAATTTCGTTTAGGTTGACCCCTTCATCTTATCCACCCAATAAAGAAAAATAAGAAAAGTCCAAAGAACCCTTATCTCAGAGGTGTGAACTGCTTTATTTTTATGGATGCATTATTAGAAATGTGAACTGTGAGAAGCACAACAATTAAACAAAGGGTAAAAGCTTTGCACCCGAAAAACAAAAACAAAGGGTAAAAGCTCGTTGATGAAAGAAAAAAAAGAAACAGTGTTAGGAAGGAGAAGACGTAATTAGATAGGAAAAGCTTACAGAGAGGTGAAACTTGGGCAGTATTTTACAGGTGAAAGGCTGGCTCGCTTCAATACGATGAGTCGTCACAGTTACTACTAACAAAACTTCATCTACTTTAAATAGGCAAGCTTTCAAGTTGCCACTTGCCAAGTTGTCAAAGTAGCAAGAAATTAAAAACTCTTGTAGTGAGAATATGCTATATATTTAATAACCTGTAGGCTGTAGCTTTTCTTTCAAATGATGCCTTCAGGCTTCATTCAATGGTCCGAAAATTAATGGCGGCTTGATTTTCTTTTTCTATTTTTTTGAGTAACTTTATTTACATAAATTAAGTGTTCGTATAATCGTATTTTATACACCATGAGAGAGTACCACATTTTGGTAAACTCTTGTAGTGAGAATATGCGCATTTCTTTCTCTTTTGTATATAAAACATGGACTCGAGCAATGCGCTAGGTTTTTCTGAAGAGATGACAAGAAAAACACGACAGTATAACTCTAAAAGAGATGTAGTTTACAAATAGGAAATGTGATCTAGTGGTAACATGATGACAATCTTATATAAATAGTCAAGGGATCTAAACCTCAAACAACTTTTTCTGTAGTAAATTGGAATGAAAGAAGTCATGTCATGTCTTACATGACGCCATGATATATAGAGAGTCGGTAACATGTGGCAGACTCCAATGCTCCTCCATACGTTTTAATAATAGTATAGATGTTCAGTATATAGATTTTTTCAAATTTTTTATGCACAACAAATGACGGCTTGTTATTTATTATCCCACTAGATCATAAAAAAAGCAAATTATAAACTATTTTTTTAGTTGCATTCCACTAAGCATTAATATCTAAGAATATTATCTCAGATGACCATGACATATAATCTTTTTTCCCAAATAACCCCAACATTTTCATTCATATCACGGATAACCCTAAACTTGTATTTTGCCATTAAACTTGACGGAATGGCTAACGACATTAACTTCTCCTTTTCCGCAACAAACTTACTCCTCAAAACCAGAACTCACACCTTCAAAACTCATCAATGGCGTTCAACTCCATTCTCTATCTCCTCAAATTTTCCTCTTTCCACTTTCCATTTTTTCAACAAAAACCAATTTTTAATTCAGGAAGAATATTTAGCATCTTAAGAAATCTAAAAGTCTGTTTTTTATTTTTGTGGGATGGATGATATTGATATCATGAGAATTCAGAATGTGTCTGGAATTATGAGAGATTTTCTGCCTTTAAGATATCTGGGTGTGCTCATATATTCTATAAGAATCTGAGTTGCACACTGTGATAGCTTGGTGGATAAAATGACAGCTAAATTAAGAGTGTGGAGCACGAGGAATATTTCATACTCTGGTAGGGTTCAACTTATAAATGCTGTCCTCATGAGTATACATGGTTACCGGGCCCAAATATTCATTTTACCGAGCAGAGTTATTGAGGATATTGAAAGTGTTTGCATATATAGGATTTTTGTGGTCTGGCATCTATTTTTGCTCTAAAGGTGGGTATGTTGCTTGGAGTGAGATTTTTAATAGCAAGAGTACAAGAGGTTTAGGCTTTAGAGATGTGAAAAACTTAAATACAACAAGCCTGGGTAGGCATGTATGGGCAATTGCCACGCACAAAGAAAGATTGTGTTTGGGTGAGATGGGTGCACTCAGTATACATAAAAGAGGAGGAATGGTGGGATTATCATCCTACAAATGGAAGTAGTTGGCATTGGAAAAGGATTTGTGCAGTAAAGGAACAAATGAAACAGCTTTATGGCAGACATGAGTTTCAGAACATTCAATGATATTTTGTCCAGGATGTTCTGCACAAGATGGGAGTGCCAAGATAGCATGTGTTATGGGATAGTTATGTCTAGTATAGGCTGAGTGGGACAAAGTATAAATTTATCAACTGGTTAGCCATGAGAAGAACGAAGACTCCACACACCTGTCAAGGTTGCTGTGTATGATAGCACAACCCCTACTGAATGCTGGTTATGTTGTTTGAAAAATGAGACTCGGGAGCATATCTTGTTTAAATGTTGTTACAGTATGCAAATTCTGACTAAGATCAAAGAGTGGATGGAAATTACATTCCTTGTGGAGGATTTGTCCAGATTGGTGAGATGGATTTCCAGATGCAGAAGGTCTAAATTTCAAAAAGCAGCATGTAATGCAGCAATAGCAGGGGTGGTGTATGGGATTTGGCAAGCTAGAAATGAAAGTAAGTGGAATAAAAAAGTTCCTACTGCGCAGTACATGGCTAGATGGATTAGAGAGAATGTTAGGTGCAGGATTTTCCTTGTATTACCTAAAAAGGTGGCTAGGAGGGATTTGAATTGGTTTTATACTCTATAGTGGTGTCTCTGTATAGTTTTTGGTTGATGTTTTGTAATTCGTTTTGTGGTCTGGCTAGGGAGGAGGGGTCCAACCTAGTTGATTTGTTCCTCCCTAATTTTGGGTTGTAGGTTGTAAATTTGTTTGGTGTTAATATATTTCTCAATTAATAAGCAAAAAAAATCAATTTGTGTCTATTTCGAGTGTCTTAAAAATTATTTGATTTTGTTGGTTGTTTCTTTGTTGTAGTTGGTGTTTACTGGTTTTTATGGTAATAATACTTAATGTACATTTTAACAAAAAAAACCTAAATCACGCAAATGATAACAAATTGAATCAAATAAAGGTATCCCTCATCAACAATATACGGTTGCTAAATAAATCTTGCACTGCATGACATCCCTCAAACACATAGTTGGGAGACACATGCTTTTTGTAGAGACGGTCTCACGTACGATTTGTAGCCGCGAGAATGAATGCATCTTATTCAACTGATTGTATTCGATAAATTGAAAACTGTTGCGATATATTCACATAATTCTTCACCAATGAACTAATTTCAGGAGGTACTGCATCAATAATAGACCAAACTTAAAAAAGTCAACTAGAACTATTCCCACCTTAAGGGAATTCGCTACACTCAACCCATGTAGTTTTATGCAAATAAACAACACAAACAATAGAAACTATAGACAAAGAAAATTTTGGGTATTTTGGCCTTTGGGCATAGAAGAACCTGGTTTTGAGAGCCCTAGAGAGAAAAGATGAGGGGGGGGACTAGGGTTTTTGGTATTGGTTATTATTTGCTCTACATGAGCCACTTATGTTCTAAGATTTATACTAATGTAATTTACATTCAGATAAGCTAATAATAGGCTCGTATCATTTTTTTTTTTTATGCTAAGAAGGCTTGAACATGGCTACATGAATGAATGAAGGAAACTTATCTGTTGAGTATCTTAATGAGCTTTTTTATTATATGAAGTATAGATAATTAGTGCTTCTTGATCCTTTAGCCTCTTTATTTGATTTAAGTAGAACTTTGTTGTCAAACTAATGCATACAGTGACCCAGGCCATTATCCCAGCTAATAACTCGCTGAAATTAATAAGATACATATAAAAAATATTGGAAAATGAAGGATTAATTTACGTCCTACCCTCTGGGACAGTGGCAAGTCACGGGCTAAAGCCTCTAGGTGTCCCAAAGCATATAACAATATGCAAGTTATAGAAGTATAAGTTTTTCCTACTATTGTTAGATCCAATCCAACAACCCACTTCTCGTTTAATAGCATTATTGAACTAGGACCCGGGCCGCCTTCTCCAGATTTGCTTGATTCAATATATAAGTAATATATAATACATGTTGAGAGAAATCATCATATAATTGGTTGGCATTTAAGAATACTACTCCTAGTTTTAGAGTCATGGACTCATGGTATAACTCATACTTCTTTCGTTTTATATGAGTTGCCATATTTAAGAATTGTTGATAAATGAGGAAACATCATTTATTATATTGTTCCTCACTTTTTATACTTCCTCCGTTTTGAAATAAGTGAAATATTTATCTCTCTTATGTGAGAATTTTTTGAGAGAGAATTGTTTCACTTTTTTCAGAACGGAAGAAGTATTACTTTTGACCAATAAAAATTGAGTTTAGCCAATTTTTATTAGTTAGAAGTTTGATAACTATTTTAGGACATCCAAAAATGAAAATTTGACAACTGTAATATAACAGAAGAAGTATATAATTGTACGGGATCTGGACCACAAGTCACAAAGTAACAATTTGTTTAAAAGCATAGCTTTATGACATTAACTTGAGTGGCATAATTAGCGTATCAAGTGCCCCTTTAAAAATAAGTGCAACTAGCCCGGTGGTTTCAATAATGAAAAGAACTGGATAATATAATGAAAAGAACTGGATAATATCATAATAACATTCATGTATCGACGTAGATAAGGTTGTGCTATATTCTTCATTATTTTGTTACTCGATCAATTTATATTTAAAACCTATATGATCATGGGCAAATCTAGTTAAGACCTTGTTTACGTCACCTATTTATTGAAGTGCAATTATTTCTACCGAACTAGAGTTACTTTTACAAAAATAAAAACAGTATAAGGTAGTTAGTATTATACCTCGAAGAACAAGCATACAAAATAGGAATTGGCTGAAGAATCAAGTGTAGAGTATTTTGTATTGGTTTAAATAGGCTTTACCAAGCCTTTTGGCTTTCGAGCTTGAAGGGTCGATCTTAGAACTTAGAAGGTTGGTTGTTTAACACGGAAGTTCTTAGGTTATATTGGTTCTTTCTTGGAAGCAATACTTTTACATTGCTATTATGACAGATGTGAGAAAGAACAAATATTGAATGCAAAATTGAAAATAATCAGACACAGATTTAACGTGGTTCACCAACGGAGTGTTGGCTACATCCACGGGCAGGGAGAGAATAATATTATTGATGAGAAGAATAATCAGAATTACAGATGTGATTATGAACTAAATCGTCATATTAACGATTTAGGCTAAAAACCTATTTATACCCCGAGTCGAAATCGCCAACCCGCGTCAAGCCCGGTCGGGCGCGCAAGTGATTTTGACGGTCTTTCTGCCCGGGCTCTCGCCCGGTCCCCAGGCTAATTCGCCTGGTCGGGCGTGACTCGCCCGGTCAACCGGGCGGGCACTCGATTCCTCCGAATAAGCCGCATTTTCACCAGATTCAAGGCATCAATCTTACAATTGCCTACCCAAAAAACTATAACAACATCATCTGATCTCTTCTACTAGACTTGATAATTGTTCGCCAAGGCCAATTCTAACTCCCAATCCGCCTATTGGTTTGAAACTGTCACATGTAGAGGGTGATTTTCTTAATGAATCTAATCTTTACAGAAGGCTTATTGGAAAATTGTTGTATCTGGGAATTATTAAGCCTAATATATCCTATGCAATGCAACAATTTGAGTCAATAACTAGTATTTTGGCCCGGGCAATGCCTCGGGTCAGTTACAATATATAAATACTTTTCGTATTTTTTGTCCATTAAGAAATTGAAAAATTCAGTCATGACGTGATAAATAAAAAAAACTGAAAGGTTTGAGTTTGAAATAGTATCTTAAAAAGAATTGTGGTAAGATAATATGACATCAAAAATTTCTTGTTAGTTACGTAATAAGAGCGTTTGCGATGTATATATACTTGTTTACGTCTATTTAGTTAAGTATAATTATTAAAAGACGTTATCATATTGTATTTGAAACATCAGATAATAAAGCCATAGCGTATGGTTAAACTCTTATTCATTTCAAAAGTCACGTGTTCGATATCTTGCAATTACAAAATATTTATATTTTTTTAATTGAGGGGTACACATGGCCATAAAGCATTTACATTTGAAATTTGAGGAGATCTAGAGTGCCACGTGGCACATCGGCTTCCTTAGTCACGCCGTTTAATATATTTGTATAGATATAATACTTCAATTTATATATATGTCTATAAGGTTACTTTATCATTTTATAGCTTCACTTTATATATATGTCTATATATGTTAATGAAATCACTAATTGAACATCAAATTTTATGTAATTTAAATTACATATACAATTTTTATGCGACTCGCTAAATCACAAACCTCCACATGCAAGAAAATAAACATTGATTTTATTGAGGTTATATCAAACACATAAAGTATGTACGTAGGGGATAAGATAAGCACGACTAAGTAAACAACACTCGACACTGATGGACTTCATATAGTATGAAGTAGTGGATGACATGAACATCTCCAACACTTTCAATGTTGCTGACATTTATGAGTACCATGCAGATGAGGCTCTTTATGAAGATACGAACTCGAGGTCAAATTCTTTAGAGGTAGAGGAGACTGATGTAGGAAGGTTAGCGGAGAAGTTCGACGAAGAAGTTCGTCAAAAAGCCTGAAATGATTTCCACTAGTCAGGCCTCCGGAGTCAGAATGCTTATTATAATACCTTTCTGGAAGCGAAACGGGCCAACGAGTCAAACTCATTGCTATGCTATGATCGATAGGCTTTTTAAGCCACCCGAGTTCGTTTAGGGCCCGAAAACAATATTTTACTTATTTCCGGATTTTGTTATTTCCTTATTTTCGTATTAGGGTTTTGTTTTAACTATTTAAACATTATTAGGTCGTCATTAAGAGGCAGTTTTCATCTATAATAATATTTCAGAGTTTTAACTCTTTTCTGGTGGATTTCGGAGCCTTTCACAGATTTATCGCTTGATAATATGTTTGTTCTTGTTAAAGATTAGCACTTGCTTTTCTTTGATTTTTCCGACTGCGTCATGGTGTTGAGTATTAGATTAAGCAAACCAACTAATTACTTGTAATTGCCACTAATCAACAATCAAATGAAAAGTAATGAAACTAAGAACAAATAAGAAAGCAATGAAAAGCACACCGATTAACGTGGGAAACCCCGAGCACCGAGAGAAAAAAACCCACCAAGCAAGCACCTTTGATTAATGAAGAAAATGGATGAACAATACAAGCATTAATGGATGATTTAATGCTATTTTCTCTCTCCTCTTTCACTAAACCCTAGGTTGATCTCTCTTTGTGTGAATAGTAACCTAAAACATGAAAGAAGGGGGTTTATATACTTTTAGGGGGTTAATACAAATCAAGGGTCGAGATTAAAACAGAGAATCGCAAAAATTCCCGACAGATCTGGGTTGCCCGGGCAAGCTCGAAGAAACCCCCGCCCGAGCCAAGCCGCCCGCCTGGGCCCAAGACCAGCCCGCCTGGGCCGAAAGGGAGCTCGCCCGGTGCAGGAAATTCCTCACCATTCTGCCTCGAAGGCAGAACATAGGGCAGTCCTAGAGCCCGCCCGGGCTCCCTGGCCCGCCCGAGCCCATGTATGCCCGCCCGGGCTGGGCCTCCGAGGCTTGAACTTGTGCGGCTGCTGGGCTGATACTGCTGGGCCGAGGCTTCACAAGATTGTTGGCACAATCTCCACAAAAGCCCAACAATCTCCCACTTGGAGATTTGGGCCAACAAGGTTTCAAACCTCTAATTGCAACCCCATATACAAACCATATACAAAACCCAAAGAAAACATCATCCACTTTCATTATCACCAAAGATGCTTACTCTTCTCCATCTAGCAATGGAGACCAATTGAGGTCCTACACAACCTCAATTTCTCACTAGGAACCACCTTAGTGAGCATGTCCGCCGGATTCTTTGAACCGGCAATCTTCCTCAAAACCAAGACACCATCATCCACCAAACTTCTAGTGTAGTGGTAGTGCCTCTTTATGTGCTTTGTTCGGTAGTGAAACATAGGATTTTTAGCCAATTGAACTGCACTTTGACTATCACTATGCAACACACATTGTTGTTGCTTCATGCCCATTTCATCAAGGAAGTTCTTCAACCATTCCATCTCCTTTCCCGCCTCCAACATAGCCACATACTCGGACTCCGTGGTAGACATGGAGACACACTTTTGGAGCTTGGACATCCAAATAATGGCCGTACCACCAATAGTGAAAACATACCCCGAAGTGCTCTTGCTTGAATCAATACATCCTCCAAAATCAGCATCAACAAACCCTTCCAAGATCACTCCTTTTCTCCCAAAACAAAGAGTCATAGAAGAAGTACCTTGCAAGTACCTCATGAGCCATTTCACGGCTTCCCAATGTTGCTCTTCCGGATTTCCATGAACCTACTCACAACTCCCACCGCATGAGCGATGTCGGGTCTTGTGCACACCATAGCATACATCATGCTACCAATGGCCGAAGCATATGGAACAATGGCCATTTGCTCCTTTTCTTCATCCGTTTTGGGTGAATCCTCCTTTGACAACTTGAGGTCAATAGAAAGAGGAGAACTTCGAGCTTCGCATCAACCATGTTGAACCTCTTTAGCACTTTCTTGACATACTCCTCTGGAGATAACCTCAATAAACCCGTCGATTTATCTCTCAAGATTCTCATGCCAAGAATTTGCTTCGCCTCACCCAAGTCCTTCATCTCAAACTTCTTTGACAAATTTTCTTTCAACTTGTTCACAAGATCCATACTAGAACCAGCAATAAGCATGTCATCAACATAGAGAAGCAAATAAACACAACCATTTGCGTACCTTTGAAAGTAGCAACAATGATCGCCATCCGATCTCACAAATCCATTTCCTAGCATGAACATGTCGAACTTCTTGTACCATTGTCTTGGAGCTTGCTTCAACCCATATAAGCTCCTCATGAGCTTGCACACCAAGTTCCCTTTACACGAAACTTGAAACCCTTCCGGTTGCTTCATGTAGAGATCCTCTTCCAAATCCCCATGTAAAAACGCAGTTTTCACATCCATTTGCTCAAGAAAAAGATTTTCGAAAGCCACTATTGCCAACAAGATTCTAATAGTGGTGAGCTTCACAACCGGAGCAAAAATCTCTTGATAATCAACCCCTTCCTTTTGTGAAAACCCTTTTACCACAAGCCTTGCCTTGAAACGGATTGTGCCATCCGGTTCATTTTTCTTACGAAAGATCCACTTGTTCAATAGTGCTCTCTTTCCCTTGGGTAGTTCACACAACACCCAAGTCTTGTTCTTCACCAATGAGTCCATCTCATCTTTCATGGCTTGCTCCCACTTAGACGATTCACTAGACTTCATTGCTTCACCATAGTACTCCGGTTCACCCGCATCGGTTAACAACAAGTAATGCAATGAGGGAGAGTATCGATTCGGTGGCTTGATAAACCTTGAAGATCTCCTCACTTGAGGAGTGGAGCTAGCTTGTGGAGTGCTTGGTTCACCTTGAACCTCATCATCCATGTCATCAAGAGGATCATCCTCTAAATCAATAGATTCATCAATATTGGGAGCTTGAACGTCATGTTGAGAAGCTTGAACATCATCTACCTCAACTATTTATCGCTCTTCTCCAATCCACCCTCTCTCAATTGAATCACCACCAAAATTATCCTTATACAAGGATTTCTCATCAAAGGTCACATCACAATGCCTAATCACCACACGGTTCTTAGGATCCCAAATACGATACCCATATTTTTCACAACCTTATCCTATGAAGTAGCATTTAATGACCTTTGGGTCAAGCTTATCACGCTTTTCGGATTGAACATAGACAACACAACTAAAAGTTCTCAAGTGTGAAAGACATATCTCTTTACCACTCCAAACTTCCTTCGGAATCTTGAACTCCAAGGGAACGCTAGGTCCCCGATTGATCAAGTATGCCGCGGTGCTCATGGCATTGGCCCAAAAGCACATGGGAAGACCCGCATGGATCCTCATGCTCCTTGCCCTCTCAAGTAGTGTTCTATTCATCCTCTCCGCTACCCCATTTTAGCGAGGTTTCCCCGGAATGGTCATCACCAAAACAATGCCATGCTCTTGACAAAGCTTCTTGTAAGCTTCCAACTCATACTCACCTCCATTATCGGACTTGATACTCTTTATCTTCTTGCCCGATTGATTCTCAACTTCCGCCTTCCAAACCTTGAAGGTTTCATACACCTCGGACTTGTGCTTCATAAAGTAAATCCATACTTTCCGGCTAAAGTCATCAATGAAGGTCACAAGATACCGTGAGCCACCAAGGGAATTGATGGGGGAAGGTCCCCATATATCCGTGTGCACTAGCTCTAGCTTCTCGTCTTTCAAAGACTTCTTAGTTTTTGTGAAAGACACTTTCTTTTGCTTCCCAAAGGCACAACTCTCACAAAATTCCATGTCGATTGATTTCAAATTCGACAACTTACCCCTTGAAGCTAGAATCTTCGTCCCTTTCTCACTCATGTGCCCAAGCCTAGTATGCCATAGCTTGGTGTTACATTCCATGGTTGTAGCAATCATGCTCTTACACCCTATGGTAGTGTAAAGTGTGCCGGTTTTGGAGCCACGAGCCACCACCATAGCTCCCTTGGTTACTTTCCAAACACCGTCACCAAACATGGTTCTATAACCACATGAGTCCAATTGACCCACCGAAATCAAATTCTTTTTCAACTTAGGTATAAACCTAACATCTTGAAGTTTCCATAGGCTCCCACTTGAAGTCTTGATCATAACTTCCCCTTTCCCCATGATATCCAAAGGTTCATCATCGGCTAGATAAACCTTTCCCAACTTCCCACCCTTGAAGTTGCGAAATAGCTCCTTGCATGGAGAGGAATGAAATGAAGCTCCCGAATCAAGGATCCAAGACTCAATTGGGCTATCAACACTCAAGATCAAAGCATCACCAAGTTCATCGGATGCAACACTAACGGATGAACTTGCATCATCCCGATTCTTATGACTCACACCACCCTTCTTCTTGGGATTGGGACACTCTCTTTTAGTGTGCCCCTTCACACCGCAACCCCAACACACAAGATGAGCACCTCCCTTCGACTTACTTCGCCCCTTAGACTTCGATCTCCCATTCTTGGTATTGCCCTTTTTGTCTTCCCCTCCCCCTATTACCACTATGATAGGCTCCACCCAATGATTCACCGGACTCCTTTCTCCGAGTGCTCTCACTCAAGATAAGATCCTTCACATTGTCACATACCAATTTTTCCTTCCCCGAAGAGTTGCTAATAGCGGAAACCACCGTATCCCATGACATAGGCAAAGAAGACATCAAAATCAATGCTCTCACTTCATCTTCAAACTTGATATCAACCGAAGACAATTGGCTAATAATCGAGTTGAACTCATTTATGTGTTCGGCGGCCGAACCTCCATCAACCATCTCAAGATTGAACAACCGACGCATCAAATACACCCTGTTAATTGCCGAGGGCTTCTCATACATATTTGATAGAGTTTGCATCAACTCCGCCGTTGTTTTCGTCTCTTTGACATTGAAAGCCACACTCCGGGCCAATGTCAATCTAACCACACCAAGCTAGGGCTTGTCGGTCAAGCACTTTCCATTCATCCTCCTTCATACCACTTGGCATTGTGCCTTCAAGTGGTAGGAAGAGATTTTTTTGGTACAAATAGTCCTCTATTTGCATCTTCCAAAAGCCAAAATCTTTCCCATCAAACTTCTCAAGTCTCACCTTTCCATCCTCCATTGTTGAACAACAATCCAAGTTCAAAAATCACAACTTTATATCAACAAAGCAAAAAACTTTGAACTCCAATCACCAAATAATTAGTTTTGCATACAAATCTAATTCAAATACTTTTCCCAAGGTAAACCTTAGCTCTTGATACCAATTGTTGATTATTAGATTAAGCAAACCAACTAATTACTTGTAATTGCCACTAATCAACAATCAAATGAAAAGTAATAAAACTAAGAACAAATAAGAAAGCAATGAAAGCACACCGATTAACGTGGGAAAACCCGAGCACCGGGAGAAAAAAAACCCACCAAGCAAGCACCTTTGATTAATGAAGAAAATGGATGAACAATACAAGCATTAATGGATGATTTAATGCTATTTTCTCTCTCCTCTTTCACTAAACCCTAGGTTGATCTCTCTTTGTGTGAATAGTAACCTAAAACATTAAAGAAGGGGGTTTATATACTTTTAGGGGGTTAATACAAATCAAGGGTCGAGATTAAAACAGAGAATCGCAAAAATTCCCGACAGATCTGGGTTGCCCGGGCGAGCTCGAAGAAACGCCCGCCCGGGCCCACACGCCCGCCCGGGCTGAAAGGGAGCTCGCCCGGTGCAGGAAATTCCTCACCATTCTGCCTCGAAGGCAGAACATGGGGCAGTCCTAGAGCCCGCCCGGGCTCCCTGGCCCGCCCGAGCCCATGTATGCCCGCCCAGGCTGGGCCTCCGAGGCTTGAACTTGTACGGCTGCTGGGCTGATACTGCTGGGTTGATACTGCTGGGCCGAGACTCCTCATTTCTGGGCCGAGGCTTCACAAGATTGTTGGCACAATCTCCACAAAAGCCCAACACATGGTGTGTAGGAATGATGGGCGCTGCAATTAGTCCTCGAAGGTGAGGAGGAGTATTGTAGCAAGGATGCTGGGTGTTAGTAGGTGTTAGGGTATATTGAGGAGTTCAGAAGATATTGTGTTAAAGATTCAAATTTCACGATCGAGTCAATACGGTTACATTATGCCGTTGGAATGTGCGAAGGACGAGGACATTGGGGATCTATACTGTCAATCATATTACATGAGTGACAATGAATCTTAAAAACTTCAACTCAACTACCACCAATTCCATGATTAAAGTAATGTCCATTGATCAATATATAATGGTTTACAGCCTATCAATCAAAATCTTGTTAGAAGCCCTAATATGATAAGAATAGCTATACAAATTGCAAAATCTCCGGCCTAATATATTACACTTTCTTCTTTGGTTCTATTTTACTCGGTTTCTTGAAAAACCACAAAATAGAAGACTTTTATTAGCAAGTTTCCCGTAGATAACGATATAAATTAAATAAATTGTGGTCGTGCATGGATGTCATCTAGTTGTAAATTTTTGTGAATGTGGTACCCAATACTTACTTGAGATTGAGAATCCCGTTTATATAACTGTTCTTAGTAGCTCTCTAGCACCAACAATTTAAAGAAGTGCAGTAAGCCCATTGCATAAACACAAGTGAGGTAAACTAACCACAACGCCGGTAAGGTTTCATCCTAAAACCAATTGGTAAAAGGAGTAGCTTACTAGACTTATAAACCAGTCTCTTCTTTACCTCTACTTCTATGGACGATGTGGGACAATACATTAGACGTACCTGAAAATTCTCAACAAAAAGAATATAGTGGAAAATTTTCAATGTTGCTAGTTTAAATGCCTAATTTACTCGAAAAATCTCAATAATATGAGAAATAGATCATCTACTCTCTCTAGTTCTATTTCTTCTCTAAATTCCATCAGCTGGGTTGTTTATATGTTTCTTCATATACTGTAGATATTAATGAAATCACTGATTG
Source organism: Beta lomatogona (assembly GCA_947646795.1). Taxonomy (NCBI): domain Eukaryota; kingdom Viridiplantae; phylum Streptophyta; class Magnoliopsida; order Caryophyllales; family Amaranthaceae; genus Beta; species Beta lomatogona. The sequence goes on along the minus strand of CANSNZ010001376.1, from coordinate 1,088,079 downwards.
AACATCAGATCGATGTTATGTAATTACTAATTAAACGTGCACAAGTTTTATGCGGCAAGTTAAATCATTAAGCTTCACATGCTGCATGATGCATATTGCTGATGAGGTAATTACATCAAACGTTAAAAGCAAAGTAAGGGGATAATCAAACACGGGTTTCGTCCTTGACAAAGTAAACAACACTCCACACACACAGTAGACGTACGTTAGTATATAACATCGAAAAGCGTCACACACTTAAAACCAGCATCACTAGTGCAAGCCACTATATACAGACGTTCAATTATTCCAGCACGAACAAACACACACAAATCAAAGGTTTCAGAACATAGCGTGATCACCACCATAGTTGCTCGCCGAAAATAGAGATGGTGTGCTAAGACGACTAAGAGGTTCCTCATTTTTTAAGAGCGCCATGTCAGGAACTATCTCTTCGACTCGAGCAACTATCCAAGGCCGACCATAAATATCTTCTAATTCGAGGACTGGATTGATTACTCCATTCCTAGAATTCTTAATACCTTTGCTAATTCTCTCCCAACGAGTCTCCAATTTTATGGCCTTTGGGTCAGGCCTATACTCCATGTAAAAATTTTCCGTAATCTTATTCTCAATATACTTGGAACGAGCTGCCTCCGAAATCATTTGGATGATAAAAAGCATCAATTTAGCTTCGGTTGGAACATCAACTTTCTTCTGTCCATAAACTTTATTCATTAGCTTTCGAAGTTGATAAAATCCCAGGGGTATTGCCGTTCTGTCCTGCTTAACAACTCCCTCGATAGCAGAATATGAACCTTTATAAAACATTATGAGACGATTCCTAGCGTTTGGGAAAAGATCAGCCTTTCCCTCTGGAGAAGCATCAAGAAAGAAATGCGCCCTATAATTTCCATCTATTTTATCAAGATAACCCTCCAAATATAAGTCGCTTCTTCTCATGGCAATTGTGAAAGTTCCTTGCTCGAATTCGAGGTCAACCAAAAGAAACCTTGTTGAATAAGCCATAACTGGTATGTGAGTGCCACCGTAGCTGAGACTAGCATTCGTTAAATTAAGGCGCATTTCGTTTAAAAAGTGAGAGTAGTGAGTTTCGTCGGCAGTTAGCAAATTAAAGCTCACATCTGCTGCTTGAGTTGGTACAATAGCAAGGGTACTGATCCATATTGCTAGCACTAGCACCAGAAAACAATTCCTCATTTTTCTCATGCACCTGGTACACTTAGTAAGTACAACAAAGTTCAAAGTCGGATTAGCAAAGTAGAGATGGCCAACAGTGCGGGCCAATCCAGCCCATCCAGCCCAGTCCGCCTCTTGGGCCGTGTGGGCTGAGCCCATGAAAAGCCCAGTCCAGCCCAGCTCGAACCGTGAAATTGGTGGGTGGGCCGTGTGCCAGATTTTTTGAGCCCAACCCACGAAAGCCCGCTACTAAAACCGCCCAGCCCGGTCCACGAAACCGGTCCAGCCCGGATCATGAACCGGACCAGCCCATCCCAAGTAATTACAATCAAATCGTGTATATTTTAATCAAATTATATATATTTTAATCGAATTGCATATATTATAATTCAATCAAATTCAAAAATAATGAAATTATTCATTAATATTAATAATTTGTATATATTTTAATTAATTTTAAAGATTTTATGTAACAATAATAAATGATTCCAATGATTAAATAATTTTGAAAATAAAAAATTCTCATGCCGGCACGCCGGCCCGCTAGGCCCACGAACCGCCAAAACCGCTTTACGAACCGTGAAAACCGGTAACAGACCGGTGTGGGCCAAGATTTTTCAGCCCGTGGACCAGCCCGCCCAAACCGTGAATTTCACGGTCTGGTCCTGGGCCGTGAAATCTCAGCCCGGCCCACTAGGGCCCACGAACCAGCCCGCCCAGCCCGCACCAGTGGCCATCTCTATAGCAAAGTCTACTAAACCCTCGTATAAAATTTATGAAAAGAAGTAATCAACACATAAGCAGCAAATCCCAGCAAAAAATAGTCTTATGTGTACCATGAGCATGTAGTCTTGTTATACCGTATATTCCTTTGTTTATTTTACAATTTAGTGTATCATTTGTGCTTTACATGTAATAAATTTGGCCGAAATATTTTGACTAATATATAAAAACAAGTATTAGTAATTAAGATGTTGTTTGATTCCTTATTTTTAAATTATGAACTTTTTACACTTTTTGCTCATAGTTTTATAAAAATATTAGTTGGTGAAAGTTCTACAATGGCAAGCGTAAATTTCCCACACGATGGAATATAAAAACGAAAAATAGAGAAAGTATGTGATATATGATGCCGTATATAAAGAGTGATATATAATCAATATAAAAAGCTCAAAAAACATTACTATATAGCAAAGGATTTTTTGATTTTTACCACCTTATAAAATCACCATTTTTAAGATAACCACCTTATAAGTTAATTGTTTTAAATAACCACCTTATATGACCTAAATCTCTTTAAATACCTACCAATCAACAGATTTCGTCAAGGAAATCATCCTCAAAAAGGGTTTAAGAACGATTTCATCACCTCCACCTTTATTCACTAGAATGTATTTAAGGTTTAAACCCTTATTTAAGACCGATTTCTTGGACGAAATCTGCCAATTGGTATGTATTTAAAGAGATTTAGGTCATATAAGGTGGTTATTTAAAACAATTAACTTATAAGGTGGTTATCTTAAAAATGGTGATTTTATAAGGTGGTTAAAGTCAAAAAATCCTATAGCAAATTTAAAACACAAAAGTGTATACTATCAGAATAACAGTAACTAACAATTAACAAATTAAATTGTCAATGCTCATCGTAAAAAGAAAGAGGAAAGAAAGAAAATTTTCTTGTAAGGAAAAGTAAACAGAAGTATAAATTTGAACCAGAGTATGAAGGAAAGCTCATAATTAGATGGAGAAAAACTTACGGAAAAGCTAAAAAGCTTTGGTGGAATTTTAGTGAGAAGCCGGGTCTTCGCTCGTTGCTAGTCACAAAACATAATCATCGACTATAAATACCATTGGCCAAGTTGCCAAGTTGGCATTAAAAAAAAAAAAACCGACGATGCTCGAAAGATGCAGTCTTGTAGATAATAACAAGTGGACTACTTTCTAATGATGCCTTCATTCAATGGTCCCAGGATTGATGGCGGCTTGTTTTCATTTTTCCTTTTAATTCTCCCTTAATTATAAAAAGTAGATATCAATTTTTTTTTTCTTTTGAAAGTAGATTTCACCTTGGCGAATTGTGATGCACCCGCTAAAACAATTTAGCTTGTGAAAATTCTGAAATTATACTTCCTAAGTTCCTATATAAGGTTGTTGATTAAGAAATACTTCTCCTGTTCCACAAAAATTCTCACCTTTTTGCATGATTAGCAACGCACTACTTTAACATTTGTTATTTAATTAATTATGTATTAGTAAAAGAAATCTCCCATATAAAATAAAAGAAATCGAGATCGATTGAGCAAGATCTCACATAATAATGTTTTTTTATACGTATAGATTACTAATCACGATCGACATTTATAGGTAGTTTCATATTTTCCTCAAGCTCAGCTCTTGTCCTCTTTTATTGCCTTCATAGCCCTCCCAACACAACCCATGGCCCTAGGAAGGTTTCAAATTGACTCATATATGGGATAAATCATGGGGTAATAAAAAAACACGGGATTTGTTGCCCGACTTTAACATGTTTGAAAGTGTGTTTGATTTTCAAATATGACTATATTGGGGTATTATGGACTTTTTGGCCCTGTAATATAATTTTTTAGGACGTTCTCGAGGGCATCTGAATTTCTTGGATGACTTTCGAATGGTTGAGGCACTCTAGTTGATTACCTTAAAATGCCTTATATGACTTATTTTTAATCTTACCGTTCAAACCCAAAGATCTCCCCCGAATACCATCACATGGTCATTTATAGGCATGAATTAGCTTTCAAATGGTCTTTAATTGCCGTACGCCATGCATGATTTATCCCACGAGCTATACTGCTTGTGCCTCGAGAATGTTCGAAAGTATGTATTCTACTTTGGGCTTTTTCTTATTGGTTGGGGCCTAAGATCTTTTTTTTTTATCTAGGACCTTCTAAGGGGCTCAAGATTGTTCGATTTGACTTCTAAAACCCTCCACATATCTTAAAATGTCGTTAACATCTTCGCATTTCAAGTCAAAATAAGATCTAAATGCCATCAAATGAATGTTCTCGAGTATGGATGTGATTTGAAATAGTCTCCTTTGGCCCCTAGATATTAATCCCGTCGGGTTTGTTTCCTAGGCGTTGAGAACAATGTCCAAAAGCATTTATTATAGCCATTAAATTTGTCTATTTTGAGGCTATTTTCGGACATTTCCAGAAGCGGTAATATCTTTATTATGGACCTTGTTGAGGCCTCGAGATGCCTTGAGATGACTCTTGGGTGGTTGAGAATCTCTATATACATTACCTTAAAATAATGCCTTCTACAAATTATTTTGCAACTTTCCAGTTCATCTACGAAAAAGTTTAGATAGGCCAGAACAAATTCGCTCTTTGGCATATATATGATTTCTAATGATCTCCTATAGCCCCCATGATGTGATCATGAGGTCTGTTGGTCCAGCCCGAGAAATATCTGAAATCAAAGAGTTGTAATGTTCATATTCGAGGATTTTATTTGGGGCCAATTCAGAACATCTTCAGGTTCAACGATCTTTTTTATCTGAGATAACTCTCAAGTGGTTATTCTCCACATTTCCTTAGGATGATCGTGATTTGGCTTATATGTCATTTTCCCAGTTCAATCCTAAAATATCTCTAAACAAATCATATGTTCGATGTACTCTAACTCTAGCAAAAATAAACGGGCTAAGTGCATAACCTCGATGTCCTCTAATAATAAAAGGGAATCCTTCAATCTTCCCAACAATATCTTTCATAACTCCAGCCCAAATTTGCAATACCATCTCCAATAATTCTTAGCTTCATCTTTTGTTCTTGGCTTCATAAAAGAAATGTGTCCTTCATCCATGGCGCATTGGTCTAATACTTGGCTTAAATACATAAACATAGATAATTAATTCAATAAGATCAAGTGATGGGAATGCCTAGCTAGAGGCCTCTTTCGATCAGTGAGAATAATATAGTGTTACGCTCACAACTTACTTTTGACTAAACCTATTGTGGTGCACACCAAGCACAAAACTGAAACAATGGACTAGTTGGGTTTGAGGACCAAATACGTCATTTACAAATCATTTATTAGATCAATACATTGGACGTTGGGCTTGGGCATCACAAGTCCAAGCGTATCGCCAATAGTGGCCAAAAGGCCCTATGGCTTAGCGTCACAAAAAGCTAAGGCCACAAACAAGTAGCAGTCAGACCATATATAGGCCCATGGCCATATACGTGCGAGTTGGCTACGAACCATAGGATGCATCGCAGCATGCAAGCAATAGCCTTAGGCCTTGCAAAGTCGCATGCGAGACCTAGCCAAGCGCACAACACAACAAGCCCATCATCGAGCATTGCGTGCGACGCCTTGTTCGAGCATGGCTAGGCGGGCAGAGCGACACAAGCCTTAGCGAGGCCAGGTAGGTGTACTGGCCGGCCACACTAGCAGGGGGGACCCACGCGGGTTCCTAGGTGGCCCGACCCCCCCAATATTTTTTTTAAAAAAAATTTCAGTTTTAAAAAGTAAAAGTAAAAAAAAAAATATCGAAACCGCTTGTGAGAAACACGGAAATCACTCTGCCACTCCATATACTAACTTCTAGGGGTGGAAGTTATTCGGATAAAATCCGAAATCCAATCCAATCCATATTAGTAATTCGGATCGGATTCGAACTGTGTTCGGATTGGATCCGGATTGAGATTTTTTGAGAAATTGGATTTTCGGATTGGATTGGATTGAGGGTAATTGAATCCAAAAATCCAATATAACCGAATAGTAATATGCCTTGTATTATGTATCTGGATTGGGCTTAAGTGCTTAACTGATTTTTTATTTATAAAAAGCCTAACCCATAGCCCAGTAGGCGTAGCTAGGGCTGTTCAGAGTGCGGTCTGGACCGCACCAAACCGCAACCCAAACCGTTTTTTTGCGGTTTGGGTTGGTTTGCGGTTTTAAAATTGCTATTTGGGTTATGATTTCAAGCAACCCGCGGTTTGCGGTTTGGGTTGGGTTTTAATTTTTGTAAACCGAAACCGTACCGTAAACTGCAATTTTATATGATTTTTTTTTAAAAAATTTTTTATCTATTTTGATTTTTTTTTAAATACATTTGACAAGGTGGCATAGTAGTATACAACTGAAAAAAGAAGTTTGAGGTAAAGAGCTTGGACACTTTTAATAAATTATTATTTATGTTTAATTATGAAGTCAACTTCATATTTATTTGGACTATTTATATTTATTAACAAATTTTTTTTTACTCTTAGATTACAAAATTAATGTTGCGGAGGAAAAAATGGTTAAACCGCAAACCAAACCGTTTTGCGCGGTTTGGTTTGGGCAAAAGTGTGGTGCGGTTTGGGTTGGGAAAATGTCAAACCGTATATTTGCGGTTTGGGTTGGGTTACATCCCAAACCGCACCAACCCAAACCGCGAACACCCCTAGGCATAGCACTTCAACCCTTCCCCTAGAACCCTAACAACACTTAATTCCTCATTTCCTAAATCTACTAGGTTGTTGTTGTGCTTAATTTATTTCATCGAAAAACTAGAGTTCTAAAAAATCGGAATTTCGGATCGCATCCAATCTAGAGTATGAAAATACGGATTGGATTGGATCGGATTCAAACTGTAATTGGTTTGGATTCGGATTGGAAAATTGAAATCCAAATTTTGTTCGGATCGGATTGGATTAAGCCCTAATCCAAACTGCACGCCGAACTTTCACCCCTACTAACTTCCTAGTTGCCAATTCCCAAAAGAAAACCTAAGAAAGGGGTATGGCTGCCAATACGAAAGAAAGAAAGAAAAAGGCATGGAATGAAAGCGACGGATTAGTGCATCGTAAAAGTTAAATATGGTTATTATAGTGTTCCCTCTAGGGTTTCTCCTTGGAAGGCTTTTTTCTCTCTAGGGTTTCTCCTTGGGAGGGTTTTTTCCTAGCTTCCATCGCTAGGGTTTCTTCTTTTTTGATGGTTTTTCCTTCATTCTTTACCCTCCTTTCTCATTCTCTTTCATCTCTTTTCTTCTTGGCCTCAATTGTGAATCATTGTAAGGGCTTCCACTGGTGTTCATACCTGTGGTAAGCCCCGAAAACTCCTTTAATTGCTTCCAATAAGTATATCCCATCCTTAAGATGATATTCACTTTAGGGTGTTCAATTTCTTTTTGTGTTCATATGATGAAGGAGGAGATTTAACAATCTCTATTCTCTTTAAGAATCTAGAAGACCATGGAAGTATTTTCACCCAAACGATTATGCATCAGCGGATGTTAAGCCGAATCAGAGCGAACTCACATATTGTATTGCTTCGGATGATGTTTTTTATTAAGGCTATTTTTAATCAAATTGCGATGTATCTAGTTCTTAAGTGTTATATACTTGTGTTGGAATTTTCGATTTTTCAGAAATTGATTGTAAGTGCTGTTTGGCTATCCCTTATGAATGGAATCCTTTTTCTTCCTGTCAAAAAAAAAAAAAAGAAAGCAACGGATGTTATGTAACTCAGCACACTCACACAGATAGCAACCAAGAGCGAGCCCACTGCCCACAGACCCCACAGGACAGTAGCCATTAAGCTAAAGCCACGTGGCACAGCTACGCAATCGCCAGTCGCCACGTGTGCGCCTCTGGCTGTCTTGGCTGACTCATCACCTAAGGTCAATTTATTTGATGTTTATATTCATACTTTTCGCCTTCTTTTATTTTTTCCAAAAGCAATTTTTGCAACTCCTATTTGTTTTATGGATTTTGGTGCGGGTGCAAATTTTCGTTGTTTTCCAAAAGAAATTAAGTGTATATATATTGTTATTGTTTAATTAATGTTGTTTATATTATCATAGGAATTACTAAATTAGTAATATCAATAGATTTTTGTCAATGATATTGACTTATATCATAAATTGTTAAGTTGAATGTTAATTTTAAATTTTGCAAAATAAACGTAAATTAATTATACAAGTTTGTAAATTTAAAAAAGAGTATGAAAAGTTTAATTTATATCATGTTATTAGATTATAAACAAGGGTTGATAAAACTATATTCTAATTTTGAAATAGATCGCAAAATTAAGGCACCAAATTAAACCAAAGAGATATTACCAGTTTCTCTTCAGCTGAAAAATATGAACAAAGAATTGTAATAGTTTATTTAAAATAATTGTTAGATGAGTAAGTCTCTCGTCATACTGTTTGACGGCCGACGTCAGAGAATCTTAACTATTAACTAAAGAATCGGAACTTTTACTCCCAAAAAAATAGTTATCAGAAAATCTTACCTATTAACCCAAAAATCGTTAACTTTTAACCCCGAAATCATAATGTGTGTATAGAGTGTGATGGCTAATGATGTTGGGCTTGAGTATAAACGAGCCTATTGGGTGTCATGGAGCGGTCTTATATAAGAAATTGTGTGTTGTTAGATTGTAATTTAAATAAAACAAATTTTTATATACTATTGGGTCGATTATATCAGTGGCTTCCTTAGGATTAAAATCCTAGATTAGCCCCTGCACACTAGGCGTGTGATTTAGTGGAAGTGTGGCACTCTTTAACAAAATCCTAAGCCTAGTAGGTTTTGACAGAACACTAATATCATATATTAGCTGACTAGTTAATTAGATTGCCATAACATTCATACTGGCCTTTTATCAAGAACCCTAGCCAAGATCTAAACCCCATATCATAAACCCTAAGCTTGTGAAAAAAGGAATATTAGATCTTTGCTCTTGTTCTAAGCTAACACTCTCAAGACGTATTTGATCATGTGGTGGATACCGATAGACGGATAGAGGGATTGTGCATTGTGATTTTAATAGGCTCGCTTCGTTCTAAGAAGCACGTATCAAGGGTATAACCTTTCTAGTATATTTTATGGTTCGAATTATACATGGATCTGGGCAAAGGATTTTTTTTTCTGCAATTCAATTAGATTGCATTAAAACCCAACACTTCGTCTACAAATTTTCCTTGTACATTCCCAAAACTCAAAATGTGTCTCGGTAGCCCTACTAATTGTGTAAGCTATTGTACTTGCATACTTAACATTACATATATGGCATACGTCTCAAGAGATCACCATGCTCTCACTTTTCCATGGACCATGAGGTGCTTTAGCAGCACATGCTTCGGGATAACAGAATTAAGGGGCTCGTCGATTACACTATATGTTTGAAAGCATCAAGAGTTGTAAGAATATATAATTGTCAATTTTCCTCAGGTTGGGCGTGAGGAAACCCCTTCCAACGTTTAAACTATCTATTTAGATGGGATGTAATCTAAAGAAATGTTGACAAGAGAGAAATATACGGTAAGTATAACATGAAGTAGTGTCAAAATGTCTTCTTACCAAGTACGATTAGAGTACTTATAGATGTTAAAGCAATTGGTAATAATTAGAAGTAACTAGCATGGTAGAAACAACAATAATATTTGAGAAATTAGAGACAGAAAAACAATAATATTTGGGATGTTGGAAATTCCTCCAAGTATTTATGATGGCTGTGTTGTTGATGAGTCGGACCTTCATCTTCACTTGGACTTGGTTGAAGAAAATCTCCTTCATGTGGTTGAAATTCCTTCTCCGTCCATGTCCATTGTGCTCCTTCGTCGAAGATGACATCTCTTGAGATGATTAATTTCTTGGATTCAGGCTGATAGAGACGATACTCCTTAGATTCTTCACTGTATCCAATGAAGATACATTTTTCTCCTTTTCCATAAAGTTTTTCCCGATTTTCTTTCAGGATGTGGGCATATGCTATGCACCCGAATACTTTGAGGTGCTCCACTCTTGGCTTTCTCTTATGCCAAGCTTCATAGGATGTCCTACCCTTTACAGCTTTCATGGGAGACCTATTGAGAATACACACTGCTGTACGGACAGCTTCGGCCTAAAAATATTTTGGCAATTTCTTTGCTTGCATCATACTACGGGCCATTTCAACAATTGTTCTATTTTTCCTTTCTGCAACACCATTTTGTTGAGGTGTGCGTCTTACTGTTAATTCTCTTTTGATTCCATGCTCCTTACAGAAGCTGTTAAATTCTTTGCTTGTAAATTCTCCCCCACGATATGTTCTTAGAATTTTTATTAAATGCCCACTTTGTTTTTCTGTGAGGGCTTTAAATTGCATGAAGTGGGAAAATGCTTCTGATATTTGCTCTGATATCACTGATGGAATTAGCAGGCGGAAGTTAGTGGAATTGTTAATATTGGATTTTGTATTTTGTGAGGTATGATGTGGCAAAGGATGTTTTTTTGTAGTGGAGGAAATGTACCTCCTGTTCTTCATAACTTGTAAAGTACATGGCCATATATATAGGTATTTGAGTCGGTGAATTTGCCGACATATATGCTCCTACATTTCTACTATTATCTAGATACTACTAGGCTAGATACATGTTAGATTTTGCTACGCTACTATACTCTAGATACTTCTAGCCTAGATAAATGTAAGATTTTTATTTAGACTATTCTAGATTTATTTTCATCATCCTTACTAGATTTTTCTAGATTAGTTTTCAACATCCCTAATCTAAAAAATCTTGTACTCCAAAATTCTTCAAAGGAAAATCTTGTTGATGCACTTGTCACCAACCACCAGAGGATATGTACTTTTGAGGTCCCATATTGGAACTCATGTTACCAACCTCCATTTTGTCAATATGACTTCTTAATTTTTCCGATCTTCTCATTGGTACTCTTGTTACCAACTATCATACTGATGCTCTTGTCACCAGCTTCGCCCAATTTTTTTTTCTCAAATTTTCTTTTGTTGTTGGTGCTCATGTCACCAATATTCCCCGCTAATACTTTTGTCATTAGCAAACTTCAAAATAAAGTTTCTTCTTGATTTTCTTTCCCAAAATTGGCAATCTCATTGTTTTTCTTGGTCCTGTAATTCTTTCCTACATGACCAAACCTCTTGCACTGCCAACACTGTGGCTTCCCTTTATGCCAACAGTTTGTAGTATCATGGTTTGTCTTTTTGCAAATATTGCAGGAAAGTTTTTGATTCATACCTTTGGATGATTTATTTTCTTCTTCATCCTCTTCATTCTTCTTGGCCATCTTCTTAAATTTTGCTACAAGTGCAGTTTCAACTACCTCTTCATTGATATGCCCGTTTTTTCTTTGTTCATGGGACTCCAAAGATCCCATAAGTTGCTCCACAGTAATTTTTGATATATCTTTTGTTTATTCAATAATAGCAACAATGTTATCATATTTTTCCGTTAAACTTAATACAACCTTCTTCACAATTTTTTCATCTGAAATTTCTTCTCCATATGATGTCATTTGGTTTACTATTTCTATTACCTTTGAAAAATAATCTTTCATTAATTCCCCTTCTTTCAATTTTAAGTTTTCAAATTCTCTTCTTAGAGACTAGAGTTTGATACTTCTCACCTTGCTATCTCCTTGAAATTCTTGTTGCAGGATCTCCCAAGCCTCCTTTGCTGTATTGGCTCTTAAAATTCTTGGAAATATTATATCCGTGACCGCATTTTGTATTAGATATAATGCATTAGCATCCTTCATTCTTTCACCCTCGAGCTGCCTTTTTTGAGCTTCGGTTAGGGTGCTCTCGTCTTCGTACTCCGTATATCCTTTATCGGCATAATTCCACAACCCATGAGATTTAAGTAATGTCTTCATTTTAATTTTCCAAAAATCATAATTTTCTCCCCCGAAAATTGGAATTGGGAAAGTTGGGTTGTTGAGTGCCATTATAATTTATGTTGTGTTTGGGTTAAATGTGTTTTAGCTAAAGTAGTGAGGTTTGGGAATTTTGGCTTGGATACCACTAATGGATTTATTAGAGGAAGTAGTTATTAGGCTTTGGTAAATTTATGAGTCAAAATTTTAATGTTATAGTATTTCAAAAGGGAGAACAATTGAGAAAATTTTTTATATTATTATGGGAAGATTTGTATTACGTACAAAACATACCAACACCTAGGAGCACTCACATGAATTTATAGTGCTGTAAGTCGGTTTACAACCGCCTAACTACATAGTTCTAGTTTTTCTTTTTCTTACTTGATCTTTCTAGCTTATTTACTAGATTTTTGTTAGGCACATTCTAGAATATAGATTAGATATTATTTTACAAAAGTAACCAAGATTTTTCTAGATTAACTTTATCCTAACATTCCCCCGTAATCTGAAAAATCTTGAATTCTGAGTTGTCTTCTGAACTCGATAAACTTTTCCATTAGTATTGCCTTCGTGAAGATGTCTGTGAGTTGCTCCCCCGTTTTGCATAATTGCAGTTCGATTTCCTTCTTCTCGACCAACTCGCGAATAAAGTGGTGTCGTATCTCGATGTGCTTCGATCTGCAGTAGAAGACCGGATTCTTCGTCATTGCTATAGTAGACATGTTGTCGCAGAATATGGTTGTTGGTTCTTCTTGTGTTTGCTGTAGATCGACCAATATCCTTCTAAGCCACACTGCTTCACATGCTGCACTTGTTGCTGCAATGTACTCTGCTTCGGCGGATGATAGCGCTACTGTCGCTTGTTTCTTTGATGTCCATGAGATCACCTTTGATCTAAGTTGAAATACATACCCGCTTGTGCTTTTCCTGTCATCCACGCTTCCGGTCCAATCGTTGTCTGTGTATCTTGTAAGCCTGTAATCGTCTTCTTTTTCATATAGGATTCCATAGCTCTTTGTTCCCTTTATGTACCTGAGAATCCTTTTTGCTGCTGCTAAGTGAGCTTTACTTGGCTCACTCATGAATCTGGATACTATGCTGACAGCATGTACTATGTCGGGCCTAGTATGTGTGAGGTAGATGAGAGAGCCGACCAAACTTCGATATGTTGATGCATCGACCTTCTCTTTGCCATCGTTCTTAGATAGTCTTTCATTAAGTACCATTGGTGTAGCCAATGGCTTGCATTCGCTCATAATGTTGAACTTCTTAAGTAGGTCGTCTGCGTATTTCTCCTGTGAGAGAAATATTCTTCCTGGGCTTTGCTTGACTTGCATACCAAGGAAGTACTTCATGGCTCCAAGGTCGGTCATTTCATATTTCGACATAATTGTCTTCTTAAATTCTTTAATCATTTTCGGATTAGTGCCTGTGTAGATAAGATCATCTACATAAAGGCACAATATGAGAAAATCTTCCCATAATAATATAAAAAGTCTTCTCAATTGTTCTCCCTTGTGAAATACTACAACATTAAAAATTTGCCTCATAAATTTACGAAAGCCCACTAACTACTTCTTCCAATAAATCCATCAGTGGTATCCGAGCCAAAATTCCCAAAGCCTCTTTACTTTAACCAAAACACATTTAACCCAAACACAACATAAATTATAATGGCACTCAACAATCCAACTTTCCCAATTCCACTTTTCGGGCCAGAAAATTATGATTTTTGGAAAATTAAATTGAAGACATTACTTAAATCTCATGGGTTGTGGAGTTGTACCGATAAAGGGTATATGGAGTACGAAGACGAGAGTACCCTAACCGAAGCTCAAAAAAAGCAGCTCGAGGGTGAAAGAATGAAGGATGCTAAAGCATTATATCTAATACAAAATGCGGTCACATATATAATATTTCCAAGAATTTTAAGAGCCAACATGGCAAAGGAGGCTTGGGAGATCCTGCAACAAGAATTTCATGGAGATAGCAAGGTGAGAAGTATCAAACTCTAGTCTCTAAAAAGAGAATTTGAAAACTTAAAAATGAAAAACGGGAAATTAATGAAAGATTATTTTTCAAAGGTAATAGACATAGAAACCAAATGAAATCATATGGAGAAGAAATTTCAGACGAAAAAATTGTGAAGAAGGTTTTATTAAGTTTAACTGATTAATATGATAACATTGTTGTTATTATTGAAGAAACAAAAGATATATCAAAAATAACAGTAGAGCAACTTATGGGATCTTTGGAGTCCCATGAACAAAGGAAAAATCGGCATATCAATGAAGAAATAGTTGAGACTGCTCTTGCAGCAAAATTTAAGAAAATGCCCAAGAAAAATGTTGAGGATGAAGACGAAGAAAAATGTTGAGGATGAAGACGAAGAAAAATCATCGAAAGGTATGAATCAAAAACTCCCCTGCAATAGTTGCAAAAAGACTAACCATGAGACCGCAGACTGTTGGCATAAAGGAAAGCCACAGTGTTGGCAGTGCAAGAAGTTTGGTCATGTAGGAAAGAATTGCAGGACCAAGAAAACAATGAGATTGCCAATTTTGGCGAAGAAAATGAAGAAGAAAATTTATTTTGAAGTTTGCTAATAACAAGAGCATTGGCGGGGTAGGTTGGTGACATGAACACCAACAACTACAAAAGAAAATTTGGAGAAAAAAATATTTTTGGCGATGGCTGGTGACACGAGCATCAGTAAAATAGTTGGTAACATGAGTACCAACGAGAAAATCAAAAAAATAATATTGAGAAGACATATTGAGAAGATGGGTGTTGGTAACATGAGTGCCAACAATGGAACACAGAAAGTATATATCCTCTGGTGGTTGGTGACAAGTGCATCAACAAGATTTTCCTTTGAAAAATTTGGAGTACAAGATTTTTCAGATTAAGTGGGAGTGTTAAAATAATGTTAATTTAGAAAAATCTTGGTTATTTTTGTAAAATAATATCTAATCTATATTCTAGAATGTGCCTAACAAAAATCTAGTAAATAAGCTAGAAAGATCTAGTAAGAAAAAGAAAAACTAGAACTATGTAGTTAGGCGGTTGTAAACCGACTTAGAGCACTATAAATTCATGTGAGTGCTCCTAGGTGTTGGTGTGTTTTGTATGTAATACAAATCTTCCCATAATAATATAAAAAGTCTTCTCAATTGTTCTCCCTTGTGAAATACTACAACATTAAAATTTTGCCTCATAAATTTACCAAAACCCACTAACTACTTCCTCTAATAAATCCATCAGTATTTACTTAGAGACTATAAAATCCACCAAAACAAGGAATATTTGTTGTATTGATAATAACTTCTCCACTAAAGCTTTTGGCTCCCAAAATCTCTCTCTTAAGGTATTTCATAAAACTAACCCAAAACTTCTTGTATCACCACTCAATAATTAACATTTAACTCACGCCAATAAACCGAGGTTTCTAATTTCCTACGCAGGCTGGGCATGCATAGTGCCCGCCTGAGCAAATAGTCAAGAAGCAACCAGGAAGTTTGCACCCAAATTTTTTTTACTCTAGCAAGACTCATGTCAAAGTGACATCTCTTTACATATGAAGCAAAGCTGCTCCTTGATAGTCTATAAGATACTAAATGTCAAAGTTTTCAAAAATTTGACAACAAATTATAAATCAAAGTAGAAAGAACAAAGGACGAAATACTATTCAGACTCACACTACAAGGAAATAGGTTTTGGGCAACAAAAATATTCGTCGCCCAATGGGACAAGTTCGTTGCACAAAGGTTTGGGCAACGAAATTTTTGCGCGCCAATTTCGTCGTCTTAGGTTCGACGCGCTTTACATTTTAGGCGTCGAATATCGTGTTCGTTGCACAAACAGTAGCTTGGGCGTCGAAATGCTTTCGTTGCTCATAATGCTATTTTGTGCTACGAGTTCTTTATATCGTTGCCTATACTTGACACAGTTTTGGCGACGACAACTTAACTTTCGTTGTCCATATTATGGAACTTTGTGCGACAGGCACTATTTGTCGTTGCCCATTGTGTGTTGTAACCTTACAAGAATGCTATATTTGGGCAACAACATACTTTGGGCTACGAATTGCTTTACCTAATTTCAAATCTCACGCTAAATTCAAATAACAATGTGCAACACCTAATTAGTTGCCCAAATATTCATATATAAGTATATAAACTTCATAAAAACAAATTTGAATAAAAAAAATAACTTATTAAAAACAAAAGTATGATATAATAAAAGAAGTATTCATGGAATAGCAAATTGTAGACAACCGGTGGACTACATAATAATTTTCAAATTCAACATCCGACGTAACTTGAATATCTTACAAAATTCAAAGTAAATCTAAAAAAACTAATTAGCACTACCATAATCTACGAAGAAATTCACATAATCCAAGCCTTGTCATACTTCAGATAGATTTCCTCTGCTAATTTGGGAAGATAGTCACGACCCATTGTTCCTGATAAAAGCGAAAATGTTATTAGGTACCAATGTTATAAAAAATGGGGGGGGGGGACTAATGATCTTTTTACTCTTCCTCCCAAAAAAAAGCAATATGTACATTTGCACCAATATAACTACCAAATATTAATTACAGTATATAATGACATGCTCACGCATACAAATACATACATATAAGAATTATACTACGCCCTAAGATCTAATTACATATGCTACATTTAATTTAAACAGCTTCAAAACACCTAATTTAACATTCATTAAAAACAAATCATAAGCATCCAATTTTTATCCAGGTTATAATAGCAGATTACAAGCCACAATCACTTATGACTTACCCACTAGGGTGTGTTTATAGACACCATATTACCAACAACCAAGCACATTGCACCCTCGATCAACACACATGATCCCATCTCATAATTTGATCCCTCTCCTCCTCCTCTACAACAGACCACAATAACCCTCATAGGTCTGTCCAAACTTCTAGCTGCATCCATCATAAGCTTAAAGGGGAAACATAATTCATATAAAGCTAACTGAACGCCTCTCGTTCACAGAACATCTTAATCAATAAATATTCGCCTAGGAATTACGGACAAATGACAACCAACTGGAGTTATAACTATTTTCTGAAAACATATAGTAGGTGGCATTTCAGAAAATAACATTATCTCCAAAAAGTAAGAAGTAAAGCTGCCACCAACATACTTATGAACCTAGCAGGGGTAGAGATATCAAGTATGAATGCTCAGTCCCCATCTAGACTGGTGATCAATGATCCGGATTACTCAAGCCAATCCAGGATTCATAATGGAACAAATACATCACTTAATAGAAGGGAAAGGACACAGAGGATCAATGTGGACGAACACTAAAGATAAATTCTTAAATCTTGATTCATGCTGTTGAAATTATGGTTTTGGAATTATTGTTGTTGCAAGTTAAAATGGACTAAATCTAAGGTCAAACTACTATTAATATGTTGCAAAGTAGTATATGAGCGAACACCTTAAAAATTGGAAGTAACCAAGAACGAATTCTAAACAGTTTCCAAAATAAAAGCTGAGAAGCTTGTGAGGAGGTATGATGAGTTTCTGAGAAGCTGAATCTAGTTATTGTAGAAAATTTGTTCAAGGAGATAAAATGTTCAAGACCTTACCAGTCCAGCTTCGAATGAACATCTAATCAAAAAGTTGACTCTATCGGCATCATTGCCGCCTCAGCAGTCTGTCACCCACCAGCACGGAAAAGACAAAAGTCAAAGAAATTGCTAAAATTGGGAAATCAATGCTCAATGAAAAAGTGAAGTTATTGCTAAGTTAAATATAGTGTGCAGAATTGAAATGCTAAGTAACTCCCTTGAAGCACACAACATAAATAAATTGAGGGGACAATGCACTAGTGTTACAAAGTAGTGTAGTGTTTAACCACCTTAAATTCTGAAGAATATTCTACGTTAAGAATAGATAAAATATTTGCTAGCAAGAGAATATACACCAGAAACAGATCATTAGGCATTAAAACCCTCTTCAGAGTCAAACTGAGCAAGATGAAAAGATCAATCAAATGAAGACTTTATAGCGGCTTCTTATCTTCTATCAATGTAGGGATGGCATACCTCTTCAGTCAAATCTAGAGCACCACTTATAATCGTAGTTTCATCATGGGTAAGTTTGCCTCCTTTGCCAGCCTACACTTCGACCTAGGGATGACAACGGGTCGGATCTGGACCTGGTCCAGGTGGACCCGGATCTAGATCCGTTTTCATACGCTGGATCCAGATCCGACCCGGATACAGTGGGTCTGAGAATGTTAGACCCGGATCCGGGTCCAAAACGGGTCCAAAATGGATCTGGCATAATTTGTATTATTTTACCTACTTTCCATATAAAAAATAATCCCAATTCAAAAAAAAAATCAACAATTAATAATTTTACTTTAAATTTGCAGCTAATTCAACAAGCTTACAACAATTTGAAACTCTAAAAATGAATTAGATCTAGAAAACTTACACTAATTAAAATTAAAGAAACAACTTTGCAAATTCCCAAATTCGTAGTTGAATCAGATCTCACGACTAGTGGTGCCGCTGATAGTGGATGGTGGTGCCGCTGGTGGTCGCCCGAGCGAAGAGAGAGAAGGGGGGGAAAGAGAACCGTTGGCAGTGGAGGTCGTATACTGTAGGTTGCGACTTGCCAAACAAAGGAGGCACGAAGAGAGACACGAAGGAGAGGGACACGATGGAGGGGAAGAAGAAATACACACAGGAAGCCCGGCAACGCTGAAACTCGTCGTCGCCGCGGAGATGCTTGAAGAGAGGACCACCAACTTCGAACGAAAACCCGAGTTACTTCGAACAAAAAAAACGGGGGACCACCACACGTCGTCGCCGCCCGAGTAACTTCGAACACGTCGTCGTTGCCTGAGATGCTTGAAGAGATGCTTGAAGATGCTTGACCACCAACACACAAGGAGGCTGGCGAGAGAGAAGAAGAGTGAAAGTCAAGTGAGGGAGAATGAATGTTAGGGTTTAGGGATTGAAGGGGAGTGACGTGAAAAAAGAAAGAAATGAAGGTCAGGAGGCTTTTAGAACAATAGAAGAGGAGAGGAGGCCCAACCCAACTTTGTTTTTCAAAAAAAAAATGGATCTCGGATCCGGATCCGGGTCTACTGGACAAATCCGGACCCAGATCCGTGGACCCGGATTCGACCCGGATCCAACGGGTCCAAAAAATTAGGATCCAGACCCTGAAAAACGGATCCGGGTCCACGGATCCGGGCCGGGTCCATGATCCATTGCCATCCCTACTTCGACCAAAGTAATCGAAGGATTTGATAAGATCCTAAGTGTATTCCTAGGAGAAAGCATGAGAAATTGCTAGTGTTACATTATTAAGCGAGCATGGTTACCTCCTTGCTGTGGATACTAACAAGTGCTTTCAATTGAGCACATCTGAAAAGTACCTCGTTATGCCCTAGTAAACAGTCTAGAACCTGACCTTCCAAGAGATATATATGCAGACCATAGTTAGTAATAATGGATCATATTGGATCAGATCTATTGATCTACACATTGATTATTTTGCGCAACCATCAAACTCAGCAGGATAGTGTCCAGCCAATCTAACATAAAAGCATCTATTGAGCATCTTACCAAAGATATCCAACAAAACTCCTTCCACTAATCTTGGGAAGATAATGAAGTGAGTTGCTACAAGGAAAAGATATTGTACTTTCCTAACTAAGTTGCATTGCAACTCCATCAATTCTGCAAGAAACCAGCACTTCATATAGGGTACTTGAATGTTAACCATGCAGTATCAGGTCCTTCCATAAATTAACATCAGCCCAAGGCTAACTTGGAATAAGAGCTTACAGCAAGCACTACTGAACCTATTTTAACATATTCGAAAGTAACTTAACAAATTTAGTCTTAAAGAATCCTAACCCTAAATGTTTATTGTCTTGCATTATGGCAGGCTGAAACTAACATGGCATCAGATTTATCTTTTCATGTTTTGTGGTATGTTTACTATATACCCCCCTCCCTTGTATGACTGGTAGGTAGCAATATGGATTTCTTTCATTCAATTCGGGAACTTACAGTAGCTTAGGTAATAGTAATGAAATCAAACGCATTACACACACAACAAAAAAATAAACACATAAACAAATTGCATCAAAAATAAAACAGAGAAAGCCAAACCAACAAAGCCATGACAAAGATGCCGAGGAAAAAAGACGGGATATCAATGAAGGAGAAAGGAACGCATTGAACTTGAAAAATACCAATCAAAACCTTCTAATTCACTGGTAAAAACAAAAAAAAAAAATCTAAGCAATTCAAGAAAACATTGACAATTTCATACTAATAATTCAAGGGTAAACAACTGTTTTGCTTGACATTGATTCGTGACTTAGGGCAAATAACAAAAGATACCAACATTGACGCCGAACTTGCTGCTAGTCTCACCGCTGATCTCCGGCAGCCACCCACATCAACATCTGCATAATTTAAAAAAGTTAGGGCAGAGCACAAGAGGGTATGAATTGACCATCAATCGAATTTTCAATCATAATTCAACTTATCGCCAAAGAAACGGCTGAGAAACGTCGAGATGCTGAGAAACTTACCACCGCTGATCTCTGGCAGCCACCCACATCACCACCTGAGAAACGTCACATGAGATACGTCAACAGTCGAAGATACATCACCACCTGAGAAACGCCATCACAATTAAACTCATCACCTGAGACACGTTGAAGATCTCGTCGTCGAAAGTGTCACCAATTCGCCTGGAAAAAGAGAAAGATGAGGGCGGAACCGAAGAGATTGTGGGTTGAGGAGGAGATGAGCCGTGAAGTCTTGAGGGTGTGAGAGGAGGAGAAACGTACTTGATTTCATGGGAAATATTTAAAGCGGGTTTTTTTCCGCTATTTTTTTTTGGGTATGGGCAACGAATCATAGCTTTAAGTGGCCCATTTACTAAATAAGGGCAACGAAATGAATAGTTTTGCCTCCTAATAAATGTAATGGGCAACCCAAACTTTTTCGTCGCCCAAATATGAATTTGGGCAACAACAAAAAGTTTAGTCGCCCCATAATGTACACTAGGGCAACAAAATCAACTCGTCGCCCTTGATTTTGATTATATGGGCCACAAAATTCAATTTTGTTCCCCTTGAGTTTCAAATCTGTCGCCCAAAACCTATTTTCTTGTAGTGCGATCATGGTCCTCTCGTATAGTCGATAGAGCAACATGGGTAGTCCCAATTAGTCGATTCTATTTTACCTGATGACATTGGGTGCATATGCATATGGCAAGTATGCGTATCATGAGACCACACTGCCATGAGATACTCTGGCCCACGACCCTTTTGGTTAATCGTAATAAATGATGGTAATGGTAATACATTATTGTAGTGTAAATTTGTAAAAGAAATCTATGTCATTGACAATGGTAATGGTACTTCATCCCAAAATAATATTCATGTTCTTTCTAAAATTTCATCATCATCCGTTACCACTTGGGAATTAGTATATTGAGTGATAATAAAAATTTATGAAGGAAAGTCCATGTTTTGTGATGAAGTTTCATGACTATGAATATGGAAAATAAAATTTATTTACAAATTTATACGAAATTACATTACCGCTACTACCATTTATGACCACTTACCAAACGAGCCGCTAGTGGTTTAAGGAATAATGCTATTATTCCCGGCCTGTTGACTGTGGCTATTGATCGGGGTCCGATACCTTACACAAATATAATAATTTTAGGAGTTGTTGGAATATTGCACTTTTACATTGCATATGAAGGCTTTGGTGTTACAATATGATCCTACTCAATTCGTACGCCAAATAATATAATACAACACACACACACAATAAGTAAAACAACAAGTCGTCATTCTGAATTTTGCTAATGAAGCCCCACATGACCGAAGACTACTATTAGCAATAATTAATTAACGAAGCCGCCGGCCACAATCACAGAAGTGCAGATTCCAGAAATTCTAGACTACTGCCACCATCATCAGCTAGAATAGAGCTTAGAACACTCTTTTTTATTGGTGAACAAGAGCTTACAACACTTGAGCCGATGGATTTATACTTTAGAAGGCCCATGTCATTTTTAACTGCGTCCACTCGCTTTACCTCCTGCCTGTATCCAATGTTACTGATTACCAGCGTCGGCGAAATCGCCGTGCATTTAGGTACTGCCGCTTCTGCTCTATGAATTGCTTGAGAGATTGGATCCCAATCGTTCTGAAAAGCTACCATTTTCGCTTTAAAAGCTGTTGTTTTATCCCCCTTAACAATTCCCTGTTCCATAAATTTAAACCGTGCTGCCTCCGCAACCATTTGAATGGCAATAAGAAAAAACTTGGCCTCATCTTTACCTTGGTTTAGAACAGCTTCTTGTTTTCCATAGACCCTTTTGATGGCGCCGTCTAAGTTTTGAGTTCCTAATACAATGTTATTCCTAGTTACTCCGGCAGCTGGTTCAAGACTGTTGTAGTTGCCTCCGAATCTAGTCGTTCGTTTTGTCGAACCAGGGAAAAGGCTATTCTTGGCAGATTGAGGTGCATCACCTAGGAAATTAGCCCGGAATTTACCATTATATTTTACATTGTCTTGATAAGCCCACACATATAAATCTTTAGCGTCAATTCCTAAAGTCACCCATTGTGTGTTGCTAAACTTAAGGTCTACTAAAACATATTGTTTGCCTGTTAATGGAACTTTTCGCGTAAATTGTAAGCCGCAAGCCCTGGTGGGGGCTTCCACTGCATTGCGGAGTCTTGTTAAGAAACTTGAGTATCCTTTTAATGGCTCAACACCGTATGTTAGTTCGAATGTTACGGTGGTGTAGCTTAGTTTCTTGCCAACTGCCTCATCTTCGGTTGTTGTTGCTGTTAATGGTACAATCACCACTACCATTATAATGCACCACCGAATCCATCTTGCTGCTGTCAATGCCTTCATATTATTCTTGTCACTGTAATGCATATGTATCATAATATAAAATATGAAAACAACACAGCATAATGAGCATATACTTCCTTTGTTTATTTTATAGTTACAAGTGTTTTAACTTTCATGCTGTCCATCGTATAATTATAGATCTTTAATATATTTAATAATCTACTAGTAACAATTACTCTAAAACAAAAAGTTGATGTTCAGCAACAGAGGAGAATCTTAGCTGGGGCGAGTAAGGTCCCAACCCTCCAATTATATTTTGGCTTATATTAAAGGTATGTTGTTTTAAATTTACATATAAAAGTCGTATCTTAGAACAGTTAGAAGTGAAGGGACCGTCGTTGGGTATCACACTAAACAAATCCAACCTTTTGGTTTTAATTAAGACTTTTACAGTCATATGATAAAAGTTGTATCATGAATCCAAGATTTTAAACTTAAACTAAGCATGTTTATTTTGAAAATTGACAACTGAAAAGTGGAAGCTGTTTTTTTGCGGTTTCCATATTTTGTTTTTAATTTTTAGAAAAACTTATTATAAAGAACAAAAAAAACAATAATGAATGATAAATATTCAATTTTTAATCTATTGGGGGTTCAATTCTTGGTCCCCTAGTGTTTTTTCCTTGTTCACCACTGTACATTGAGACCGACTAAACATCTTGCATAATGATATTTATTTGTATAAGTTAGCAACAAATCTTTTTGAAATTTACATATGAACAGTATGCAAAAGTGAAAGCGTAGCAATTAAAAGAGATGGAGGAAGTGTTAAATAAATTTACATATGAATAGTATGTAAAAGTGAAAGTGTAGCAACTAAAAGAAATAGAGGAAGTGTTAAATAGCAAGTAATCTGTATTGAATTGTTAACTACGTAAATTATAATTGGATTAAGAAAATTGCAACTTTTAACGAAAAGATGACGTTTTTTTGGCTAAAGCAACGACATGAATACTAATAATTTCGAATAAGCTCTACTAATGTCAGGATTGAAAAGATATTCCTAATATAAACAATAGAAAATCTTGCGTGCATCGAGTGCACAATAATTTATTATAAGACTCTTTCACTTTTAGACTAAAAATGTCGCTTTTTAAGTCCACAGGGGTCACTTTGTAAGTAAAAAGGAGTTGCTTTTAGAGAAAAAAGCCGACTTTTTACCTTAAAAGGATCACTTCTATGGTGTGATTCCTTTAGGACGATAAATTTCCCCCATCTTAGGACAATTTATTGTACACCGGCCTCATTCTAAAATTTGTAAATGAACAAAAAAATAGAAGAAAAATGGGAATAAAAAAAAGATATAGATAAAGAAAAGTTCGGGGTCTACGAAAATAGTGCTAATAATTAAGAAAGTTTGCAAACAAATGTAAAAGAAAAGTGTAAAAAAGATCGAATGACTAATACTCTGTTATGTTCAACTTATTTCAGAAAAAATAAGTTCAGATAAGATAAAATAAGTTAAATAAAACGGATTAACTATGTTAGACAACACAATAAACTAGGATGTAAGCCCAGATAAGATAAGATAAATTCAGATAAGATAAGATAAATTCTGACAAGATAAGATAAGTTATGATAAGATCAGATAAGATAAATTCATATAAGACAAAATAATTTCAGATAAGTTAAAATAATTTGAATTAAACAATGCCTAAGGAAGCATTAACAATGTGAATTAGCGTATGATGGAAAACGCATAATTGGTAACTTACGAAAATAGAGCTAAGGCGTTGAGTGGATGAAGGAGAAAGTGGTAACTAGGAGGATGCTTGAAAGTTTTTTAGCGTCACAAGTTACTACACACCGTCTTCTATAAATAGGCAGACTTGGCAAGGGACTACACAAAATTAAATGAAATCACAGAATGACGAACTAAAGGATATATAATACGCTAGTTATGGAGAAAGGCTACACATAAACAAGGTTTATGTGGTCCCTACATACACCACCAATAAAATTGTGCCACATCAACTGAGGGGAAAAAAAAGGAAGGGAAAATGGAGAACTCTTGGGAGGGAAAATTTTCACTGATTTGCGCATGGTCCTAGTTGGCGGTAAGTTTGGAGCCAACATTTCATTGCTTCACCAAAAAACATTTCCCTCTCGGGTAAATTTCGAAAAATTACTGAACTTCACAGTAACTTTTGTTCTAAGTTGAAGTTCCTCCATTACCGAGCAAAGCCATTAAAGCCGATAACTTTTCCGGCCAAAAAATTTTCCGACGAGCAACGTTTTCTCCTCAATTAAGAAGTCAAGGGTTCTTGTAGCAGAAATTCATTCGTCAACTGACTTAACGGCATGAAAAATGCATTAAAGATAGCATCCATTCTTATCCGGCGAGAGTAAGAGCTGTCGAAAACTATTTTTCAGGGGAGCAAATATAACTTCATCCATCAAGCATCCAAAAGTGGTAAGCATATGTAAATTACTTGTTAATTTCTTTAAATTTGAAGAGGCCAAATATATAGAAATCGAGTGATATTCATGAACTTCTGAGCTTAATTTACCGGTTAATATAAGTATTAGCTAATGGTGAGAGTATAACCATAGTGAATGAGTGAGTATTCTAGTATTAAAACAATAAGTTGTTTATGATAAAGGATAGCTCCAGTAGTTCGGTATGATGTAGAAGATGAAGAAGATGAGAGAATAACGTCGGAAGTTTTTAGGGTTTGTAGGTTATGAGCAAGACTGCAGTGGTGTTGATTAATTTTTTTTTTCTCTTAGTAACACAATTGTACAATATATAAACTTAATAGGGATTTAATTAATTTCATTATACATTTGTATTAGTATCACAATTGTATAAAATGGTAAATGAATAGGGAAATTTTTAGTAGTATCATAATTATTTAAATAGTATCTAAATGTAGCTTTATTTAATAACAGTGCAATGGATAATGTAGAAGGACAAGGAGAATTTATGATTGAACTCAATCAAAGTTTACCTGAAGAACAAGTACAGTTGGCCTTGAATGAGAAAGTCGTTGATAATGTAACAGAAAAAGGGCTGCACTTCGACTTGAATGAGGAAGTAGTTCCAAATGTAATAGAATTAGACGAAGAAGAAGTGAATTTGAACGTGAATGAGGAAGTAGCGCAAAATGTAATAGAAATAGCAGAAGATGTAGAAGTGCAATTGGAAGTGAATGAGGAAGTAGCGCAAAATGTAATAGAAATAGCAGAAGAAGAAGGAGAAATGCATTTGGAAGGCAATGAGGAAGTAGCGCGAAATGTAACTGAAATAACAGAAGAAGAAGTGCACTTGGACGTGAATGGGGAAGGAGGGGGAAATGTAGCAATTGAAGAAGATGTTCACTTAAATGAGAAAGAAGTTAGAGATGTAATTGATATAGAAGAAGAAGATGATGTGAACTTAAATGCGGAAGAAGTTGAGCCAACAAAAGGAATGTGTTTCATATCGGGTGTAGAATTTGCCAAGCACTGTCACGACTATGCTTATAAAAAAGGGTTAGAGTTTTTTGCTAGAACAACCTATTTGATGGAGGAATACAAGCAGAAAGGTGTTAAAAGAATAGGGGTGGGAGATCAAGAGCCAAAGTACCATATGATGGCCAGAATACGATTTTATTGTAAGAAGGGGGGATTGAAACAAAGTCAGGGATCAAATGTTACAGGATACAAAGTGTATGTTGATGCACGCATGAAAGATGGAAGAATGGTGATATGCACTTGTAATCTAACTCACAATCACGACCTTAATCCGTCGTGCAACAGATTTATGGTTAATTATAGGAATATTGATGAGGCAAGTTTCGAGAAAATGGTCAACAGTGACGTCGCGGGTATACCCTTATCAAAGAACTTCAACGCGATGTTGGTCGAAAACGGAGGGCATGATAACCTAACATACAATCAAAGGGACTTGCGGAATGCAGTGAACGTCCATCGTCGTAAATCGAGAATCGAAGGAGATGCAGCTGCTCTTGAGAAATACTTCGAGAAGATGAGAAAAATGAATAGTGAATTTTACTACAGCATCGAGAAGGATGTGGAAGGGACGCTGATGAATGCGTTTTGGTCTGATGCAAGGAGCAGGGCTGCATGTAAGGAATTTGGAGATATAATCACCTTCGACACAACCTTCTTGTGCAACAGGTAAGTTCCCTTTTAGATCATGACATACTATACGTAGTTGAACAAATATGTAGTAGTATTGATTAACGAGAAATTATTATTGTAATGTGAAAGTAAAGTACAGGTATTTAATAAATAATATAGTATCATAAATTATAACTTAGTATCCGTTGACACCTGTAAATGTCATATAGACTGTAAATAAAAAATATGTAGATGGACAATAAATTAGTATCACAAACAATAAACTTAGTATCTCTTTGTACACCTGCTACATGATAGTTGTATATGTCAGTTGATAACACTATTATTCGTTTTTGTCTCGCTTTGTTGAAAAGGTATCGAATGCCATTTGCTCCTTTTGTTGGCGTAAACCATCACGGGAAATCAATCGTGTTCGCAGCAGCATTGATCTCACACGAAGATGCCGAGACATTTGTGTGGGTTTTTAAGTAATGGCTATCATGTATGGGTAAAGCACCAAGGGGTATCCTCACTGATCAATGCAAGGCCATTGGAAAGGCTGTTGCTACAGTTTTTCCAGATATCCCTCACATATTATGTCTGTGGCACCTACTTCAAAATGCATGGAAGAACTTGGGATCTTCTCGAAAAAACTTCACAGAAATAGAAGAGTGCATGCTTACAGTTGTCCACGATTCTCTATCTACAACCGAGTTTGATGAAGCATGGGGGCCGATGGTAAAGAAATTTAAACTCGAAAACCATACTTGGATGAAGGATGCATTTGAAATGAGGGAAAGATGGGCTCCTGGTTATTGGAGAAGCACATTTTGGGCTGGCATGTCATCAACACAGAGAAGTGAAGGTATGAATCGATTTCTTCAAGACTTATGTGTCCCTCAATACCGGGCTGCTTCAATTTATTGAACAATACGAGATGGCCATGAGAGGAAAAGCAGAAGAAGAGAAGATATTAAACTTTCGATGCGTGAATGAGCCCCATGCATGTGACCGGACCATACTAGTGGAGGAGGTGTTCCATAAGGCATATACGAATGCCAAATTTCAAGAGATGAAAGACGAAGTCATTGGTCTAAAGTACACGAACATTTGCCAAACAGGGGGTGACGATACTATGACTTTTTACAATGCCGATGAAAAGGTTCCATATCCGATATGGAAATCAAAGTGGAAGCATTATACTCTCTCCGTTAGCAAGGCAAAAGGTGATTATTCTTGCTCATGTAAGCTTTTTGAATTTAAAGGTATTTTGTGTAAACACATAATACGTGTGATGGAGGTGGAAGAAGTTGAATCCATTCCCGCAAAATATATATTGGATCGATGGAGGAAGGATGTTGTTCGATCTTATGAGGATATCCGTGTGTCATACTACAACCCGGATGATTCACTACGTGTGCAGAAAATGAGAGAAATATATCAAAGACACAAGTACCTTCTTTCATTGGCAATGCATAATGAGAAGACTTTCTTGATGTACAATGAAGCGACGGATAGTGTTCGTTGCGCCTTGGAGGCTTTTATTGGTATAGATAGCAACGCTACAGATGAACAAGTGTGGTGGGATCCCTCGGTGAAAAGGGTTTATGGAAGGAGAAGGCTGCGTCCGAAACACTGCAACCTAAGACACCTTGATAGGTGTGTAGTGCATGCCGAAGGTTGCACAGAAGACCTTGTAGACAGACGACACACAGGACGGGCTGCCAAAGGGAAGTCGAATAAAAGGCGAAAGCGCAAACAAACTAAAGAGGATGAGGAAGTGAATGAGGTAACTAAAATTTAACGTTAAGGTGATTTTTATGAAGAATGGTATATCATATTATATGTTACTAATTTTAATATTCTTATTATATGTTACTAATTTTAATATTATGTTCCTTATATGGAACTGGGCAATAGGAAATCGAAGAAGAAGGGTCTGAAAGCGATGACCCCCAGTCGAAGAAAAAGCGAAAACGTAAACAAACTAGGGAACGTGAGGATGCAGTGAATGAGGTAAATTAAATTTTGCGTTAAGTTGAATTTTATGAAGAATGGAATAGCATAGTTTCACGATGTAGCCGTATATTTTTAATAGTTAATGTTACTAATTTTATATTATGTTCCTAATATGGATTTGGGCAAAAGGAAATCAAAGAACAAGGGTAAGAAGGCGATAAGCCTAAATAGAAGAAAAAGCGAAAACGTAAACAAACTCAAGAACATGAGGCAGTGAATGAGGTTAGTAAAATTAAGTGTCACGGTTAAATTTAAATTTTTATTTGTTTTTAATATATCAAGAATGGAAACTCGAAATATCATGATTCTAAGTTTAATATTATGTTTCTTATATGGAACTGACAACTAGGATAATGAAGATCAAGTGGTTGAAGGTGATGAAGGGAGTAGTCGATGTGTGGGTGGCCAGAAGATAGCGAAGAAAAGCAGGGCAAGTCAAAAATTGAATATTGACTTGAGCTTAGGGTTGTGAATTATAGCAACACATAAGTTATTGATTGATGTTATTTGTGATTGAATTATATGATGTCTTGTAGTAACGGTTGATCAAAATTAAAACATAACACATATTTGAATATGATTCTAGTAAACTAGTAAAGTTTGAAAAAGGTGGGAAATTTTGTTGGCGACTACAACTATCATGCTACTAGAAAAGGTGAACCTGATTACCAAAAAAAAATGAAGTTATCTGGGACAATATTTTCACAAAGCCACACATAAAGTACTATGTCATAAGCTGTTTTGAAATAGTCTTCCATAACATACTATTTATCCAAGGTGACAACACATATCCCATAGTCACCTAATTGTTACGATCACAAATAAATTTTAAAAACTTTACATCATATCTTGTTTTCTACCGATCGTCCACAATGACTTAGCCACATATTCATCGTTTTATACTCGTCATCTTCATTACCCCTCAAAAAAAATATTATTCATCATTATGTGGCTTGGTATTTCATTGGTGACAGATGACAGTAAGTATTCGAACGCATACTTACGATAAAGCATCTCATCATCCAGGTACCACTGTACAAAAGAAAAATTAGAGTAAGCGTCATTTATAATTCTTGCACATTTAACATAAATTATATCCAATTTTGTTCAACACACCTTGACATAAGGAAGCACATTATCGACCAGACACAAAAGGTGTAACATAACTAGCATCCCAGAGTCTTCAATGCATCTTTCTTTGGGTATGAACTCGTACGATTTAAGCGGCCAACGAGTTAAATTGCAATTGGTGAAGCAGGTTTGGTCAGCGAGCTTCAGTGCTTCCATTGTGTACTTTTTCTAAGATCAAATCAAATAAAACCCTCAAAAATCCAAACCTTCCGACTTTATGGATGGTACATGAAATGTACACTTAACATGTCTTACCAATAGAGGGAGGACTTGATTGACGGTGCGATGGCGAGAATCTGAAGTGTCCGCAACAATGATGTATAATTTCTGCTTTCTTAGACTGGCCGACAACAACATCCATCTCCCCTTATAGCAGACAGGCATGAACACCTGCACATGTAAACGCATAGAATGAATAGAAAAAAAAGCGATATGTAACAAAAGAAAGAATATATGATTAAATTTTAAATATATAGTTATGTCGCCAGTGCATACTATTGTGTTTCTAGAACAAATCGAAATGATATAATATAAAATAACCAGTTGAAAAATTACTTATTTATTACTCGTATTATGTTGTCGAAAATCAAAATAATTTAAGACATACCCTGGCAACATTTGTGAAAGTCACACCAGCTTCGACGTCACTCTTAAGCATAGATCCACCATGCCTAGGGGTGAGCACAAAACGGTCCGGACCGGAATTTGGACCGGACCGGACCGGACCGGAGATTCCGGTCCGGTCCCCGGTCCGCCGAAAATGATGATTCCGGTCCACCGGTCCTGTCCGGTCCAAACCCGGAAAATTCCGGTCCGGACCGGTTGGACCGGAATTTCTATTATTTTAGTAAAAAAAAAATTTATATGTTAAAAAAAAAATAAAAGGCAGAAAGTTATAAATTTAAAAACCTACTATTTATTCTTTTAGGATTATTGACATTAAAATTATTAATTTTTAATGTATATAATTTATAAATATATTTAAATAAAATAACAAAGATTTTTTTTAAAAAAAAAAAAATTTCCGGTCCAAGAGGTCCAGGACCGGACCGGAATTTTTCAGGTCCGGTCCCCGTCCAGGAAAACCCCGGATTCCGGTCCACCGGTCCAGCCGGTTCCGGTCCTGGACCGGTGCCCACCCCTAACCATGCCGTAGTGTAGCTGCCCTGCTATTTCCATTCCCTTTTTCATTCGCAATGATGGCGCACTAATATAGATAACCGATTTATTACAACATATGACATAAACTTCCATCAATTCATAAAAATATAACTTCCATGTATGAAAATATAAATACCAGGTAAGAAGGAGGTATAATATATCCATCTCCAACAACAGGTTTAGCTAATGCGTTGTGGTTCACACTCATAGTAAAAGTCGTCACGATCTTCGATTGGAAAACACCAAAGTTAGACGAGGAACGTAACATAGAACAAAAACTCACTAAAACCGTGCACACCGTGAACATGTGATGTGATAGTTACCTCAGGACTAATACTCCCACCCTTTTTAAACGCGGCGTGCAACATTCCTCGCGTGAGGGTAAAAGCTTTGCACTTAAAAAGTTCCAATTCTTTCACTCTGAATAACAAAACGAATTTGAACTGACTATCATATTCACAGTGCATAAGTACAATACCAACATAAATATTTATATTTAATTGCGATATATGATATATGAACGGTAAAGAAAAATGAAGGCTTACTTGTCTGAGATAGATTTCTCGTCCACAACCCAATTAAACATTTTTGTTACGGTCCGTCGAAATGTTGGTGGCTCAATATTTGGAAATGTGGCCGTCTTCTTGGTCTTCTTTCTACCACTAGTATCTTCTTCTTCCTCTTCCTCTTCCTCTTCTTCTTCTTCTTCTTCTTCTTCTTCTTCTTCTTCTTCTTCTTCTTCTTCTTTTTCTCTTTCTTGTTCTTCTTCTCCTTCTTCTTGTTCTTCTTCTTCTTCTTCTTCTTCTTCTTCTTCGTCATACCCCTCTTCCTCCACGTCTTCCTCTGCCTCCTCATCCTCCTCTTCTTCCTCCTCATCTCCCTTCTTCTTCTCATGATGTGTATATTTCTTCTTCTTTGATTCCTTCGACTTACCCTTTAGGTTTCCGAAGCATAAAATATATATTAATATAAAAACATAGAAATACCTTTAGTGCATGAGTTCCATGCGGAATAAAAATGATGTGTTACTAGTGAACAACCTCGTTGCGTACCTTCCTCTTTAGGGTTACATTCGTATCTTGCGTAACTTTTCTCCTCGTACCAGTTATCTGAGGCTGAGGTTCATCATCATCACTGCCTTCAGATCCAGAGGAGTCATCATTTTGCCAGGGGGGTATAGTCATTTGTTCCCCTATAGGGTAATCCTGACCATACACCACATTCCTGACTACCTACAATTTTAGGTCAATAATATTTAACCATAATTACATATTGATACAATTAAAAATACTTACTGTCTATTTCCCCACAAACACAAACAACATCCGTATAAAAATATTGAGTAGTATACTATTCTAAACAATTAATTATGTATAAGGACATGACAATCTGACCTCTGCTGCACCAAAAGTTCCATCCGCGAATTTGTCGGCTGCAATAGCCTTCTCAATATCTGCTTGCTGCCATGCCCTTATCCTGGGTTGAAGTTTGTTCCATCTCATCCCTTTACCATCAATGTTTAGCCTGTCCAGGTACGCAATCTGCAACACCACAATCAATAACAACCGAATAATTACATTTAGAGAAATTATTTTGTTACCAGGAAACTCATTTTTTTTATTAATATAAATACTTACCAAAAGAACCAAGGCACATCCTTTGAAGCCGTCACCTTTGTCTTGCTTTGTGGTCTTTACATTCCAATCAAGAATCCATTTAGACCAATTCCATTTTTTTGGGTTTTCTATTATCTCTCGACCAAGTACTTTGCACAATGTTGGAGTAATAAAATTGCTCTTGGTCACACACAACACTTGACCAAGGGAGTACAAAATAAAACTCCTCAAAAAATTGCGCCAGTTTTTTCTTTCCTGGACGCACTTCTGATGTACTATAGAATATCGAATGCCACCAACATTATTGTAATATTCCTTCCACTTATTGTACTCTTTGTCAGACCCCTTGACGTCAGGAATTTCAAAGGTTGTGCTTCCGAATGGCAAGCCAGATATCCACCCAACCATATTCGCGTCAATTGTGATTATATAATCGTCGCAAATACGCAAGGTTTAGACTAACATTATCCCACCGCGTAACCAACCAGTTCATGAAAAATATGTCAAAGGATTCAATCTTCAGGTCCAGTATAAATTGGAACCCCGCCTTCTTTATCCAATTTCTCCTTCTTTTGTCTAGAACTGTAATGATTAGGCGCAAATCATGCGGGCATGCGCGCATAACTGGATACTGCCCTCAACAAAACATTTATAATTATATAATAACAAATGTTAAGTTAATAGTAACATAACAATAAACTTTGGTAATATAATAATTATAATATTCAGATATCCACCTACGGTTACTAAATATCACAGTAACATAACCATTTATCATCCATACAGGTATAGAAAGTGGTTAAATATCATAATATGTACGTTAGCCACATATATGTTAACTATAGCAACAAACATATTAACTAAAGTAACGTTTTCTCTTTTGATACTAACATGATTAATTCGTGACCTAACAGTAATATGATAAATAGTAAAACTAATATATTGTCATTAGTAACATAGTTACCTTAATAGAAGCCTTCTCAGACTCTGGTTTCTTTGGTCTACCACGCTTCCTCTTTTGAGGCTCACTAGCCTCCTTTGTTGTGAGTGATAAGGATACCCCTGCAGTACTCTCATCCTCAATTGGAGGCTGTGTTGTGGCCGTCGAGGATACCCCCGCAGTTCTCTGAGTCTCAAGTGAAGGTTGTACGTTGGTAGAAATTGGAACTTTCGTGGGTTCACCTTGGGTGGCTGGCGTAACACGGTTCTGTTTCTGAGCCTTGTCCGCCGGTTTTGAACCCTCTTTCCTCCCTTCATCACCACTCTTCCTCCCTTTCACAGACTGTTTCCTCTGTTTATGTTGTTCTTGCTTTTTCTTCGAATCCTTTTTATTTGTTCCCTGTTGCTGCCTCTTCTTCTCCGCTGGTGCTGCTTTCTCTGCAGCCTTCTTCTTTGGCTCCTCTTGCCTCTGCTTGGCTGCTGCTTCTTCCTCCTTCTTTCTATTCTCCTGCTCTATCCTCGCCTTCTCTGCTGCTGCTTTCTTTGCAGCCTCCTTCTTCTTAGTCTCCTCCTCTTGCCTCTTCTTCTCTGCAACATCCTTCTTCCTAGTCTCCTCCTCTTGCCTCTTCTTCTCAACAGCCTCCTTCCTATTCCCCTCCTCTATACTAGCCTTCTCTGCTCTTTCCCTCTCTGCAGCCTCTTTCTGTCTGCTCTCTTTCTCCCTTCTGTCTCTCTCCTCATCCTCCTTTCTCTCCTCATCCATTCTAGCCTTCTCTTGTCTTTCCCTCTCTGCAGCCTCTTTCTGTGTGTTCTCTTCCTCCCTCCTTTCTCTCTCCTCATCATCTTTTTTTCTATTCTTCTCATCCATTCTAGCCTTCTCTTCTCTTTCCCTCTCTGCAGCCTGTTTCTGTTTGTTCTCTTCCTCCCTCCATTCTCTCTCCACATCATCCTTCTTTCTATTATCCTCCTCCATTCTAGCCTTCTCTGTTCTTTCCCTCTCTGGCTCTTTCTGTTTGTTCTCTTCCTCCCTTCTTTCTCGCTCCTCATCATCCTTCTTTTTATTCTCCTCCTCCATTATAGCCTTCTCTGTTCTTTCTGATGTGACCAAGTTATATGCGATTATAGAGTGTTGAGAAGTCCATTTTACTAAGGTTTAAGGTTTAAAAATGAGAGTTTTACTCATCTATACCTTAGTGTGGAGAAGAGGGAGTTATGTTGAATTAGCGATATTAAAGGAGATTTAAGGGTATTTTGTGGTTATATGTGTTTATGATCATTTACAGGTGGATTTCCATCCTGTGTTTGCGATCCATTCAACATAAAGAGATCACAAAGTTCTTTGGAGTCTAGAGTTATATGGTGGAGGCATCCAAGTTTATCCTCTTTGTGGCTCTACGGCATTGTTTGCCCACCAGGGGCGTTGAAGAGCCCACCTCGGGCGTGTATAGAGAAGGTCGGATCCTGGGCAGTAGCGAGTGCCCGAGCTCGGCACCACACTCCCACGGCCCGCGCATTTCGAGCCACACAGGATCATGTCAGCGTCGCATGCCCGACTCGCGCGCAAGACATGCCCGAGTCGCGCATATCGAGTGAAGGCTGAAGCTTGGCAGCAAGACAGGCCCGAGCCGCGCACCAGCATCGCGCGAGCCGCGCACTTCGAGCGAGGAGTGTTGTTAGGCAGCAGCGAAGGCCCGAGTCGCGCGCCATAGGTGCCCGACTCGCGCACTTCGACGCGGCTACGACTCTTCGGCAGTTTTCTGCTTTCCTGTGGTTTTATTAATTAGAAAAACGTTTTGTTTTTAGGGGGGAATTCTGGACTGAATTAGAGAGGATAGAGAGAAGAACCCTAATCCCTATTTCTCCCTTTTTGAGTTTCGAATAATTAGTTTGAAGATTTGCTTGATGGATGCTATGTCAATTGTAGCCTAAATCTAGTCTTGAGAACGGTTAATCAAGCTTCGGTCTATTATTGTGAGGTTTCTCTTTGTTAACTTTTTCTTAATTATAATTGTGATTTCTTGATTTTAATCTATGATTGTGGTATGTATTGCTAGGAGTACTACTAGTTTATACATTCGATTTATCATTGCTAGGATTTAGAATTGATGCCGATTCATCTGTTCTTCTTTCATGAGTAGCAATTTAGGGTTTGATTAATGAATCTGATTATTCTTGATTAATCACTAGAGAAATCACAAGTTCCAATTTGAATATGTTGTGCTAGCAATTTGTTAATTGGCTCATTGTTTCCTAGTTCGTTGATGTTCTATTGATTTGAATTTAATCTCTGATTAGATTAGATTAATCTTTAGTTCAAGTTTTATGATCATCTGATTGTGATTGTTTAACGGTACTTTTGAGGGAAAGGAATTTGATTTCCAACTTTGAGTAATTAAGAGTAAAGTTACACATTTGAGAAACCAATGATCAATAGTATGAATCGAAGTGGCCATTAACCGAACTCAAGATTCTTCTCTTCTTGATTACATTACTTTTTGATTGTTCTTTAGTTCTTCATATTTAGTTATTCAATTCTTTAATCCCAAAACCCCCATTTGATCTATTATAAGCACGAGTTAGTCCCCAAGTCTCTGTGGATTCGACCCTACTTCCCACTTACAATTATTTGTATTGGAAAGAAGGAAAATAAACTTTTATCTTTGGTAGCGCGTACGACTGCGTCCCACCACTTTCCCTCTCTGCATTTTCCTTATGTCGGTTTTCTTCCTCTGATACATTTTCCTATCCTTCTGTTGCTTCTGTTTCCAAATTAGACGACTAAGTTACCAGAAACATATAATGTAATTCTGTAAAAGACAACTATGTTACCAGGAAAATGCTCACTTCCTCATCTAATGTAGGTTTTTGATCTGACTCTACAGGCATTGATGTCTGTTGTTGTTCAGCATTGCCAGTAGATTTTCCAGTTGGACTACGCTCCGGGTTAATGTAAGAAATTGTAATAGACAATTAAACATGTTTCCACATACGTTTATCATCATATATAGGACTAATAAATTGACTATTAGGAAATGTGACAGGCATAACAAAATATAAATACTCACTTGCTCATCTGATGTTGGTTTTGGAATTCCCTCTGGAGTCGTTGCTTGTTGTTGTTCTTCAGCATTGCCAATAGATTGTTCAGTTACATTCCCCTCGGGCTTAATGTATCAAAATTGTAATAGACAATTAAACATGTTTCCACATACATTTATCATGATATATGACTAATAAATTGACTATTAGCAAATGTAAAAAGGCATAAAAAAATGTACTACTCACTTGCTCATCTGTTGTTGGTATTGGAATTCCCTCTATAGTAGTTGCTTGTTGTTGATCTTCAGCATTGCCAGTAGATTGTTCAGTTGAACTCCCCTCGGGCTTAATATATGAAATTGAAATAGACAATTAAATATGTTTCCACAAAAGTTTCATATGTTTAACTTTAAAATACAAAAGATTCAAGTTATTGATGTTACTAGAAAATAGTATATGTTATGAAATATAAAAGGCACGGGTTATTATAATACTCACTTGGTCATGTATTGTTGGTGTACGATCTCCCTGAAAAGCCATTGATTGCTTTTGTTTTCCATCATTGTTGGTAGAACTCTCGTCAGCCTAATTCCAAGAAAATTCCGTATTTGTAAAATAATTTCCAAACACCATTGACATAATTGGGTGTTTTTGTGTGGGGGGGGGGGGATAACTTTAAAAAAACGTAAAATTCAGTTATGAATGTTACAATAAATATAATATATGTACTCAAATATAAAAGTAACAAAAAAAAGTGAAATATATATATATTTAAATTAATTTAAGAGCAATGTTCTTCTAAGTGACTAGAAATTCCCCTCAAAATAATAAAATAAAATCAAATACAAATTTACCAGAAATAATAAAAAAAAAAAATTACCAGAAATTAGCGAACTTGGAATTACACACAATGAAAAACACAAATTACCATAGTTGACGAAACGGATACTCTTGAAATATTCATGACGTCAGTCCAAAAATCTTCGACCTGGTTTGTTTGTGAAAGTTGATCTCTGCAAACAAGCACCATGCATAAAAGTTCATCATATATGGTCGAAATTGACTTGTTATTTTTTCACAAAAATAAATGTAAACATGCAATCGGAGTGTAGTTCAAAAAAATAAGAGTTGATACTTGAAATTTCATTAACGGCAATTACAAGGTTTTTCTGTGAAGATTAGAAACTCGAACAAACATACAATTTCATAAGCAAAAAAAAAAAACCCTTACTTGTTTGAAGTGTTCTCCATGGAAAGTACTCTCAGTTTTTTAATGCAGTTCGCTGGTTAGCAGACGAAGTATTCTTTGAGTACTTGGGGTTTCAATAAAGTGACATTTGCAAAAGCAAAAGATATCTCTCATATTTTTAATTTCCAATACTGAGCAGTTATTTTAAAAATTTTCAATTTCACGCAAAAGATTATAACCAAGAAATAAGACTAATCACTAACCCTCCCAAAAAAATTTATGTAATAAAAAGCTTTAGTTTAAGTGTAAATGAAAATAATGTTCAAAGTCAACTTAGGGAGGTATAGTAATTAAAAAACTTCAGATTATAAAAGACTAACTCGTATAATAATTACTAATATTACTAAAATCATGCCCGGTGTCAAGACTAATTACTAATATTAATATTATCATTAAGGGGTTAAGAGTAATTACTATAATGGAGGGAAATCATTATGTGGTTATGATTAATTAAATCATAATCATAATTTGATCATAACCGAGAACTCTCCAATATAATGTATTCCTTAATAGTATAACAGTAATAGAAGTCACGAATTTCGCTTACATATTTAGGGTTCCACTTTCGGAAACATGATGTATATGCCTTAATGGGGTAATACTAATCCAATCCACGAGTCTATATTATCTATCTTAGTCCAAA
The DNA here is from genome assembly GCA_947646795.1 of Beta lomatogona. Lineage (NCBI taxonomy): Eukaryota > Viridiplantae > Streptophyta > Magnoliopsida > Caryophyllales > Amaranthaceae > Beta > Beta lomatogona. Next base: position 1,049,420 of record CANSNZ010001376.1, on the reverse strand, counting down.
AGTTTGTATGTATCCAGTTGATCACCGACACCTATGATCAAGTAATCTCCGAACCCTTTATTTGAACCAAGAATTAGGCCTTATTAATAATTTCTAAATAATTATCTTCTTATTTCAAACATCATAACCGAGCACTCTCGAATATAATTATGTACTGTTTAATAGGATAACAATAATAGAAGTCACGAATTTCTCTTACATATTAAGGGTTCCACTTTCGGAAACATCATGTATATGCCTTAATGGGGTAATACTAATTCAATCCACGAGTCTATAGTATCTATCTTAGTCCAAAAGTTCGTATGTATCCAATTGATCACCGACACCTATGATCAAGTAATATCCGAACCATTTATTTGAACCAAGAATTAGGCCTTATTAATAATTCCTAAATAATTATCTTCTTATTTCAAACATCATAACCGAGCACTCTCGAATATAATTATGTACTGCTTAATAGGATAACAATAATAGAAGTCACGAATTTCTCATACATATTACGGGTTCCACTTTCGGAAACATCATGTACATGGCTTAATGGGGTAATACTAATTCAACCACGAGTCTATAGTATCTATCTTAGTCCAAAAGTTCGTACGTATCCAATTGATCACCGACCACCTATCATCAAGTAATTCGTATGTATCCTATTGATCACCGACACCTATGATCAAGTAATCTCCGAACCCTTTTTTTGAACCAAGAATTAGGCCTTATTAATAATTCCTAAATAATTAGCTTCTTATTTCAAACATCATAACCGAGCACTCTCGAATATAGTTATGTACTGCTTAATAGTATAACAATAATAGAAGTCACGAATTTCTCATACATATTAAGGATTCCACTTTCGGAAACATCATGTATATGCCTTAATGGGGTAATACTAATTCAATCCACGAGTCTATAGTATCTAGTCTATCTTAGTCCAAAAGTTTTTATGTATCCAATTGATCATCGACACCTATGATCAAGTAATATCCGAACCCTTTATTTGAACAAAGAATTAGGCCTTATTAATAATTCCTATATAATTATCTTCTTATTTCAAACATCATAACCGAGCACTCTCCAATATAATTATGTACTGCTTAATAGTATAACAATAATAGAAGTCACGAATTTCTCATACATTATTAAGGGTTCCACTTTCGGAAACATGATGTATATGTCTTAATGGGGTAATACTAATTCAATCCACGAGTCTATATTATCTATCTTAGTCCAAAAGTTTGTATGTATCCAATTGATCACCGACACCTATGATCAAGTAATCTCCGAACCCTTTATTTGAACCAAGAATTAGGCCTCATTAATAATTCCTAAATAATTATCTTCTTATTTCAAACATCATAACCGAGCACTCTCGAATATAATTATGTACTGTTTAATAGGATAACAATAATAGAAGTCACGAATTTCTCTTACATATTAAGGGTTCCACTTTCGGAAACATCATGTATATGCCTTAATGGGGTAATACAAATTCAATCCACGAGTCTATAGTATCTATCTTAGTCCAAAAGTTCGTATGTATCCAATTGATCACCGACACTTATGATCAAGTAATATCGGACCCCTTTATTTGAACCAAGAATTAGGCCTTATTAATAATTCCTAAATAATTATCTTCTTATTTCAAACATCATAACCGAGCACTCTCGAATATAATTATGTACTACTTAATAGGATAACAATAATAGAAGTCACGAATTTCTCATACATATTAAGGGTTCCACTTTCGGAAACATCATGTATATGGCTTAATGGGATAATACTAATTCAATCCACGAGTCTATAGTATCTATCTTAGTCCAAAAGTTCGTATGTATCCAATTGATCACCGACACCTATGATCAAGTAATTCGTATGTATCCTATTGATCACCGATACCTATGATCAAGTAATCTCCGAACCCTTTTTTTGAACCAAGAATTAGGCCTTATTAATAATTCCTAAATAATTAGCTTCTTATTTCAAACATATTAACCGAGCACTCTCGAATAGAATTATGTACTTGCTTAATAGGATAACGAGTAATAGAAGTCACGATTACATAGTTTGTAGATTTGTTGAAAAGGTCATAACCCGTAATGGGGTAAAACTAATTTTTTGTTGGATTAGTAACGTGTACTATTATTGTGCATAATAATATCCATGTTGAGAAAATTATAAAGGGTTAAAATAAATAATTATGTTTGCCTTCATGCTTGAGTGGTCGATAAATTGGTTCGTGTATTTACATTTTCGTTTACATTAACATACTTAATCTCGCTCATATTATGTACTGCAAATAACTTATTAATATTTTTTTTTGGGAGGTTATTATTATTTTTTTTGGGAGGTTATTATTATTTTTAATATCAGAATGATTTGACAGCTAAATCTGAATTTGCATGCGTATCGATTCATTCAAGATCTATTCTCCTCTTCTTATGTAGTAGGTAAAGCTAGTGCAATAAATGCTCTGTCCATCTGAATGGTAGTGGTAAATAACTGGTAATAACCAATTTCATGTAGTAGGATTAACTAAAGTCGACTGTTCACTACCTAAGAATGAAATGAACGCCTAAAATTTACGATACTATTTTAAGGTAATATAATACTATAATATATTATTATATACAAAATGTTTTTTAGTTTTCGGATGAGTTTCTTTTTTCCTTTTTCCTTTTTCCTATTTTCCTCCATTATCATGAAATACACGTGTAATGAAACCCTAAACAAAACATATTTTTTCATTCTAAGAAATAAAAATTATAACTTTAGCAAAATGTGTCTTTTGATTTCCATCCATAACAGGAACCATATAGACGCAGTAACATATTATGTTTACTAGGATTAATATTTACTTGTAATTTTTATTAGTAACCTATTAATTTCAAAAAAAACCTTCCGTGTGGACTTTTCAAACAACTTAATCACTTTAACTTTTTAAACTCAATCTCTCTCTTGCAAACCATAACCATGGAACCTTCAAGCAAGGTCTGCAAAACCGAAGACCATCCACCTCATGAAGAATTTGGCGATTGGGATAACATTTTTGAACGTCATATACTCCCGAAAGTGACCGATATATTTGTGTTGCTAAAACTTCAGTGTGTCACGAAAAAATGGAAGGAAATTTTAGGTTCACGTATAAATGTAAACCAAGATGTGGACTGGAGTCAGATCGAGAATGTGTGTTCAAGGCCTGGACACATATGCGCGATTACGCATCATAATCTACAGGAGTTGGGAAACTGTGAATATTGTGGCTGGACTATAGGTTGAAGAACTTATGTGTTTGAGGAAGCAAAGGCTTTCTACATTAAAACACATGGTGGGTTAATGTGCACGGATTGGCGTGATTCATGGCCATGGAGGCAAATGCTTCAGGATGAATGGTTTGCAAAAGACCTTTGAAGACATTGTTATGTTCATGGGAATTTTATAGGGTTCTTATTTCGTGTTCATGGAGGAAAATGTTCTTACAAATTGAAGTTCTTTTGTTCTACCTTGAACACTTAAGAATCTTTTGCATGCATCACTTTATTAGGATTTTTAATACATTCTTATTTTGCCTCTTAAGTGTTAAGAAATGATCAGAATTCTCATTCTCAAGTGAGTCGTTTTTTGTCATATGTTAGGGGCAAAAAAATGTTGCTAATATAAAAATTGTATTTCTATCGTAATTGTTATAATTATGCTCTACAAAATAATGTTACTAATATAAATATTTTATTTCTCTTTTAACTAATAATACAAAATTCAGACAACCTCAAAAGTGGATGTTCTCCAATAGAAAATAATTATAATGATACGACATGAATTGTTCTGTTACTTTACTCATAATGGGCCACAAATTGTGCCACATCCCTATTACAAGCATTTGCCATACATTACACAAGTTGAAAACCTAACCTTTCTTAAAAAATTATTTGTTGTTCACTAAATAACATTAAATCTATCATAAAACCTTTGGTGTATTAAAATCCCAGCACTCTCGGTTATACGATGTATTCCATAATGTGGTGATACATATTCAATTGACGATTACATAGTTCCAATCTTAGTTCTAAAGGTCGTAAGTGTTCGATTGATAACCGACACCGAAAGTCCCCTTAACGTATATGACCAACTAATTTCCGATCCCAAACGTCTGGACCGATAGTGAATTACGGTCAAATGACTAACTAATATAAATGTTTTATTTATTGTAATTGTTATTATTATGCTATAATCTATATATGTTACAAGTTGTTATTTTTTACCGATATACTTTAATCAATTCAATAACAACTGATATCTATTATAAATAAATATAGCTCTAGCTACTGCCTTTATCCGATTTGTGAGTTGTATACCTATCTCCAAAAACATCATTACCGGTTGTACTTCATAGAGTGACATGAACTAAAGTAAGTAACATCGATTAATGTACTGGTTCAGCCTCTCACACTTATTTATAAATAATAAAAAATGCGAAAACCTCAAAACCGGATGTTCTCTAATAGAAAATAATTGCAATGATTCTACATGATTTTTTAAAAAATAATTGTTGTTCACTAAATAATGTTTAATCCACTGTTGCTTACATGTAACTAATGTAAGGTATAGCAATGTTACTAATAAAAATATTTTGGTTCTATTATAATTGTGATAATTACGCGATATTAGTTACAATAAATATTTTTTTTTAACAGGAAAGAATTGTTGTTATTTTGACTCATATCATTTAATCAATTACATAATATAATTTATTTGATAACAACTGTTATCTATTAAAAATAGATGGTGAGTCTCGATTAAAGAGTTGTATAGATTAAAGAACTACATCATTACTCAACAGTATTTACTATTTACAGCTAAAGCCTTTTATTTTAATTTTTTTTTTCCAAATTTACAACTAAAGCGTAGAGTGACATTGGTTAATGGACCGGTGAAATCACTCGCAGTTATATATAATAATAAAAAAATCAGACAAAATGAAAGACGGTTGTTCTGCAAAAAAATTTAAAATTTCACGGATGTTCTCCAAAAACAAAATAAGTAAAACGGATACTATAATACTTCTGAACTTACTGATGTAAATATAACGTTTTAATTATACTTCTGAATTTTACGGTACATTTGTTACAATTGTTGTTATTTTGACTGATATACTTTAATCAATTAAATAATATATGTTATTTGAGAACAACTGTTATCTAATGTAAATAGATGGTGAGTTTCGATTATAGAGTTGTATTGATTAAGTTAAATATTGAATACTTACGATCTTAGTTCAAACATATTAATCGAGCACTCTCGGCTAAACGATGTATTCCTTACTGTGGTGATACATATCCTATTGACGATTACATATAGTTCCTATCTTAGTTCTAAAGGTCGTATGCATTCAATTGATCAACGACGCCGATTGTCCCCTTAAATTAAAGCATTAACTACCTACTCTCGGATCCCATTAATTTGAACCGACAGGGATACTTTTAAGTTAAATAGTGAATACTTACGATCTTAGTTCAAACTTATTAATCGAGCACTCTCGGCTAAACGATGTATTCCTTAATGTGGTGATACATATCATATTGACGATTACATATAGTTCATATCTTAGTTCTAAAGGTCGTATGCATTCAATTGATCAACGACACCGATTGTCCCCTTAAATTAAAGCATTACTACCTACTCTCGGATCCCATTAATTTCAACCGACAGGGATACTTTTAAGTTAAATAGTGAATACTTACGATCTTAGTTCAAACTTATTAATCGAGCACTCTCGGCTAAACGATGTATTCCTTAATGTGGTGATACATATCCAATTGACGATTACATATAGTTCCTATCTTAGTTCTAAGGGTCGTATGCATTCAATTGATGAACGACACCGATTGTCCCCTTAAATTAAAGCATTACTAACTACTCTCGGATCCCATATATTTCAACCGACAGGGATACTTTTAAGTTAAATAGTGAATACTTACGATTTTAGTTCAAACTTATTAGAATGTGTATTTCAATTAGAATGTAATTCCCACAATTCCCACCATTGTCAACCAAACACTTTAACCAATTTCCCATGAATTTGAATAAATAATTTATTTCATATTTATTGCAATTTTGACTTCATATGCGAAACATAATTATGTTTAGTAGAATCATAATTAGAGTTCTAATATTAACCTACTAATTTTATAATAAACCTTACTCACTGTCACTTTTCCTACTAAATCTCTCTCTTCTTTCACAACCCATAGCATGGCATCTCATCAAGAATTTGGCGATTGGGATTCCATTTTTCAAGCGAATATTATCCCCAAAGTGAGAGATATTTTTGTATTGCTTAAACTTCAGTGTGTTTGCAAAAATTGGAAGAATATTATAGGTTCACGTATATATAAAAACCAAGATGTCGACTGGAGTTCGCTCGAGAAGGTGTGTTCAAGGGCTCCAGGGCTTGAATCAATGCAATTTGACATATGCCCGATTACGCATAATAACTTACAGGAGTTGGAAAATTGTTATAATTGTTTCTGGACCTATATCTTGGAGAACTTATATGTTTCAGGCAGCAAGGTCTTTCTACATCAGCACACATGGTGGGTTACAGCGCACCGAGTGGGATGATATATGTCAATGGAGGCTAATGCTTAAAGATCTAGATGAGTGGGGTGCAAAACAACTCGAGGGGTCATCAAGGAATAACTCGGTTTAACATTTCAGTTTTTTTTGTTCTACCTTCAAATATTAAAATGTATTGCATGCATGGCTCTTTTCTGGGTTTCTTTTTTAAATTTATTTTTTTATTATGCCTCTTAAATATTAAGAAGTGATCAGAATTCTCATTCTGAACTACATCCACTGTTACAACAATGTTACTAATATAAATATTATGGTCCTATTATAATTGAGATAATTACGCTAAATTTGTTGCAACAATTGTTGTTATGTTCACTGATATCTTTTAATCAATTAAATAAGATAAGAACCCTAAAAAAAATTATAAATTTACATTTAAAAAGTAAGTTATTTGAGAACAACTGTTATGAGTTATCGATTAAAGCGATACCTAGATTAAATAAAAACATCATTACTCCACAGTATTTACAGGAGATCTCTATTTACAGCTATCCTAAAGTGACATCGGTAAATGTAGCGGTTAAATCAGTCGCACTTAGATATAATAATAACAAAACAGTAATAAAAATATTAGACACACTGAAAAACAGATGTGCGTATGGCAAAAATAAATTACGACGATACTATAAGAAATCGTATCGTACTAAATTATTAAAAAAACGTATTGCGATGTGGCACATACCTAGTACGATTTGACGACTTACTCAGACTTACGTATTACGATGTGTTTCGTTTCCAGAGCTCCACTTTATTTTTCTTAAAAATATTAAATTACTCCTATTATAGTTTCAGGGGTCAGAACATAATTACTTATAGCTAAAGGCTAAAGCTACTGCAATTTAATTTTTGTCCACTGAATGGTACTGGTAAGTAACAAGTTAATATGGTCGGACAAAATCAAGTAAACTATGATTTACCTCATAATGAAATGAACATTTTTATTCCATAAAGGATACTATGGTTAAATTTTAGTTACTAAAAGAAATTTGTATATACTAAATGTTTTTTACTATCCCGGATTAGTTATTTTTCCCTATCTCCCTTTCACCTCCATTCTCAATTTAATAATGGAACCATATATTATATACAAAATTGTTGTTATGTTGACTTATATCATTTAATCAAAATAAAAAAACTAAGTAAGTTATTTGAGAACAACTGTTATGAGATATCATTTATAGAAGTAATTAGATGGTGAGTCTCTGACTCCGTATACAAAGCCCGACTCCGATTCGGAGGAGGATCGGAGTCAGATTTTAAAAAAAAAAATCCGACATCTGAATCCGACTCCAACTTTAAGTCAAGTATTCTTATTTTATTATGTAAAATAATGTATTAAATATGTTTAATCTAAAAATAATCGTAATATTTAGATTATTTGTACTATATATCATAAAATGTTAAAATAAAGTAATGTGTTTTAGTGGCTAAACTTTTCAAATGGAATCAAGTGTTTGTCGAAGTAATATTTCTGTTTTAATGTAACAAACATTATTAGTTTTTTAATTTCAGTTCCATTTGACGCCTAACTCATACTTCCAGAACTTAGGGGTCGTTTGGTTCAAAGTGTGGAATAGAAATTAACGCTTTTATTCCATTAAAGATACTATGGTTATAGTTTAGTTACAAAAAGAAATTATTATACACAAAAATGTTTTTTAGTATTTCGGATTATAACACCCTAGGAATTGTAGGAAAATGAAGGATTTGGAAATTCCTAGGAATTATGAGTTCCCACACAATAGAAGAAGGTAGTATAAATTGCAATGGGAATTGTCAACCAAACAATTCAACCAATTTCCCCTAAAAGAAAACATTAATAATTTTACCAATTTCCCATGAATTTTAATAAGTAATTTTATTTCCTATGAATTGCAATTTTGACTTCATATGCAAACCAATTGACTACTTAGATGTAGTAACATATTACGTTTTATTTTGTATACTTTTGAATAGTTTTTTAATAAATTTACTTTCGAATAGTCGTATTATTATGTTTACTAGAATCATTAATAACTTGTCGTTCTTTTTATGAACCTAATAATTTGATAATAAACCTCAAGTGTATAACAATAACTCCTTACTTTTATTAGTAGCATTGTACTTAAAAATTTTATAATAAACCTTATATGCAGTAACATATCATTCATCCTACATCCATGCATTTTGTATAGACGGTCCCTCAACTATGAGAAATCCTTTGAAGTTAAACCTTCCATGTGGACTTCACTATAAATAATACTTCATAGAATACTAACATCTGACAATTCACAACCCAATAACATGGCATCTCATCAAGAATTTGGCGACTGGGATACCATTTTTGAAGCCAATATTATCCCCAAAGTGAGAGATATCTTTGTATTGCTTAAACTTCAGTGTGTTTGCAAAAATTTGAAGGAAATTATAGGTTCACGTATAAATATGGACCAAGATGTCGAATGGAGTTCGCTCGAGAAGCTGTGTTCAAGGCCTGGAGACACATGCGCGATTACGCATGATAATCTAGAGGAATTGCGAAATTGTAGAGATTGTGGATATACTGTAGCTTGGAGAACTTTTGTGTTTGAGGAAGCAAAGGCCTTCTACATCAAAACACATGGTGGGTCAATACGCAACGATTTGGTTGATTCATGCCCATGGAGGCAACTGCTTAAAGATGAGTTCATTGCAAAACACCGTTGAAGACATCAAAATGTTCTTAAAAAAATTCTGTTTTGCATGCATGGCTCTTAATAATATGTATTTTTATTTTTTAACTCTTAAATATTAAGAAGTGATCAGAATTCATATTCTGAACTACATCCAATGTTGCTTATATGTAAGGGATTACAATATTAGTAATATAAATATTTTGTTGTATTATAATTGCGATTATAACGCTATATTTGCTACAACAATAGTTGTTATTTTTCCTGATATCATTTTTTGAATTAAATAATATATGCTATAAGAAATGCTATCTATAACAAGAAGTTTAATCGCTTACTGTTATGTTACTAAAAAATTGTGATTTTTACATCCATTGTCCATTACTAGTATGAATTTCAAACAAAATAACCAACAAAAGTATGAATTACTATGAATTTCAAAAGATCACCAGCAAAATAACCTTCATTCATTTCCTATTTTAAAAATATAATTATTCTTCACTAAAAAACATTGAATCTATCAGAATAACCTTTGGTGTATTGAAATGAGAATAATCTATTGTTAAATGGGTAGGTCCCACAAAACTAGGTATAACAACTCATAATTTAAGCTCATTTGAAAAAAATATAATATATATTATATATCACTTCAATGTCTCCTACTGTTTAACATTTTTTCCTTATTAAAATTTTTAAAAGAATAAAAATAAATTACTACATTAACTTGTCCATCATGTTCAGCTTCAGAAAAAATTTTGTTTTTGTAGTTATGTGGGAAAAAATTTATTTCAATCACAAATGTTTGTGATAAGTAACATTTATTTTTAAAAAATATTATACGTAACTTCACATTATGGACAACAGGAGGATAAGAACGATTTGATGTGTAATTAGACGTACCATGCATATCGTTCAGGGAGCCCTACTCATAGCTAAAGATAGTGTAATTAATGATTTATTGGCCTGTCATAATATGCAAAAAACTAAACTTCACTCAAGAGGATCCTACAATATTATGTTTAAGATTATGTTACTAAATAATATTATTATATACAAAATGTTTTGTAGTATTCCGGATACGTTTTTCTTTTTAATTTTCTATGTTACCTCCGTTGTGAATTACTAGTATGAATTTTAAAAAATAGTTTGCACTAGTATGAATTTCAAAAAGTAACCACCAATAATATGATTTAGTATGAATTTAAAAAGATAACCACCAAAATAACCTCCATTCAGTTCCTTTTTCACATCCATTAATCTGAATTATTATTATGAAGTCAGCCAGGTGTAGAGAAATTACAACAAATAAACCGTCTAACTATGGGCCACGTATGTTCTCTATATATATGGACATTCCCTTGGAACAAATAATTGTAAGAAAGGAACACATAATCTTAACTTCCTTCAATCCTTGTATTATCCACACACGCAAAGCTTTGTCATTCAAAAATGGAATTCGACAATGGTGATGGTTCGGATAATGTCAGTTTTAATTTATTTCATACAGTTTTCAATTAATTATCCATTTCCGTCTGTTATATTGATTCATCTGGTTTTGTTGATTATTAATCAGGACAACACATCATTTGCAGGAAACGATGAAGAAAAACGAGTTGATGAAAATGAAGCAAAAAAAGTAAACTTCGTCACTCAACTACGCTTAATTGCTACTAACACATTGGCCGAAATATTATTTATGTTCCTACGATAAAAAAATATCATACATTTATTGGTTATAACTTTACAACTTTACATATTTTGATTATGTTCTTCTTCAAGTAATGATTGAAAATTATTTTAACAAATTTATGGGACTTCACAAAGCAGAAATCGAAAGGAAAAGAGAAAGTCACAAGTACAGATTGTGAGGAAAAGGTATCATTTACGATTTATTGATACTAACTCATAATAGAATAAGTTATTTATGAAGATATGAACTAATATTATTATTATTATGAGTTGTTTATGTAATACTGTCATTTGTTATAACTTCACAACTTTAAAAGTATAATATCTTGTTTTGTGTTAACTTTGCAACTTAACTTGTTTTCATGCATTATGCGTAGTAGTGTTGGTGTAGTTGATATATGGAATATTAGATGTTGTGTGTTAACTTGTTTTTATTTGACGAATTGAGTGTTTCTAATATCAGGATGCTAAGTTATGGTAGTTGACTTCATGTGTGTTATTTAAATGTTAGTAGATCATGTGTGTTAATTTATGAACCAGTTAGTGATTTTCTAATACAGTTTGTATGTTTATTAGTAACATATCAATTATAGAACAAGATTATATTAGTAACATTATACTTTTCCAATCATTAACCTTAAATTAGTATGAACTACGATTATATGATAATAACACATACCCGGAAAATTTGTTTTTGTTGCTGTTAAATAAACGATAATACTGTTGTTTTTGATAACTGCACAACTTCTCATCTTTTGAATAGCTACGTACTTTATTATGAAACGATTTTGTATATTATAATTAACTAATTTGTATTGTTTGTAGGAAAAGACACGTAAGCGCAAGAGATGGATATGGAACAACCCTTTTGAAACGCCAAAACTCAAATGTGTCACTAAGCCAATAAACGAAAGTCTTGCTTGTGATTGTCTACAAAGGGTGATCTATATGAAAGAAATAAAACCAATTGGGATGGTGATAAGTCTCTATTTTATATGTGATTTTAGCTCGTTATATTACTTTTTGGTATAAGTTATGAGACTTATAATACGTTTTCTACTCATATTTTAACGTTTTAAGAGTTAAGATATTTAAGTAATAAAGTTGATTTAAAATATGAAAAATGCGCTCAATAAATTACTTGCTTGATTCTAGTACTACTTATACATGCTAATTTGTTTTTTTAAATTTTATAAAAGTAGTATGTGGTTGCTATACAAATACTCTATTTTAGAGTCCATCTATTCATTACCATATTGGTTTGTTTTGTAGGATAATTAGAAGAAGAAAGAAAAAAAGAAAAGAAAAGAAGCATGGAGAACAATCATTAAAGAGAAATCAATTGGATGAAGAAAGCCCAAATAAAATAAGCAAAGCTGACTCCTTGCTTTTGATCGAGGTGTGAAAACAGAGTCATCATCCAATGTTTATAATAAGAAGAAAGCCCAATGTTGTCAACAACATGCCGACAAAGAAGACACAAAAGATAAAAAAACCCTTCTTCTAGAGAGGTATAAAAGGGAGACGGAAGTCTCACAGCAGGAGAGAGAATAGAACGGAGACGACGAAGCAGAAGAACGCAGAGACGAGATCGGACGCGAGACGCCGCCGCGGGAGCTAGGGCGTTTTATCTGATTCTTCATCTGAATCTGGAGTTTCTTTCTCTCTTCTCTTAGTTTATGCTATCTAATTTCATTATTACTATGTTTAATTTCAGATTTTTACTTTCAATTAGTTGGATTAATTTAGTTTCAATGTCTAGCTAAATTTTTATGTTCTAGGACTAGATGTAGTCTTTTAATTTTCTCGTCAATGAATTGAATTATTGTTGGGTTAGTTTAATTGAAATTGCAATTTGATAATCTTGAGTTCAATTGCTTACTTTTGATAAGGGCCCTATTAATTGTATGTTTAAGGTATTGGATTATTAGCGGAAGTGAATTTCCAATATTAGTTCATGGGATTATTAAACGCTAAGTAGTATAATTTTAGGAATAGTTATACTCTTAGGGTGGTCTTTTATTGAATTCTTATTCTTAATGAGTTTGTTCTAAATTTTGTGACCACGGAAGTAGGCATAAGTATAGTATTCAAATATACTTTTTCCGCCTTGGAAGAGGGGATAATATACATTAGGAATTCGACCATTGCGATCTAATTATTTTACCCTACAATTAGTTTAATTTCATTGCAGAAGTTAATTGGCGAAATCTAAGTCCTGGAACTATTTCTCATATTTGATTCTTAACTATTGTTTGACGTTTTTAGTGTTAGAATTAGTAGTAGTTTTTATTTTATTAGTCTAGTTTATCACCACCAATCACTATTTCCGGATCGTCTAGATAATATTAGTGTCTTTTAATTTGGTAGTTGATTAGACCTCCTTGTGGGAAACGATATCTTGCTTACCCTATATTTACTTTAATTGACCCGTACACTTGCGGTATTTTAAGGTACTTTTAGGACCGACCAAGTTTTTGGCGCCGTTGCCGGGGAGGCAATTAGTTCAATATCATACTAAAGGGATTTTGATATTAATTTAGACTAAAGTAGTTTCTTAGTACTACTGTGTTTATTTTTACGGCCTACTTGTTTATTTAGCTAGTCTTGTGTTGGTTAAAGTAGAGTGCCGTTGTTTTTTTATTTTTATTTTTAGTTGATTTCATAATTTAGTGTTAGCCATTAGTTTATACATTTTTCTTGGTCATTAGTAGTTTTTGGATTCTAATACATTGTTTTAGAGAGCTGCATTCTGTGTCTTTACTAGTTTTGCTCATTTTTTGCATTTAGTAGTTATTTAGCATTAATTTTGGGAATTAATCTCTATTGTTTTATCCATTCTAATTTTTATATTTAACAACTTTATGCTCTTACGCTCTTGTCTCCTATTCTCGCATTAGTCTTGGTTTATGAATTATTAGTACTTTATTTTTAGTGTATGCCAAGGATTAATCGTACTTTGATTCCTTTTGATCCGTAGATCGAAAGAACAACTTTTGACACTAAGGAAACAAGAGGTTGGAGCAAATATAAAAGCCGCCAGATTTTAGATTTGGAGTACATCTTCTCTAAAGTAAGTCGAAAGATGGGCGACAACAACAATAATACAAAGCCTTTGCGTGATTTTGCTCTGCCAAGTGCTAGTGGTGCACCTTCAAGTATTGTAAGGCCTACTATTTCTGCTAATAATTTTGAGCTTCGTCCTGCCTTAATTCAAATAATTCAACAAGACCAATTTAGTGGCCTAGATAATGAAGACCCTAATGAACATATAATCACTTTCCTTGAAAAATGCGACACTGTTAAGTTAAATGGAGTGACTGACGATGTTATTCGACTTGGTTTGTTTCCGTTTTCACTTAAAGATAAAGCTAAAATGTGGTTAAAATCTAATCCACCTAATTCATTTACAACATGGGCTACATTATCTCAAGCTTTTCTTAGTAAATATTTTCCTCCGGGAAAAACTGCAAAGTTTAGAAACGATATAACTAGTTTTGCTCAACTTGATGGGGAGTCTTTATATGAAGCATGGGAAAGGTTTAAAGATTTACAACGTAAGTGTCCCCATCATGGTGTCCCTGATTGGTTGCTAGTGCAAACTTTTTATAATGGTCTCAATGAATCTGTTAGAATAACTATAGATGCGGCCGCCGGAGGTGCAATAATGGGTAAAACTACTGAAGTAGCTAATAGGTTACTTGAAGAAATGGCTTCTAATAATTATCATTGGTCTAATAATAGGGGTAAACCAAAGAATACTGCAGGTATGTATGAAGTAGAAGGAATTAACATGTTAAATGCAAAAGTTGACAACTTAGTCAATTTATTTACTAAAATGAATAATGTTACTTTTGTGTCTTCTTCTAATGTGACATGTAATATATGCGGTGGTAGCCATTTACCTACAGAATGTGCTAATATGGAACAAGCTCAATATGTTTCTAATTTTAAAAAGCACCCACAAAATGATCCCTATTCGAATACTTATAATCCAGGCTGGAGAAACCATCCTAATTTCTCTTGGAGGAATCCAGGACAACAAAATGTTAATGTTAATTCACAACATCCACCTGGGTTCCACCAAAAACAAAATCAACAAGAAATTAGACCATCATGGGAACTAGCTATTGAAAAATTGGCTAATGCTACTTCTGAAAGAATTGAAAAATTAGAAAGTAAAGTAGTAGATCAGATTGCTATTTCTAATAGAAATGTAGAACTTCAACTTGGACAGTTAGCTAATGCCATCAATTCTAGAAGTCAAGGAGCTTTGCCTAGTAAAACCGAAGTTAATCCTAAAGAGCATTGCAACGCTGTCACTCTTAGAAATGGTAAGGAGTTAAGTAACGTAAAAAGTACTATTAAAGAAAATGAGGTCCCCAATGACAGTGAAAAAGAGAAGGAGAATTATGAAGCTGAAAAAGAACTTGAATCACCACCTCCTCCCCCAGTGACACCTTATGTTCCCCCTATTCCTTTTCCACAAAGACTTAAACAAACTAAATTAGATAGTGAATTTGAGAAATTCTTGAAAATGTTTAAGCAATTACATATTAACGTTCCTTTTATTGATGCTTTAATGCAAATTCCTTCTTATTCTAAGTTTCTTAAGGAAATTATGTCTAAAAAGAAGAAGTTGGAAAAATATGAAACCATTGCTTTGAGTGAGGAATGTAGTGCTGTGATTCAGAAAAAGCTTCCCCCTAAACTGAAAGACCCAGGAAGTTTTTCCATTCCTTGCACTATAGGTGATATTAAATTTTCTAAAGCTTTATGTGATTTAGGTGCAAGTGTCTCTCTTATGCCTTTATCTATTTGCAAGAAGTTAGGACTACATAATATAAAATCTACCACTATCTATTTGCAACTTGCTGATAGATCTATCAAATATCCAATAGGAATACTAGAAAATGTGCTAATTAAAGTTGATAAATTTATTATTCCTGTTGATTTCATTATTCTTGATATGGATGAGGATACAGAAGTACCTATTATTTTAGGTAGACCCTTCTTAGCTACTGCTGGAGCTATTATAGATGTTAAAAATGGTATTTTAACATTTGAAATTGGTGAAGAGAAAGTTCACTTCAATATATTCAATTCTTCTAAAAACAATTCACAACGTGATATTGTTTGTAAAGTTGATATAATTGAAGACTTGACTAAGAAGAAACCCATAATCGATGCTACTAATGTTCCAAGTGAAGTATGTTTGAGTAAAACAGGTACTTCTCCAAAGCTTAAGAAAGCAAAGGTAAGAAAAGTTTTTCCTACAATCGAGGAATGTTTTCAATGGAGGAAAAAGGGTGATTTCAAAACTAAAGGTAAGTCTCACTTGATCACTAAGACGGCCACTAAAGGAGTGACTAACTCCTCGATTGATCCTGGTTAAATGAAACTTGATGGAAGTCAAGCTATAGACTCTAAACAAGCGCTACTTGGGAGGCAACCCAAGCTCTTTTTCATTTTAAGTCTTTTTCTTTTCCTATATTTAGTATTGTTATCTTGTTTTTCTTTTACCTTTTTTTCCCATTTGCGAGATAGTAAAAATTAAATAAATAAAGCGAGTAAGTTCGATTTCGGGCAAATGAAGATTTCTTCCGTGTTTAGCCACTTATAGTCACTACACTAGACAACAATCATATTGAGAACATTTCGCAAACTACATACACCAGGTTGCCTCTTTCCTTATTTCCCCTGTTCTGTTTTTTCTTTTCTTCTCCCCATTTCTATTTTTAGTTTGATTTTCCAACATTGAGGACAATGTTTATAATAAGTGTGGGGGAGAGGCTTAAGCCTTGGATTGCTGGATTAGATGTATTGCTTTGAAGCTGGAATTGATTTGTGTGAAGGAACAGGTCTAGAAATGAGAAAATCTAATTGGATATGCCATATTTTAGGGGAGGTGCTGTCAAAATTTGTGCAGAAATTTATAATTTTCATGTCTGATATTGATTTGAAGGCAAATTCCGTTAGCTTAATTTGACTGAAAAAAAAAAAAAAAAAAAAAAACAGTTTTTGAAATTGAATTTAAAAAAAAAAATGTAGTTTTGTTGCAAGTTAATGGGTTTTTATGTTGACTGATTTAGAGAATAGCATAGTATCATTGTTCAAGTGTTTGGCAAGTGGTAAGAATGGTTATTTATGATTTGATTTGTGATTGACTTGGTGAACATCTATAACCATTGTGAGACTTTTGAGCCTTTTAGTAGACTAAAACATCTATATTAGTCTCTATTTTTTTTATGAGAGTGTGTGTTAGTTCCTGGTGAAGTATAGACTCTTGAATTTGCATTGGTTTCTTCAAGACTACATTGAAGCATGAGCATGCATAAAAATGATTAAGGCATCTCGTTTTTGTTGAACCACATTTAGCCTAAGCCACCTAATTTATTATATTCCTTTTTAAAGCCCCTCCCGAGCCTAAAGCCTATTTCTTTTGTTTAAACCACATTACAAGCTTATTATCCTAAACACATGACTTTTACCAAAGCTTTGAGCTAGTGGAATATAATTTGGTGTTAGGAGTATAATTTGTTATGGGTATAAAAAAAAGTTAATTATTGAGGTGGTGTTTTTTATATTTTATATCAATGATTATTATGAGATTGAAAAAAAAAATACAATAAAGAGGACTCGTTGAAAAAAATAAAAAAGAACATAGAAGAATTTATTGCAGTGAAAAAAAAAAAAGAAAGAAGAAAGTGCATATTTTTATTGGTGTTTGCTATCCAATGATATTATTATAGTGAAGAAGGGAGTAGTTTATATTTGAGTAGTTGGAGCTTTGATTGTGGCCATTACTTTGGCCTTGTTATAATTTAGTTTTCTTTTACTCCACTAGCTCTGAAAGCTTTTGAGCACCAAATCCCAAATACTCCTTACCCTCTCACCTTAGCCTTACATTACAACCTTATTAAGTCCTTTTGATTTTTGTATGCTCCATGTCTTACTAAGTAGTGGAGGATTAAACGATATGCAAATTTAAAGACGATATATTTCATTTCGAGTCGACTTCTTAGGTTTTGAGTGATAATTGTTACACCCTAAACACACGAGTGATTATAATTTTTTATTTTTATTTGCACAACTAAAGTGAGGTTCACCAAGTTAATTATTCGATTACTCAAATCTTGAATATGGTTGTGGTAAGATGTAATGGAAACACTAATACATGAAGTACTATGTTTTTTGAAGAGTTGGTTGGTCTTTGGCTCATTGTTTGTGATGTCTAAACAATGTTTTGAAAAAAAAAAATTTATTTCTATAAAAGTTATTTTTGGTCTTTGTGAAAACTTTCAGTTAAGATATGGCTCCTTATACTAGAATTTGCCTCAAAAGTCAGTCAGTCGGGAAGTTAAAACTTATATTGATATATAGATGCTACTATTATATACTCCTAGTTTCCTCGAGGACTAGCAAACCTTAAGTGTGGGGGAGTTGATAAGTCTCTATTTTATA
The DNA here is from genome assembly GCA_947646795.1 of Beta lomatogona. Taxonomy (NCBI): domain Eukaryota; kingdom Viridiplantae; phylum Streptophyta; class Magnoliopsida; order Caryophyllales; family Amaranthaceae; genus Beta; species Beta lomatogona. Next base: position 1,030,992 of record CANSNZ010001376.1, on the reverse strand, counting down.
TGTGATTTTAGCTCGTTATATTACTTTTTGGTATAAGTTATGAGACTTATAATATGTTTTTTACTCATATTTTAACGTTTTAAGAGTTAAGATATTTAAGTAATAAAGTTGATTTAAAATATGAAAAATGCGCTCAATAAATTACTTGCTTGATTCTAGTACTACTTATACTTGCTAATTTGTTTTTTTAAATTTTATAAAAGTAGTATGTGGTTGCTATACAAATACTCTATTTTAGAGTCCATCTATTCATTACCATATTGGTTTGTTTTGTAGGATAATTAGAAGAAGAAAGAAAAAAAGAAAAGAAAAGAAGCATGGAGAACAATCATTAAAGAGAAATCAATTGGATGAAGAAAGCCCAAATAAAATAAGCAAAGTTGACTCCTTGCTTTTGATCGAGGTGTGAAAACAGAGTCATCATCCAATGTTTATAATAAGAAGAAAGCCCAATGTTGTCAACAACATGCCGACAAAGAAGACACAAAAGATAAAAAACCCTTCTTCTAGAGAGGTATAAAAGGGAGACGGAAGTCTCACAGCAGGAGAAGAACAGAACGGAGACGACAGAAGCAGCAACGCAGAGACGAGATCGGACGCGAGACGCCAGCGCGGGAGCTAGGGCGTTTTATCTGATTCTTCATCTGAATCTGGAGTTTCTTTCTCTCTTCTCTTAGTTTATGCTATCTAATTTCATTATTACTATGTTTAATTTCAGATTTTTACTTTCAATTAGTTGGATTAATTTAGTTTCAATGTCTAGCTAAATTTTCATGTTTTAGGACTAGATGTAGTCTTTTAATTTTCTGTCAATGGATTGAATTATTGTTGGGTTAGTTTAATTGAAATTGCAATTTGATAATCTTGAGTTCAATTGCTTACTTTTGATAAGGGCCCTATTAATTGTATGTTTAAGGTATTGGATTATTAGCGGAAGTGAATTTCCAATATTAGTTATTGGGATTATTAAACGCTAAGTAGTATAATTTTAGGAATAGTTATACTCTTAGGGTGGTCTTTTATTGAATTCTTATTCTTAATGAGTTTGTTCTAAATTTTGTGACCACGGAAGTAGGCATAAGTTTAGTATTCAAATATACGTTTTCCGCCTTGGAAGAGGGGATAATATACATTAGGAATTCGACCATTGCGATCTAATTATTTTACCCTACAATTAGTTTAATTTCATTGCGAAGTTAATTGGCGAAATCTAAGTCCTGGAACTATTTCTCATATTTGATTCTTAACTATTGTTTGACGTTTTTAGTGTTAGAATTAGTACTAGTTTTTATTTTTTTAGTCTAGTTTATCACCACCAATCACTATTTCCGGATCGTCTAGATAATATTAGTGTCTTTTAATTTGGTAGTTGATTAGACCTCCTTGTGGGAAACAATATCTTGCTTACCCTATATTTACTTTAATTGACCCGTACACTTGCGGTATTTTAAGGTACTTTTAGGACCGACCAAGTTTTTGGCGCCGTTGCGGGGAGGCAATAGTTCAATATCATACTAAAGGGATTTTGATATTAATTTAGACAAAGTATTTCTTAGTACTACTTGTTTATTTTTACGCCTACTTGTTTATTTAGCTAGTCTTGTGTTGGTTAAAGTAGAGTGCCGTTGTTTTTATTTTTATTTTTAGTTGATTTCATAATTTAGTGTTAGCCATTAGTTTATACATTTTTCTTGGTCATTAGTAGTTTTTGTATTCTAATACATTGTTTTAGAGAGCCGCATTCTCGTGTCTTTACTAGTTTTGCTCATTTTTTGCATTTAGTAGTTATTTAGCATTAATTTTGGGAATTAATCTCTATTGTTTTATCCATTCTAATTTTTATATTTAACAACTTTATGCTCTTAGCTCTTGTCCGCATTCCGCCGTAGTCTTGGTTTATGAATTATTAGTACTTTATTTTTAGTGTGTGCCACGGATTAATCGTACTTTGATTCCTTTTGATCCAGAGATCGAAAGAACAGCTCGTGCACTAAGGAAACAGAAGAGGTTGGAGCAAATATAAAAGCTGCCAGATTTTAATTTGGAGTACATATTCTCTAAAGTAGTCGAGATGGGCGACAACAACAATAATACAAAGCCTTTGCGTGATTTTGCTCTGCCAAGTGCTAGTGGTGCACCTTCAAGTATTGTAAGGCCTACTATTCCTGCTAATAATTTTGAGCTTCGTCCTGCCTTAATTCAAATAATTCAACAAGACCAATTTAGTGGCCTAGATAATGAAGACCCTAATGAACATATAATCACTTTTCTTGAAAAATGCGACACTGTTAAGTTAAATGGAGTGACTGACGATGTTATTCGACTTGGTTTGTTTCCGTTTTCACTTAAAGATAAAGCTAAAATGTGGTTAAAATCTAATCCACCTAATTCATTTACAACATGGGCTACATTATCTCAAGCTTTTCTTAGTAAATATTTTCCTCCGGAAAACCGCAAAGTTTAGAAACGATATAACTAGTTTTGCTCAACTTGATGGGGAGTCTTTATATGAAGCATGGGAAAGGTTTAAAGATTTACAACGTAAGTGTCCCCATCATGGTGTCCCTGATTGGTTGCTAGTGCAAACTTTTTATAATGGTCTCAATGAATCTGTTAGAATAACTATAGATGCGGCCGCCAGAGGTGCAATAATGGGTAAAACTACTGAAGTAGCTAATAGGTTACTAGAAGAAATGGCTTCTAATAATTATCATTGGTCTAATAATAGGGGTAAACCAAAGAATACTGCAGGTATGTATGAAGTAGAAGGAATTAACATGTTAAATGCAAAAGTTGACAACTTAGTCAATTTATTTACTAAAATGAATAATGTTAATTCCGTGTCTTCTTCTAATGTGACATGTAATATATGCGGTGGTGGCCATTTACCTACGAGAATGTGCTAATATGGAACAAGCTCAATATGTTTCTAATTTTAATAAGCACCCACAAAATGATCCCTATTCTAATACTTATAATCCAGTGGAGAAACCATCCTAATTTCTCTTGGAGGAATCCAGGACAACAAAATGTTAATGTTAATTCACAACATCCACCTGGGTTCCACCAAAAACAAAATCAACAAGAAATTAGACCATCATGGGAACTAGCTATTGAAAAATTGGCTAATGCTACTTCTGAAAGAATTGAAAAATTAGAAAGTAAAGTAGATCAGATTGCTATTTCTAATAGAAATGTAGAACTTCAACTTGGACAGTTAGCTAATGCCATCAATTCTAGAAGTCAAGGAGCTTTGCCTAGTAAAACCGAAGTTAATCCTAAAGAGCATTGCAACGCTGTCACTCTTAGAAATGGTAAGGAGTTAAGTAACATAAAAAATACAATTAAAGAAAATGAGGTCGTCAATGAAAGTGAAAAAGAGAAGGAGAATTATGAAGCTGAAAAAGAACTTGAATCACCACCTCCTCCCCCAGTGACACCTTATGTTCCCCTTATTCCTTTTCCACAAAGACTTAAACAAACTAAATTAGATAGTGAATTTGAGAAATTCTTGAAAATGTTTAAGCAATTACATATTAACGTTCCTTTTATTGATGCTTTAATGCAAATTCCTTCTTATTCTAAGTTTCTTAAGGAAATTATGTCTAAAAAGAAGAAGTTGGAAAAATATGAAACCATTGCTTTGAGTGAGGAATGTAGTGCTGTTGATGCGCTCAAGTTATACGATGTTCTTGTGGCATTTTAGGTGCACTTTGCTAGGGGTTTGATTGTAATTGTTAACATTCGTGTCTTATTTAGCTCTTAGCGGAAGTTCGGAGCTTTGCGAGATAATTTGTGTTAACGTCATGTATTCCGAGCTTCCAAGGTGAAGTGCATTTGATCCGAGCCAAGCTCTCGTGATCACCGCAAGCACAAGCATCGCCCATCGCAGCATCATCGCTCGACCATTGCGAGCCAGCTCGAAGCATCGCCAGCCCAGCAGCCTCGCCCAAGCTCGTCAGCCCAGCGCTCGTCCAAGCGCCCAGCAGCCAGCCTGCCCAGCGCCCATCGCAGCTCGAAGCAAGCAGCCCAGCGCTCAGCAGCTCGCACCTCGCGAGAATGGTCGCACCTCGCGACCTCCTGCTCGCACCTCGCGAGGATTCTCGCACGGTGCGACCTGCGTGGTTTCGCCAAATTCTTCAGCTCGTTGCGAAGGCAGTAGCTCATCGCACGGTGCGACCTGTACCGCACCTCGCGACCCCTATGGCGGTTTAAATGACGGCTGACTTTTGAGCCTTAGTATAAATACTAAAGTTTGTTTTTAGACCTAAAGACACACACATTTGAGGAGAGAGAATATCAAACACTCCATTCTTCTCTTCTTCTCTTCTCTTTTTAGTTTTTGTTTTCAAGTTTAGTCTTCGTAGATTTCAATTATGGGATTGGCTATTGCTATGCCGATTGTAGCTTGAACCGTTCTTGAACGAGATTAATATGGAGCTTCAAGCATTATTGTGAGATCTTTCTTCTCTATTTATTTCCTTTGATTATGGTTTAATTTCTATGCTTGCTTTCAATGGTTTTTGCATGATTATGCTAGGAACGTTACTAGTTTGATTGTGTAATTAATCTAATGCTAGATTTAAGAATAGAATCGGATTGTTTTATTCTTTTATCAATTAGTAGCAAACTATGGAGTAACTTAGATGCAGATCGTCTTGGTTATTTCTTGAGGAAATTGAATCAACTGTTAAATGTTTATCGCTTGTATGACGTTAGCAGGTCTATTGGTTCTCTGTGTTTATTGCTGCTATCGGATTGAACTTAGACGCAGATCGGACTAGGTTATCCTTTAGTTAGGGTTTTATAGTCACGCTGATCGTGCTATTCAACTAAGAATAAGGAGAATGCGAGATTAATTCTCAACAATAGATAATAATGGAAATGAATAGAGTCGAGGTTCAATGATCGATATTGAATTGAAGTGCATGTTAATCGGATTCAAGATCTTCCTATATTGATTTCTCATCTTGTTTATATGCTAGTTAGTTGTAGTTTAGTTATAATCTACTCGAAACCCCCCGTTGTTATTATTATTAGGTTTCTCGACCGTTAAGAGTCTTCTAGGTACTAACGCACGCTAAGTATAGAACTCGTCCCCGTTTCCCTGTGGATACGAACCTTACTTCCCTTATACTAGTTTAGTGTAAAAGAGAGTAGGAGAAATTTTATCTTTGGCCGGGTGCGGTGCACAACGACACATCCGCGCCCGCCCAAATTTTGGCGCCGTTGCCGGGGACACGGTGTTACTTGTTTATATTTAGTGTATGCTTTTGGATTGTATTGCTAATGGTTTTTGTTTATGGTTAATACTCGTGCTACTAACCAAGAACCTTTGCAGTACGATCGAGATCTAGAACTAACCCTTTCCAGGTTGAGAAGAGAATTGCGTGAGGACTTTAGAGAGCTCCCTTTTTCGCTTCAATTTGAAGAAGAGATGCCTCCTAGAGTTGAGCACCGCACTTTAAAGGAGCTCACTGCTCCTAACCTTGACCAACAACCCTTGTGTATCACATTTCCGGAACCGGAAGTGGGGGACACATTTGAGCTAAAGTCGGGGTTGATACATTTGCTTCCCCTCATTCCATGGGCTAAATGGTGAAGATCCAAATAAACATTTGTCGAGTTTCATGTGGTATGCAGCAAAGATGAAACCAAGTGGAGTTTCCGAAGATAGAATCAAGCTTAAAGCTTTCCCCTTTTCGCTAAAAGACGCAAAGAAAGGACTCGGATGTACTACCTTCCGTCCGACAAAGATCACCACTTGGGCTCAATTGAAAAAGAGCTTTCTCGAGAAATACTTTCCCACTTCTAAATCATCCACATTGAAGAAGGAGATAAGTAACATTGAGCAACGGGGTGATGAGTCATTTTATGAGTATTGGGAGAAGTTTAAGAAGTTATGTGCTAGTTGTCCATACCACGGTTATTCAGAGGAAGATTTGGTGCTATACTTCTATAATGGCTTATGTGATGAGGATGCTAGGATGGTTAATGCAGCAAGTGGTGGATCCATTGTGAATAAAACTGCACTCGCTGCTAAGGAACTGTTAAATGAGCTTCTTGGAAAGCTCGAGGCAGTTTAGTAGAAGGTCTGGAACTCGACGTGTGGTCTCCGAGGGTTCTAGTTCTTCTAAGTTGGAAGATCAGGTGCAAGCTCTCACATCCGTGATGCGAGACTTCATAGTGAAAGAGAAAACTCACCAAGTGAAGGCTTGTGGCATTTGCTCTTCACATCATCCAACTGATTTTTGCCCTCATCTACAAGAACCGAGTGAAGAGGTTAAGGCGGCCGATTTTCAGGGCCAAGGTTTCCAGAAAAGATATGATCCATATTCTGGTACCTATAATTCGGGATGGCGAGATCATCCTAATTTGAGGTACGGGAACTCATCGGGGAACCAAGCAGCGCCACAAAGTATAACCGCCCACCACCTCCTTATTCGAGAGCACCGGAGCAAGGAGCTCCATATTTTCGGCCACAAGGCCAACCACAGGGACCGAGTACCGGCATGTCTACAGAGGATATGATTAATGCTTTAACTAAAAATGTCACTAACATGCAGGGAAATATGGTTCAGTTTCAGGAGGAGACCCGTTCGAGCATCAAGAACTTGGAGAGCCAAGTAAGCCAAATTGCGGGAGCTGTAACCAAGTTAGAGGCTAGGGATTCGGTGAGATTTCCATCCCAAATAGAACTCAACCCTAAGATGAACGTGAGTGCTATCACATTGAGGAGTGGAGCGGAAATTGCAAGCAAAGAGAGGTTGGTGGTTCGAGACAAAGAGATAGTGGAAGAGGTGATCGAGCATGAACCGACAGCAGATTGTACATCATTGCCACCTCAACAAGAGGAGAAAGTCCAAAAATCACCTCCTCCACCATATGAGCCAGAGCCACCATTTCCCGAGGCATTAAGAGAAACCCGCAAAACAGAGCGCACCAATGACATTTACGAAATCTTTCGTAAATGTGAGGTAAATATTCCCCTTTTTGATGCTTTAAATCAAGTACCTAGGTTTGCTAAGTTCCTTAAGGAATTGTGTACTTCGAAAAGAAAGCAAAAACAAAAGGGAGTGCAAAAAGTGAAGGCTAGCGAGCATGTCTCTGCTATCTTTCAAAAGAAATTACCTCAAAAGTGCAAGGACCCAGGCATGTTTACCATCCCCTGTACTATAGGTGACACCATGTTTCCTAAAGCCATGTTAGACTTAGGTGCGTCAATTAATGTGATTCCATATTCATTATATAAGTCATTGAAACTTGGCAATTTGCATGAAACTCGGTGTGGTGATTCAATTAGCTGATAGATCCAATGTTTATCCTAGGGGTAAATTAGAGGATGTGTTAGTTACGGTTGGGAAATTGAAATTTCCTGCTGATTTTTATGTTTTGGAGATGGAACCTGATAAGCATGCCGCCCCCATCCTTTTGGGGCGACCTTTCTTGAAAACATCTTGCACTAAAATTGATGTTTGCGCTGGTTCTTTGACCATGGAATTCGAGGGAAAGGTAGAGGCGTTTAAAATCGATGATTCTAAGCCTTTGATCAAGGATGATAACCCTCTTTACTCTATTAACATTGTTGACTCTGTTTTGCATGATGTTCTTGATATTGAGCATGTTGATGAGTCGATAAATGTTGATGATGTCTTGGTTGAGGATTGTGCCTCTCCTACTAACATGCAGGTTATGGGGCCGGAGTGGAAAAAGCGGAAAAAGCCTCCTGATTTACCACCTTGTTTTGAAACTGTACCACTGACGATGCATTGCAAGAGTTCTCCTCCGTTAGTTTTGCAGGTACTCGAATTGGAGGTTGACATGGAGCCTCCATTGTCACATATGGAGCACAAGCCCAATTTTTAAGCTTAAGGTATTAAGTCGAGCTAACGACTTTAAACAACAGCGCTTCTCGGGAGGCAACCCGAGACCCCAACACCCCGAGACCCCTTTATTTTCTTTCTTTCTCTTTATTTTTCATCAAATTTCCACCACCACAACAAATTTTCTTTCACCCACCACCCACCCACTAAAAAGATCCACAACCAATCTTCATCCACTTGGAACCAAAATCCACAAAAGAAAACCCGTTGGGAGGAGTTCAATAGCTAGGAGTTGGTACAACTAGAGGGTTGAGATTGTTAATGTATCTTTTCGATCTCTTAAGCTAGGTGAAAAAACTCACAAATTCAAAACTTTTGAACTTGTCATTTGTTTGAGTGATTCGAGGGAGAGGGTTGTGAGTTGATTTATGAGATTTGCGTTGGTGTTGTTAAGAAATTTGAGTTTGACGGATTGTTTGGTCATGAGTTTTGAGCATTCGATCTTCGATTTACCCGATTTTCGATTTTCTCCCCCCATTTTCAGTTTACTTTTCTTCTAATTGTCGACACATTGAGGACAATGTGTAGTTTAAGTAGGGGGGAGGGTATTCTCATTAGGGTATTCTCATTCTCATGTATCTATGTTGTGTATATTACTTTCAATTTGAAAAAAAAAAAAAAAAAAAAAAAAAAAAAAAAAATGATGATGAAATGAAACCCGCTGAGTTGAAAACCCACAAGGGTGGGCGACTCGGGCAAAAATGGGGGCCCGGATAGGTTGAAAACCCGAAAGGGCAACTTATGCAAAAGAGTGGCTTATATTGAGCGGGTAAGATGGTGAGATAAAAAAAAATGTGAGAAGCTAGGATGAAAACCCGAAAGGGCTCCTAGGCAAAATGAGAGATTAAGAGAGAATTATACACTTTGAAAACTCATTTGCCGGAGATGGTGTCATAAGGTTGAAAGCGTTTTCGGGTTGGGTTAGTGAATTCATCCTTTGTTTTGTGAAGATCTATTTATTTTGGCTTTCGCATTCTTTTGGTTGATTGTTTTTGGGAGTAAGCATGGAATTTATCCCTTTTTGTCTTTGTTCCATGGCTTGCTATTTTAAGTTAGTTGTTGTAGTAGTAGGTCATCTTTTGAGGTTTGGGAGAGCTGATAGTTTAGTGTGTTGTGAGCTGACATTTTGATTCGTGTTGGTGTTGCTGGTTATTATTGTTGTCGCGTCTTTTTATTTTTCAGGTGAGCTCGAATCTAAGTGTGGGGGAATCATCGTCCCTTACGTTTAGGTTTTTGAGCGGATGATGTTAAGATGTGATGATGATGATGTAGTTGATGGGGAGTGTAGGTTGGTGTCGTTAGTTTGGGTGATGATTCATTTGGTGATCCTCATTTTGAGTTTACTCGAGGTCGAGTAAAGTTCAAGTGTGGGGGTATTTGATGCGCTCAAGTTATACGATGTTCTTGTGGCATTTTAGGTGCACTTTGCTAGGGGTTTGATTGTAATTGTTAACATTCGTGTCTTATTTAGCTCTTAGCGGAAGTTCGGAGCTTTGCGAGATAATTTGTGTTAACGTCATGTATTCCGAGCTTCCAAGGTGAAGTGCATTTGATCCGAGCCAAGCTCTCGTGATCACCGCAAGCACAAGCATCGCCCATCGCAAGCATCATCGCTCGACCATTGCGAGCCGGCTCGAAGCATCGCCGGCCCGCCGGCCTCGCCCAAGCTCGTCGGCCCGGGCGCTCGTCCAAGCGCCCAGCGGACCCGGCTTGCCCGGCGCCCATCGCGGCTCAAGCAAGCGGCCCGGCGCTCGGCGGCTCGCACCTCGCGAGAATGGTCGCACCTCGCGACCTCCCCGCTCGCACCTCGCGAGGATTCTCGCACGGTGCGACCTGCGTGGTTTCGCCAAATTCTTCAGCTCGTTGCGAAGGCAAGAGCTCATCGCACGGTGCGACTGTACCGCACCTCGCGACCCCTATGGCGGTTTAAATGACGGCTGACTTTTGAGCCTTAGTATAAATACTAAAGTTTGTTTTTAGACCTAAAGACACACACATTTGAGGAGAGAGAATATCAAACACTCCATTCTTCTCTTCTTCTCTTCTCTTTTTAGTTTTTGTTTTCAAGTTTAGTCTTCGTAGATTTCAATTATGGGATTGGCTATTGCTATGCCGATTGTAGCTTGAACCGTTCTTGAACGAGATTAATATGGAGCTTCAAGCATTATTGTGAGATCTTTCTTCTCTATTTATTTCCTTTGATTATGGTTTAATTTCTATGCTTGCTTTCAATGGTTTTTGCATGATTATGCTAGGAACGTTACTAGTTTGATTGTGTAATTAATCTAATGCTAGATTTAAGAATAGAATCGGATTGTTTTATTCTTTTATCAATTAGTAGCAAACTATGGAGTAACTTAGATGCGGATCGTCTTGGTTATTTCTTGAGGAAATTGAATCAACCGTTAAATGTTTATCGCTTGTATGACGTTAGCGTGTCTATTGGTTCTCTCGTGTTTATTGCTTTGCTATCGGATTGAACTTAGACGCAGATCGGACTAGGTTATCCTTTAGTTAGGGTTTTATAGTCACGCTGATCGTGCTATTCAACTAAGAATAAGGAGAATGCGAGATTAATTCTCAACAATAGATAATAATGGAAATGAATAGAGTCGAGGTTCAATGATCGATATTGAATTGAAGTGCATGTTAATCGGATTCAAGATCTTCCTATATTGATTTCTCATCTTGTTTATATGCTAGTTAGTTGTAGTTTAGTTATAATCTACTCGAAACCCCCCGTTGTTATTATTATTAGGTTTCTCGACCGTTAAGAGTCTTCTAGGTACTAACGCACGCTAAGTATAGAACTCGTCCCCGTTTCCCTGTGGATACGAACCTTACTTCCCTTATACTAGTTTAGTGTAAAAGAGAGTAGGAGAAATTTTATCTTTGGCCGGGTGCGGTGCACAACGACACATCCGCGCCCGCCCAGCTGTGATTCAGAAAAAGCTTCCCCCTAAACTGAAAGACCCAGGAAGTTTTTCCATTCCTTGCACTATAGGTGATATTAAATTTTCTAAAGCTTTATGTGATTTAGGTGCAAGTGTCTCTCTTATGCCTTTATCTATTTGCAAGAAGTTAGGACTACATAATATAAAATCTACCACTATCTCTTTGCAACTTGCTGATAGATCTATCAAATATCCAATAGGAATACTAGAAAATGTGCTAATTAAAGTTGATAAATTTATTATTCCTGTTGATTTCATTATTCTTGATATGGATGAGGATACAGAGGTACCTATTATTTTAGGTAGACCCTTCTTAGCTACTGCTGGAGCTATTATAGATGTTAAAAATGGTATTTTAACATTTGAAATTGGTGAAGAGAAAGTTCACTTCAATATATTCAATTCTTCTAAAAACAATTCACAACGTGATATTGTTTGTAAAGTTGATATAATTGAAGACTTGACTAAGAAGAAACCTGTAACTGATGCTACTAATGTTCCAAGTGAAGTATGTTTGAGTAAAACAGGTACTTCTCCAAAGCTTAAGAAAGCAAAGGTAAGAAAAGTTTTTCCTACAATCGAGGAATGTTTTCAATGGAGGAAAAAGGGTGATTTCAAAACTAAAGGTAAGTCTCACTTGATCACTAAGACGGCCACTAAAAGAGTGACTAACTCCTCGATTAATCCTGGTTAAATGGAACTTGATGGAAGTCAAGCTATAGACTCTAAACAAGCGCTACTTGGGAGGCAACCCAAGCTCTTTTTCATTTTAAGTCTTTTTCTTTTCCTATATTTAGTATTGTTATCTTGTTTTTCTTTTACCTTTTTTTCCCATTTGCAGATAGTAAAAATTAAATAAATAAAGCGAGTAAGTTCGATTTCAGGCAAATGAAGATTTCTTCTGTGTTTAGCCACTTATAGTCACTACACTAGACAACAATCATATTGAGAACATTTCTGCAAACTACATACACCAGGTTGCCTCTTTCCTTATTTCCCCTGTTCTGTTTTTCTTTTCTTCTCCCCATTTCTATTTTTAGTTTGATTTTCCAACATTGAGGACAATGTTTATAATAAGTGTGGGGGAGAGGCTTAAGCCTTGGATTGCTGGATTTGATGTATTGCTGTGATGCTGGAATTAATTTGTGTGAAGGAACAGGTCTAGAAAATGAGAAAATCTAATTGGATATGCCATATTTTAGGGGAGGTGCTGTCAAAATTTGTGCAGAAATTTATAATTTTCATGTCTGATATTGATTTGAAGGCAAATTCCGTTAGCTTAATTTGACTGAAAAACAAAAAAAAAAAAAAAAAAACAGTTTTTGAAATTGAATTTAAAAAAAAAAATGTAGTTTTGTTGCAAGTTAATGGGTTTTTATGTTGACTGATTCGGAGAATAGCATAGTATCATTGTTCAAGTGTTTGGCAAGTGGTAAGAATGGTTATTTATGATTTGATTTGTGATTGACTTGGTGAACATCTATAACCATTGTGAGACTTTTGAGCCTTTTAGTAGACTAATACATCTATATTAGTCTCTATTTTTTTATATGAGAGTGTGTTAGTTCCTGGTGAAGTATAGACTCTTGAATTTGCATTGGTTTCTTCAAGACTACATTGAAGCATGAGCATGCATAAAAATGATTAAGGCATCTGTTTTTGTTGAACCACATTTAGCCTAAGCCACCTAATTTATTATATTCCTTTTTTAAAGCCCCTCTGAGCCTTAAGCCTGTTTCTTTTGTCTAAACCACATTACAAGCTTATTTCCTAAACACATGACTTTTACCAAAGCTTTGAGCTAGTGGAATATAATTTGGTGTTAGGAGTATAATTTGTTATGGGTATAAAAAAAAAGTTATTATGGAGGTGGTGTTTTATATTTTATATCAATGATTATTATGAGATTGAAAAAAAAAATACAATAAAGAGGACTGTTGAAAAAAGAAAAAAAAAGAACATAGAAGAATTTATTGCAGTGAAAAAAAAAAAAAAGAAAGAAGAAAGTGCATATTTTTATTGGTGTTTGCTATCGAATGATATTATTATAGTGAAGAAGGGAGTAGTTTATATTTGAGTAGTTGGAGCTTTGATTGTGGCCATTACTTTGGCCTTGTTATAATTTAGTTTTCTTTTACTCCATTAGCTCTGAAAGCTTTTGAGCACCAAATCCCAAATACTCCCTACCCTCTCACCTTAGCCTTACATTACAACCTTATTAAGTCCTTTTGATTTTTGTATGCTCCATGTCTCCACTAAGTAGTGGAGGATTGAACGATATGCAAATTTAAAGACGATATATTTCATTTCGAGTCGACTTCTTAGGTTTTGAGTGATAATTGTTATACCCTAAACACACGAGTGATTATAATTTTTTATTTTTATATGCACAACTAAAGTGAGGTTCACCAAGTTAATTATTCGATTACTCAAATCTTGAATATGGTTGTGGTAAGATGTAATGGAAACACTAATACATGAAGTACTATGTTTTTTTTGAAGAGTTGGTTGGTCTTTGGCTCATTGTTTGTGATGTCTAAACAATGTTTTGAAAAAAAAAAAAAAAAAAAAATTTATTTCTATAAAAGTTATTTTTGGTCTTTGTGAAAACTTTCAGTTAAGTTATGGCTCCTTATACTATAATTTGCCTCAAAAGTCAGTCAGTCGGGAAGTTAAAACTTATATTGATATATAGATGCTACTATTATATAGTCCTAGTTTGCTCGAGGACTAGCAAACCTTAAGTGTGGGGGAGTTGATAAGTCTCTATTTTATATGTGATTTTAGCTCGTTATATTACTTTTTGGTATAAGTTATGAGACTTATAATACGTTTTCTACTCATATTTTAACGTTTTAAGAGTTAAGATATTTAAGTAATAAAGTTGATTTAAAATATGAAAAATGCGCTCAATAAATTACTTGCTTGATTCTAGTACTACTTATACATGCTAATTTGTTTTTTTAAATTTTATAAAAGTAGTATGTGGTTGCTATACAAATACTCTATTTTAGAGTCCATCTATTCATTACCATATTGGTTTGTTTTGTAGGATAATTAGAAGAAGAAAGAAAAAAAAAAAAGAAAAGAAGCATGGAGAACAATCATTAAAGAGAAATCAATTGGATGAAGAAAGCCCAAATAAAATAAGCAAAGCTGACTCCTTGCTTTTGATCGAGGTGTGAAAACAGAGTCATCATCCAATGTTTATAATAAGAAGAAAACCCAATGTTGTCAACAACATGCTGACAGCAGCACACAAAAGATAAAAAACCCTTCTTCTAGAGAGGTATAAAAGGGAGACGGAAGTCTCACAGCAGGAGAAGAACAGAACGGAGACGACAGAAGCAGCAACGCAGAGACGAGATCGGACGCGAGACGCCAGCGCGGGAGCTAGGGCGTTTTATCTGATTCTTCATCTGAATCTGGAGTTTCTTTCTCTCTTCTCTTAGTTTATGCTATCTAATTTCATTATTACTATGTTTAATTTCAGATTTTTACTTTCAATTAGTTGGATTAATTTAGTTTCAATGTCTAGCTAAATTTTTATGTTCTAGGACTAGATGTAGTCTTTTAATTTTCTGTCAATGAATTGAATTATTGTTGGGTTAGTTTAATTGAAATTGCAATTTGATAATCTTGAGTTCAATTGCTTACTTTTGATAAGGGCCCTATTAATTGTATGTTTAAGGTATTGGATTATTAGCGGAAGTGAATTTCCAATATTAGTTCATGGGATTATTAAACGCTAAGTAGTATAATTTTAGGAATAGTTATACTCTTAGGGTGGTCTTTTATTGAATTCTTATTCTTAATGAGTTTGTTCTAAATTTTGTGACCACGGAAGTAGGCATAAGTATAGTATTCAAATATACGTTTTCCGCCTTGGAAGAGGGGATAATATACATTAGGAATTCGACCATTGCGATCTAATTATTTTACCCTACAATTAGTTTAATTTCATTGCAGAAGTTAATTGGCGAAATCTAAGTCCTGGAACTATTTCTCATATTTGATTCTTAACTATTGTTTGACGTTTTTAGTGTTAGAATTAGTATAGTTTTTATTTTATTAGTCTAGTTTATCACCACCAATCACTATTTCCGGATCGTCTAGATAATATTAGTGTCTTTTAATTTGGTAGTTGATTAGACCTCCTTGTGGGAAACAATATCTTGCTTACCCTATATTTACTTTAATTGACCCGTACACTTGCGGTATTTTAAGGTACTTTTAGGACCGACCAAGTTTTTGGCGCCGTTGCCGGGGAGGCAATAGTTCAATATCATACTAAAGGGATTTTGATATTAATTTAGACAAAGTATTTCTTAGTACTACTTGTTTATTTTTACGCCTACTTGTTTATTTAGCTAGTCTTGTGTTGGTTAAAGTAGAGTGCCGTTGTTTTTATTTTTATTTTTAGTTGATTTCATAATTTAGTGTTAGCCATTAGTTTATACATTTTTCTTGGTCATTAGTAGTTTTTGGATTCTAATACATTGTTTTAGAGAGCTGCATTCTGTGTCTTTACTAGTTTTGCTCATTTTTTGCATTTAGTAGTTATTTAGCATTAATTTTGGGAATTAATCTCTATTGTTTTATCCATTCTAATTTTTATATTTAACAACTTTATGCTCTTAGCTCTTGTCTGCATTCTGCCAGTAGTCTTGGTTTATGAATTATTAGTACTTTATTTTTAGTGTATGCCAAGGATTAATCGTACTTTGATTCCTTTTGATCCAGAGATCGAAAGAACAGCTCGTGCACTAAGGAAACAGAAGAGGTTGGAGCAAATATAAAAGCTGCCAGATTTTAATTTGGAATACATCTTCTCTAAAGTAGTCGAGATGGGCGACAACAACAATAATACAAAGCCTTTGCGTGATTTTGCTCTGCCAAGTGCTAGTGGTGCACCTTCAAGTATTGTAAGGCCTACTATTTCTGCTAATAATTTTGAGCTTCGTCCTGCCTTAATTCAAATAATTCAACAAGACCAATTTAGTGGCCTAGATAATGAAGACCCTAATGAACATATAATCACTTTTCTTGAAAAATGCGACACTGTTAAGTTAAATGGAGTGACTGACGATGTTATTCGACTTGGTTTGTTTCCGTTTTCACTTAAAGATAAAGCTAAAATGTGGTTAAAATCTAATCCACCTAATTCATTTACAACATGGGCTACATTATCTCAAGCTTTTCTTAGTAAATATTTTCCTCCGGGAAAAACTGCAAAGTTTAGAAACGATATAACTAGTTTTGCTCAACTTGATGGGGAGTCTTTATATGAAGCATGGGAAAGGTTTAAAGATTTACAACGTAAGTGTCCCCATCATGGTGTCCCTGATTGGTTGCTAGTGCAAACTTTTTATAATGGTCTCAATGAATCTGTTAGAATAACTATAGATGCGGCCGCCAGAGGTGCAATAATGGGTAAAACTACTGAAGTAGCTAATAGGTTACTAGAAGAAATGGCTTCTAATAATTATCATTGGTCTAATAATAGGGGTAAACCAAAGAATACTGCAGGTATGTATGAAGTAGAAGGAATTAACATGTTAAATGCAAAAGTTGACAACTTAGTCAATTTATTTACTAAAATGAATAATGTTAATTCTGTGTCTTCTTCTAATGTGACATGTAATATATGCGGTGGTGGCCATTTACCTACAGAATGTGCTAATATGGAACAAGCTCAATATGTTTCTAATTTTAATAAGCACCCACAAAATGATCCCTATTCTAATACTTATAATCCAGGCTGGAGAAACCATCCTAATTTCTCTTGGAGGAATCCAGGACAACAAAATGTTAATGTTAATTCACAACATCCACCTGGGTTCCACCAAAAACAAAATCAACAAGAAATTAGACCATCATGGGAACTAGCTATTGAAAAATTGGCTAATGCTACTTCTGAAAGAATTGAAAAATTAGAAAGTAAAGTAGATCAGATTGCTATTTCTAATAGAAATGTAGAACTTCAACTTGGACAGTTAGCTAATGCCATCAATTCTAGAAGTCAAGGAGCTTTGCCTAGTAAAACCGAAGTTAATCCTAAAGAGCATTGCAACGCTGTCACTCTTAGAAATGGTAAGGAGTTAAGTAACATAAAAAATACAATTAAAGAAAATGAGGTCGTCAATGAAAGTGAAAAAGAGAAGGAGAATTATGAAGCTGAAAAAGAACTTGAATCACCACCTCCTCCCCCAGTGACACCTTATGTTCCCCTTATTCCTTTTCCACAAAGACTTAAACAAACTAAATTAGATAGTGAATTTGAGAAATTCTTGAAAATGTTTAAGCAATTACATATTAACGTTCCTTTTATTGATGCTTTAATGCAAATTCCTTCTTATTCTAAGTTTCTTAAGGAAATTATGTCTAAAAAGAAGAAGTTGGAAAAATATGAAACCATTGCTTTGAGTGAGGAATGTAGTGCTGTGATTCAGAAAAAGCTTCCCCCTAAACTGAAAGACCCAGGAAGTTTTTCCATTCCTTGCACTATAGGTGATATTAAATTTTCTAAAGCTTTATGTGATTTAGGTGCAAGTGTCTCTCTTATGCCTTTATCTATTTGCAAGAAGTTAGGACTACATAATATAAAATCTACCACTATCTCTTTGCAACTTGCTGATAGATCTATCAAATATCCAATAGGAATACTAGAAAATGTGCTAATTAAAGTTGATAAATTTATTATTCCTGTTGATTTCATTATTCTTGATATGGATGAGGATACAGAGGTACCTATTATTTTAGGTAGACCCTTCTTAGCTACTGCTGGAGCTATTATAGATGTTAAAAATGGTATTTTAACATTTGAAATTGGTGAAGAGAAAGTTCACTTCAATATATTCAATTCTTCTAAAAACAATTCACAACGTGATATTGTTTGTAAAGTTGATATAATTGAAGACTTGACTAAGAAGAAACCTGTAACTGATGCTACTAATGTTCCAAGTGAAGTATGTTTGAGTAAAACAGGTACTTCTCCAAAGCTTAAGAAAGCAAAGGTAAGAAAAGTTTTTCCTACAATCGAGGAATGTTTTCAATGGAGGAAAAAGGGTGATTTCAAAACTAAAGGTAAGTCTCACTTGATCACTAAGACGGCCACTAAAAGAGTGACTAACTCCTCGATTAATCCTGGTTAAATGGAACTTGATGGAAGTCAAGCTATAGACTCTAAACAAGCGCTACTTGGGAGGCAACCCAAGCTCTTTTTCATTTTAAGTCTTTTTCTTTTCCTATATTTAGTATTGTTATCTTGTTTTTCTTTTACCTTTCTTTTCCCATTTGCAGATAGTAAAAATTAAATAAATAAAGCGAGTAAGTTCGATTTCAGGCAAATGAAGATTTCTTCTGTGTTTAGCCACTTATAGTCACTACACTAGACAACAATCATATTGAGAACATTTCTGCAAACTACATACACCAGGTTGCCTCTTTCCTTATTTCCCCTGTTCTGTTTTTCTTTTCTTCTCCCCATTTCTATTTTTAGTTTGATTTTCCAACATTGAGGAC
Organism: Beta lomatogona; assembly: GCA_947646795.1. Taxonomy (NCBI): domain Eukaryota; kingdom Viridiplantae; phylum Streptophyta; class Magnoliopsida; order Caryophyllales; family Amaranthaceae; genus Beta; species Beta lomatogona. The sequence goes on along the minus strand of CANSNZ010001376.1, from coordinate 1,012,631 downwards.
AATGTTTATAATAAGTGTGGGGGAGAGGCTTAAGCCTTGGATTGCTGGATTTGATGTATTGCTGTGATGCTGGAATTAATTTGTGTGAAGGAACAGGTCTAGAAAATGAGAAAATCTAATTGGATATGCCATATTTTAGGGGAGGTGCTGTCAAAATTTGTGCAGAAATTTATAATTTTCATGTCTGATATTGATTTGAAGGCAAATTCTGTTAGCTTAATTTGACTGAAAAACAAAAAAAAAAAAAATTATATATATATTTTTTTGAAGCTTTTTGTTTTCCCTTAACTCAAGTGTTAAAGAATTCATTGAAATTCTCATCTTCTGCTGATATATTGTAGGGAACACAATGTTACTGATATAAATGTTTTGGTTCTAGTTTAATTGGTAATATTATGCTATATTTTGTTACAACACAAGTTTTTATTTATACTGATAACATTTTATCGAATTATAAGTTAATTGATAACAACTGTTATCTATTACTCCAGTAGCAGTAAATAATTATAACTCTACTACTCTACTCCAGGTAGCTTCAGTATCGATTAGAGAGTTTTATAGATTAAATAATGACATCATTACGCAGCCGTATTGGCAGCTAAAGTGACATCGGTTAATGTACCGCCTTTTCGAATTGTACTTGGATATAATTTTTAATAGACAATTTCAACAACAATTTTTTTCAACTAAATAATAATTATAATGATACCACAATAAGTTTGATCTTACTATTGTATTAGTAATACGTAAAATGTCGCACATCACTATTACATGCATTCGCCATGCATTGCCCACAAAACCCCTACTGTACTTCGTATGACCCTCTCTATAAATAGACCCAACAAGCTACATCATTTTTTTACTCTTCATACTCATCTAATCATAATTCACAAGTTTTTTTCTTTCATTATATTTGTTACAAAATCTCCTTATCTCCTATTTCACTATGATATCAAAGAAAAGAGTTAACGGTATGTAATCTTGCTAAGTCATTATAATGATAATGAAATCTTGCGATTTGATTGTGTTGGTAATTTTTCTGTTATTTTGATTATTTGGAAATCTTGCTATTGTGTACTCTTGCCTGAATGATATGTTATCTTCAAATCCTATAACAACTTAATATTCGTGTTTGTGTCCCTAACTTTTCAGCCCCTAGATTTACAAGGAAGGAAATGCTTGAGGTAAGAAAGGAAAAGCATGAGGTAGAACGCTTCAAACAAAAGTTGGGGTTCAGGATGTTCATGAGGGAGGTCATACGCAAGGTTGGTTCAACAGATGCAGGGAAGATGGTCATGCTATGTGGCCACTCCCCAAACGTGCAAGAAATATATCGTGAAGAGAGGGACAACTACTTACTCACCAAAGATGAAGTTGAAAAAATTCCTGTTAACGATGAAGGAGATCGTGTTATTTTTGTTGCTGAAGTTGATGATCGTATTCTCAAGAAAGAGCAGCCAGATTGGTTTGATATCGAATACGGTTCAATCAACTGAACCATGGTGTTGTGGTTTTTGCAGTTCTTGCCAATTTGGCCTTTTGCATGTATGATTGTTGGGAATTTCGCACTACAATGGATGGAATGAAAGGGTTTTTTTGCGTAGCCTTATATCCCAATTTCTATTCTATTAAATCTTCTTCATTAAAAGTACAAGGAAGACAAGTAATTCCACGTAATTAACTGTGTGACCATGTTAAATATTACGATACTACAGCTTTATATTTCCAATGTTAATAAAGATTTTAATATCCATTAAACGCATTAGTTACGATATTAATGATGGAAATATTAAAGAACTGCATTATACGTTATGAGTACATATCAAAATAATTTACAACTTAATGATATTTGACGTCCAAAATCTGTTAATATCTAATGTGAATGGTCAATTTTTTTAATTATTAACTCTAGTTAATAGTAAATCACATTATGGAGAACAGGAGGATAAGAACGATTTGATGTGTAATTAGACGTACCATGCATATCGTTTAGGGAGCCCTACTTATAGCTAAAGACAGTTTAATTAATGATTTGTTGGCCTGTCATAATATGGTAGAAAAAACTAAACTTAACTCTACACGATCCTATAATACTATGTTTAATTTTATGTTACTAAATAATATTATTATATACAAAATGCTTTGTAGTATTCCGGATACGTTTTTCTTTGCAGTTTCTTTTTTACCTCCATTCTGAATTACTAGTATGAATTTTAAAAAATAACCACCAAAAGTTGGAGTTTGTATGAATTTCAAAAAATAACCACCAATAATATGATTGAGTATGAATTTAAAAAGATAACCACCAAAATAACCTCCATTCAGTTCCTTTTTCACACTAGTATCTTTTCCACGCATCACGCGATGCGTGCATGAAGTTTTAATTTAATCGATTAGTCTGTATTATTATTACTAGTATCTTTTGCGCGCAATGCGTGCATGAAGTTTTAATTTAATCGTAATTCAAGTATATTGCTCTATTTTTTGTTTTTACTGGTGCGGGGATCCTTTTTTTTTCCTTTTACCTTGAAAAAAATGAGAGAATGTAATTTTGTTTGATTATTACGGGTATTTTGGGTAAAGAGGGTGGACACCAAAAGGTCAGGAGTTCCCATATATATATACTAGAGATGAAATACGCCAGGTGTTTGGAAATTACAACAAATAAACCGTCTAAGTAAGGCCCACATATGTTCTCTATATATATGGACATTCTGTTCGAGCAACCAATTGTAAGCAAGAAACACATAAACTTCCTTCAATCCTTGTATTATCCACGCAAAGCATTGTCATACAAAAATGCAATTCAACAATGGTGATGGTTCTGATAATGTGAGTTTTAATTTATTCGGTTTTTTCACCATATACTCCTGACAAATTTTTTTTTGCACCGTATACCCTTTCAACTTTCCAAATGCACCATATACCCCTCACGTTTGAAAAAATACATCGACATGCCCTTATGACTAACGGAAGTCTAACACCGTTAGTCATTAACCCTTAATCCCCCTCTAACCCTAATTTAACTAACCATTAACTAACCTAAACCTAACCCCTAATCTAATACCCTAACCCTAACCACCCAACCCCACCCCATCCCTCCCCTCACCACCCCCGGCCCCCCCTCCCCCCCCCCACATTCCCGGAGCCTCCTTCCATCGACGGCGATATTTCCTCCTTTCTCTCTCTCACCCATCCCTCTTCCCTCGCCCGTCTCTCTATCACTCTTCTCTCTCCTCTCACGAACGCCCTAAGCTCCCCGCCACTCTTCACTCTTCTCTCTCTCTCTCACGGAATCCCCTTGCATCTCTCCTCCTCTCTCCTCGGCGACGAAGAAAACAAAGTGATGAAGATGAAGCAACGATGTGGGCCACGGCAAGACGAACGAGAGGATGACGAAGAGAAGAACGATCGAACCAATTCCCGGGGCCATGACGAGACGAAGATGATGAAGAGAAGAAGGACTAAATTTGATTTGATTTTTCTATTTTTAGGATTTAATCTCGTCTTTCTTTTGAGTTATTTTAGGTTTTAACATTGTAATTTTTTTCCAATCTAATTTCGTTTGTAATTTAGGGTTTAGATTTGTTATTTTGTGGATGTTTCATTTTAATTTGTTCGATTTCGCGAGTCGGTCTTCGTTCGATTTCGCTGTTCATCGTTGTTTCATTTTGTGGATGCTTTGTCTAGCTTCAAATGGTGGTGTTTTTTTGTTGTTGATGCGTGGGAGGGGGCTGCGGGGATGCGTGGGAGGAGGAGGGGGCTGCGGGGATGCGTGGGAGGAGGAGGGGGCTGCGAAGCTTTGGGGAGGGGGCTACGGGGGTGCGGGGAGGGGGACTTCGGGGGTTGTGGGGAGGGGGTACGCGGCCGGTGGAGAAGGGGAGGGAGGGGTAGCGGCGCGGCCGGCGGGGAAGGGGAGGGGCGGCGGTGGAGGGTGGAGGGGGCTGGGTGGTGGGGCAGTGAGTGGCTAGGGGTAAGGGGTGGGGGAGGGGGCTGGGTGGTAGGGCAGTGGGTGGCTAGGGGTAAGCAGTGGAGGAGGGGTGGTGGTTAGGGTTAGGGTTAGAGTTAGGGTATTAGATTAGGGGGTTAAGGTTAGGATTAGGTTTTGATTTAGGTTAGTTAATTAGGGTTAGGGTAGGATTAGGGCCTAATGACTAACGGAAGTCTAACACCGTTAGTCATAAGGGCATGTCGATGTATTTTTTCAAACGTGAGGGGTATATGGTGCATTTGGAAAGTTGAAAGGGTATACGGTGCAAAAAAAAATTTGTCAGGGGTAGATGGTGAAAAAACCGTAATTTATTTCATACAGTTTTCATATACTTATCCATTTACGTCTGTTGTTTTGATTCATCTGGTTTTGTTGTTTAATAATCAGGACAACACATCATTTGAAGGAAACTCTGAAGATAAACGGGTTGATGAAAATGAAGCAAAAAAAGTAAACTTCCTCACTCAACTACCATTAATTGCTACTAACACATTGCCCGAAATGTTGTTTATGTTCCTAGGATAAACAATAGCATATTGTTTTTTGGTTATAACTTTACAACTTAACATATTTTGATTATGTTCTTCTTCAACAAGTAATTATTGAAAATTATTCTAACAAATGTATGGGACTTCACACAGCAGATATCGAAGGGTAAAAAGAAAGTACATGAAGAGGGGCATGTCACAAGTACAGATTGTGAGAAAAAGGTATGATTTACGATTTATTGATACTAAAACATAGCCCAAAAAATTTTTTATGGTTCTGTTAGATAAACTCTAATACTGTTGTTTTTGTTAACTTTACAACTTCTCATATATTGATTAACTATGTACTTAATTATGAAATGAATTTTTATATTATAATTAACTAATTTGTATTGGTTGTAGGAAAAGACACGTAAGCGGAAGAAATGGATATGGAATAACCCTTTTGAAACCCCAAAACTCAGATGTGTCACTAAGCCAAGAAACGAAAGTCTTGCTTGTGATTGCATACAAAGGGTGATCTATGAAAGAAATAAAACCAATTGGGATGGACCAAAAATACCCAAAGGTAAGTATTTCCAATTGTGCAATTGGCATGGTATAGACACCAATGAAGGGCCGGGAGCAATCATCGGCGGTAATGAGAGTCTTATGTCTTCGATATGGGCTAAACTGCATGACAAAGACCTTGCAAAGTGCATGCTCGTATGTCGAGATTGGGGTAGAGCTATACCTAATTGGCAGTACGACATCGGTTGTCAGCTTAGGAGGCTTTATTACTTGTATGAGGATGATGGTTGGGGGAACGTCAAGAGGCCTTGTCCAGATCGCAGATGTGAGTGCTATGTCCCCTTTGGTGCAGAGGCGTTGTACCTGCGCGAACTTAAAGAAGATATCCGTCAATACGAAGAACAATATGAAGACAGTGATGACAGCGATGAGTAGTGTTGGTGTAGCTTATATATCAACTATTAGATGTGTGTTAATTTAAGAAGTTTTTTTTTTAAAAAAAAAAATTTGTGTGTTTATAATCTCAGGATGCTAAGTTACGGTAGTAGATGAATTTTGTGTTCATTACATGTTAGTAAATCATGTGTGTTAATGTATGAACAAGTTAGTGATTTTATAATACAGTTTATATTTTTATGAGTTACATATTAATGTTAGAACAAATTGTATGTTTATTCAGTAACGCATGCATCATATTAGTATCATTAAGCTTTTTCAATCAGTAACCTTAAAATAGTTGTGGCTAACGGTTTATCGTTACATGAAGAGAGGGACAACAACTTACTCACCAAAGATGATCGTATTCTCAAGAAAGACCATCCTGATTGCTTTGATATCGAATACGGTTCAATCAACGGATCCATGGTGTTGTGGTTTTTCAAGTTCTTCCCAATTTGGCCTTTTGCATGTATGATTGATGGGAATTTTGCACTATCATGGATGGAATGAAAGGGGTTTTTGCATACCCTTATATCCAAATTTCTATTCTATTATATCTTCATTAAAAGTGTGTGACCATGTTAAATATTAAGATACTACATAAAACGTTATACTACCAATGTTAATAACGATTTTAATAAACATTAAACGATTAGTTACAAACTTACAATATTTATATCATGGAAATTTTGAAGAACTGCATTATACGTTATGAGTACATATCAAAATAATTTACAACTTAATGATATTTGGACGTAGAAAATTTGTTTTATACAGCTTTCACTATATAATACTATCATTTTTACACAATTTGTTAAATTTACCCTTTATTTGAAAAAATAGTTGTTGTTTACTAAACAAGATTAAATCCATCACAACTCACGACTAGTTAATTCAACATTTTTTTCATTTACTCAATTTTTTTTTTACGGTATGAAGTATTAACTCTAGTTAATAGTACATCATAACCTTTGATGTATTTATATCCGAATTATCTATTGTTAAATGGGTCTTCCCCATATATTTGTAATGTTATTAGGTATATTTAAGTGATACTAAAACAAATCACAATAATCAAAACGTATACGTCAGTAAGGGTTACATACATACATATAAGTGGACATCTTTTCGCGGGAAAATTTGCCGCCATCCTCCACCATCATTTCACCACCAAAATTCACCCTATATAATAACAGACCTACAACAACATTTGCCTCAACTCATCACCATCTTCATCTTCTTTCTCATTTAACCTTACAGAATTATTCTCATTCAGATGGCCAAGCGTCCAATGGTGAAGCGAAAAAAATGTACTGGTAGGTATCTGTTGATATGTCTGTTTCACTCTTATTTGTTTTGTAAATTAATTGAAGCTATATTAAATACTTATTTTCCTTATTTTCAGCAACTAATTTCTCTCCAAAAAAAAGGCAACAACTTGAAGAGTTCAGGGAAGACTTCGCTTTTTACAGATTCATGACGATGGCGATTTGGTTTCTCGGTCCATTTGAAACTGGAAATTGTGTTACACTAGCTGGTAATACATCAAATATCCAGAAAATATTTTACTCTGAGTTGGAAAACTTGGAACTTACAAATTTCATGTACGAAGACATTCCTTTGAACGAAATGGGGGAGCGAATCACTTGTTTGGCTGATGCCAATGATGACATCCTCAAGATTGAACCATTGAGTGCGTCGGAAGATGAACTCACCAACGACAGGAAGAGGAAGGTGCAGATTGTGGACTTAACTGCATCCTACCAAAAACTACCATTGTATTCATGGATGTATTTTGTTTTTTAATTTAGTACATTTTCTCGCATCCGTTTACTATTGTTAGTAACAGTAACTACTATAAATGATTTTGTTATTACAAATATCGCAAGTTTCCATACTATTTTGTTTTAATATTAGTAATGTTTTCTTGCTACTAGAGAAAATACAACGTTTACTTTGACTTTTTACAAACAGTTAAAGTATTTGGTTCAGTTTGATTAACGCCAATTAGTACTCTTCTTCAGGCCCTTCAACTATGGGCATCAATTAGTGGGCCATATGTATTATGGGCCAACGAGGAACCATGCTACATATGACACTTTTGTAAATATGCTGAGCCCAATTTTGGACACTTATATAAATGTTGGGCCCAACGTAAGGTCACATTAACAATTAAAGGGACTTCAATTCCCATCTTCCTTTTTCCAGTTTCTCGAAATTCACCTGCAGTTTGTTCTTCCACATCCACAGACCATCGCACTAAAAACTCAGAATTTTTCATTTCATTTACAAGGTATGTATTCTTTAATAATTTCGTATATGTCATGTTGTTAAAGTGGTATTTTAGTGGTTTATTATTTGCTTTGCAGTGTCCATTGAAGTTAGATCTCTGCTCCCAAAGGGCGAATTTGTCAAATCCAGTCCAAATCCAAATTTTTTTTATTGCAATGTCGTCGTCACAACACACTAAAAGGAAAAGGATGGACTCTCCCCCAAAACCTAAGCTGCGCATCAAGCATACCACTGATGGTCCCCGGCGCCGTTGGATTCTGAAAAACAAAATTCATGCAAAGACCAAATTGGAAAAACAGGTACTTCGTTCCACATTCAACATCATATTCACTTTACTTTTTACGCCCGTTCGGCCTTCAATTAATGAATTTTCTCATTCAACAATAATTGTTCAGTTTACCTGCGTTAAAAAACCAACGATAACACGTTGTTGATTTCAGTAGTTAACTACATTTTTAATATATTATGTTACTAGGAATACTACTAACGTCTGAATTTATGTGATATTTACTATATATTTTGTTAAGAACATAAAAATTGTTTTATTTAAACGCTTATGTTGCTAAACTTATTACAAACTATATATTGTTTTCAACGTAACAGTGTTTCCATAATAGCATATGATAAATAAAATTATCATATTCTGTTACTAATAATACAAATAACTTCATTATGTACGTGAAAGTCACTTGTTTTGCATGCGAAGTTGGGAAATAGTCCAAATTAAATTTGCAAATTTATTCCATCTCACCGCAGTTACCTACTATGGGATGCGATGTTCGGAAATTCTTCAAACTAATCAGTACACTAGATAAAACTCAACGACAATGGGTTAAAGATATGGGGTTCAAGAATTTACTTAGGATCAAAATTAAGAGCATCAAACCAAGCTTTGGCCACTGGATAACATCCAAATTTGATCATATGACATTGAGATTCAGTATACGAGACAATGTCGTAGTCAATGTCAATGATGATATGCTCGGGTGGGTGTTGGGCATCCCTTCTGGATGCCATCTATATTATCCTGTTCAAGATAAATGCTTGGATTACAGTGAGCTTAAGACGTCATATGGTGCAATAAGAGAAGCGGAAGTGTTCAAAATGGTTTGTTCAGAAAATAGTAGTAAAAAAGAATTCAAGAGACATTTCCTTTTGTACTTGTTGGGTGTTCTACTTTGTCCAACTGCGAAACGTGGCTGGATAAGTCCAAGGCACATTTATATGCTCGACAAGGCAAACAACGCAGTAGATTACAATTGGGGGAAATATGTTATTGACTGGCTTGTCCATTACCGCAAACAATATGACACAACAAAAGAGGGATATGGTGGTTGCGTTCTCTTTTTGGTGGTGAGTTGTAAATATCCTTATTTACGTTGAAGTGCATTATTTCATGTATTATTGTACATACAAAAATCTATCACTAATGAAAAACTCACGCAAAATATGCAGCTTGTTTACATTGACAGGATTGCACATGGGAGGAGTGTCGCATGGAGCCAAAACAATTGCAGGATAGTATGTTGGGACCAAGAAAATGTTGATATGGCTTTGCTATCCGACTTGAAAGACAATGGCGAATACGGCAACGCTCAAGCCGTTGATAATGTAATCTATGGTGCACCTTATCCTGCCATTTGAATACTGATTTGAACTCCCCTTAAGTTTTAGAGTAATGTACTTTGTAATTTGTGTGTCATATTGTAACGTAGTTCCTAATTCTTGTATATTACTCAAACTTGTATAATTTGTAACATTTAATATTGCCCTTCATTTTTTATGTAATATTTCCACTATTTTGTTATAATGCGATGTATTTGTTAGCTCTAGTATCTAAATTATAGTCAAGTCAAAATAAACATGTACACCTTAATATTTTTGTTATAGTATCATATTAGAAAAAACAATATCAAAGTGCAATAACACCAAAATAACTCAAAATATGACAGACCAAACTAAGTTCAATAAATACATTTTCCAATGCCTCCTACTTTATAAACACTAGGCCTTCACCCTTCATTCTTCCAGTTATTCATCTTCCTATAAAAAAGAAAGAAAGAAAGAAAGAGAGATGAGCTTTTCCAACCCACTTGCCAAAGAAGAATGCACTTGGGTAAGAATAAAGATGTGCAAATGCAACCCTCGAAAAATGGCAGATCTTCGTTTATCTGAAACCATAAGTAATCCAGGCAGGGCATATTACAAATGCAGAGGTTGCGGCTTTTTTTCATGGGTGAATGAGCAAGATGTTCATGAAGAAGTTGCACAAATTTTAAAGGAGGTTCGTGAATTGAAAAGGTTTATCAAAGGAGTTGCTAAGATAGCAATATTTATGATATTCCTTGTAATTGTAATCTCTCTAAAATGATGAACTTCAATGTTGTGAAGGTTATGTTATGTCAGATTTCTAATGTTTGAATGCCTTAGATTTCAAATATTTTGTATCTAAATTACTATTATTATCAAGTAAAAATGGGTGTATCTTTGCATATGTTCATAATCAGCTTTCCCTGTCATTTTTTTTTTTGGTTTCAAATACTTGGATCCATAATGTTGAACTTACAATAATTTCAAAATTCGTTGTGGGAAAATTAAAAATAGACATACAGTCAACAACTACAAAAAAATTAACCTACACCTATTTGTCCATGGCAAATATTCGAACACGGGTTAGTAGCGTAAGCAAGTACAAGCAGTAATCAAGTTACCGGGGTATCAGCATATTGTTCATCTTCCAATTACAATTATTTTTTTACAGATGAGAACTATACATAATATTACCATTTAATTATTTAGTTATACGAAATAAAATACCATGCAACTACTGTAAGTATTGTGATACTAACATAACCTCAGTTATACGAAATAAAATACCATGCAACTACTGTAAGTATTGTTATACTACCATAATTATCACGTTACTACTGCGACTCTACAAATCCATTACACCTTCTTCTCTAATTGACGTTCAAGTTCTAAATGTCAATCTGCAACTCCAAACATTCATGTTGTAAATATTCAAAATCTGGACAAATGTAATAGCAAATAAAAAAGGCAAACGACATATAATTAATCGAAAACACCAAACCCCAACAACTAATTCCGGTGACTAACCGAGGATAATTCCGGCAACAAAACACAGAATTTTAAATGCGAAAAAATTCCAATGACAAAACGAAAAAATTCCAGCCACAAATGCCTAGATCGAATTCCGGCAACACTTCCGATGATAAAACGACCGAAATTTCCGGCAACAAAATCCCAGTTCTATTTTCGGCAACAAGAATATTTTCCGGCAAGAACAAAATTTTCAGGCCAAAAAAAATTTCCCGGCTAACTTTTCAGGTGGTTCGTCGGTTAATAGAGAGAAAATGCAAAATTGTAAAAGGGTAATTTTCTGAGGTGAGTGAATTGTGAGGAGAGAGAAAAAATTCAAGGGGTTAGTTCCTTGGGACCCACAACAATTTTAAAATTCCAAATCAAAATTTCAGATTTTGGTTTGAAATTCAAATGAAAATTTCAACAACTAGTGGATTTTGGACCCCACTTCTCCTAGCCAATGAAATCATTTGTGTATGTGCGGACCACATAAACCATGTTTATGTGTATCATCTCTCATAGCTAACATATTACATATGCCATTGTCCAACTAGTTGGATTAATTTAGCTATATAGGCCTGTTAGTTGATTAATATAAGAATATCCAATTACTTTTTTTTTTTGAGGGGAGAATATCCAATTAGATTATATATGTTGCTTCTAGTATTATTCCATTGCAATGGAGAGTGGAGGAAAAATAGGTGCGACTCTGAAAAGACCAGGAGATGGCTTTCCTAATTACTTTCAATTCTTAATCTCTCCCAAAATCTTTGCTCCATTGTCTGTATTTATGATTTTCATAGACCTATTAATTTTATTATTAGATTCTATCATTTCAAAATATATTGTGAAAAGTTAATATTTTGCAAATACATATTGATACGAATATTGTAAGATACTGCATGATACTATTTTCTTACATACTTCCTTCTTCCCATATTAATCAATACAGTTACCAAGGACCTTTGAGTCTAATAAGTATGGCTTCCTATCTCCCACATGGGATACCAAAGTTCAAATCTTCTTTGGAAGCAAATTTCAATGTTGTGGAAGGGGGAAAGGGGAGGGGAGGGGGGGGAAAGGGGGGGGGGGCTTGTTGGGCCTCTAAGGTGAGTGACCCTTGTGCGAGGGCATTCGGAGGAAATTCTTCTTACAATGATTTTCTGAAAGGGGGCTCCAAAAAAAATATTAATCAATACAGTTTGACTTCACACATGCCAATACGCACAACTTTGACCTATAATATATTTTATTATCGATTATTTAATAGAATTATAGAATGTTGATATTTTGTTATATATACAATAACACAAATCCAACAATATCTTATATATAACTAATACTTCCTCCGTTCCAAAATAAGTGAAACACTTCTCTCATTTATGTGAGAGCTTTTTGAGACAAGTGTTTCACTTATTTTCGACCGGAAGAAGTATCTATTTTTATATATTATTAGAAATATATGGTCAAGATAGGTTATATAACAGTGCATACGTATCCAATAAATGCATAGAGGGAGTACTATCCGTTAGTGGGATAAAGTTTAGTGTCAAATATAATAAACTTTGCTCTCTAAACAACAAATAAAGCAAATATTTTTCCACTCAAAAAAAAATAAAGCAAATATTTTGGAGATGGGGGATTATCTCTTCGTAGATCATAATGTTTCAAATTTTTAACGGCTACCTTGCTCTTCCATATTGATGCGGAATAGATTGTCTCTTCGTGGTTGTACATTTTATACTAGGGAAACAAAAATTTCTTAATTTTACTAATCAACTGTAAAATCCCTTAAGTTATAAAAGAGAAAATTGGAAAGCCTGCTTGAAATGAAATTAAATACTATTTATTTCGGACGAGCATCATCCGTTAAACTACCTTCCGTTACCCCTTGCCTTGTAGCAGGCCCGCCATCCCCCAAGAACCAACCCACTTTCCAGCAAGGGCTGCAACCTAGCTATGCTTCTTTTCCTACCACTCTCTCTATCTTTTTTCACTTGTTATATTTTTCATAAATAAATGTCTCTTTTTACCCTCAATATACGCTTTATTTCCACTAGTAAACGCTAGCTTAAAATTATCTCTTCCCCTAATTCATGTGGTTAACCAAAAATAGTCAATTTAAGTATATAAATAGTATAATAAATAAACTGACTAGTTGAACTATAAATTAGTAGAAGCATCATGTGGATCCCGGCTTCGGTGGCTTTTGCGTTTGGCGTTAGGGTTGAACAGTAGGATATGAGTGAGTAGTGGATAGAACTTCACTTTTATAAGGATATGTTTGAACGAAAGGTACTGATCGAGATAAGATGATGTTATTTATACAGTAAACAAATGATATTCCGTACGCTGATGACTGTATCTTCATGTAAAAAAGTCTTTCAAAACATATGAGTTATGTATCTGTTAAACAACTTTATAATTAATATAAAGGTGCATTTTTATTATACAAAAAAGTTTTGATCGAGTAGATATAAATATTTTCTTATATGTTTTCAATGTAGCTGATATATAAATATTTTTACTAAACTAAAAAGTTTTCATGCATTATGCACGGGTCCAAAACCTAGTTATTTAATACAACAAGATTCTATTTCGCGAAAATAAATAAGGATAGATACTTGAGATAGAGATAATTATATAAGATTTTTTTAGTTTGTTTAATTTAGATTTTGAAATGGAAATCTTTTGCATAATGATATCTTATATAGGATTTTTGATACTTTTAGCCTCTGCATTGTGGCATAGGTTAGAAAAATCCATGTTTTTTTTTACGTTTACTAAAACAAAAATAGCTTTTGGTGCACTTTTGTCATGCTTGTTAAAATTTTAAGCCTTGCCTTGGTTATCCGTAAAGTGAATTGTAATAATTAAAAACAAACTGAGTTATAGTATATACTTTCTCAGTTTTTTATATATTTTTTATATTTTGAAATAAGTGAAATACTTTTCTTTATGTGAGAGTTTTTATGAGAATTGTTTCACTTATTTCTGAAATGGGGAAGTATATATCTTTATATAATATGAAAGTATTTTGTTTTATATAAACTGTTGTACGCATGTGCATAATTGTATAAATTTCAAAGCATTATTGAAATGTGATGATAGAGAGTCTTAATTTGGATTGTTTTGAAATTACAGAGGCCCTCCTGATGCCTCTTCCCAAAATATTTGTATTCATTGTAAATTCGTTTTCTTCATTCAATATAGAATAGTATCTTTAATAATTTACCGATCTATATAAACGATTAAAATCCACGTGATTGGCAAAAACAAAAGGAAATCTATGCTAGATGAGCCTAGATCCCACAAATAACTTTCTTAGCTACGCCACGATAAGATATATAAACTAAATTGAACTAAACTTTGTCGTACAATTATTGAACTAAACTTTGTCATACAATGATTGAACTAGGGCTTTTGTCCGAATTTGTTCAAGTCTATATAGGATTCCTCTCCAAACAAATGTCAATATATAATTATTATTGTTGATACATAATTGCTTCATATAAGTAACGAAAAGTTTTGGTTGAAACTGTTCAAGGCAAACAATAACTGAGACGGCTCAACCACACATTCCATTTTCTTGAGAATTGCTCATTATTTTAAGGGAAAAGCTATATGCAGCCCTTAGAGTTGCATATAAAAAGCTAAAAATGGAAATAAGTTGCATTAATTGATCATTTATTGCATCGGTTCATGCATAATTTTTCCATAAATTCACAACTTATTTCCATTTTAAGTAGTATATTTATATCTTATATGCAACCCTAAGGACTGCATATAGCATAACCCTTATTTTAATGACTAAGACTAGTGATGCTAAGACGTTTTGTATAATTATATGTGCTTTCGATCACTCCTTGATAAACTGACAACTACTTTCGACCACTCTTTGATACACTGAGAGTTGTCTCCTTGTGTCTTATAAAGTCTATAGGATAATAATTTCCCCAAAAAAAAAATTATATTTGTATAACTGTAGTACCCTATATTTCAAATAAGACATCAAAATATTAAGTAATGTTATTTTGGGAAGAATTATACAATGCGATAACGAAAAACTTTGTGATATAATGTTTAGGAAAGTTCTAATTTAACTATTTTAATTTAATTGTTTTATGAGTAGATAGTTTTGATCTTTATAAGGGTCAAATGAGAAGTTTATATAATAATGAGAAGGATACGAAGGATTTTTTATTGCAAAATTTTTTTGTATGAATGTGTATAATTTCTATACAGTTTTTGCAATTTTTATCACATGAATTTTTATTTGAATAAAACGTGCATTTTTTTAAAAACAAAAAATACTTTAGCTTGAAAAAATAAATAAAGATATGCATATTCAATATATCAAGAATATATGCACATGTATATATCCTTTTCATCCTTCTCATTTTAAGACTTTTTTTTTGTTGGATACATGAATTCTCTTATCGTGAGAACCCCTTTAAAATAAGAAAATACTTAATTCAAGCGAGCAAAAAGTCCTTAAAACGAGGGAATAAAACCTAAAATGAGTAAAAAAGTCAATGACGAAAACATAAAATGAGCACAAATAATAAAATAAGCTATAATACTATAAAAAAGAGAATAGTTTTTACAATTTTCACCATAAAGGTGGTTCTCATATGATCATATACATATATAAGAACATAATTTAAAATAGCAAATAACGTAACGAGCCCGCTAACGGATATCCCGAGGCGTTAGATAAGAATTATCATTTTGTATATAGTTATCTAATTAATTATTATTAACATTGGTTCTTTTAACAATTTTTCTAACGAATAGTTTTTACATATAGTTACCTCTGTAATTCTGGTTATCCTTCTCATCAATAATATTATTCTCTCTCTGCCCGTGGACGTAGCCAACACTCCGTTGGTGAACCACGTTAAGTCTGTGTGTGGTTATTCTTTGTTTTGCATTCAATATTTGTTCTTTCTCACATCTGTCATGACAAATTGGTATCAATAGCTTTGTGTTCGATCCGGGTGAGAAAGATGTATGGGATGAATGTGAAAATTGATAAATTCAGTGGGAGAAACAGTTTCAGTCTGTGGAAAATTAAGATGCGGGCTTTACTGAAGCAACACGGGCTGTGGGCACCTTTGGCAAAGAAGTCATCGGATTCAGAAACCGCTGAGATGGCCGTTCTGGAGGAGAAGGCACATTCAACGATTATGTTGTGTCTTTCTGACGACATAATTACTGAGGTTGCGGAGCAGGAAACCGCCGCCGGTTTGTGGTTGAAGTTGGAGAGTTTGTATATGACAAAATCTCTAACCAACAAGTTGCTTTTGAAGCAACGTCTGTTCAGCCTGCGTATGCAGGAAGTAGGGGTGTAACACCCCGTCCTTCTACTACTAAGATACTAAACCTTATCAATTCAAGAAGTACTAAAATGACGTTAGAGGAAATAACGTCGGGACGGTATGCTACTCTAAAACAATAAATAAAGATAATAACTCAAAATTCATAGCTTAAAAAGAGAATAAATCTCCGAGTAAACATCATTGTTCTAACATAAAAGAAGTATCCCAAACTGTATCATACTGTCAAATCCAAAATACCATGAGACATGCAAGTCTCCCAAAATAAACTTAAATAAAACTAATATCCTTGAAAGCAATCCAAAAATACGTCTTCCTATGGCCTATATAGAGTTCATCTACCAAAAACAGAACTAGAAGCTTCTTCTCACAACCAACTCTCACACTGCTAGCCCAGGCAGTCACAAGCCTAACATTCATTTCCATCTGCAAGATTATATTACATATTTCCACAGTCAGTGGGGAGTAACTAGCAGTTCTCCCAGAACAATAGCAATCAAAGCACCATTCAGAGGTAGATTACTAAGAAAGGAATAACATGCAATCATTACATCATATCAAGCACATAGAAATCATAAAGCTCATAGATAAATCAAGAGCTCATTAGCAATATGTAAACATAATATAGTGAGTGACATAATTCCAATATAAATAAATAATAATAATAAATCGAACCACAACAAGTTATTGAGTCAGAAACCGAACGCCAGTGATTCGCAAATCACTTCCTAAGGTTTGTCAGATCGCAATCTCCGGGTCGCCTATGGGCTTACGTTCCCGCTGCCCGTGTCTAAGAATGGCCAAACTCCCGATGCAGGGTAAAACACGCAGAACTCCCTGACCTCTCGGACGACAACAATTAACCCAGGTGTACCCCTAGTTCGCAACCCAGGTGGTTGGCATGTTCTTAACCGGGGACTACATCTATCCCACCGGATATTCTTATCTCAAAATACAATCATGCATACAAACTAAGTATCATTCATCAAAATATTCGTTAAAAGGGGATGCCACCCGGCCTTATACCCACAGTTCATCAAACAGTTCTTCATAATTCCTCAAAATAAATCACTTCTAAAATATTCAACAAATAACTCTCACAATAACACTTGAACATTCCCAAACATCAACAATGACAATATACTGGTTTTTACAGCAACCACACTCAATCACAAATACATCACCAATTAACTCTAAATCATATTCATTAAAAGAGTAATAACAATTAAATCATTTTATTCCATAAATCAAACCTAAACATGTGGTTACTCAAATGATGCATACTGTATACTACTGAAAATCAGCAACCCAGAATATATTAAATTATAAATTATATCTGATTTACAAGCCCTCAAACAATTTAATAGTGTGTCCTCAATTTCATCACAAAAACACCATAATAATTATGAAACTAACAAATTTGAGCAGTAAAATCACACAAAAATTATCATATAACCCTAATAGCTCTACTGACATGGTAAAATTTTTATTTATAATTTTCGGACAAGAAAACTAGTTTTAACAGTTAATCTACAGATTCCTCAAATAAGCCATTATAATAATTAAAAATATAAACAGAAGCCCAAAAATTACCAAAAATTCTCATAACATGTAAAAACTCACGGAAATACATATTATTCAAATAAATTAATTTTTCTGCCACTATAAATAATTTTCATGAATTATATACTGACTGAACAGAATTTACAAAAACAGATATATCAATTAATTAAAACAGTAAACAGTAGATAAAAATTATTCTAAGGCATGGAATACATTATACGCATGTAACATGATCTAATAAAAATGATTTCATCAATTCTAACAGTCGTTCAATAATTATTATGAAATGTAGCCAAAAACACACAAAATTCTAATTTAAATCAAATAAATATTACATATCATGCGAAAATTATTTTTCTCTACACATTATTCACATAGCATGTGTCACGTATGTTCATGTAAAATTTCATCAAAAATCTCATTCAAAAAGTATTTTAGATAATTCCTAACGTATTAATCTAATACCGAATACTACTCTAATCACTATGATTCTAGGATAACAACTAGTTACCTGGATCGTCGGGAGGAGAGCTGAGTCTAAAGAGACAATCACGAGTTAAGCATGCAATCCAAATCCTCTTCTAACCCCAAGGCATAACGAACGAGAATTTTAGCAACAAGACACTAGGCATTTCTTCTTGAACGTTGAAAACTCTTGTTTCGTACTGCTCTGTTACGACCATGATTCCCGATGATCAAAAGCTCAGATTCTAAATCTCTCCGGTCAGAATGTAGAACAAGACGTTATAAACGTTGTGTCCAAATTTGAAGACGATCTAACGGTTAGATCTCCGGATACAGTTATTTTAGTAAAGGTGCAACAGGAAAAACCGGGTTGAACTTTCTATTCTTTTGCTCTTCCTTTTCTCTCTTTCTTTTCTTGAAACGGTGGGGGGTTAAATGAGAATGATGCTGCTGAACTTCTTTGAATAAAAATAAGAATTTTATGGATGTTTAATGGTTGAAATAAAGGGTTTTAATGAAGGAGAATGATTAGGGGGTTACAAAAGAACAAAGAGTCAATGAGAAAAAACAAAAGAGAAAAGAAAAGGAGAAGGCTCCCCTTAATCCTTCACTTGGCCGGCTGCCCCAAGCCCAACACCCACACAAAACTTTCGGCCCAATTCAACAACGATCCATGCTCCGAAATCCCGATACGCGATAAAACGGTTAATTCCTAAATCGCGCCTAAACTTTGAACATACTTAATAATAAAAATAATTCTAATAAATTATATTATAAATATAAATATAATGCACACACTAACACACCATATAATAAAATAATAATTCGGCTCCCAAATTATAAAGAATAAAAATCATTGATCTAGAGAAAATAATAAATTATTTATTTTTTTACGAAAAGAATATCATTTTAAAACAAACTAACACCAAAAATAAAGGGTGAAAATTACGGGGTGTTACAAGGGGTGTGCATTGTCGGATATTTGATCCGATCCGATCCGAAATTTCGAATATCCAAATTTTTGGATCGCAAAAATCCAATCCGAACCCGACCCGAAAATTTCGGATATCCGGACATTTCGGATCGGATCAGATCCGATATCTGATCCGATATCCGAAAATTGATCCGACTCTTTATTTTAATCTGTTCCGAACTCCAAAGCCCACTGATACAGTGATACACCTATCACCTGCTAGTGATGGGCGCCCACATTACATAATGTAATATTGCAATTTAGTGTGCTGGCAGTGGCAACCTACAATCTACATTACATACATAATTTATAAGTGGCGGCTGTTGGGCCATTTGGCAGCTTGCTGCCATGCATTATTCTCTTCCACAGTTTAGTAGTTTAGTGCACTGGAAAGGAGTAAGGAGTAAACTGCCCTAAGCGTGAGTTGCATATTTTAGTTTTTTTTAAAAAAATTAAATTCGGATTTTCGGGTATCCAAAATGGTAAAAATCCGATCTGTATCCGATCCGAAAATCCGAATTTTTTTCCGGATATCCGATCCGAAATATCCGAAAATAAAAAACCGGATCAGATATCCGAAATTTCGGATCGGATCATCGGATAATTGGATCGGATCGCTCGGATCGGATTTTTTTGCACACCCTTAGCAGGAAGGTATGTCTCTGAGGAACCATCTAGAAAAATGGAATACTATCTTGCTAGATCTTCGTAATATTGATGTTAAAGTAGATGATGAGGATGCTGCTTTAATTCTGTTAGTATCTTTGCCCTTATCGTATGAGAATTTTGTGGATTCTTTTATTGTTGGGAAAGATAGTCTGTTATTAGAAGAAGTAAGATCTGCTCTTTATATTAGAGAAGTCCGTCATCAGGCATCTGGTTCTAGTACAGAAAATCAGACATCTGGATTAGTTGTTGGATTTTTTGATGGGAATAATCCCACCTTTGGCCGATCCTCCAAAAACAGTCCCACCTTTCATAAACTTGGGAATAATCCGACTTTTGGAGTGTGTTTGCCCAAAATGGGTCGTTACCTGTTGGTAACCTGCAAATGCAGGTTTAATACACTTATTAGATGGTTAAGGACTAATTTGATGGGTTTTTAATAAAATTCTTAATTAAACACCTAAATCAAATTATTTTAATTTGTAAATTCACAAAAAAAATTACCACACCTCCCGTCCCCTCCCCTTCCACCACCACCTCCTTTCCACTAACCTCCACCCTTACAACCCACTACCTTCTCCCAATATCATAGTCCCCCCCACCACCACCACCCACTAAAACCAAAAATAAAACCCCACCACCGTCGCCAAAACCCATACCCATCCCCACCCTCGCCCAAACTACCCACGAAAGCCCTCCACTCACCACGATGCCAAAACCCAACCACCAGCGACCCAAACCCTAGCCCACTGACGCCCACCACCACCCCATCCCTCAAATCTCCCTCAAACCTCCCTTCGATCACGTGCCGAATCATCCGCGCCACGTGGCGCAGGTCATGAGCTCGCATCGAAGCCGGTTGCTCTGCTGTTTCCGGCGAAACTTCATTGCACGCCAGACCACCGAGAGAGGAAGGAAAAAGGTGGTAGATCAGCGATTTTGGAGTGTGCGAAGAGAGAGGGAAAAAGCCAAAAAAGGAGGTTGGAATGGGGTGATGGTGAGAGAGGAAGGAAAGATGGATAGAGAGAGTGAGCACCGAGCACGGGGGTCGTAGAGGGAGAGACAAGATGAGGTCGGAGTTGGGTTTCTCAACGAAAAATGGGTCGAAGGAGAGAGAAGATGAGGTGGTGGGAGCGAGAGGACTGGGGAGGGGGGGAGCTGTTGTAGGGGTGGGAACGAGAGGACGGTGGGGAGGGGGGAGTTGTTGCGGGGGGGTGGGAAGTGGGAACGAGATGAGGGTGGGGATGGGGGAGGCATGCGGGGGGTGGGAACGAGAGGAGGGTGGGGATGATGGAAGGGGAGGGGAGGGGAGGGGGTGGGGTGGGGTGGGCGGAGTTAGGATTAGGTTTTTTATTTTTTAAAATTAAATTGATAATTGCTTTTTACAAAGGAAACAAGAGGTTAACCAGCGTTTTTGACCGGTTAATCAGGTCATTGGTTAAAGTGGCCCAATTTGGAAAGATATGGGTCATAGTTGGGATTATTCCCAAGTTTATGAAAGGTGGGACTGTTTTGGGAGGATCGGCCAAAGGTGGGATTATTCCCATCAAAAAATCCATTAGTTGTTACTTGGGGGAAAGGGACAGGAAAAATCTGGTAAAAAGAAATCGAACCAGAAAAATTCGAATTCTAAGGGTCCTAAACCTAATGATGTCTGTAATTACTGTAAAGAAAAGGGGCATTGGAAAAATGAATGTCCTAAGAAAAAGAAGCAGTAGGACAAGAATGAATGCTGCTCTGGCAGAAACTGATGGTAATTCTGAGGAAGATCTGGCCCTAGTTGTTAATAACCAGTCACATTATAGGGATGTGTGGGTTCTTGATTCCGGGGCATCGTATCATATTAGTCCCCGCAGGAGAGTGGTTTTCAACTTATGAGCGAGATAGATGGGGGCGAGTGTTTCTATGGCCAACAATCGTTGCCCCGCAAAGTAGTTGGAATAGGCTCCATCGAGATTGAGGACTCATGATGGTACATTCTGTACCTTGAACGAAGTTAGGCATGTTCCACTGATGACAAAGAATCTGATATCTTTGAGTCTTCTTGACAGTAGAGGTTTCAGTTTTCAAGGTGAAGGTGGAGTTATGAGTGTCTGCAAGGGTTCGAAGATAGTTCTGAAAGGTATTAAAAATGATACCTTGTATTTTCTTCAAGGTTCTACTGTGACAGTCTGTGCCGTTGTTGCATCATTTGAGGTTCCCAAGGAGGATATGACCAAGTTGTGGCATAGGAGACTTGGACATATGGGTGAAAAGGGATGCAAATTCTGTAAAAAAGGGATCTTCTGTGTGGGAACAAGGTGCAGGTTCTAGAGTTCTGTGAGCACTGTGTGTTTGGGAAGCTTCATCGCAGCAAGTTTCCAAAGGCTGTGCATACTACAAAGTGCACACTTGATTATTTTCAATCTGATTGTTGGGGTCCTTCCCGAGTTGAGTCTATTGGAGGTCACATGTATTTTGTGTCGATGATCGATGATTATTCAAGGATGATTTGGGTAATTATGATGAAGCATAAAAGTGAGGCTTTCATGAACTTCAAGCAAGGAAGGCTTTGGTGGAAAATTAAGCTTTGGAAGGAAGATCAAAAGATCGCGAACCGATAATGGTCCGGAATTACGTTGGTCCGAGTTTAATGAGTTCTGCAAGAATAAAGGGATTGCACGCCATCATACTCTAAGGAATACTCCACAACAGAACGGGGTAGCAGAACGCATGAAGCAGACACTGTTGGAGAGAGCGAGGTGCATGCTCTCTAATGCTGGGTTACCTGGAAGATTTTGGGCAGAAGCTGTAAGTACAGCTTGCTATCTGATCAACCGTGGACCTCACACTGGTATTGATTGTAAAACACCTTATGAGGTGTGGTCTGGTAAGCCTGCAGATTATTCTTTGTTGAGAGTTTTTGGTTACTGTTTATTATCATGTAAGTGAGGGTAAATTGGAACCTAGAGCTAAGAAGGGTGTATTTGTGGGTTTTGGGAGTGGAGTTAAGGGCTATAGAATCTAGTCACATTCTGAGAGTCGAGTTATACTTAGTAGAAGTGTAATATTTGATGAAAATTATATGCTTAACCCCACTGTGAAGTCCATGGTGGTGTCTGTTGGTAGTAATGTTGATAAACAGGTGGAGCTGCAAGTCACTCATGATGAGAGTGAATCACAGCACCAAGGTGGAGAAGATCAACATGGTGCTACTGAACCTGAGTCTTCTAGGCAACAATATGTCTCATCTGAAGCACATTGAACTAGTATAGCACTTGATAGAGCTAGAATAGTTGGTGTGGGACCTCCTAGGAGGTATGCTTTTGAGGATATGGTTGCTTATGCACTGCAGGTTGCGGAGGAGGTGGAGGTAGATACTCATGAACCATCCACCTACAGAGAAGCTGTCTCAGGTAATGAGTCTGCTCAATGGCTCGCTGCTATGGGAGATGAAATGGAGTATCTGGATAAGAATCAGACTTGGGAGCTAGTCAAACGTCCTAAGGAGAGGAAAATTGTCACCTGCAAGTGGGTTTTCAAGAAGAAGGAAGGGACCTCACCTTCTGAAGGGGTCAAGTATAAAGCTCGGGTTGTTGCAAGAGGGTTCACTCAAAGGGAAAGGGTTGACTATAATGAGATTTTCTCACCAGTGGTCAGACACACTTCCATCAGGGTGCTACTAGCAATAGTTGCACATCAGGATCTTGAACTTGAGCAACTAGATGTGAAAATAGCTTTCCTACATGGGGAGTTGGAAGAAGAGATTTATATGACCCAACCAGATGGGTTCCAAGTTCCTGATAAAGAAGACTATGTTTGCAGACTGAAGAAGTCCTTGTATGGGCTAAAACAGTCTCCTAGGCAGTGGTATAAACGGTTTGACAGCTATATGATTGAATTGGGCTACAACAGGAGTCTATATGATTGTTGTGTGTATCACAACAAGCTGGATGATAAATCATGAATTTATTTGGTCCTGTATGTAGATGATATGCTCATAGCTGCAAAGTCTAAGTCTGATATTCAGAGTTTGAAGGGTCTTCTCAGTGCTGAGTTTGAGATGAAGGATTTGTGTGCTGCGAAAAAGATTTTGGGGATGGAGATATAGGGAAAGAGATCAGAGGAATCTTTTCTTGTCATAGAAAGGCTACATTCAGAAGATTTTGTTAAGGTTTGGCATGTCAACAGCTAAGCCTATAGATACTCCAAGTGCCTCCAATAATCATTTGTCTGTTGCTTTTGCACCCAAGTCAGCTGAGGAGAAGGAGTACATGAGTCGAGTTCCCTATGCTAGTGAAATAGGGAGTCTGATGTATGCTATGGTCTGCACTAGGCCGGTTCTTGCACATGCAGTCAGTGTTGTTAGTAGATTCACGGGTGATCCTAGTAAGGAGCATTGGCAGGCAGTCAAGAGGATTTTTCGTTACATTCGAGGTACGTCTGATGTTGGTTTCATTTATGGGAATGATACTCAGTGTTTAGTTACTGGTTATTCTGATTCTGATTATGCTGGAGATGTAGACAGTAGAAGGTCTATGACTGGTTATGTATTTACTCTTGGTGGCTCTGTTGTTAGTTGGAAGACAACTTTGCAGGCTACAGTTACTTTGTCTACTATTGAAGCGAGTACATGGCATTGACAACAATGCTAAAGAGGGAATATGGTTAAAGGGGCTAGTCGGTGATCTTGGTTTGCATCACGATCAGGCCATTGTGTATTGTGACAGTTTGAGTGCAATATGCTTAGCCAAGGATCAAGTCCATCATGAGAGGACTAAGCACATTGATGTGAGATATCATTTTCTCAGGAGTGAGAAGAGGGTTAAGGTGAAGAAAGTAGGTGCTGCTGATAATCTTGCTGATATGTTCACCAAACCTGTTCCACAGAGTAAGTTTTAACATTGTTTGAACTTGCTCAATGTTCGTGATTGTTAATTGCCCTTTGGGGCAAGTCTGGGGCCTTTAGGTGATGTCCTTAAGGGACAAATCTGGTATGGTTGTCGTTTGAGGCAAATCTAGTTGCAGGGAGAATCTGGTTCATTGTCAGAGGATTCAAGTCAAGGTGGAGATTTGTAGGAATATGTGCCTTGAATCTGGTCGGGAGGGGTGTTCGTCTCCTAGCCCCGACCGGGATCGGGCGAGGCTCGCCCCTACCGGGCGGGGTCGGCGTCTCGCGAGGTGCTCAAGGAGCGAGCCGCCGGATGGCATCGGGCGTGTTCACCCGATCGGACGTCGTAGCAAATTACGACTCGGGCGATGGCCGCCCGATCGGGCGCGAGACAAATTATGGTTGGACGCGAAAACGCGTTTTCGGATTTGCTTATAAATAGGTTTTAAACCTAGTTTATTTAATTGACGATTAAGTCATTAAACACCTCTGTAATTCTGGTTATTCTCGCTCATCAATAATACTATTCTCTCTCTCGCCTGGACGTAGCCAACACTCCGTTGGTGAAACACGTTAAATCAGTGTGTGGTTATTTTTTGTTTTGCATTCAATATTTGTTCTTTCTCACATCTGTCATAACAGGATATTTTCACCGCCACTGAAGCTCCTTCTTTCCGACACCACCACGCACCACCACTTTCTCTCTCTATGATTCCTACCATCGAACTTGAACCTATTCCTTTTTTTCTTTGGGTAGAAAAAGGAAAAACCTATTGATTTTCTATTCTAAGTAAAAGGTATTTTATCTTTAAAAAGTATTATTTTAAGACTAGGATTAATATAGGTAAGATATATTAGTGTTATCTGATGTCCAGGGATACCCGTTAGCATTTGCCTAATAATAATAATAATAATAATAATAATAATAATAATAATAATAGAAGTAGGAGCACAAAAGTAGTACTCATGTGTGGCATTAAAGATATAATCCAAACGAAAGACACAACATCATATCATTATTTTATTCCACTACATTGACAAGCATGCATGCTGGTACAACATCACATTACATAAGTATTTAACGAAAACGATGATGGTTGATGCATCATGCATGGAAGCCTCACTATTGTCAAACCAGATCCCCACAAGTACCTCGAGTGTAACACACAATATCTGGGCAACACTTAAGATAGTCATTGCAGATCTCGCCTCTTTTTTGGCAGCGCTGAGGTCGATTGACAACCCCCTCAAGCATGATGTTAAATAGGGGAATCTCATACGAGATGATGGTTGCCGTAAGCGGAGTACGACGCGCCGCCAATGATGGCTGAGCTATGGTGCCTATCACCACAATGGCAACCATGAGTAGCACATTCATGTTCTTGCCCATCTCTTTGAATCTTAAATATAGCTGATTTTCTCTCTTATGCGGGGTATGTAATATGTATGTATGCGTTGGTGTAAGTGACAGAATATGAGAGTCCCCATTTTATAGCCGTCTCCACAATCTCTGCTGGAGAGCTCAATATAATAGTCAACTAAATTACTGTTTCCTAACTACTAAGGATAAGCATGAAACAATAGCAAGACCAGCAATTAATACTCCACGTGTCCTCCTAAACAAAAATAAATGATAATATACAATTTTTTCTCTTTCTAGGACCAGCAAATGATACTGCACGTCTATTCCTAAACCAAGAACGATGTGAGACAACAATTGAAAAGGTTCTGTAGTCTCGATACAAAAGTCATTCACGTTGTATTATCTAGAAAGGACAACGACTTTATGGGGTGAATTAGCTTGGTTCGGGCCCAATTACTCCATCTCCCAAAAAAAATAGTTTTTTTTGACACGACAAAAATATCTATCTATACTAATATATTAAAAGGCGTTCCTGAACAAGGAACGATGCCACATACACTCTCTTTAAGGGCATTTTACTCCATGTAATGGACATACAATTAAAAAGTTATAAATTGCATAGTTTATAGTTCGATCCCGTGATTTCAAGTTTATATACTACAGTCTTAACCACTAGACCAAGTGTTATTTAGTGTTATCATTTTAAAGTATAATATTAATAAATGAAAATTATGATTATCCGGGGCATAAGCCGGGCCTAAAAACTAGTTTAATTATCTAAACACATGTTGAGATATTAAGATGACAAATTGGAGTATAAGTATTTTATTAAATGTTAAAAGATAGTTGTGATATAATAATAATTGGACCATATTAAAAAATAAAGGTATTCCAACTAATTTAGGAAAAAAAAATGTATTCAAACTATTATAAGACAAAGAGAGTAGTTGAGAAACTCCAAACATATAAACATATAACCAGGGGAGTCTAATACACAGCAACAAAAATTACATTTTGTATTGGTATTCAAAATAATTCATTTTAAATAAGTGTTGAAAAGTATACGAGTAGATACTAAGAATTGACTATATATCCAGTATCAAAAAGTATTCTAATGGTACTCCATCCGTCCCAAAATATAATTCCTATTTTCATTTTGGGTGTCCTAAAATATAGTTCTTGTTTCTATATTTAGTTCCACATTTTCCCGTAATTTGCCGATAAAAACCGTGTCCCCATCATTTATTGCTTCTTGAAACTTGTTTTTTGTTTTGTTTGTTCAACCCAAGTGTTTCAATTAATGCTCTTTCACCAATTATTCTCCATTCTCTTTCCTAAAATCATCTTTTCTCATACAACATTTATTTAAATAAACAAAAAATCTTTACTATCACTCTTGGATTCTACTTATCTTAATTCTCGTGAAAAAATAGAATCAGGAACTATATTTTGGGACGGAGGGAGCAGAGGCGGTTCTTGGCATGCGCGAGCAGCGCGACCGCGCAGGGCCCCACACTAGGGGAAAAAAAAGGAAGGGCTGCATTTTTTGGGAACCGCAACCCTTTTAGTGAAGGGCTGCGGTTAACTAGAAAACGCAGCCTTCAAACTGTATGAAGGGCTGCGTTTTCTGGGATAACCACAACCTTTCACATCCCACCCAAGCCTTTAGTTTTGCGCGCAACACACAGTACACACATATCCCAAATTTCCCTCGCTAGCTTGCTCCCTTGGAAAAAATTTCCCCCACCCCTCTCCCTCACACTCACTCGCACAGCCTTAACATCGGAGCATGGACACATCGCCTGAGCACCGACCCATCGTCGGAGCACCGTCATTGACGCACTGACGCCGGAAACATTGCCTGAGCAACACACCATCACCTGAGCTTCTTTTTCTCTTCTCTCAGCGCACCTTGACGCCACCACCACCACCACTACTGCATTGTCGATAATTCCCCTCTCACTCTCTCTCCTCTTTTTCATTTCTCTAATTAATTTGTTTTATTTCATTTCTCTTCTATTTTGTGTTGTAAAATGTGATTGTAGGGGGTGGGGGAGGGCTTGGGGAGGAGTGGGTAGGGGGTCGGGGTCTTTGGCGAGGGTGGGGGAGGGCAGGGGGATGCTTGGGCGGGGTGGAGGATGCTGGGCACGGGGGGGGGGGAGAGTAGGGGATGTTTGGGCACGGGGTGGGGGAGGGAGGGGATGGGGGATCTTTGGGCTGGGGGGGGGGAGGGATGGGGATCTTTGGGCGAGGGTGGGGTGGGGGAGGGCGAAGGGGTGGGGGAGGGTCGGGGACGGGTGGGGGGGGGTTGGGGGAGGCCGGGCGGCGGGTGGGGGGAGGGTTATGGAGGGCCTGGGCTAGGGTGGGGGAGGGCTAAGGAGGGTTGGCAGCGGGTGGGGGAGGGTTTGTGTAGTGTATGTATATTTCTTGATATGAGATTGTATGAAAACACAATGTAATTTAGCTATGAAATCTACAAGTTGTTTGAATCGTCATCATATGCCTAGATACCCGTTCAAGACTTACTCATTAGGAGTAAGTCTTGAATAGTCCCTGGTTTGGGACTGTTCTTGGACGTTTGATCTCACTTAGGTGGTGAATGTGTGTCTTCTTTTCAATTACGAGGAAATTCTTGGCTTATCGTTTATCTACATTGTTCTCTCGGGTACATATGTAGATAAACAATTATCTACATTGTGTACTTGGAGAACTGTAGGGAAATGCTGTCGGATTTTCCTTAGAATTGAAAAGTTGGCATATATTCACTAGTGAGATTAGACGTCCAAGGATGGGTTAGGTTGGAGTGATAGGACCTTCGGCTGCATGCATACATTTGAACATGTCACTATCTTAGCTTGCTCTATACATGTGTGATTTTAATATGTGAGTGTATGTACTTAAATAATGATTCATGCATTATAATGAATGGTTGTGTTTAATTATTAGAGGTCTTCTTGAATGAGATGGATAGTACTTGGATGTATGGTAGTCGTGAATCGATTGAGTTTGTGAAAGGGGTCTCGGAATTCTGTACATCTGCATTACAATATCAAACATCCTCTGGAGCAGTCGACTTTTATTGTCCTTGTGTCGATTGTAGAAATGTGAGCAAGGTTAGTAGTATACATTTGGTTAGGGAGCATGTCTTTCGCCGTGGGTTTAGGCCTCAATACCACGTATGGGTTTGGCATGGTGAGCAGCATAAGTATATAGGAAGCTCTAGAGTAATGAACGATGTATGTGAAGAAAAGAAGGATGATGAGTTCGGGGATGAGAATTGGGATGATGAGTTTGCAGATGATGATAGGGATCGGGTAGACGAGATGATACACGAGGTTGAAGATCAGTCGTGAAAACGACCTCGTATTTTTGAGTCTATGTCTGAGGCTGCTGAAAAGCCGTTGTATCCAGGTTGTACAAAGTACACCAAACTTTCCGCGGTGATAACACTGTTCAACATTAAGTCGAAAGCTGGTTGGACGGACTCTAGTTTCACATCGTTGTTGGAAGTTTTAGCTGATATGCTCCCTGATGGAAATGAACTGCCAAAGTCATACTATTATGCGAAGAAACTGATGTGTCCTTTCGGTTTAGAGTACGAGCGGATACATGCTTGTCCTAACGATTGTGTGCTTTATCGTAATGAGTATGATCATTTACATGAGTGTCCACTTTGTGGATTGTCGAGGTATAAGCGTGAAGGAGCTGGAGGTAGTGAAGGACCACCAGCTAAGGTGTTGTGGTATCTACCCATAATACCTAGATTTAAGCGCATGTTCTCAATTAAAGGAGTTGCGAAGAATTTGAGGTGGCATGCATATCGTAGGAAGAAAGACGGTCTGGTCAAGCATCCGGCTGATTCGCTTGAGTGGAAAAGTATCAATAGGGTGCATAAGGCATTTGGTAATGAGGATAGGAATCCGAGGCTTGGATTATGTACGGATGGCATGAACCCTTTTGGCAATCTCAGTTCGCAGCATAGTACATGGCTAGTAGTTTTAGTGGTTTATAAATTGCCTCCTTGGTTGTGTATGAAACGCAAGTACATGATGCTGTCGCTTCTTATATCGGGGCCCAAACAACTTGGAAATGACATAGATGTCAGCCGCTTGTTGAAGATTTACAGAAGATGTGGAACGAAGGAGTGTTAGTATTTGATGCGCATGCTAATGATATGTTCACTCTGCGTGCCATGCTATTTTGTACTATGAACGATTATCCAGCTTATGGGAACTTATCTGGGTATAAGACTAGAGGAAAACAACCCAGCCCGATTTGTGTAGATGACATGAAATCTACACACCTTAAGGGCTGCAAACATGTGTATATGCGCACACGAAGGCTCCTCAGATGCGACCATCCCTATCGATTTAAGAAGAAGGCATTCGATGGAACAGTTGAAGAAGAAGTTGCTCATAGACCATTAACTGGTACTGAAGTTTATAATCAGGTGAAAGGACATTGAAACAATCTTTGGTAAACCTGCTAGTAAGGTTGATCGACCTACAGGATTATGGAAAAAGGAGTCCATTTTTTGGAAACTCCCATATTGGAAAGATCTAAAGGTCAGACATTGTTTGCATGTCATGCACATAGAGAAGAATGTTTGTGAAGCAATTCTTGCGACACTTATGAATATTCCGGGCAAGACAAAAGATGTTAAGGCGTCACGACTTTACTTGGAAAAACAGGGGCTTCGACCAGAGTTGTGGGCTCAGAAAAGGGACGGAAGGAAGAAGAAAGTAGTGGAGGAAAGGGTTGATGATGAAACTCAGAAAAGTAAAAAGAAGGTGGAGGATTCGGAGAAGAATTATTTGCCACCAACTTGCTACACGATGTCGCGTGCAGAGAAACAGATTTTTTGCGAGTCATTGTATGGCATTAAGGTACCAACTGGCAACTCATCGAATATGAAGCGATTTGTTACCTTAAATGGTGAGTTGAAGTTATCGAGTATGAAATCTCATGATTGTCATGTCATGATGCAAGTATTCTTACCGATTGCACTTCGTGGGATACTTCCAAAGCATGTGAGGCACACCATTACAGAACTTTGTTCATTTTTCCATACAATATGCAGCAAAGTCCTAGAACCGTCGACCCTTGATTCCTTGTAGGCCATAGTAGTTGAAACTCTATGCAAATTTGAGATGTCCCCCCCCCGCATTCTTTGACATTATGGTGCATCTCATTGTCCATCTAGTTCGAGAAATTAAGCTGTGTGGTCCAGTGTTTTTGAGGTGGTGCTATCCTTTTGAGAGATATATGGGCACTTTGAAGGATAAAGTTCAGAATCTTGCACAACCAGAAGGTAGTATAATTCAAGGGATTGTGGGTGAAGAGATCAGTAATTTTGTGGCTGAGTATTTTGCTAGTGTTGATCCCATTGGACTTCCGACATCCCGACACGAGGGCAGACTTGAGGGCAAGGGTACAATTGGTTCAAAATTGATCACACCTTCCGTAGAAAAGCGTAAACAAGCTCACTTATTTGTATTTCATCACGTAGCTGTTGTCCATCCTTATTTAAATGAACATATGGAGGAATTACGTGTTAGCAATCCTGGAAAAGGAGTTAGGGCATTGACGCAAATGCATAACAAGACTTTCATTGATCGGTTTCATAAAAGAGTAGTGAATGATTTGGATGAAAGTGTTCCTGAAACAGTCAAGTGGTTAGCATTTGGTCCTCATGAAGCTGTACACTCTTATGAGGGTTATGATATTAATGGTATACGTTTTGGACTGAACGTCAAGATCTGAAGTCAACATTGCAACAAAATAGTGGTGTTTCACTTGTGGCGTCATCTACACAATACGCAAGCTCGAAGGATAAGTCGCCTGTACATGCTGAAAGCAATTATTATGGGCGAATACAAGAAATATGGGAGCTGGACTACTGTACTTTTAGTATTTGCCTCTTGTGTTGCACGTGGGTTGATGATAATCGACGTTGCATAAGAAAAGATGATCCTTGCGGATTCACTCTTGTTGACCTTAGTCGTCTACGTGAAACAGAGGAGCCATTTGTAATTGCATCACAAGTTAAGCAAGTATTTTTTGTAACTGATCCTGCTGATAATAAGTGGTCAATTGTTGTACCAGGTAAAAGGAGTATCCTCGGTATTAGTGATGTTGATAATGAGGAAGAATATGATGCATTTGAGGACCTCCCCCCTTTTACCTATCCTGAAAATAGTGTGGAAGATGATGTGAATATGTCGGAGAACTATATGCGTGTAGATCACACATCTACATGGAAGGGATACATGTACTTGAGGATCCTAAGAAACGGCGGAAGGTCAATAAATCATGAGACATAAACTTAGGTCTGTGTAATTTCTCCAATTCTCTATGCACTCATGGTAGTGATTCTTGCAACCATCTATTTTTTCAATGTGCATTCAGTCATCAGGTGTGCTTGGGTGTTATGAGGTGGCTGCAGATTCATTGTAGTGCCCAGGAAAATCTTTATGCACAGTGGAGGAAATGGGGTAGGAAATTCAGTAACAAACATCAACAACAGGTGGCTTATGCGAGTTTGGCTGCTACAATTTATCATTTTTGGAAAGCTCGAAACCATTCCCTGTGGAATGCATCTGTGTTAAGTCTTGTTTTGGTTATCAAGCAAATTTAGATTAATGTATGTATTAGTATTAAAGCTAAAATTTGTACTAGATGGAGAGATAGTGACAGAGCCTGGTTTGCTGCTCTTATGGCTTAAGTGTTCTGAGTCTGTTTGCTGTGGTCTGGTGTCTTTGGTGTTGGCCTGTTGTCTGATGCTTTGATTATTTATGTTGGGTTGGTTGTTTTTATATGTTGGGTAGGTTGTTGTAGGTTGTCTGCAGTTGCTAGGTTGTAATTATTGTTGGCGCTTTTTTGCTTATTGGTATATAATCCTTACATATTTACCAAAAAAAAAAAAATTCTCCAATTCGTAACTATTGTGTAGATTTTTAGGCTTATTTTTTGTTGTAGGTTGAATTTGGGGAACGAAAAGGTCATTTTAGGCCTACATGGCAATGATGGAGTGCAATGGGGGGCAGTAGTGGGGGTGGTGGTGCGACTGTGTTACAAATGTGGAGAGTGAGGTCACATGGCAATGGAATGCTCTCCACGTTTGTA
Source organism: Beta lomatogona (assembly GCA_947646795.1). Taxonomy (NCBI): domain Eukaryota; kingdom Viridiplantae; phylum Streptophyta; class Magnoliopsida; order Caryophyllales; family Amaranthaceae; genus Beta; species Beta lomatogona. The sequence goes on along the minus strand of CANSNZ010001376.1, from coordinate 979,446 downwards.
ACATTTCCCACTATCTCCGCCGCTACCAGCTGATGGGCATTCCATTGCCATGTGACCCGATTCTCGGGTCATTTTAGGCCTATTTTGGTCGATTCGCGTCCGATTCATACTTATCGAATTATTTCGCCCCAAATTCTTTTTGAACATGATTATATGAGGTATAATGTAACTATTGTGTAGAGTTTTAGGCTTGCATTTGTTGTTGGTTGCATTTCGGGAACGAAAAGGTCATTTTAGGCCTAGTTTTGCCTTTTCACTTCCAAATCGTACTTATCGAGTCATTTAACCCCAAATTCTTTTTGAACATGATTATATGAGGTATAATGTAACTATTGTGTAAAGTTTTAGGCTTGCATTTGTTGTTGGTTGCATTTCGGGAACGAAAAGGTCATTTTAGGCCTAGTTTTGCCTTTTCGCTTCCAAATCGTACTTATCGAGTCATTTAACCCCAAATTCTTTTTGAACATGATTATATGAGGTATAATGTAACTATTGTGTAGAGTTTTAGGCTTGCATTTGTTGTTGGTTGCATTTCGGGAACGAAAAGGTCATTTTAGGCCTAGTTTTGGCTTTTCGCTTCCAAATCGTACTTATCGAGTCATTTAACCCCAAATTATTTTTGGACATGATTGTATGAGGTATAATGTAACTATTGTGTAGAGTTTTAGGCTTGCATTTGTTGTTGGTTGCATTTCGGGAACGAAAAGGTCATTTTAGGTCTAGTTTTGCCTTTTCGCTTCCAAATCGTACTTATCGAGTCATTTTTCCCCAAATTCTTTTTGAACATGATTAGATGAGGTATAATGTAACTATTGTGTAGAGTTTTAGGCTTGCATTTATTGTTGGTTGTATTTCGGGAACGAAAAGGTCATTTTTGGCCTAGTTTTGCCTTTTCGCTTCCAAATCGTACTTATCGAGTCATTTTTTTTTATTTTTGTTGATCTAACTCCTAACTTTTGTTGCATTTTGGGGTTTTGTGTGCAAGGGGGGCAGGGCGGCAGTAGTGGGGGGGAAGGGGAGGGGCAATGTGGGTGGGAGGGGAGGGGCGGCGGTGGGGGAGGAGAGGGGGGGGGGGGCGGGGGGTGGGGAGGGGGTTCGGTGTGCAAGGGGGCGGCAGCGGTGCGGGGAAAGGAGGGTTACGTGCAAGGGTGGGCATGCGAGGCCTATGCGAGGGGTGGGCATGCAGGGCGGGCGAGGGTGGGGGGTGGGGGGTGGGCGGGGGGTACAGGGCGGGGGTGCGGGGGTGGGCATGCGGGGCGCGGCGGTGGGGGAGGGGAGGGTTATGTGCGGGGGCAGCGGTGGGGGGAAGGGGAGGGGGCGAAGCAGGGGGAGGGGAGTCCCTGTGCGGGGAGGGGGGTCTATGTGTAGGGGGAGGACCGGCAGCAGTGGGGAGAGGGAGAGGGGGTGTGCGGGGAGGGGAGGGGCGTGCGAGGGGGCTTGGGAGGCTGGCGGCAATGGGCGGGTGATCACCCACTGCTGCCGGCCTCCCAAGCCCCCCGCACATGCCCCCTCCCCCCCCCACTACTGTCGGCCCTCCTCCCCGCACACAGACCCTCCTCCCCACACCCCGCCCCCGCCCTCCCCTCCCCCCACTGCCGCCCTCTCTCCCCCCCCCACCGCTGCCCCGCACATAACCCTCCCCTCCCCCCCACCGCTGCCAACCCCGCCCCCCTTGCACACGGAACCCCCCTCCCTTGCACACCCCTCTCCCCCCCCCACCGCTGCCCTTCCCCTCCCCTGCACACAGACCCCCCCTCCCCCCTCCCCTCCACCCCTGCTGCACCTCCCCTCCCCTCCCTCCCCTCAACACCCTTCCCCTCCCCCTACTGCTGCTCCTCCCCTCCCCTCCCTCCCACCGTTGCCCCCGCACGTAACCCTCCCCTCCCCCCATTGCTGCCAGCCCTCCCCCCTTGCACACAGAACCCCCCCTCCCCACACCCCGCCCAGCTCTCCTCCCCTCCCCTGCACAAACACCCCCACTGTTGCCCCTCCCCCCCACTTCGCCGCCCTCCCCGCACACAGACCCCCCCCTTAGTGGCAATGTGGATTTATTTTATATTAATGCGTATATTTGTACAATTTCAGGGAGATGGCGGAGGTGCATATGGATAACAGCATGAGTGCTGAACACACTACCGAGGATGAGTCTTTCGATGTGAGAAAGGAATGGGGTAAATTGGCTCGACCTCGCCGTGAAGAAATAAATGCACAAATGCCTAGGAAGTCATTGGCGACGAAAAAGAGAAAAGGAAGGGGACCTACAAAGTCACTAGGGAAACACACAAATTTGACTTTGGAGTACGATAATATGGGTCAACCTTGTGGAAAGTGGTGTCAAAAGTATGGCATGCACGTTGGCATTTGCATGCATAAACTCTCCATTATGCACTCATGGAAAGAGGTGCCCTAGGGGTTGAAGCGGTGTCTATGGGAAGATACTATGGTAAGCTTCACGTACAATAACGTTTAGTTTCTTAATTATTTAGTTAAATATATGTGTAATATTACTGATAGCATATAAATTACAACATTTGCGAAAACTAATTTGTGAATTGCGTTTTTTGTAGAATCAATTCAATATCGAAGATGATGAAGCCAAGAAGAATGTATTTCTATCCGCGGTTGCCCAGAGATTCAGAGATTTCAAAGCTAAGTTAGTGTCTGGGTGGATCACTAAGCTGAGGAAAGTAGTAGGTACAAAGAAGAAGAACATCTACGGCGGAGAAACACAAGCCGGTCCTGAGGCTTCACCGGAAACATCATATGGACCATCCAAATTACCATTTCAGATATGGAAAACTATCAAACCTGAAGAGTGGGAATCATTTGTTGCCAAAAAAACAACCTCACAAGCTATTGTAAGAATATTTTATTAAGATTTAATACACTTAGAGCCAGTATTATTGTATAACACCGTACCTAACCTTTGTTTATAATTGTGTGTTTTAGGCTAGTCGTGAGAAAAGTAGCACGAGTGCAAAAGCTAGGAAGTATTATCATCATTTGGGTGCTCATTCGTACAATGAGGCGAGAGAGAAGTGGATGTTCAGTCAATACCCCCCAATAGGGTCGACAACGGCAACGGGACTAGCTCAACGACGACAGTTCCACAGCCTCGGCAACCAGATAGAGTCCTCGATTGGTGGTGTTCGATGCATGGGGTTGATGCAAAGGGAAAAAGAGTCTTGCCTGATCCCGGAAGACAACAGATAGCCAACGCCATTGTAAGTACAGATTATATGGTTATATAAGGTATATATAATATAACTTGTGCGCTCACGAGCATTTCTCTCTTATCCTTATGTAGATTGGCTTGAAGGAAAAAGAGGCAACTGGTGAGTTCACTCCTAAAGGACACATTGATGCATTGCACGAAACTTTAGGAAAGGACCACAGTGGACACGTGAGGGGCGTAGGAGGTTTCCGCCTCTGTTTGAGAAAGGTATATGGTGATCAATACACTACAACGACAAAATCGAGTGCAAGTAGTGTGAATTCGGCAGCGTCAGTAGATGTGGAGGCTATGAAAGCTGCAATTCGGGAGGAGCTCAGAGAGGAGATGACACATAACTTCAACGCCATTTTGGAGCAAATGGGTTTACCGACTTTTGCTGCGTTCAAGAAGGGTAGTGATATTACACCTAGCCAGCCAACCAGTGATCCACCAACATCTATTGATCAGATGTTACCTTTACCTGATCCACCTGTAGTACCTGAGTTGAAGGTAATCACTTAATCCCTTTGCTTTGTTACACAACTATTGCTCTTAAATGCATGAAATTCTTAATATAATAATGTTGTTTCATAGACTAACTATAAATGGAGTTTTTTTTAAAGGAGCAGACACCATGTGAACTATTAGCTCGAGGCGACGGTTATGATAATTTCATTCTGGTAGCTTATGGCCATGCACAACCCCTTAATGACCGAGTACGATTGCATAACCAGTTAGTGGATGATAATCACTATGTGGTCACCCTCAATGAAATTGTGTCTGGTTTCGAAGAATTACCTCTTCCGCTGCCGAAGCCAGAAGTTGGTCTACAATTACTGAATGATGCCATTGGCAGTTATGTTCTATGGCCGCGTACATTGGTGCGGTTTTCAGATGAGGTACAATGATTAACATACATATATATATGCGTGTTTTCTTTTCTATTTCCTATGATAGTTAGTAATATCTTTACTTTTAATGAATTACTAGGTTTGGGGAAAGGCCGGCTCACATGACAGGAAGGCAAAGAAGGCATGTTCACCTGATAAGAAGGCAAGTTTACGTGATGAAGGTGAACGAAATGTGTTGAAGGGAAATGTTTCTATGACAAAGAATCCACTTATTATCGAGCCAGAGGTGGTGCGAGGCCTTAGTATTCCATGCTATTGGTTACATGAGTGCGCTAGCGATTTACCCGATCATAGTACAATTGAGGTTCCTTTGGGGGAGCAACAATTCCACTACTTGGAGGAGTCATCGACATTCATTTCTAAGGTCGATATTAAAGAATTCTTATGTGGGGTACAGTTGAATGTTTCCATGATACAAACTTTCATGAGGTAATACATAAGTATATAAATTAAATATACATATACATATGCCTTAAGTAGTTTTCAATTCAACTTCCATAATAAGTAAGTTTACTTTTAATCAATATGATTTCTCAGGTTATTATACAATGAATTGATTGCAACATCTAGTGATGAGTCAATGTTTGGTTGGTTATGTCCAAACATAATACGAGATGACAATTGCTTACAAAACAAAGCCGAAGTGAAAGAGTATCTCGATATGAGTTTCAAAGCATCATCTCGTTTTGGATATCATCATATCATTCTTGTCCCATATATTGAAAAGTATGCTTGTTAAACTCGCTTTTCTTTTATTATTCGATAATTAAATTGACCTATTAATTGTTCTACGATTAATAATAACTATATTTTCTTGTTGTAGGGCTCATTGGACACTGCTTGCGATATGTTTGTCACGTAACGAAGTCTACCACTTTGATTCTTTGCGTCGACAACCACCACAGTCCTTACTAATCAAATCATTGTTAAATAGGTAGCCTAATCGAAACTCAATATATGCACACTTATTAATATTACACATTATTCATCATCTTTATATATATAAACAGTTAGTACATCTAATCTTATAATAATGTATTGATGTAGTGTGATGAAGCATATTAGTGCAACAGGACTTTGAGCACCAAAAGCTCCTGTTTGGATATCAGTCGAGGTAACATGACTAATTTATTTGTCCTTATATAGAAACACTTTTCGCCACATACTACACATCTAACATGAGTGTCATTGGATGCATCCTTTGGTGAACATTTAGTGTCCGCAACAAGATGATGGACTTGCATGTGGCTATTACGTGCTGAGGTACATGTTCGATATCGTCAACCGTTGCACTAATGTCGATGATCTTCAAAAGGTATGTAACTTATTAGTATATGTTAGTTTAGATTAGATCGATTGGTAATAGGTATTAATTGGTTTAGAAACCAAAGTAGCACATGCATATTTTTGGGAACGAAAATGTCATTTTTAGGCCTATTTTTGCCTTTTACGCTTCCAAATCGTACTTATCGAGTCATTTAACCCCAAATTCATTTTGAACATGATAATATGAGGCATAATGTAACTATTGTGTAGATGTTTAGGCTTGAAATTATTGTAGGTTGAATTTTGGGAACGAAAAGGGCATTTTAGGCCTATTTTTGCCTTTTCGCGTCCAATTCGTACTTATCGCCTCATTTAACCCCAATTTCATTTTGAACATGATAATATGAGGTATAATGTAACTATTGTGTAGATTCTTAGGCTTCCATTTGTTGTTGGTTGTATATCGAGAACGTAAATGTGATTTTAGGCCTATTTTTGCCTTTTCGCGTCCAATTCCTGTTTCTCGAGTCATTTAACTCCATTTTCTTTTGAATATGATAATATGAGGTATATAACTAGTGTGTAGAGTTTTAGGCTTGCATTTGTTTTTGATTAAACTTCGGGAAGGTATATGTCATTTTTAGAACTACTAACTACGGTAAATGATTGAATTCTTATATTATGTGTTTATTGCTTGGTTGTTTTGCAAGGTTTATATGAATAACACACCAAGGTTGAGGGCCTTCACCACAGACGAATTACATGAAGTTCGGGATAAGTTGGCGTCCCACCTTTATGATGATTGCTTATGATACATTTTAGTGGAATTCGTGATATAATTAGCTAGATCTACTAGTATGTATCAATTCTATGTACACTTTTTACATTATTAAATATACATATTTAAAGTTAATTATTACGTTAAAAAACGTGTCATATATTATTGCAATTTGATCGGTCTTTTTTGTGTCGAAGGGAGGTTTTGGGTGGGGGGGGGGGTGGGGCCGCCATGGTGGGGTCATTTGGTGGGCTATGGGGTTGGTTGGGTCTTTGGGGTGGCTGGCAAGCAATGGGTGGAGGGGCTGGCAGAGGGTGGGGTGGGGTGGGGGTGCGGGGAGTGAAGGGGGTGGGGGGGGTGGGGGCGGAGCGGGGGAGGCGGGGGAGTGCAGGGGGTGGGCGAGAGCTTGGGGGGAGTGTAGGGGGGCGGGGTGGGGTGGGCAGGGGCTTGGGGGGAGTGCGGAGGGTGGGCTAGGGTGGGCGGGGGTGGGGGGAGGGTAGGGGTGGGGCGGGGTGGGGGTGGGGGCGGGGTGGGCGGGGCTTGGAGGGGGGTGCGGGGGTAGGGTGGGGATGAGGGGGAATGTAGGGGTGGGCTAGTTGTGGGGGGGCATGGTCGGGGGGGGTGCGAGGGATGGGGGCAGGGCGGGCGGGGCGGGGGTGGGCTAGGGGTGGGGGCTGGGGAGTGCGGGGATGGGCGTGGGGGGCTGGGGGTACGGCGTGCGGGTGGCGGGGGGAGTGTAGGGGTGGGGCTGGGTGTGGGGGGTGGGCGGGGGTGGGGTGGGTGGGGGAGTATAGGGTCAAATTTGGGTGGTGGTGGGGGCAGGGCAGGGGGCCGGCAGGGGTGGGGGGGTGGGTGGGCATGGGGCGTGCGGGCGGGCGGGGGGGGCGGGGGAGTGCGGGGGTGGGCATGCAGGGTCGGGCAGATTTATTTATTTTTTTAAAAAAAAACATAGCAATACGAAGGGCTGCGGTTTTAGGCCTAAACCGCAGCCCTTAACTTAAAGAAGGGTTGCATTTTTGCCTTAAAACCGCAGCCCTTCACTTAAAGAAGGGCTGCAGTTTAAGCAAAAAACGCAGCCCTTCGAGTTAAGAAGGGCTGCGGTTAAAAAGCGCAGCCCTTCTTTTCTAGAAAGGGTCACTACTGAGAAAGGTGCTTGGGCAAAAAAGCAGCCCTTAGGGCTGTTTTGACCGCAGCCCTTCCTTATTTTTCCACTAGTGCCAGCATTAAAGGGGCCCCAAAATTTTGTACTTAACCTTTATAAGCTAAAAATATTAACAAGAAAGTATGTGGAGGAGTTGGTAAGATATATGGCCTTTTAAACCAAGATACAGTGTTCGAATCCAATAGCATACAAAAATTCCTATTTTCATTCATTTCTTGACAGTTTTTATACTTACTCTCTTCCTCTTTTTTCCTCCAAAGGCAGTTTACGAGACAAAACATTAATTGCTTTGTCCCTTACAATACCCCATGAACAAAAATCTCCAATTCTCCACATGCGTATTACTTGTTGAATTTGAAGAGATGGTTCATTCTTTTTTGATAATTTGCAATCTAATTCATTAATTATATTCACGCATAATGGCATTGTAAAGTCCAAGAGAGTAGGAGACTAATACAAAGACCTTTACATTAATGGTTAAAACACCCCAAAAAGTCCCAAAAATAGAAAAATACCACAAAAAAACCTCAAAGGCTGCAATCAAGGTATGAATTCAGAACTAAGGTGAAGGCCTTGCTTAGCAAGAGAATTAACCACAAAATCTAATGAGAGCCCCTTAACAACGCAAATAATTTTTCAAAGGTAATATTAAATCTTTATAGCTTTTGATTTTATATTACATTATATAATTTATGTCAATTATGCTTCTATTTGTTTTATAAAAATTGAAATTTGAACTGTTTTTCTTTGTATAGCTTGTAGAAGTCTAAAAGTTAATTTTTGATTTTAGTCAAATTTATAATTGTGTAATTGACAATTTTTTTAATATAATTTACTAAAGTTTTTGGTTAAATTTTTTTTGTAATTATTTTACATATGAGTCAAGGGGCCCAAGTATGAGAATTTGAGCAGGGCCCCGACCCCCGATAATGGTAGCCCCGCCCCTGGGAGGGAGTACTATATTACGAAGAAATATGTTATTGACAGGGCATTACTATTTACCGCTCGTATTTACTAAAAATTGTCCGGATTTTTTTCAAGATTTTCCCAAACTACCCCTATGTATACTCACTCACTCTCACCTCCTCACTCACTCTCACCTCACCCCAACCACCACCCACCCACCACTGCAACCACCACCACGACGTCAACCACCATAACCACCACCACCACGACGGCGTCAACCACCGCAACCACCACCACTCTCACCAAAAATCTTGTTACCATGGATATTTTCAAAAAAAAAAAAGTTATTTTTTTTTTTTGCATAGTAACGGAATTTTCATCCGTTACCACCATGGTGGTAACGGAATTTTCATCCGTTACCATGGCTTTTTCAAAAAAAAAATAATTTCTTGTTACTTTTTTTGGAAAAACCCATGGTAACGAATGAAAATCCCGTTACCTCCATGGAGGTAACAGAATTTTCATTTGTTACCACCATGGAGGTAACATAATTTTTATCCGTTACCGTGCACTTGGTGGCGGAATTTTTTTTTTTTAAAAACTAAACACATTCCGTTCCGGTGTGATTGCCGGCGTTGACGATTCTTCGTGGTGCTCCGGTGGTGACAGTGGTCCGCGATGGTGGTAGTCAGGTGGTGGTGGTCAGGTGGTGGTGGTCAGGTGGTGGTCGGGTGGTGGTAGTGTGAGAGGTGAGAGAGTAAGAGTGGGGTAAAAAGGGGGGGTATGGGGGGAATTTTAAGGAAAAAATACGGGCGATTTTTAGTAAAAACGGACGGTAAATAGCGATTGGGTATTGGCACTGGGCACAAGAGGCTATTTACTCTAATGGTACTATTTTTGACCAATTTGTATTGTACTACTAAAAAATATTTAATTGCTATTAGAAATTATTTTATCAACACATTGTATTCAGGAGTTTGTTTTCGGGTCTTCGAAACTACGAGTACAAAGTTGAAAATTTAGCCCATGACCCAATTCATAAAAGTCGGACACCCGTCAATTTTTTCTGGGTCGGGGACTCGGGGTATAGGGTAACGCTAGATTGGACTAATAAGCAGCAACAATTTGAAATATAGTTATGTAAATGAAAAGTTTGTCAGATTTCAAACTGAAAAATGAAAATGACTCCATAACTGTTGGTAAAAATCAAATTTATAAACCCCTTCCAACTTGTTAATTCCTGCGGCACTATATTATTAGTGTATCCTAGGAAGTTCCCGCTCCAAATGGCATACATTCACTGCCAACTCCAAGTCAGATCCGATCCAATCTTCAAAGCATACACTCCTCCATATACGACACTACACCATCTTGTAAACATAAATTTAAAATCTACAAAATTTCTAGTGTGTCAAAATCTTTGAAACAAAATAATATTTTATAAAGCTTTGTATTTTTGGGTTACAATCTCTTATATTTTGATCATCTAATTCGATCTCCGCGTATATTTGAACTTTGCAATCCACAAACAACTTTGATCTTCTTGAATAGGGGCCTTCGGGCTTGATTTTTTCCAAGGATGCTGACGTAGAATTGAACAACACATCAGTTTTGTATGCTTGTTATTATTCTTCTTCTATTGGAAAAATTTTATGTTGATTTGTTGTTACTCACGAACAAATATTCTTGAACAAGGGCCTTTGAGCTAGATCTTTGGTGCTTGTTGTTCTTGTTATAGGGAGAGAGTTTAATGTGATAGGCAGGGAGAATATTTGAGAGTTTTAGGTTTTGCCTCCTATTTTCTCCTCCTTTGGAAAATGATAAAATGGGTCTATTTACTTACTTCCTCCGTTTCATTTTACTTGCTACACTTCTCAATTCACGGACTCCTAGGCAATTTTTGGAGAAGAGAGAGGTAGAGAGTAAAAATAAAAGAGACCCATGTGAGAGGAAAGAGATAGAGAGAGTTTATTGCCCAAAAAGGAAGTGTAGCAAGTAATATGAAACTTCCCTATATGGAAAGTGTAGCGAGTAATTTGAAACGGAGGAAGTACATAGATTTCTAAGTTTTAGGGTTTTTGAGTAGTTCCTCTGGGCCTCATGGCCGTCATCATTTGAATGGCCCAAAACTTTTTCTGGCCTTTGACCCATTATATAAATGATAATCAATGAAAATAGACCATATTTTATCATAGGCCCAAGTTAATTAATTTTACTTATCATCTATATTTTTTTTAAAAAATTTGAATTTAATGAGTCAAAATAAATGATGTGGCATTTAACAAAATTTTCGTGCATACATATATATATATATATATATATTGCTTATTGAAATTAACTCGCTTTCCCATAACAACAATTCAAAACAAATAAAGGACATGTGTCACTCTTCTAGAGGATACATGTGAGCACTCAAATGGTCTACTATTGGCAACAATCAATAGGACTTGAAATTTTTCATATGGTTCAAATTTAAGGAATTTTGTCTCTAAAAGTAGTTTCGTGCTTCCCACTTTCAAATTAATTACAACAATTTGCTATCCTGTAAATTTTAAATTAACCACAATATTATTTTATATGGTAATGAACTGATCTTTCTTTCTTCTCCTCATCACAAATTCAAAAAATTTATCCCACTTGTTGTGCCTCTCATCATATGGTCTCTCTTTTTAATTTTATATATCTTTCTCATCTTTACAGTTGCAACATGCACTTCATCCTTAAAACCTGTGTCTACCCCCCCACATTGCAAATAATTTAGAATGAAGACCGTACGTATAAGTTAAGTATATGGTATTCTTCACATGAAGAAACGCTCCCTGGCCGAGAAAGTATGGAGGTGGGCCTGTATTCAAGCGCGTCTAGCCAAGAGGCTTTGTTTGCGGGAAGCCCATCTTTTTCGTGCATGACACATATATACTTCCTTCGAGTACATGCATAATACACTCATGGTACACCCAAGGGTAATATATTCTGTAATAAATTCTCCAAATGAGTAAAATTTTACTTATGTCTAAGCGCTTATTTCTAATCATTTTACTCATTTTTTTCCTCCTTTTATTTACTCCTCTTCTTCTTCATTGTTTGATCTCTTACCTACAATTTTCTCTCTCCTCCATTGTTTCTTTACCTCCAAATTTCTCTCTCTTTCATTGTTTCTCACCTTCAAATTTCTTTCTCCTTAATTTTGTTTACCTCCAAAATTTTCTCCTACATTGTTTATCTCTCCCTCCTTCCAATTTGTAACCTTCATTAAAATTAATGAATGGCAAAAACAAATATTGGAGCTCCAAATTTCATCAATGGTGGAATTAATTTCATATTTGAGAATCAATAGTAGAGTTCCCAAAAGATTTAAAGGCGGAATTAATGATCGATAAAGCAAAATAAGATGATTTAAGAATCAACACTAGTTTAGATTATTTCTCTTACCTCAAAAATTCTCTCTCTTCCATTGTTTCTCACCTCAAATTTCTCTCCCCTTCTGGTTTTTCTTTCAACATGGTCAATGAAATTGACTAACTGTAAAATATGATTTGAGAAAGTTGGGCTTCTTCAATTTCAAAAAACAAATATTGAACTTTTGGGTTCTATCAATGGTGGACTTATTTTCACATTTGAAACCAAGTTTGTTCATTTTCTCAAATGAGCAGAAATATTTGCCCATCTGAGAAAGTCGTATATATGCTCATTTACGCAAATTAACGAGTAGAAGCAATTAGAAATGAGTAGAATTTTGATCATTTGGAAAATTTCAAATGAGTAATGAACAAAAGATAGTCTCGAGTGCACTTTTTTGTATGGTACACCCGAGTTTACTATAAATTTTCTCACTTCCCTCCTTCCTTTTGTGTGTCCCACTTAGAATGTGCACAAACTCCAATGCATATATTTGACTATGATCGTATACATATTTACATATTAGTTAAAATTATGAGAAATTGATGTTTTAAAATTTTAGACAATTCTAACAAGTTCAACATGATTATATTTATATTTATACTTCTATAAATTACTGAATATGTCAAAGCTTCTGACTTTAGAAAAACATATAGAATAATTAGCAAAAACAAGAAGGTAATATATGTTCAACTTTCACAATTGCCAACACATAACTTTGACCATTAAAAATTATAAACAGAATTAAGGAAAATTTATGAAATGTTGATATTTCGAATATATTTGTTACGATGAATATAAAAAGATCCCAACACATGATTATGTTTTTCCTTTTGTATAAACCACAAATTATGGTCAAAGTGAGGCATCTATGCAAAAAGTGTCAAAGTACAAAGTATGTAGATAAAAAAAAATGAAGGAGTAATTTATACTATCTTAGTTTATTTTAATCTACACAGTTTGACTTTCATGCTTGTACGAACAAGTTATAATCATAAAAAATTGATATTTGGAAACTTTATGTTGAGACGAATCTAAAATAATCTCACATGACTATATTTTTCCTTCGGTATAAATCACAAATGATAGTTAAAGTGAAATACCTGAACAGTTGCCAAAGTATAAAGTGAGTAAATTAATAAGAAAATTAGGTCGTATAACATTAATGATTATAATTAATTATTTCTAACACGTCACAATAATTGAAATATCTAATTAAGGCTATGTTTGGTAACATAAGCTGAAATATAGCTGAAACTGATAAGGTAGCTGAAATGAAATGAGATAAGGTAGGAATTGAAAATTTCAAAGACCTTAAATTGAGATGCTATATTTGATAGCAACTCAATTTCAGTCAATTTTTGAGCTTAAATTTTATTTAAGCTCTTACTCCAAACACGACTATTTATTTTAAGATTAAACTTTTTGCATCTACTCATTTAAGGTGACTTAAATGTTGTATTGCCAAACAGAGCCTAAGTGTAGAGAGATGATGATATTTAAAAATGTAAAAGATGCAAAAATGATCCAATTGTTTGTAGAAATCCTCCGTATGGATTGAAATACTAGTTTCCCTTCATGTATGTAGATGGGGATTACATCTTACAAACTAAACACTATATTGCTGCCTTATTTGACTGTAACACCAATAATGTTCACACATAATACATTGGCTTAGAGCAAAACGCTTCTAATTACTCTCACTGATGCAACCCACCTTGTTCTGATTCACAATTCAGCTTCCTCATTATTGGCTTTAAAAAAAGTCAAGAACAGGTCATAAAATAGAGCTACTAGATTCTTGCCTGAGTATTTCAAGAGCCCCATATCACCTTCTATGTCTGTAACTTTTGACACTTTCCATGCGTTACCCTGAGCATCCAGTAAATCAAGCTCCGGTGAGATTACTCCTTTCTTAGAATTCTTAATACCTTCACTAATTTTTCCCCAACGGTTTTCCAATCTCGTAGCTTTTGGATCTGGGATTATAGTTGTATCAAAATTATGTAGAATCATGTCTTCTATATATTTGAATCTTGCTGCTTCAGAAACCATTTGGATGAAAACAAGCATTAACTTTGCTTCTTTTGGATCAACACCTTTTTTTTTGTCAACCTTCAACCCATAAACGTAGTTGACTAACACTTTTAATGGCTCAATTCCTAAACCCAAATTGTTTCTTGTAGCTTTAGCCTTACCCTCAATTGCATCATACGTGTTAGCATAGTGCATATCTAGACGATTTTTATCACCCTTAGCCTCTGGGAAAAGACTCTTCTTAGAAGTAGCGGGAGTATTAGTAAAAAAATGTGCTCTATAGCTACCCTCAAATTTGTCAAGATAAGCATCCAAATATAAATCGTTTTTATTCAGAGCAAATGTGATTGTCGCTCCTTCCGGTGTCTTGATATCAACAAGAAGATACTTTGGTGGATTTGAAGGTGCCGCAATTACTGGTAAATTCGTGCCACCATATTTTAGTTTTGGATCCTTCACTTTATCACGAACATCGCTCAACAGTTTGGAGTAGATAGTCTTGGTAGCACTTCCCAAGTCGAAATTTAGATCGGCTGCGCAGCTTGGTTCAAGGACTACCCATATCGATATCGCTACTGCAAGCCACACCCTCATTCTATCTTTCCTTCAGTTTCTGGTTTTACCTGTCAAAGTATTGCCATTAGATTGGATCAAACTCGATCAAAATTTGTAAAAGTGCCACAACGTACGATTTAAACAAATTATAAGACTTCTTGGTGTATAGACACTTAGACAGTTGCTAAAAAAAAAAACTATATATGATGTAGAGAGGATAAAGTAGATGATTTGAGTAACACCCCGTAACTTTATCAACTAATTAAGCTTGTTGACATGAACAAAAACATTACATTAATTGCATATATTTCAAACTAATCGAGATGAATACATACAATAAACATTAGCGATAGGAAGAACAGGCTCTAGTGAGTAGCTAGTAACAGATTTATGGTGTAACAATCTCAAGCAGCTTGGCTTACCAATACTAATAACTGATAAGGGTTCAGTTATGCTGGTGATTCGGAGAGCGTCGAACGGGTGAGGAATATTAAGGGATGGGAAGGCGCTGCGTTGTTCCATACATCATCTCATCCATTTAAATAGGAAAAACGAGCTGACAACGAAAAACAAAAATCTCATCCATTTTTGAAAAAAAAAAAAAAAACTAGTTTGTGGGATCGGACAACGTCTCAACAATTATTTTTACTATGTTAAAATTATAGGATCATTTTTTTCGGTCTTGATTTTTACAATTTGTTTGGTTGAATTTTTAGTAAAGGGAAGGAAGAGAAAGAAAAAGAACGGAAGAGAAAGGAAAAAAAAAACTTAGGGCCTGTTCGTTATCGTTTTTAGTTGTCAGTTTTCAAAATCATCATGTTCACAATAAATTTGACTAGTTTTTTATTCATTATAGGACATATATCATATGACTTTGAAAATCAAAAAACCAAAAAACAGAAAACCACAATATAGACACTTAGACAGTTCACTTTCCATGTTTGGTTTAAATTTTCTCTTTCTTTCGAAATTCCCCTACTTTCGGAAGGAACGGAAAGTAAAATTTTATTAAGGAGTCTTTCCATTCAATTCCTTCATTTCCTTTTATTTAAATTTTTTTTGAACCAAACATTGGAAAGTAACAAGTTTCCTTCCACTATCTTTCTTTTCCTTCCAAATCTTTCTACCAAACAAGTTGTTAGTTCTATCTAAGAGTGCTTATTGCTATATTTTATTTACTTTTAATTTGTCTAAGTCTCTATTCTATAAGCCAACTCTTAAGCACTTTGATGTCCACGTAAATAGAATAAAATACTCTCAAAACATCATAATTAATTTTAAAAAGGATGCAAATATTATTTAATAAATCTTAAATCATAAATATACATAGCTAATTTTCTCTCTAATTAGGAGTGTGTATGCGTTGGTGTAAGCGACATTGCACATAACTACATGAGAATTCCCATTTTTATTGCCGTCTCCACTTGTTTCAATGGTGATTTTTTTTTCTCGATCTCAGTCTGCTGGAGAGCTCAATAGTAGTCAAGTAAAAGGACAAGCATTAAATAGTAGCAAAGACAATTTTGTTGTTAGGAGTTAAGACCAGCAATTAATACTCCACGTGTCCTCCTAAACAAAGATAAATATCTCTTTTTAGGACCAGCAAATGATATTCCACGTCTCTTCCTCAACAAAGATATGAGAATAATTACTGTTCCGGTTTGGAACAAATGGTAGGGAGTGAACCGGTATCTCCTCTGTTGATAAGCCGATTTAATGTCCAGCAAGACAAAACACGTAAACTAACCTCGAGGGTTGATCCGAGTAACGCCCCTCCGATGCCTAAGTCAGTAAAGGATAAAGACGAGATGTCTCAAGTTGAGTGTATTAGTATCTGTGAACGTACCTTATGACTCAGATCATGGGAGTATTTATAGGAGCCGGCAGTGTCCTTAGCCAGGTAGGACTCTACTCCAATTGGTTGAATACATTTCCATCCTAATCTGATACTTATCTTTAGGCCCATAGGCGCATTGAGTAAGTACTGGGTCAATCCTGGCCCATTTGGCAATGACCCATATGACGGGTACCGGTAAGGTAATCCCAGGTAACCGGCATGTATAATATACCGGCATATGACTTAACACATACCGTAAAAATAGGATTTCTTTGGCTGAGATGACCATGACGGTCAATGGCGGTCTAACTTGGACCGGTAGGGGAAGTTATACAGATCCCATACAACTAGCCCCCAAGCCGGTATGCCTGGTTCAGGGATATCCTACTTGTTCAGCATTGAGCCGTTATGGATGAAAGTCATGTTTTCTTCCTGAAACCGTTTAGAAGTTTCCAGAAAGGGGGTTAGTTAACAGAATGCGAACCGTCGCCTCGATCTTTGTGATGATTTGACAAGAACGTCGATGGCGCTCACAATGTTTCGAGCTCAAGACACACGTGGTGTAATCGGGACGGGAAGACGAAACGTCGCTTGATCCAAGCCATGGAGCCCCCTATAAATAGCGCTTGGCCAAAATCCTTTTCACACTTTCACATCGCTTTCACACTCTTAAGCGCCTATTCCCAGCACTTTCTCTGAGTCTTAGCATCATCCGGTTACCTGCCTTTCGTCGTGACATTCCGAGCTGTGACCAAACTATCTTACCGGTTATTCTCGGTGTCAGCTTCTGCTCTTTTCCTTTTTTTCAGGTATTTCACCAAACTTCTTCTTACTCAATTTATGCCTTTAATCATGTCTTCTCATTATGATTCACAAAATGTTTCCGAAAGTCCCCAATCTTTGACCGATAGCGACTTTAATTCAGATAGCAAATCCGCTAGTCCTACCATATCCAATAACTCACCGGTAGTATATCCTCCCAATGAACGTAGGAGTAAATCTGGCCATGACTGTAGTACTTCCGGTAGGGCCTTTAAAGAGCCAACACTTCATGCTTCTCCCCTTACCGCCATTAGGGCTTTTGGAGAAGCCGTGGGAGTGCCGGTATCCGGCCAGTACGGTACCATGCTGGGGATAGCAGAACGTTCATCTCTACAATTCCCGTCTTTAGCCGGCACCTCTAAGGGTCCCCTTAGTGAATCCTCATCTCTCAGACCGGCAGAGATGCTAGGGGAGAATGCGCCCCACTCCATCTCGTCTGATAGCTATAGGGATGATGAAGCCGGCTTGGAGGATGAAGCATCCTCCGTTGCCTCAGAAGACGTTGCCAGTGTTGTGCGGGACATGATGTCGGATGGGGAGTCGGTATCCTTAGAAGCCGACGAGGATGAGGAACCGCCAGAGATCATCCCGGAGGATGATGACGAGACGTTGGACAATCTGTACATGCCTCCCTGTGAGGCCGACAGTCCTTCTTTCGTACAAATTGACAAGAGCTGGAGAAGGACGGCATTGAATAGCGACTTCTGCCGAAAAGGACCCGAATACTTCGCCTTTCCAGATGAATATGGATTCGTGATGCCGTCCGAGGGATGTCGGGTGACAGATTGCCCGCCTGGGCATGTGGCGGTCTACGCCCATATGCTAGACTTTGGGCTGAGGTTTCCCCTGGTCCCTTTCATATTAAAGATTTTCAAGGTCTGGAACATCTGCTTGTCACAGCTAACACCATTATCCTGGCGTAATCTCATATGCTACGCTTGGACCGTCCGATATAAGAGATTCCCGGAAACACTAAACCTTTTCCGGAAGCTCCATTGGATCAAATAGGACGGTTCCGCGAAAGGCAAAGGGAAAGCAAAAGAAAGAGATCAACTACCGAGAACGAACTTGGCCAGGGCGGATGGATGTCAATGTACACTAAACCGAAGAAATTAACGGTGTACCCTAAACTGACGTCTCTGAAGAACTGGCAGCCCCGTTTCTTCTGAGTTTGCGTGCCTGATAGCTTTCCCCTTCGCCGGTATTGGACGAAGCCTCGTCCCCGGATGGAACACATTCCCGACCGGCGTTTGACACGCCGGGAGCTAGAGGCGTATAAGTTCTTTGACGCCTCGACCATGCCGGGGCCCAAGGGTGGCAAATCCGTCCCCATACCACTGCATTGGCGACCGCATACTAAGTACATTTTGGGCAATGCGCCCCTCTCAGCTCTTGACTTCTGCCAATCCGATCCTCACGGTAACCATGGGTCCTATCGGCTTTATTTTCCTTTCACTTTTTGCCTGTATGTGTATTTTGATTAGTCAGTTAATGTATCTGACTTTGTTTTCTATGTCTTTTCAGGCCGTGAGCATTTGATTCGGGAAGCTCTTCACCTCAACGTCCACTTCATACCAATCAGCAATATGCCTCCCAAACCGGTCAAGAGGTTCACATCTATTGCCCCCAGCATTGGCGGCCGGGGTGACAAGACTCGCGATGCCGGCCGTGGTGACGGCGGTGACCAGGCCCCTGGGAAGGTTATCCAGCCTCCCTCCAAGAGGGTTACTCCAACCGCCAAGAGGGAGGCTGAAGGGGAGGCTGAAGTTTCAAAGCGGCCTCAAGTTAAGGCTCCAAGGAAGGAGAAGGATGTGAAGGAGATCACGGTGGCTGAGAAGGAGCCCAAAAACAGATTGTCCGGGCGAGTCGCTGAGGTGGGTACCTCCTCCCTAAGGCCTAAAATTTACAAACAGCTGACTTTGCCGGCAATGATCCCTGAATTGGAACATTTCGCTCGGCCGCAAAAGTCTGGCTTCATAGAGGCCGAGGTGGAGGTACCAAAAATCCTCCGGAAGAGGTGGGTCCGGTCCCCGATTCGTGATGGAGCACACTTTCAGCCCAAGCTTAACGTCCTCGATGACGAGTCTCTACTGCTGGACCGTCCTCTCGAGGGTGGCAACTTGGGGTACCGGCTCCTGAAAGGACTCCAACTGAAATACGACATGCCTGTGGACCAGATCCAGGCTGCCGCTGCTGTTCATGCGCATAATCTGGCCGTGGTAAGATTTTTAGAATTAGCTTTATTTTCAAAGTATCTTGACGGCTTTATTGGTACTTTGCTTATTTTATTATCCTTGTCTAACTCTTCTTCTGTTTCGTTTTTGCAGACGGCTCATTCAGGTAAAGAACTCTGTGATCTTTACCGGTACTTCCAGGGTGCTTATTATGGTGAGGTTGAGGATCATCAGGCGACCCAAGATCTGCTGACCGCGAAGAACGCAGAGTTGGTGAATGTCACCAACGAGAGAAACAAGTTGAAGTCGACGCAGACCGATTTGGACCAGGCCAAGATAGACCTCCAGACTGCTAAAACGGAGGCTACCAGCTGTAAGCTTCTTCTGAAGAACAAAGATACCGAACTTCAGATGGTGAAGGAGGAGCTAACAGCTGCAAAGAACCGGGAGGCCAACGCGAAGGCTGAATACCGGCGTTCCGTGGACTTTGTCAACCGCTTCGCTAACCGGTACAACGGGGGTTGGGCCGCCGCCATGCGGTGTACCAGGCATACCTTTCCTGAGTTGGACTGGAGCAAGGTTGAAGAGGCTCACGTTCGCCGGGCGTTCGAGATCCCGTTGGAGGGCGAAGAGTTAGACTTTGGGGTGACAGAGGCTGACATAGCCAATGCCGACCCCCGGGTTGAGTTCGAGGAGGAAGAGCCGGAAGCTGTTGCCGCCCTAGATCTCAAGGTTGATGATCCGGCAGGCGATATTGTCATTATTGACAAGAGTCCTACCGGCCCAAAATCTGAAGCGGTTGCTGACGATGGCGGGGCTCCTTCTTCTGAGGCCGCCCAGGGAGCTTAGCTTAGGTCTCCCTCTCCCCCCAACGTCTTTCCTGGTCTGGCCGTCTGTGGCCGACTTGAATTGTTAATCATTTTGATCCTAGGGTAAAATAGGATGTAAATACTATTTTCGTATTAATGGAAAATATTTCGCCAACACTTGTGTCGGTTATTTCAATTGTCTTGCTATTTACTTTTCCGTTTATATTCGTTACTCCGGCAGATCCACTAGGGTTCATAGACCGAGAAATAGTCTTATTCTACTATTTAATTCCGGCAGACCCACTAGGGTCATTGACCGATTACGAGGTAGGATATTCTTCTGCCGGCAGTGCGTACCTTGGGTTGGCAGATCCTCGTGGGTCATTGACCATCCCCAAGCTTCCTGCATGCTTGGCTTCCCAAGGTGGCAGATCCACTACGGCCATTGACCGCCAGGAACCTTTATATCGTCAGGTCCTCTCGACGGCAGATCCACGTAGGTCATTGACCGTCAAGGGATTTTACTTTTGGGTTACTTTAATATTCCTTAACGGCAGATCCGCGTGGGTCGTTGACCGTCAGGATTTAAGAGAATAATTTGGACACGTAATAAGTTCAGTAGAAATACGTCTTATTGAAAATGGACAATCTCTAGTAAAAGTAAAGCTTAAATTGGCAACAATGTCGTATTATTCTTGCTATGCAATACCTACTAATGAAAAATGCTTAAACGAAATACTTCTTGAATACGCTGGCATTCCAGCTGTTCTTGAGTTGCTTGCCCGACATGTCTTCCAGCCGATAAGCACCTGGGACTATTTCCTCTTTCACAAGGTATGGTCCCTCCCAGTTGGCCGTCAGCTTTCCCTCGGCATGAGCTTTTCCGGTAGCCGCTGTGCGCCTGAGAACTAGGTCGCCCTTTTCAATCGGCCGGCTTCTTACTCTCTTGTTGTAGGCCTTACTTATCCGATCCTTATATGCTGCCGACTTGAGTTCTGCCGCGAGCTTGACTTCTGGCAAGAGGTCAAGGTCCTCTCGGTGCAGTTTGTCGTTCAGTTTGGCAGTCCGACTACGACCTGTAACACCGCCTCGGTCCTGAATGCCAACCTGAACGGGGTCTCCCCTGTTGGTTCTTTTTCGGTGGTCCTGTTGGACCATAGCACCGCTGGAACCGTGTCGGCCCAGACACCCTTCAAATCATCTAGCTTCTTCTTGAGGGCGTTGAGAATTTGTTTATTGGCGGCTTCGGCCTGGCCATTACTCTGGGGATGGCACAAGGATGAGTATGCAAACTTGATGCCGTATGGGTTCAAGAAGTTCTTTATCGGCCAGTAATCAAACTGGACGTCGTGGTCCATGACTATTCCCATGGGAATTCCAAACCTTGTGATGAGGTTTTGCCAGATGAACTTCCAAAACTGATTAGCCGTTATCTTTGCAGTTGGTTCGGCTTCAATCCACTTTGTGAAGTAGTCAATTCCAACTATCAGGAACTTTCTTCCCCCAGATGCTGGCACGAACGGTCCTATGATATCCATCCCCCACTGAGCAAAAGGGATTGGATTCAGGATCGGCTGCAAATTGTTTGCCGGCTGATGAATGACCGGTGCAAACCTCTGGCATTTGTCGCATTTCTTTACATACGCCTGCGCGTCCATCAACATTGTCGGCCAGTAGAAGCCGGCTCTTAGGGCCTTTAGTGCAAGCGTCTTTCCACCGATATGGTTTCCACATACCCCTTCGTGTATTTCTTCGATTATTTTCGTGGCCTCGTGGGCCGTTACGCACCTCAGGAGTGGGAGTGAAATACCTTTCTCGTACAGTTGGCCTTGGAAAACACAGAACCAGAGAGCCTCTCTTTTCAGCTTTTTTGCCGCCATCTTATCGGTGGGTAAACTTTCCGTTATCTTGTACGCCAATATGTCATCGTACCATTCCCTTTTCTGAGTGACTTCGTTTACCTCTACCTTGGCGGTCTCGATGCTCCTTTCTGGCAGCATTTCTATCATGACGCTGCGCTTGAGATCTGTGGTGCTTGAACTTGCTAGCTTGGATAGAGCATCGGCTGCCATATTCTCTGTGCGGGGGACCAGTACGACCTCGAAGCTCTACAGTGGAGCTGTTATCTGTTTTACCTTCTGTAGGTATTTCTGCGTTACCGGTTCCTTGGCTTCGTAGGTGCCCTCAATCTGGCTTGATATGAGCTGGGAATCCGTTGTCATTCGTATTTTCTTTGCTCCGGATGCTATGCATAAACTGATCCCCGCTATTGCAGCTTCGTACTCTGCTTCATTGTTGGATGCTTTGAACCCAAATCGGACAGCATACTCGAAAGTGTCTCCATCTGGAGACGTCATGACCAGCCCGGCGCCTGCCCCTATTTGGGCCGCTGAGCCGTCCACAGATATTTGCCAGGTGCCGGCTGGTCTCTCAACTTCATCGCCTGTGGTCTCAACAATGAAGTCGGTCAAAGCTTGTGCCTTGATAGCTGTTCGCGGCCGATATTCGATATCAAACTCGGACAGTTCTATTGCCCATTTCAGCAACCTGCCGGTTGTATCTAGCTTATGGAGCGCCTTTTCTAGCGGTTGATTTGTGAGCACCTGGATGGTATGTGAATCAAAGTATGGTCGCAGTTTCCTAGCCGCTACCGGCACGGCGTATGCCATCTTCTCCAGCAATTCGTACCTCTGTTCTGCCCCAGCCAAGACATGGCTCACAAAGTAGATAGGATGCTGCTGCTTATCCTTTTCCACCAGCAGTACCGCCACTATCGTTTTAGCCGACACTGAGACTTATAATTGCAGCTTATCCCCCATCTCGGGTTGGGTAATAGTTGGTAGTTGCTTGAAGTGTTCTTTAACGGCCTCAAAGGCTTGCTTCTATTCATCCCCCCATTCGAACTTCTTGTTTCCTCTCAGGACTTTGAAGAACGACAACGCTTTCTCAGCCGATTTGGAGACAAACCTTGTTAATGCCGCCATCTTGCCGGTCAGCTTTTGGATGTCGCGGATACTCTTGGGCTCCGGTAAGTCACTTATCGTCTTGATCTTATCAGGATTGGCATCTATTCCCCTTTCACTGACCATAAAGCCGAGGAATTTACCAGATCTTTCTCCAAATACGCACTTTTTAGGGTTAAGTTTCATCTGGTATTTTCGCAGAGTTGCGAATGTTTCCTTGAGGTCCGTGATGTGGGCCTCTTCAGTCAAACTTTTGACGATGCTATCGTCGACGTAGACTTCGACATTCTGGCCTTTCTGATGCGCGAATATTTTGTCCACCAGCTTCGGGTAGGTAGCTCCAGCATTCTTTAGGCCGAATGGCATGGCTTTGTATGCATATACCCCAGCGTCAGTTATGAATGCCGCCTTGTTCCTGTCCGCCTCCGGGGAGGCCGATCGATGGTATCCGAGAGAAGGCATCCATGAAGCTTAGCAGCGCATGACCGCTAGTAGAATCAACCAGTTGGTCGATCCTAGGCAATGGATAGCAGTCTTTTGGGCAGGGCTTGTTGAGGTCGGTAAAGTCCACACACATCCGCCAGGTCCCATTGGCTTTCTTCACCATGACCACATTTGCTAGCCACTCCGGATAGTCGCAGGGCTCAATGAAGTCGGCCGCTAAAAACTTGTCCACCTCTTCCTTAATGGCTGCGTTCTTCTCGGCAGAGAAGTTCCGCTTCTTCTGTTTCACCAGCCTTACTTCCTCATTGACATTTAGCCGGTGTACCATAAACGCGGGATCTATTCCCGGCATTTCATCTGCTGAAAATGCGAAGACGTCAGCATTGCTTCGCAGTATCCTGATTAAGTTGACTTTGACATTGTCGGCCAAGTCGGCTACAATTTTAACCGTCCTTTATGGCCTCTCTTGCTCTAGGCTGACCTCCTCGGTCTCTCCTTCGGGGCTAGGTCTTGGCAAATCTGCCGGCCTTCCCTCAAAATTCTGCATAGACAAGTCTTTGTTTGCTTTATTCTCAGCCCTTCGCCTTTTTCTCTCTGATGGTGGGGACTCTGCCGGATGCTTATGATTAGAATTCTTAAGAGCCGTCAGATAGCAGGCTCTGGCTGATTCTTGGTTCCCCTTCAGCCTCCCCGGCTTTCCACTGTTTGACGTGTAGATCATCGTCAGGTGATAAGTCGACACTACGGCCTGAGTGTCGTGGATCAGTGGTCACCCAATAATGGCATTATAGGCTGTCGGTACATCAACTACCAGGAACTCCACCAAGAGATCTCGAGAATGAGATCCTTCCCCCAGCTTAACCGGTAGCTTAATGGTGCCCTCAGGGACGACCGATGCTCCTGTGAAACCGATTACATGGTACGAGACCGGCTTGAGACAAGATCTCCCTAACCCCATCTTCTTGAATGTAGGCATGAAGAGAATATTGGCAGAGCTGCCGCCATCTACCAAGATGCGATGGACCATCGCCGTTGAAATCTGAAGAGATACTACCAGCGGATCATCATGAGGGTAGATAATCCCCTTGGCGTCCTCCGCTGTGAACGAGACGGATGACATGAATGGCGCCGCTGGCCACTTGCTAGTGTTGTGATAATTCACTTGGTGCCTTACCTCCTTAAGACTGGCTTTGGCACCGTGAATACTTCCGCCATGGACCGGGCCGCCTGAGATAACATGTATCTCAGTCATTCTTTCTTTAATGGACTTTCTCTTACCATCTTCTTCTTTGGGGGACCCTTCACGGTGATCCGTTTTCGCCTGATACTACTTGAAGTAGCCTCTCCGTATCAGGTCTTCGATCCCGTCTCTCAGGTCCTTACAATCTTCGGTAACATGACCGTGATCTTTGTGGAAGTCACACCACTTGGATCCGTCGCGGCCTTTATAATACATCTTCCTAGGTCGCTGCCACTTGTCATCCTGTTTGTGCAACTCATATATCTCGGCCCTGGACATTGTTAGGGGAGTGTAGTTGTGAAAGCGGTCTAGCCATCCTTCCTGGCCCTTCTTGACCGAGTTGCTCTCCTCCCTTCTCCCGGAGTTGTCGGACTTCCGATCTCTCCGGTTTTTATCTTTCTCTTTCTCTTTTTCTCTCTCCTTCTCCTTGCCATCCCCTTCGGACCTCTTCAAGGTCGCCGCCTTATCGAACTCCTCTCCCCGGATAAACACATTAGCTGTTCCAAGGACTTCGGTCAGACTGGTCAACTTCTTGCGGCCTAGGTAACTTCTAAATGCAGTTCCCTCTTTCAAACCTGTCATCAGTGCCAATACTGCGACCTCTTGCTGCAGGCTAGGGATTGTAACGGCTTCAGAGTTGAAACGACCAATGTAATCCCTTAGGTTCTCCTTCTCTCCCTGCTTGATGGACATCAGCTCGCCGGTAGTTTTCTCCCTTCGCTTATTACTAACGAAGTGTGTCACAAACATGGACGTGAGCTGTCGAAAATAAAAAATAGTTGCCGGTGGTATGCTTTTATACCACGTTTGTGCCAAGCCCGCTAAGGTTGAAGGGAACACATTACACCATACAGAATCAGTGTCGGTGTATAGTAGCATGTGTTCTTCATATGCAGAGATGTGGTCCTCAGGGTCGAATTTCCCGTCATACTTGCAAGTCGGCATTTTAATCCTTTCCATAGGCTCTTGTAGTATGGCTGTGGAGAATGGAGAATTCCGAAGTGATACCGGCGCTCTGCGTCGATCAAACTCACTTTCTCTCCTATACCGGGATGACTGTTGGATCTCGGTGTCTTGGTGATCTTCTTCATCCTCTTCCCCCATGATCTCTGTGGGAGTCTTTGAGTTCTCCCACTAATCCGGATCGTGCCGGCTTAAGATACCCTGTCGGCCAGTTGCGACAGAACGCGTCTTTCTCACGAGACTATGTGGCCTGCTCAGGGAACACTTACCAACATGACCGGTCGGTGGAGTCTGACTCGCCATGGCCTGGAAGACTTCAGAAGCACTCCGAAGCTGTTCAGGGCTGAACACATGTTGCAAAGTTTCGAATATGTTAGGTTGAGGGGTCTCTGTGGCCCTCTTTCCCTTGTCGGCTGGTGGTTGGGAGGACCCAATCACCGGTTGAGGAGTGTTGAAACCAGGAGGTCCACCCCCCACAACGGCATTGTTCTCGTCCGTTTCCGGCATCCCGAAGGTCTGCTTAGGATCCATGAGGCGAATAGGTGGGCTGGATCGATCGCGGCATAAGACCAAAGTATAGTTCACCCCTCATTCTAGCGCCAATTGTTCCGGTATAGAATAAATGGTAGGGAGTGATCCGGTATCTCCTCTGTTGATAAGCCGATTTAATGTCCTGCAAGACAGAACACGTAAACTAACCTCGGGGGTTGATCCGAGGAACGCCCCTCCGATGCCTAAGTCAGTAAAGGATAAAGACGAGATGTCTTAAGTAGAGTGTATTAGTATCTGTGAACGTACCTTATGACTCAGATCATGGGGGTATTTATAGGAGCCGACAGTGTCCTTAGCCAGGTAGGACTCTACTTCTATTGGTTGAATACATTTCCATCCTCTTTTGATACTTATCTTTAGGCCCATAGGCGCATTGTGTAAGTACTGGGTCAATCCAGGCCCATTTGGCAATGGCCCATATGACGGGTACCGGTAAGGTAATCCCAGGTAACCGGCATGTATAATATACCGGCATATGGCTTAACACATACCCGGTAAAATAGGATTTCTTCGACTGAGATGACCATGACGGTCAATGGCGGTCTAATTGGACCGGTAGGGAAGTTATACAGATCCCATACAATTACTATAAAGGTTATGTAGTCTGGATATAAACGTTATTCACGTTGTATTATTGATGTTATGGTTTTATATAGTGTTTTTCCCCCTATATTTGAGCTAAAATGTGTATCAATGGTGCTCTTAGGAGCCATTTCATGCTAACTTTCTCCATCTAGTTGTAGTTTTCTGTTCTGTGTCTGATTGCAGGTTTTAGGGAGTTATCTCTCTATTTTCTACCACTATCTGACCATTACACTGGACTGGAGAGGTTCGAAGACGTATTTGATGAGTTCCGAGGTCCCGAGAATGCTTTCCGAGGCCCTGGACAAAAGTAGAAGTGAAGCCTTGGCGTTTGAAGCCAAGGAATGAAGTATCGGACATAAGCCCGATTGGATCGGGCACCACACGCCCGATCGGGCGTTCAACTCCGTCACAATCAAGAGTCGTTGCGGGCCCGATCGGGCGACGTTGCCCGGTCGTTGTTTCGTTGTCCAGCCCGATCGGGCGAGATGGCCCGATACCATCGGGCGAGGTATTCTTTGGTGCACAGCTGCCGCGTTTGAGCCTTGCGCGCTAATGTCTAACGCCCGACTTCATCGGGCGAGGCACCCCTACAGCATCGGGGGCTTGGTCTTTTGAGCGCTGCTACTTTCTTTGTGCCTGACTTGATCGGGCTTCTCTCCGCTCGCTCATTTAATGAGTTTCGGGCACTTAGTATAAATAGGAAAGTTGGAACATTTATTAATCATCTTGTTTTTAGTCTTTATTTTTCATAGTTTCTCTCAAGAACCCTAGTTTTTTACTACTCTTCATTGTGATTCAAGATCAAACCTTTGGATTATTCGCAAGTTCAATATAGTTCATTAATTTGGTAATCTTCTTCCTTGTTCTCTTCATTATTGTTTGCTTTCTCTTTTATTGATTTGATTAGTTTCTTAGTTATTTGCAATAGTTCAAAGCATGGATTTTTATATGGAATTTGTTATTGGATTCTCAAACATGAGTGAGTAGTTTTATTTCTAGGATTGTGGGGATCTATGTATGCAATGAGGGATTGATAGATTAGTATAATTACCCTTTATTTCAATTGTTTCCTGTGATTGAATCATTCATGCTAGATTTATGAATTAGGCCTGATTTGTATTTCTATTATCGCAATATTGAATCTACTTCGAGAAGAGAGATTTCGTATAGGCTTTCAATCATTAGGCATAATGATCCTTGACCATGCGAGAGCGGCTAGGTGATCTTTGAGGGAGGTAATGTTCGAGAGAAATTACATGTGCCCTAGATAAATTGACTTATTGGGTAGTTATTATTCGTCTCTGATTTCCCGAATTGTATGCATAGTGATCCATAGTCCTAGTTCTTTATTAATTGATTCGTACCTTCATATTTAGTTCTATCATTTGTCTATTAGTTTAGTCACACACCCATTTTCAACTGATTTAGTTAGTATAATATTAGAATTCAGATACAATATTATAACTTTCTCCCTATGGATTCGATCCTGACTTCCCTAACTACTTGTTAGTGGACCTTAGGTTATTTTTGATAAGGTGATACGACTTTAGCCTGTTAATTATCGAGAAAGGACAAGAATTTATGGGGTACATGTGCATTAGCTTGATTCGGGCCCAATTACTCCATCTCTAGTGGTGTCAGAAACAGACCTGACCTGTAGATCAACCTGATACCAAATCGACTTGAACCTGGTTCGACCTGTGAGGGTCGACCCCCATACCTAACTGAAACCCGACCTGAGATCAACCCCACCTGACCGGCACTTAGCAAGATCATATTCACATAAACCCGCATTCAAACCCGAACCTGACTGTAACCCAACCCGATATTAAACCAAAACCCAATAACACTACAATAAAATTACCTTTTCATGGCGATTATTTCAAAGCGACAACTAATGTATATGAAATAGTATAGAAAAATGTAGCACTTTACAATCACCATATTAAACTTTTTAAAAAATCGATATGATCACCTTAATAAGAGCTATTCACCATTTATTTTCCCGCAAATTTATATACATATTAGATACTAGATATTGTATCGTTTTACAATAGCCATATTAATCCCCCAAAAAATCGGTAGACGAAACCTCGAAAATAACACCGGCCCGCGCGCCATGTTTTTTAGTGGAATTTTCAAAACTTGGTGCCTTGACGAACTTTCACCAAAAACCACCCCCCCCTAAAATCTGTTTTCATCCATATTTGCTTTGTCGGTAATTAATAGAATTTGTTATGTGAATTATCGGTTCATATTGGTGTTAAAATTCGTTGCCTCAATTCTTGCTTGAGTGTTGAGTCGACCAATTCTTGCTTGAATCTGTTTTTATTTCATTACCCTCTTATCCTCCAACTAAAATCTGTTTTCATTCATATTTGCTGTCGGAAGTAGAAGTGAGTCGTGAGTTTGAGATGTTGGGTTGAAAGATAAGTAATAGAGGATACTACGGGTATCCTCGTCATTTTACTCTTGTACTTCTATTATATATATATGAGCCCCGACACCCTCATAAGGGTAAGTCGTATCATTATTCTCACATAGTATCAAGAGCAAGATCTTTTTGAACCCTAATTATTCTATCCTTTCTCTCGCTTCGCGCTCAAATTTTTCTCGTGTGATCATCTCGTGGTTGCATCAATGGTCGGTTCGGCCTCTGCTTCCTTGTGCTGCAGTGATCCCACCACCGACGTCCCTTTGTCGTGGCGTGCGTGCCGCCCATCACCGGTCTTCTTGGGCCGCACTCCTTCGCTCCTGACTCGCAGCCAAGCATGCCTGCTAGCGCATTAGGCTTCGGCTATCTCTACTCCACCTTTGGCGTGTCGAGCCTTGGCTCCTCCCTCGGTTTTTCGTGGACTCACTCGCACCCTATACGCGCCGTCTCTTTGAGGCTGTGGTGTCTCCAATCGGAGGCTGTGCCTCGGGTCCACTTGTGTCTCGTGGGCCCCTTTTCTCCTCACCACTGCAGCCACGATTGATGCTTATTAGGCATGATTGATGGTTCTATAACTATACCTGAGATTTATGTGCTTGGTCATCAACATCGTCAATCTATGAATCCTGAATACTATCATTGGTTGCGTATTGATCAAACTATTCGTTCATGGTTATTTGCTACTTTTTCCGAAGAAATGCTTGTTGAGGTGCATGATGTTAAGTTTTCTATGCTTATATGGACTCGACTCCAATCCCGGTTTATGAATGCTAGTTTGGCTCGTTCTACGGAGTTGAAAAGTATGTTGCAACATGTTGCTAAGACTGAAAGTCAAACCATGGATGCTTATTTGCGTGAAATTAAACTTGTTGCTGATTCTCTTCTTTGCGATTGGTGCCCACACGCTTCGCGAGACTTAATTCAACATACTATCATGGGTCTTGGAAGGGATTATGATTCCCTCACTACGAGTATTACACACTTTTCTGGGAATCTTAGTTTTGATGATGTTCGGGAGAAACTGTTGATTCAAGAACAGATAATTAAAAGTCGCCATGCTCAGGAACAAGGTTTGGCTTCTCATCAGGCATGCCTTGCTCATGCCCCTAATGTCTCTCCTTCGACTGACTTATCCTCTTCGAACACTGGTTCCCGCAACAATCAACAAGGTGGTCGTGGAGGTGGCAAAGGTAGGGGCCGTAATCGCGGTGGTCATGGAAAATGTCGTGGCGGGGGTGCAAAGCAAATCCAAACACAAAACTCAAGAGGTACAATTATATGTAATTCTGTTTTGTCATCTAAAAGCTAAGTGTTGTAGTAGCCTTTACTTCTTGCGATACTAATCATTTGTCTGTAGGGAGTTCCACTGTTGAGGGTGTGTTTGGTTCTCATTCTACCAATATAGTTTGTCAGATTTGTTTTCATCCAGGTCATTCTGCTATTTCTTGTCCTTCTCGTTATGCTCAGACATCCAATGCTGCTCTTGTTGGCCTTCCAACTAGTGAGCAAATTGAAACCACTTGGTTTCCTGATTCCGGAGCATCTTCTCACATGACCAACGATCCAGGTACATTATCTAATAAATCGACTTATACTGGTCCGATTTCTATTGAAGTAGCAAATGGTACTCAAATCCCAGTTAAACATGTTGGCACTGTCACATTAAACTCTAGCAGTCATCCTCTAGTTCTCAACTCAGTCTATCATTATCCTAATATTAAATTTAATTTATTATCAGTATAGCAATTGTACTGTGAGTTTTAATGGTTTTCATATTTTTGTTAAGGACAACCGGTCGGGGGAGGTGCTTCTCAAAGCTTCTAGTCAAGGCAATGTCTATCCCATCACCCTCACTCACCATCCTAGGAAGCCCATTGCTCTTCTGTCCCTTTCTACGTCCGATCCTACTTGGCATCGTCGTCTTGGTCATTGCGGTGATAAGGTTTTAGGTGCCTTTAAGCAAAATAAGGCCATTGTTTATGCCACAAGTCATTTGTTTGATTGTGTTTTGTGTTGCTTAGGCAAGTCTCATCGCTTACCTTTCTAGGATGTAATACATTCTTTTGATAAACTATTGCAACTAGTTCATTCTGATTTATGGCATTCAAACCTTTTATCTTGGCTTCAAATATTATGTCTGTTTTGTTGATGATTTCTCTCGCAATACTTAGCTATATCCTTCAAAACACAAATATGAAGTGCATGATCGTTTTTTAGATTTCCAAGCTTTAGTTGAGAATTTATTTGACTGCAAAATCAAATGTTTCCAAAGTGATGGGGGTCGGGAATTCGACAACCAACCTTTACTTGATCATTTTTGTAAATGTGGGATTGGTTTTCAAAAATCTTGCTCGAAACTCAACAACAAAATGGGGTTCTGAACGCAAACATCGACATGTAATTGAGCTTGCCCGCACGATGCTCATTGAATCATCACTTCCTGGCCAATTATGGGTCGATGCTGCGTACACTGCCACTTTCATCATAAACCGTTTGCCAAATCCCGTCTTGCATGGTTTGTCTCCTGTCGAAAAATTGCTTTCAAAGTCTCCCAATTGCTCGTTTTTTCGTGTTTTTAGTTGTGCGTGTTTCCCTAATTTTTCTGCAAAAACATCAAATAAGTTGACTCCCCGGTCTGTTCAATGTGTTTTCCTTGGTTATGCTCCGGGTTACAAGGGGTATCGCTATTATGAACCCAAGTCAGGTCGTGTCTATATCAGTCGTCATGTGAAATTTATTGAGTCGATGTTTCCCTATCGTCAGTTAGTGTCGTCTCGACCCTCTTCTACTCTTGACTCTAGCGATACAGATCCCTCTCTTCTCCACTTGCCTTTAGCGGTTTCCTATACGACTCTCTCCTCCCTTGGCACCACTTGTTCGGCTCTTGGCATGCCCCCTCCCCTTGGCACACCTACATCGCATACACACTCCTCCCCTTGCGATTCTGTTGCCTCTGACCAGCCCCTAAGGTCCCCCGCTCCTAATGGGCCTTCACCGCCCTGGTCTCACGCGCCTACCACTTCCCCCGCTGGCCTCCCGTCGCCCTATGGGCCTCCCCTTCCCTCCCCACTGGCTGCTGGTTCACCCGCTGGGTCCCTAGAGCCAGATGGGCCTCCATCTCCTTCGTTGAGTGCTGCTGGTACATACGTTGGCCAGCCACGCCCAACGGGCCTCCCTCCCCGGCGTTGGCTGCTGCGGCTCCCACAGATGGGCTGCCAGCGACCCATGGGTTGGGCTCATCCCCCCCGAGTGATGCTACTTTGCCCCACCGTGGCTTGTCCGCACTAGTAGAATAATTGCTTATTGCTGCGGCTGAATTGCTGCGGTTTTACCCATGCGCAGCAATAAACCACGTCAAAAGAAAAGGAAAAATCGAAAATCAACATATTGATGCGGTTCTAGGCGGAAACCGCAGCAATATATGTCAACGGGAATTTTTTAAAAATATTTGACTGGTTTGACCAGAGCTATTGCTGCGGTTTCCACTCAGAACCGCAGCAATAGCTTAAAATATTATTTTTTTAATAAAATTTTAAACTGTTGCTGCGGTTTCTTTAATAAACCGCAGCAATAGCCAATAGGTTTATTAGGGTTTTTGGTTCTTAAATGTAGTTGTGCGCCGTTTACCTCATATTATCTCTCCCAAAAATTTTTGCCTCTCTCTTCTCGTGTCATCTCTTCTCTGTACCTTCTCTCTCATCTTCTCCCACCATTTTTGCACGCCGTCGACCACATCTCCACAAAATCGTTTCGTTCGCCTTCAACCACCGCTCGACTCCACCATTTCGTTCGCCTTCAACCACCACCTTGCCATTTCTCTCTCGTTCTGTCTCCTTGCCTCGTGTCTGCTACCCAGCGCCGGAGTCGAAGTCAGCGAACGTCGCCACCCACCACCGCGCTGCACTCCTGCAGCTCCACCGCGACGTAAACCCCCTGCTCTCTACTCAAAACCGTCGGCTGAGTCTCACACTAACTCCTCGAATATGCGTTTCCTCGAATTTGCTCTTCACTCAAAACCGCCGGCTGTAGCGGTTCGTCGATGATTCCGGCTGTAGCGGTTCGAAGCCTCCTTCATGAAAACCGCCTGCTCTCTACTCAAAACCACCGGCTGAGTCTCACACTAACGGCTCGAATATACGTTTCCAAGTTTTCTTTTTTTTTTTTTTGTTTTTTGCCTTTAGATCCGTTCTTACTAATTTCTGATTTTCTAGTTTTCTTACTATTGTCGGCTATTGATGTATTTTGTTTTCGATTTTCTTCAATTTTATATTTTTAGAGTTAATATGATTTTAGGGTTTCTAATTTTTAATTTTTTTATATTTTTCTTTTGTATCTATATTTTTGTTGGATTTTTTTGGGTATAAGTACATCTAGAGAATTAATATGATGTAGTGTCTTATTTTCTATATTTTTATCTGATGGAAAACTGGAATTTTCTTTCAATTAGAAATGTATGATTTTTTTTTTTTTTTTAAAAAAAAAAACTATTCTTCTTGTTGTTTGGTAAAAACAAGCGACAATAGACTCACATATTCTTCTTTGTTTTTACCAACAACAAGAAGCAATATGTTGCCTTTAATTATTATTTTTTATTATTAATACTACCTATTGCTGCGGTTTTGGATAAGAACCGCAACAATAGGTTGCCCTATTGCTGCGGTTTAAAACCACAGCAATAGGTAATTACCTATTGCTGCGCCCTTTATTGCTGCGCGGCGAAAACCGCTGCAATAGGCCACTTAATGACCGCATCAATAATCAATTATTCTACTAGTGCCGAGTCCCTCACCTCATCCTCTCGTCCTTTGTTTGCCGATTCCTTGCATGCATCTCCTTCTCATGGTGTCTTTCTTGTTCCGTCTTCCCAAAATATTCATGAAATGAAAACTCGTGCTAAAGATGGAATTTTTACAACAGGGCCAAAATACTCAGAATAATCAATACCTTCCTGCTGACCAAAACCTCGAGCAACCAGACGAGCCTTAAGCCTAATCACATGACCCTCTTCATTAGTTTTTATCGTATAAATCCATTTAGTACTAACCAAGTTCTTTGTAGCATCAAACGGTACCAATTCCCATGTTTTGTTGACCAACATTGCATTAATCTCTTCCGCCATGGCTTGACGCCATTTTGGAATTTTATTTGCTTTAGAGAAAAAAGTCGGAGCTTGTTCTTTTTCAAGAGTTGTCAAACTTAGAATAGAGATCAACTACTATTCGGTTGGTTTTGTCCTTAGCTATTTCTTATCAGTGGGTCATTCGCCAATTGGATGTGAATAATGGTTTCTTACATGGTGATCTCATTGAGGAGGTCTACATGAAACAACCTGCGGGTTTTATTCATCCCGATTTTCCAATCATATTTGTCGCCTCCAGAAAGCTATCTATGGTTTGAAACAAGCTCCTCGAGCTTAGTATCTTCGCTTCAGCAGTTTTTTGCTTCAATAGGGCTTCTTTTATTCTCAATCTGATACTTCTATGTTATCTTTCGTCGTGGCAAATATATTCTATATCTTCTTCCATATGTTGATGATATTATTATCACTGGTAACTCCGCTCCTTTGTTCACCAAATTCATTTCTCTTTTGTCCGCGGAGTTTGTTATGAAGGATTTGGGTGATCTTCACTATTTCTTAGGTGTTCAGCCTATCCGCTCACCTAAAGGTTTGTTTATGTGTCAGAAGAAGTATGTTCATAATATTCTTCTTAAATTTCATCTGCACACTGTCAAACCGGTTCGCACACCTCTTCCTAGTCGGACTACCCTATCGCTTACAGATGGTGATCTCTTATCCGATCCTACTGAGTATCGTAATATAGTTGGGGCTTTACAGTACTTGACTATGACTAGACCTAATATTACGTATGCTGTACATTTAGTTTCCCAATTATGCATGCTCCCCACACTGCTCACTTGTTTATTGTTAAGCGTATCTACAGGTACTTACAGGGTACTTCAGACTACGGTCTCTGGCTTCCCCCCCTCTAAGACCATGTCCCTCATGATTGCCTATTCTGATGCTGATTGGGCAGGTTGTCCGGATAGCTGTCGCTCCACCACTGGTTACGCCATCTTCCTTGGTGGTAACCTTATCTCCTGGCGCTTGAAAAAGCGACCCAATGTTTCCAAGTCTTCTACTGAGGCTGAGTATCGTGCGGCTGCATACACGGTTCAAGACACCCTCTCGGTTCGTTCCTTATTAGCTGAGTTGGGACTCATCATCCGTGCTCCTGTCAAGTTGTTTTGTGATAATGTGATGAGTGAGATTTATCTCACTCATAGGGTAGTTTTAAGGCTATTTTTATTTAGTTTATTTCCCTTTTTAGTTTATTCTTCCCCTAAATTTACCTCTTGTGTTAATTAATTCCCTCTTGCCATATATATTTGTTTCCCCTCTCCCTACTATTCTATTTGACCTTTTTTTGCAGGAATTTGAATAATTACACACTAGAGGAAAAAAGACCAAGGGCTGCGGTGCAAGGGCTGCGGTTATCTAAAAAACGCAGCCCTTAATTACAAAGGACTGCGGTTAGTCTAAAAACCGCAGCTCTTTATTTCAAAGGGTCTGCGGTTTTTGAAAGACCGCAACCCTTCATTACAAAGGGTGCGGTTTTAAAAGAACGCACCCTTAAGGTTATATTTTTCGTTTTCAATTTCCCCATAAAAGTTCCCTCACTTTGGCAATTCCCGCACTCACCCACCATACCCTAGCTGAATCCCCGCCTCTCTCTCTCTCTCTTACTCCCCTGCCTCCTCTCTCACACTCGCGCCCCTGCATCTCTCTCCGACGCCGATCGGCTGCATGGGTTTGCTCGCCGCTTCGTCGCTGCTGTTCTCCTCCTTCCCTCAGTCTTCTCTCCTCAGCGCCTCCTTCCCTCAGTCTTCTCCTTTTTTCATTTTCGTCGCGCAACCACCGTGCTGCAGTGATTGTAGGGCGGCTTGAAAGCAGCTTCTTACGAATATCCTCTCTGGCGCCGTTCACGAATGTCCTCCAACTCAGGTATTTCTCTCGTTCTCCCTTATTCTTCTTTAATTTTTCTGATTTTTTAGGGATTTCGTTTTTTTTTTTTGCGAATTTCTTCATTTGATTGTGTGATTTATTTTGCAATGTGATGGATTTAGCATCTGAATTAGGTTTTCTTTAGTATTGGGTTCATCTAGGAAGTATTTCAATAGAAATTAGGCTCAATACATTTTGGCATCTATTATCAATTGTTTGGTTACCCATTTGTTTGACTTTAATATATCTTGTGATTATAGCTCACTGTCAAGTTGTTGTTCTTGGGTTGTATTTCTTACTTTTATTATAAATATGCATGATTAGTTATTGTTTCATGTGTGGTTTTAGTAAGTGGAAATCAGGTGTAGTTTGTCAAGGGTGTGAATGTTAGATTTTAGGTTTTGTGGATCAATTTCTTTGTTCATCATTGCCTTTATGCTCTTTGGTGTGAACGTTCTTGGTTTAACAATTGTATTTAGATCCGTGTATATAATGGATCTTAGATACTTTGTGTTATGGTTCGTCATCTGTGTCCTGTAGTTGATGCAGTGACCCATGCCTTTGCCATCTTACTGTTTCTGTTGTTAAAGCAGTCATATGTGCTTTTATTCATGGCAATATGAACTGTTTCATTTAGCCAAAGAAAGAGAAGCAAAGAATTATTCTTGAAGGATAATATTGATACTTTGCCCTGCATTTCCAGGGCATAGTAGGGGGCTTATGCACCGTGGTTCCAGATGCAAAAAGATGATACTGGGATCTGCCACCTTTCTTTTGGTGTGACTGCCAGTATCTGCATCAAATTCCTTGCTCTAGAAGCTTATGATGCTATTGATATAATGTTGAAATAGTCAAGCATTGTCATATTGTTAACTAGTATATGCCTTATAATTTGGGATTCGGAAACTAAAAATTGACAGTGATATTGAATATGTTCTTTCGGTTGAACAAAACATTATTGATTGAATATTGGGGTTGTTTTCGATGCAGGCGTTGCAGGGGTTAACTTCATTAGAGTAAGGCGTTTTATATTGATTTGTATTAATCTCTGGAGTATGAAAAAAGGTATGTGTTATTCTTTCTCTTTTTTTGTGCTGCCTTTGATCGAGTTATGTTTTAGAAATTAGAACCCTTTTATCCGAAGTTGATTGTTCGAGGATGAACCTTATTTTTTCCCCTTTCCCCCTTAGTTGAAGATGATTGTTCGAGGAATTAGTATGGGCATTGTTGCCCCCTTTGGGATCATGCTGGTTTTGTTTAATTGTTTTTTGCCATCATTGCTTACTTCATGCATAAAGTTGGTGAATTTAGTTAGTTATTGATATTTGTGGGATTTCTTGGCCTAATATCTGAACTTACTGAACTTATTTGAACTTATTGAAACTTATATAAGGTGTTATAAGTTAGAACTTATCTAAGCTTAACTAAACTAATTATATAAACTTATTAAACGTGAAATTATTTTTCTAATGCGAAGAGAGAACTCATAGTTAATACAACTTAAAAGTAAAAAAAAAAAAAAAAAAGTAAAAGCATATTTATTTTTCAAGGCTAGCTTTTCAAGAGTATTTTGCGAGAATCAAACTTACCAAATTGATGATTGAAGCTAAGGTTCAGTTATTTTTCAAGGCTAGATTCTCATGATTTAACCTTCTAAAGTTTGATATTTGATCATTTCCATTTTGTGAATGCAAAGAATTGATGAAAGATGATTGAACATTCCACATATTAGCCAATTCATGTTAATATTAACCAATAGCTATAGTGATTGAATGGAATAAGGTTAAAAGTCCCCAGCCCTCCCCCCCTTTGCTGCACTCCCCCCTTGCACACCCCTAGCCGCCCCCTGCTGCACACCCCCATCCCCCCTCCGCTGCACTCTCCACTCTCCCCCTGCTGCAGATATGTCCTCGAGGACAGGGAGGGTATAAATATCCTAAGCAACAAATCTAGAGAATGAAGATGCTAGAAGTCTATGACCTAAGAATACTTGATACGTCATTTACCTTTTTTGATGATCTTGATGATGTAAACCAATGAGATGGTCTCGTTGGCTGGAGCTTTTTACTCTCTGCATCATGGACAAGAAAAGTTAGCCAAAAATGTATAAGAGAAACATTTTATATTGTTTTAAGGAAATAATCTAAGAAATCTACCATTACGTGAATCTGATTTAAGTTTGCTCTTCTTTTTCTGTGTAAAAAAAAAGGTTACCTAGAACTTACAGACACAATTGGGACAAGCACAAAAGGCACACTCTTTATGATGGTAAAATATTACTTACAGTGATTTTTTCATTAAGACCCTGCATGGAAGGATGCTTTAATTATATATATAGTTATTTGGTTCTGCATTGGCTCATCTCGTGGTAAGAACCTATTAATGAGCTGAAACAAAACTTAAACTCATAAGTTAGAGGAAACCTAAAAAGAGGACAACTGAAAGTGGTAAGTTGCTGAAAATAATAATGTAGCTATGTTTGGTAACTCATTTTAACTACGTTAAATGATAAGTAGCTGAAAAATTTAAATTATCGAAATCATTGGTACTGATTGACATATACCTTAAATAATTTGAAGGAGCTTCAGATCATCTAAATTGAAATGCTACTTTGAGTAGCTTTTCCAAAAAAAAAGGAGTGAATTTGTTGTTTTTACTACCGATAAGTTAAATCATGGAGATAGTTTTACTTTCCATAAAACCAAGAAGCTAACTACTATGTTGTACTTATCTTATAGGGATGTCTACCACTTGAATTGATTTGTACAATAGACTCGTGATTTATTATACATGGTCTTCATGTGATTTTGATTCATTACATGTTTCCCTACTTTGGTTTGATATAAAATTTTTTCAGTGATCGATCGATAGTTAAGTTTGGTCTAATCTAGTCTTACCTCATATGAAGTCGGCACAATTTTGAAATAAGGTGAACTAATTAGCATGGAAACTAGCAAATGGTCATTAGTTACCAAATTATAGATTTTAATTAGTAACCGATCTGCACATTTTTAATTATTTGAATCCTAACAACTAACAAGATACGTTGATCCGAATTCCGAAAAATGAGTGAGAGGATGACTCCTAATGTATTAGAACGACACTTTGTGTTGTTTACTTGTTTTCCCGTGCACCACTTCCTGGTCCCTACAACTAAATGCACCACTAGGCAGCCACAAATTTGGATCAATTATGGACATGGACATCTACAACCTTATGCCTTACTATCCCCCCCGCGCCCCCCCCCCAAAG
This sequence comes from Beta lomatogona, assembly GCA_947646795.1. NCBI lineage: Eukaryota > Viridiplantae > Streptophyta > Magnoliopsida > Caryophyllales > Amaranthaceae > Beta > Beta lomatogona. The sequence continues at coordinate 940,140 of CANSNZ010001376.1, read as the reverse complement.
ACCCCCTGCTTGCCCCCCGCTACACCCCCAACCCGGCCCTCCACCCCCTCCGAAAGTTGTTCTTGTGGAGTGGGTCGGCCTCTTCATTGCGGTACTTGCATAGATATAGTTTCACCTTCAAATTAAAGCGATTTTGGTTTTATTTGCCGAGTTCTATCATCTCCGGAAAAGTTGCTTTTGAGGGATCCGGATGCCGATCTTGGTGGCGTTGTTGTAATGTCTTCGTGGCTGTTCTTTGGTTGCTTTATTTTCTGATTGTTGTGATCCTGACTCATATATTGCAATTCGAACAATAGAGGGCATCCTCGAACTAATGTAATTCAGTTATTATTTTCTCTATATTTGTGTAAAAAACATTATTTGTAATGAAAAACATACTTTTATATATATATATAACTGTTTGGGAACATTTAGGACAAAAGAATGCAAAAAAAAAAAAAAAAAAAATTTTTTTTTTTTTTTGGGTCACAAGGGCTGCGGTTCGGGCAAAAACCGCAGCCCTTGGTGAGTTAAGGGCTGCGGTTAAGGGCCAAAACCGCAGCCCTTAACCCACCAAGGGCTGCGGTTTTTGCTCGGACCGCAGCTCCTTAACGCGCTAAGGGTCAGGTTAAAAACCGCAGACCCTTCCTAAATGCCAAGGGCTGCTAGTCCAATGGCTGCGGTCAAAAAACGCAGCCCTTGGGCCCTTTTTGACCGCAGCCCTTGGGCTTTTTTCCTCTAGTGACAAGTGGAAAGCACGTCAAAGGGGAGGAAAAGAGAACCACACACCAAGCATAGCGTGGAGCAATTTTACTAAAATAAGAGCTTTTGGAAGGATTTGTGCATAAGGGTCATATTCAAACGGTCATTACTTTCAGAACACAAAGTATTTTTCTGTGATTCAACATGGAGATAAAAGTTTGGCTCGATATCTTTGGAACGAGTGGTCATAAGCCTAATTCTGATGAAAAATGAAAGAGATATGGCTCTTTGGCGCGTCTGCTGCCTCACTCAGCCATGAAAGGTCCAGTGCTCGCCCGAGCTAAATCCCAGCCCGCCCGAGCATATACCAAGCCCGCCCGGGCTGCTTGATGCTTGAAGTTCCTGCCTCGAAGCAAAAGAAATGTTCCCGCCCGGTGGTATTGAACGGGCTCGACTACCTGCACCGTCCGGGCCTTGAACCTGCCCGCCCGGGTTGCCTTGGTCAGCCCGCCCGGGCCATTTGGAGCTCGTTCGGGCTTCTACTTCTTGGGTCCTTTTTCTTTGGCCCGTTTTGTTTGCGACGAGGGAATTGAGGGGAGTATAAATACTCCATTTGCCCATTTTTTTTTAAAAAAGTTTTTAGCCAAGTTTTATTTTATCCATCACTCTTAGTTTTAGAATATTTTTAGGGTTTTAGGGAGGATTAGCCAACATAGCTTAGTTTAGGGAAAAAGTGATAAAACTCAAAGAGAGATTGAAGTTTGGAGATTCAAGGGTGACAACTTGGATATAAAGATTCAAGAATTTATCAATGAGCATTTCTTACTCTCTCACTTCTTTTATTGCTTTATTTTAATGTTTAATAGTTAATCTAGATTAAAGTTTCCATCTTTTACTAGTTTCTTCTTGTTTGCTCTCTAGATTTTGTTTTGTTTTTGCTTTAAAATTAGGAAAAATTGACTGGAACAGTCCCAACTTTGGGCGTTCCGCCATTTTTAGTCCCAACTAAGGATTATTTATGAGCAGTCCTAACTATGCATCATTTTTTGCAAAATTGGTCCCGACTTACTAGTTACTTGTTTAGCAGGTTAATTTTTTTCTAATTTCTTAAATTGATTTTATTCTTACTCCTTCTCTCTCCTGCCTCCCCTGCCACGCCTGTGCCTCCCCTCCCCTACCACCCCAAAATTCCCCTCCCCTGCCTTGCATAAATTTCCATTGGAACTTCCTGTAATTCGTGTCAAATTATCTGTCAATCATTCAACTTTCATGTTACAGTGACATTCAGAATTCAAGAATTCAACTTAACAAAAAAGATTCTTCAACAACTTTCAACGAAAAAAATGGGTTACAGGACATATAAATATCATATACTATGAAGCAATCAAACATAAAAGGAGAAAAAATGGGTTACATTTCTTAGTTTGTGAAATTGAGATCGAAGACCTAAAATTTCATCATCAAGCTTAGCACACATAAGATCAATCTGCAATTTTACATCATCGAGTTTCCCACCTGTCGAGTGCTCAATCTATCGCTGAGTTAGCTAGTAATTACCTTGAAAACCCATCTCCCGTAAAAAGACGGTATCATGAACAATCTCATCAAGTTCAGTACTTAAAACTTGATAAAAATAGAATAAAATGCGACATTTCAAACTCAAATTATAACTACAAATAAAAGTAGTAATACATTGATGAATCAGAATGATAAGCGAAAAAAATAGGTTTGAAATTTCCGGCATGAAGAGAATAAGGAAGATTGTTAGCTAGTATACATTGATAGAATATGATATCTTCACTTTATCTGTTTAATTTCAATTTTGATTTGCTTCTCTCAGACTCCATATCTTTATTTTTGTATTTTCATATTGAATTTTGCTAGTATTTGTTGACACCAGATTTTTAAGGGGTGTGTTAGGGTTTCAAGAATTGCAATTTATGTTGTGCTATACTATGTTTTTAGGGATTCAATAGCATCAAATCCTCCATTCGAGTTGGAGGGTCAGACAGATGAGGGGTGGCAAGGGAGGGAGACGACGAGGGTGGCAGGGAGAAGGAAGGGGGTTGAAGGACCATTTTTGTGAGTGGGGGTGGTTAGGGTAGTTCTAGTGGTGGTGTTGGGTGGTGGCAAAAAAATGAGTATTTACCTATTATAGCAGGTCATTAACCTGCTGGGACCAATTTTGTAAAGTATGATGCATAGTTGGGACTACTCAGAAATAATCTTTAGTTGGGACTGTAAATGGTGGAACGCCCATAGTTGGGACTGTTCCTGTCAATATTTCCTTAAAACTATTGATTTTTGGTTTTTGCTACTTTTAGATTGGTGATTTAATAGCTGGATTTTCATGTTTAGGAAGCTTGGTAGTATAATGGGTAGTGAGTAGTTCATTAACTAGGATTGGGAGTAGCCCAATCATTGTTTGCATCCTATTTTCATGAGTAGAGTTTATTAGGTTGGTTATGTTTGGGATTTGTGCAATTTCAATCTTTGATGTTGATTGGTGACTTAGTTGATGTGAGCTCCATCATCTTTTGATACTTTGTTGTCCATTTAATGGTTTACTTTTATGTGGTTGACCTTCATGAATGATTGATTGGTTGTTACACATCACTTGTTGGTTGGTATTGACTTGGGTTTGATTTTAATTCTTAACTTGGCCTAGTTAGGTAATAACACCTCGAAATATAGGTTTTGTTGCCATAATTAGGACTCTAAGCTCCCTAACAATGATGTTAGAGGTGTTTAGATTTGTTTATTCCCTTTGCATATCCCCAATGCATGTCAACCCCCATATCTCTACTTGGTTGTTGGATGTGAACTATGATTGTGGTGTTTTCCCATTCCTAGTGCTTTTCCTAATTTGATTTCAATAGTTTATACCCTTAGTTCAATCAAAACTTGACGATTTCTTCGGCCTAGCTTATTGTTAAATTAACACATTTCGGTATTCCATGGTCCTTGTGGAAGAATGACCCTTGCTTACCACTCTACTTAGTTTAGTGGTCTAGTTAAGTTTTGTTTGACTTTAGGAGACTAGTAACGACCTAGTTTTCCCCTACGTCAAAATGGCGCCGTTGCCGGGGACTGCGACTTACATTGATTTTTGTTGATTAGATGAGTCTAGGCTATTTGTGAATATTCTTGTTTTTCTTTGATTTTTTTTCTTTTCTTATCCTTTTTCTCAATATGAAAATGAGTCTTTTGGGTTTATTTCGAGAGACTTGAGGACTTTATAAAGTACTATGGTTATGGTCTTTGGGAGACTTGTGAGATAACTTATTGGGGTTTGAATGATCATACTAGAGGAGTGGTTGAAAATATGTTTAATGGTGCATTTCGAGCTATATCTTCAGATGAAGCTTGGGATTTCTATTTGTAGTTAGCTAGGGATACTTATGACTTTGATTGTGCTAATTGTCATGATTCATCAAATGTTGGTGTGAATTTCTTTGATAAATCAAATGTTTCCACTAGTGAGCCTATTATGCATGATTTTAACCCCCTCCCTCATATGCTTCTAATAATGAGGTGCATTCTAATGTTGATATTAATGCTATTTCTCAATGTTCATCGAATTTGTGCATGGATTTCAATCAAGTGCCTCATGTTCCCGATATTGATTCTCATATGCTTGATTGTAATCCCCCTCCCCAAAATGGTCTCCAAATTAGACTCCAAGCACCTCTTCAATTAGGACCGCCCACCAACACCTCTAGTCTAGAGAGTATGATGCAAACCTTCATGACTAATCAATCTAAAGAGACTAGTGAATTGAGAGAGAGCTTAAAACAAATGCAATTTCATAATAAAATGCTTGAAACTCAATTGGCTCAAATGGCAGGTTCTATGAAAAGTGCTTCCACTACCCAACTCCGTAGTCAATGTGTAAATCCCAATGAACAAGCCCATGCTATAATCACTAGGAGTGGTAGACAATTGGGGGATGTGTGTGTAAATGGGGGTAAGGCAAAGAAGGATGACAAACAATTGACCAATGACTTGAATGATGATGAGAGTGAGATACCTCATTTGGTGGTTGGTGATGTTTTTGAGGCTTTAGATGATGACAAAGATGTTTGGAAGGAGCCAATGGTTGAAAAAGTGTGCGATTTGAAAACTTGTGATATAGGAGAAGTCATTTGTGAAACCTTAGTTTCCATTCCTTCACCTTATATCCCGTTTTCAAGAAAGCTCGACCTAGTTCCTTCCTTTCCCATCTCTTTCCCTTATTTACCAAATTACCTCCATTAAATGAGTCCCTTTCCTCTCCCTCTCAAGGGCCCAATGTGATTAATTTTGAGGAAGAAAGTGACATTGCCACAAAAAAAGAGTTTGTTAAGGAGAGTTTGTCGTTTCATTTTTATTTTTCTTCTTATTTTGATTCTTCTTATTATTATTATTTCTTTGTTTTTCCTTTTGTTCCTTCTTTTAGGCATCCTTATCTTCATTTGTGCATTGCGCTTTATGCATATTTTGGATTTTATCATTGCATACTTAATAATAATTGAAATGTGTGCTAGTGCATATGACAAACTCTTGCGATCATTGAATTGTTATTTACTAGAAAGGTGAAGCTTAGGACCTAAAATAAGCCTTTCTCGGAAAGTAACCCGTGATTTATTGCTTTCATTTTATTTCTTTTAATTTTACACATTTTTATTTTCTATCTTTGATTTTGACTTAGGTACATAATTGGAATAACATTCATTCTCAATAGCACGTGGAAAGGAAATCATGATATTGAAAAAGTTGATTATAAGTGGAAGAATTGGGTCATTTGCGCGTATTACACCCACCTTCTATCCGATAGCTTCCTTCCTTTTCTATTTCTCCAATGCTTTAGGATATGTGGAGTATATGCTTGTTGGTTTGGATGTTTATTCCCTCCCTCCCTCCCTTTGATCGTGTTGTTTAAGCATTGAGGACAATGCTTTCTAGCTTGGGGAAGTAGCTATTCGCTAGCTTGGGGGAGGTGTATAAACTTTATTTCTTTACTTTTTGCATTTTTTTTAAAAAAATTTCAAAATCCAAAAATATTTTGCTTTAATTTCTTTTCTTTTTCCTAAAAAATGAAAAAATTGAAAAACAATTGAAAAAGGATGTTTGGCAAAATCCAAAAAAAATTGAGGAATAAAGAAAAGTACAAAGCATTTTGCGTCCAAGGGAAGATTCTTGATGAAAAATCTATGTGGATTCCTTTGATTTGGTCATCTGGGTAGATGAGTATAGGTGTTTCCATTGGATGCTTACTTGTGTGTGTAATTTGAGTGCGATTAGGGATCGATTAATCTTTGGTGCTTCATTGTCTACTTGAAAAAGACACTCTATGATTCTAAATGTGGTAAAACTTAGTGTTTAAAAGAGTCGAATTATTTCTCTTTTGGAAGTTGTAGTGACCCTAGTTGAATCTTAAAATCTTCTTTGGTGCACAAGTGGTTTACCTCCAAATAAACTATGCTAAGAGTTAAATTGATTGTTAAAAAAAAAAGTGTTTTATTTCTCGAGTCCAATAAGTGGAACCAATGAGCCCACTCATAAATAATCATTCTTACCACTTGCCAAACACTTGTACAATGATGCTATGCAATTTTCTGAATCAATCAACATAAAAACCCATTAACTTGCAATAAAACTAGAAAAACTTTATTTTTAAAAAAAAATTCAAATTTAAAAACTGATTTTTTTTCTTCTTCTTTTCAGTGAAATTAAGCTAACGGAATTTGCCTTCAAATCAAACATAAAACTTATAAATTTCTACGCAAATTTCGACAGCACCTCCCCTATAAATATGACAATCCATTTTTTTTCAATCAAGACACCTATATTCAACATATTTCTCCAGGAAATATCCAACAAACGAACTCAATTTCATAATTTAGCTCAAAATAACTCCAAAATCCCCCCTACACTTAAAATCAACATTGTCCTCAATGTTTATAAAATCAAACTAAAAATAGAAGTGGGGAGAAGAAAAGATACAGGGGAAACAAGGAAGGAGACAACCTGGTGTATGTAGACTGAAGAAATATTCTTCATGGAGTAGTTGGTGTCCTGAAAATTGCAATTAAACGGGGAAGGAGATGGGCAATGGTGTGCAGCAGTAATGTGTAGTAGCTAACAGCATCAGCAACATCAGCAGATGGGCATAACAACATCCTGGATCAGCAGCACACATAGTAGTTAGAGTAGTTTAATGTATCGAAGAAAAATAAAATAAATTAGAAAAAATAGAAAACAATAAATCCTTGGGTTGCCTCCCAAGCAGCGCCTTTGTTTCTCATCGTTGGCTCGACATTGCTCTTGAGTTTTAGTCATAGTAGACAGGATCTTCCAAATGAATAACTTCTAGCTAATTGGCGTCAAACCCTTCATAGAAAGCTTTGAGTCGATGTCCATTCACTTTAAATATCTGTTCAGAATCATAACTCTTAATTTCAACTGCGCCATGCTCAAAAACCTTAATAACCTCAAAAGGTCCGGTCCATTTGGACTTCAATTTACCTAGAAAAAGTCTTAACCTTGAGTTGTAAAGCAAAACTTTATTACCAACACAAAAAGTTTTCCTAGATAACATTTTATCATGATATTTCTTTGTTTTCTCCTTATATATTCGAGAATTTTCATAAGCATCGTTTCTTATTTCTTCTAACTCTTGAATTTCCAATTTTCTACGGGCAGTCGCCTTGTCATAGTCTAAATAACACTTTTTAATAGCTTAAAATGCTCTATGTTCCAACTCTACGGGTAAATGACAAGCTTTTCCATACACTAAGCGATAAGGAGACATTCCTATTGGAGTTTTGTAAGCAGTTCTATAAGCCCATAAAGCATCACCTAAGCGATTACTCCAATGTTTTCTATTAGGATTCACAACTTTCTCTAAAATAGATTTTATTTCCCTATTAGAAACTTCAGCTTGTCCATTAGTTTGGGGGTGATAAGCAGTTGAAATCTTATGAGTGACATGGTATTTCTTAAGCAAAGCCTCAACTATACGATTACAAAAGTGAGTCCCTCTATCACTAATAATAGCCCTTGGGACGCCAAATCTATTAAAAATCTGATCTCGAACAAATTTAGCCACCACTTTCGAATCATTGGTTTTGGTAGCTTTTGCCTCTACCCATTTAGAAACATAATCAACTGCTAAAAGAATATAAAGATTACCGAAAGAAGCGGGAAATGGTCCCATAAAATCAATGCCCCACACTTCAAAGATACCAAACACAAAAACAAAATTAAGAGGCATTTGGTCTTTCTTAGAAATATTTCCAGTTCTTTGACATCGATCACACGATTCCACAAATAAATAAGCATATTTATGTAAAGAAGGCCAAAAGAATCCACATTCTGAAACTTTATAAGCAGTTCTTTTTGGACCAAAATGACCACCACATTCAAATGTATGACAAAATTCAAGAATAGATTTAATTTCATGATCAGGCACACATTTTCGAACGATATCGTCATAACAGACTTTATATAAATAAGGCTCATCCCAAATGTAGAATCTTATAACACGTTTAATTTTATCTTTCTGGGCTCTAGACAAATCATTAGGCAACTCCTTTGACACTAAATAATTAACAATATCAGCATACCAAGGCATTGTACCATGCAATTCATATAAACACTCGTCAGGATATAAATCAGATGAAGAAATTACTACTTCCTTATCATGGGTGGTTCTACTTAAATGGTCAGCAACAAGGTTTTCTGCTCCTTTTTTATCCCTAATTTCTAGGTCAAATTCTTGTAGTAAAAGCATCCATCTCAACAATCTAGGTTTAGACTCTTTCTTTGTTAAAAGATATTTCAAAGCAGAATGATCAGTATACACAATCACGTGAGTCCCCAACAAATAAGTTCTAAACTTTTCAAGAGCAAAAATAACTGCATACATTTCTTTTTTAGTAACGGTGTAATTACATTGGGCTGGAACAAGAGATTTAGAAGCATAATAAATGACATATGATTCCTTATCTACCTTTTGTCCGAGTACTGCACCTACCGCCTTATCACTAGCATCACACATTATCTCGAAAGGTAAAGACCAATTAGGTAGTCTAATAATAGGAGCACAAGTGAGCTTCTCTTTCAAAGTATCAAAAGCAATTTTGCACTTATCAGTAAAAACAAAAGGTGCATCTTTAGCAAGTAAAGCACATAATGCAGATGCAATAGTAGAAAAGTTCCGAATGAAACGCCAATAAAAGCCAGCATGCCCTAAAAATGATCTAATTTCACGCACACAAGTGGGGTAAGGAAGTGAACTTATGACATCAATTTTAGCTTTATCGACTTCGAGTCCTTTAGAACTAACAATATGACCTAAGACTACTCCTTTTTCCACCATAAAATGGCATTTTTCAAAATTTAACACAAGATTAGTCTCGACACATCTTTTCAAAGCAAGAGATAAATTATGAAGGCACAAGTCAAAATCATCACCAAAAACAGTAAAATCATCCATAAAGACTTCCATAGAATTATCAAGCAAGTCAGAAAATATGCTCATCATACAACATTGAAATGATCCTGGTGCATTACAAAGTCCAAAAGGCATTTTTCTAAATGCAAATGTGCCAAAAGGGCAAGTAAAGGTAGTATTTTCTTGGTCCTCAAGGGCTATGAGAACTTGAATGTATCCTAAATATCCATCGAGAAAACAAAAAAAAGAACGTCCTGTAAGCTTTTCTAACATTTGGTCAATATATGTCAAGGGGAAGTGGTCTTTTCTAGTGGCTTGATTAAGCTTCCTATAATCTATACACACTCTCCACCCATTGGACACTCTAGTAGGAACAAGTTCTCCTTTATTATTCTCAACAACCGTTATTCCCGTTTTCTTAGGCACGACATGAATAAGACTTACCCACTTTGAATCTGAAATCGGAAAAATGACACCTGCATCTCGCCACTTAAGAATTTCCTTTTTTACTACATCCATCATTGAAGGATTAAGTCTCCTTTGGGCTTCTCTAACAGGTTTGGCATCATTTTCTAAAAATATTTTATGCATACACAAAGTAGGACTAATCCCATAAATTTCAGCGATGGTCCATCCTATTGCCTCTTTGTATTTCTTAAGAACATTTAACAATTTTTCCTCTTGTGGCTCAGAAAGTGAACTAGAAATGATGACTGGCAAAGTGTCATTTTCACCCAAAAAAGCATACTTAAGGTTACTAGGCAGGGGTTTTAATTCAAGTTTAGGGGGTGATTGAATAGATGGGATCAACTTAGGGGTATTGACAGGCAATTCACAACTTGAAACAGATTGCATATTATTAGCACATGTATATTCCGACTCATAATTGACACTTCCAGACGCAAAATCAATATGCGCAGCAACAAGATTTTATGAATGTGCAGTGAGAGGAGATTCAACAACATATTCAACATGGAATGAGTTAAATTTTTCTTGTGTAATGCAATCAATCTCATCTATACAATCCACAGAGTTCACATCCTGCATGTTAGAAGGGTAGTTCATCGCATCATAAATGTTAAGTTTAATCATTTCACCATCAAATTCAAAAGAAAGAGTACCTTCCGACACGTCAATTTTTGCTTTAGCAGTTTTGAGAAAGGGCCTCCCTAACAACAATGGCACATCAATAGATTCAAGCGTCTCACCCATATCAAGAATATAGAAGTCAACAGGAAACACTAACTCATTTACTTGAACTAAAACATCCTCTAAGACTTCTAAGGGATATGCTTGTGATCTATCGGCTAACTGAATCGCTACGTTCGTTTTAGAGAGGGGGCCCAAGTTCAAAGATTTATAGATTGATCTAGGCATTACGCTAATGGATGCTCCTAAGTCAAGCATACACCTATTAAGCTCATGGTTTCCTCTCTTGCAAGGTATAGAAAACATCCCAGGATCCTTACATTTAGGAGGTATTTTCTTTTGAATAACGGTGAAGACGTTCTCCCCCACACATACTTTTTCACCACTCTGAATTTTCCTTTTGTTAGTGCATAAGTCTTTTAAGAATTTAGCGTATTTAGGCATTTGCTTGATTGCATCTAAGAGAGGTATGTTTATTTCAACCTTCCTAAATGTCCCTAAGATCTCATTGTCTAAATCTTCTTTCCTAGAGTTAGCAAAACGTGAGGGAAATGGCACTATCTCCCTAGGATCAGGTTTATTTGAAGAAGGATTCACGATAGGTTTTTCTTTTTCTTTTCTCACCTTCACTACTTCGTTTTCCACATTTTGGACTTCAATCTCATCACTACTATCACTAATCTGCCCAATTTTGTCACGTTGTAATTTTTCACTATCTTTTTCTATGGTTTCATGACTCACCTCGACTTCTTTTTCCACTTTCCCTCGATTTTCAAGTTCTTTACCACTTCTCAAAGTTATGGCTTTAGTTTCATCTATCAAGTGAGGTATAGGCTTTTGAAAAACTTGTCCATCCAATTTACTTTCTATGTTGCTAAGAGTAGTACATATTTGTTTTATTTGGTTATCTAGATGGTGAAGGTGATTTTCAGTTTGTTGCTGATTATTAAATTCATGAAAGTGAACTTTTCCTATTTGGAGAGCTAGTTGTTTTACTAAATATTCCAAAGACTCATGTTAAGTACTAAAACTGGAAACTTGGTTACTAATATTAGCAACTACAACTTTAAATTCAACAATTTGTTCAGTTTGCTCCTTCAGTTGCCTTTGAATTTTCACTTCAGAATTAATTTTCGTCCCATATTGTTTACTGTTAAGGGCCATAGTAGTTATTAACTCTCTTGCTTCACCATGAATTTTATTCACCAAAGTTCCACCACTAGCGATATCTATTAAACGCTTCTGATCATCTAACAAACTATCATAAAAACATTCAATTAGGAATTGCTCACTAAGTTGATGTTGTGGGCATGAAATGCAAAGTTTATTAAATCTTTTCGAATACTCATGCAATTGTTCATCTTTATCTTGCTCAATACTACATATTTGTTTCCTTATTAATCTGGTTACGTTAGCGGGTTGGTATTTTTTAAGAAAAACTCTCCGAAGACCATCCCAAGAAGTAATAGATCCAACAGGAAGATAAAGTAACATATCTCTAGCTAGATCATGTAAAGTAAAAAGGAAAACACGAATTTTAATACCATCATCATTTTTACCATTTAACAATAAAGTTGAGCAAGCAAGAGTAAATTCTTGTAAATGTCTATGAGCATCTTCCTTATCATAACCATAAAATTTAGGGAGAATTTCGATAAAACCTGGATCAAGTTTGAATGGTTTCTCTAGTACGGGAAAAATAATGCTCATGTGTGTCTCATATGCATTGACGAACATATATTCTTTCAAGCTCATTTCACCTTCTCCTGCCATTTCACTAGCTAATAGTCACACAAAAAATATAAATGTAAATATTAGATCAATAAACAAGAACCTAGAATTAAACAAATTAGTAGATAAATAATAATACTTAAACAATAGCCTAAAATAATAAAATACACAGTCCCCGGCAACGGCGCCAAAATTTAATGCATGTCGTTTCCGCAACAAAATTAATTTTATAAATCACTCACTAACTCTAACAGATAGATAGGGAAAGTAAGGGTCGAACCCACATAAACTGCGTTATTATCGTAAACTAATTATTTAAGTATATATATGGCTACTACTATATAATATGGGGGGGGGTTTCGAATATCAAAACTATACCTAAAACTATTAAACTAAAATTATAAGTATAAATTGCAGGAAATAAATTCGGTTTTAAAATATAATAAAGAAGCTAATAGGAGACATGTAACTTTCTATAGATATTGGGTATAATCATTGACTCATTCGACTAGCCTAGGATAGATTGGTTAACTATATAACCCATTGAAAGCAAGTAGATTACTAGTTTTATCTTTCTTACTCGTTAAATCCCGTGAAAGCACGCAAATTTAATCCTAATCAAGCTAAATTAATCCAATAATGAAAGCATGTATCAAATTATCAAACTTAACAACATTTGAAACACCAATCAACTGAACTCAAATTAGCCATTAAGCTGCAACTAATTGAATTTAATTGCTACACAAGATTCTAGCAATTATAATTAGACCAGAAGGTTGCAACCTAATTAAAACTACTATCCATCTAACAACATAAACATGAAATAATTTAGGTGATCAAACTAAATCAATAAACATGAATCAAAAGCCAGATAATACACCTTGTATAAATACCTAAAAGAAACTAATTGTTTATAACACAAACAAATTCGTAATCTCATAAGCCCATATACTAAATAGTCAATTACATGTTCCTACTAGTGTAAAACTACTCTAAATTAGACATAAAAACAAGGAAAATTCGTCAAAAACCACCTTTTATAATCACTTTTTTGTGAGAAACCACCTTTTAAAAAAAATTTGGTTAATTAGCCACTTTTTCGGTTCTTTTTTTTGTTGAAAGCCACCACTTGTCGGAATCCGGCGTTGACTATCATATTTTCGCCATTCTTCCCCCTTTATCCTTCCCCCCCGGCAACCCACCCTCCCCCCCTCGCATCCCCGGCAACCCCCCCTCCCTCTCGCATCCCCCGGCAACCCCCTCCTCCCTCGCAAGTCGCCCTGCAAACACCCCCCTACGACCATCCCCACCCTCCCAGCCCTAAGCCCCTCTCCCCCCTCGCATCCCCCGACATTCCGGTGGAAGAAATGGCGATAATCCTGGAAAAAAATGGCGAAAATCTGATGGTCAACGCCGAATTTCGGCAAGTGGTGGCTTCCAACAAAAAAAAGAACTAAAAAGGTGGCTAATTAACCAATTTTTTTTAAAAGGTGGTTTCTCACAAAAAAGTGATTATAAAAGGTGGTTTCTCACAAATTTTCCTAAAAACAAAGAAAAGAGATAGAAAAGAATAGAGAAAACTCATGGGGGACGAATTTCAGTCTGAAATTCTCGTCTTCCTTCGTTTGTATTCTTCTGTTATGCTGCCGTCTGCTACCCCTAAACGCTACTGCCTTCTTCACCCCCGTAATTTCATCTTTGGCCTCCCCTTTTTCGCTGCTGTTGTGCTTTCTTTTTATTGTTGCTGTGTGTGCGTTGTTTTCCAGCCAAACCCTCCTTTGTTTTCTCAACACCCCACGTGGGTTTATTTTAATCAAGGCCCAAAAATATGATTCTGCTTGTCTTTTATGCATTCTTTCTTTTGCTCCCTTCCTATGCTGGTTGCTACTGCCTACATGTGTCCATCCCAAGACAATAGCCTTTTATGTTTCTTCTTTTCTTTAATTTCTTTCACTTCATTTCTTTCACTTCTTGTTGCACGGGTTAAAGTATTAGTATTGGATTTAGCCCAAACATCCAATTATTTGACTCCAATATAATTATGTACCTGCCAACATGAGATAAATTATTAATAGTATAAAATATGACATAGGTCAAACTAATAAATAATCATATAAACCCAATTACTAGATAACCTATGAAAGCGATAAAAGAACCACAACTTATAATATCCTAAAAGTATAATATTTATCCCAATAACTCAATAGACGACACTAAAAATATTATATTAGAGGGTAAAAATATGTATAAATAGGCACTTATCAGGAGTTTGATTGAGGACAAGCAAACGTTTAAGTTTGGGGGAAGTTGATGAGTGAGATTTATCTCACTCATATGGTAGTTTTAAGGCTAATTTATTTAGTTTCTTTCCCTTTTTAGTTTATTCTTCCCCTAATTTTACCTCTTGTGTTAATTAATTACCTCTTGCCATATATATTTGTTTCCCCTCTCCCTACTATTCTATTAGACCTTTTTTTGTAGGAATTTGATTAATTACAAGTGGGAAGCACATGAAAGGGGAGGAAAAGAGAACCACACACCAAGCATAGAGTGGAGCAATTTTGCTAAAATAAGAGCTTTTGGAAGGATTTGTGCATAAGGGTCATATTCAATCGGTCATAAATTTCAGCGCACATAGTATTCTCAAGTGATTCAAGTTGGAGATGAAATTTTGGCACGATATATTTCCAACGAGTGGTCACAAGCTCAATTTCGATGAAGAATGAAAGAGATATGGCTCTTTGAAATCAAGCGCGTCTGCTGCCTCGCTCGGCCCGAAAAGGTCTAACGCTCGCCCGAGCCGAATCCCAGCCCCGCCCGAGCATATACCAAGTCCGCCCGGCCGCTTGATGCTTGAAGTTCCCGCCTCGACGCAAAAGAAATGTTCCCGCCCGATGGTATTGAACGAGCCCGACTACCTGCATTATCCGGGCCTTGAACCAGCCGGCCCGGGTTGCCTTGGTCAGCCCGCCCGGGCCATTTGGAGCCCGTCCAGGCTTCTGCTTCTTGGGTCCTTTTTCTTCGGCCCGTTTTGTTTGCGACGAGGGAATTGAGGGGAGTATAAATACTCCCTTTGCCCATTTTAAAAAAAAAAAAGTTTTTAGCCAAGTTTTATTTTATCCATCACTCTTAGTTTTAGAATATTTTTAGAGTTTTAGGGAGGATTAACCTCCATAGCTTAGTTTAGGGAAAAAGTGAGAAAACTCAAAGAGAGATTGAAGTTTGGAGATTCAAGGGTGACAACTTGGATTTAAAGCTTCAACAATTTATCAATGAGCATTTCTTACTCTCTCTCTTCTTTTATTGCTTTATTTTAATGTTTAATAGTTAATCTAGACTAAAGTTTCCATCTTTTACTAGTTTCTTCTTGTTTGCTCTCTAGATTTTGTTTTGTTTTTGCTTTAAAACTATTGATTTTTGCTACTTTTAGATTGGTGATTTAATAGCTAGATTTTCTTGTTTAGGATGTTTGGTAGTATTATGGGTAGTGAGTAGTTCATTAACTAGGATTGGGAGTAGTCCAATCATTGTTTGCATTCTATTTTCATGAGTAGAGTTTATTGGGTTGGTTATGTTTGGGATTTGTGCAATTTCAATATTTGATGTTGATTGGTGACTTAGTTGATGTGAGCTCCATCATCTTTTGATCATTTGTTGCCCATTTAATGGTTTACTTTTATGTGGTTGACCTTCATGAATGATTGATTGGTTGTTACACATCACTTGTTGCTTGGTATTGACTTGGGTTTGATTTCAATTCTTAACTTGGCCTAGCTAGGTAATAACACCTCGAAATATAGGTTTTGTTGCCATAATTGGGACTCTAAACTCCCTAACAACGATTTTAGAGGTGTTTAGGTTTATTTATTCCCTTTGCATATCCCCAGTGCATGTCAAACCCCATATCTCTACTTGGTTGTTGGATGTGAACTATGATTGTGGTGTTTTCCCATTCCTAGTGCTTTTCCTAATTTGATTTCAATAGTTTATACCCTTAGTTCAACCAAAACTTAACGATTTCTTCGGCCTAGCTTATTGTTAAATTAACACATTTCGGTGTTCCTTAGTCCTTGTGGAAGAATGACCCTTGCTTACCACTCTACTTAGTTTAGTGGTCTAGTTAGGTTTTGTTTGACTTTAGGAGACTAGTAACGACCTAGTTTTTCCCTACGTCATAATGTTTCTGCTTCTTATCTTGCAGTTAATCCTATTCAGCATGATCGTTGTAAGCACATTAAGATATATTATCATTTTGTTCGGGAGCGTGTTGCTCATGGTGACTTAGTTGTTCGTTATGTCCCTACTGAGTTACACATTGCTGACATTTTGACCAAAGGTTTGTCTGGTCAGCGTTTTGAGTTTTTAAGGTCCAATCTGTACGAGGTTCCCCCTGCACAGATTGAGGGGGTGTAATAGATGATACTAAGGGTATCCTCGTCATTGTACTCTTGTACTTCTATTATATATATATGAGCCCCGACACCCTCATAAGGGTAAGACGTATCATTATTCTCACAATAAGTTTGGGTGGTTAGGGTCCAATTGTTTGTCAGTTTGAAGATTGTTTATCTTAATCAGTGAGTTTAAGATAATCCGTTTTGGGCTTAATTTTTTTTTGAATATGAATTTAAGAATTTCAATACTCTTGAATCTCTAATTTTCATCTTACGGAATTTACGATGTGTGATAGTTTTGTTGGAATTTTTTTTAGGGATCAAAATTTTAGTAGGGAATTGTAGTTGTTCATCAGGTTTATGGGGATAATTTGATTAAAGACCAATATCTCTTCTTGATTTCTTTTTTATTAGATTATATTCATTCATTTTCTGGTATTTGCACTGAAGTCGTTGGTAAAGCTTCCAATTTCTTATGTAAGTTGCTAGACTTAAGTAAATCATTATAATTTGTTTGTTTTATACACATATGAATGAAAATTAGGTCTTCCTCCCAACTTTTATTATCTTGTTTGATGTTGGCTGGTGTTTAGTTTAATTTATCTTTTACGGTTCCATGCTTTTTGTTGTATTAATTAAGGTTTTGAGTTTTGAGTTGGAAGAACTGATTCAAATATTTGAAGTGACGAAATTTAGGTATAGTTGATCAATGGGAATTATGCAGTTAAGCACTTAAGCTGGCAGGATGTACAAATTGGGGTTTTGGTAAGGATAGTTGAACATAACTTTAGGAGTTGTTCTGCACACAGTCATCGTATTTGTTTATCAGATATATATGTATTTCTATAGAGATAAAGCCAACTGGCATTGTTATAATCCTCGAATATGTAATCACTAACTAGCTAGCAAGAATGTGTTATGTGAGACAGAGATAGTGAAAGATACAAAGAGACACATAGTGATATCTAAACAAGTAAAAATTTATTTATTATGACATGGAGATGATTGCTAGTAATTGTACGGGAGTGTATAAACTCCCTTATATTTGTCGGTGTCATCGGAACATGCCGGCAAATACTTGCCGGCATTACATGCACTATGATAGGAATCACTAAGAATAGTAATTCCATAACTCGACTTGACGGTCTGACAAATGGCATGTCAGACCTGCCAGCCTGACAACATGTCTAGGCAGTGACTTATACGTGTACGGATATGATGATTTGGTACACGTGTATATCCGAGATTCACCAATGGGAAACCGACCTACTGGTAATATACTATAAATAGGCCACCTGCACTGACTCCAAGGTACGAAATTACTGTTAACCTACCTACTTTACCTATACTTACTCAACGTACCTTGTCTGACTTAGGCATCGGAGTGGGTTTCCCCGGCAACCCCCCTGAGGTCAGTCATCCTTGCTCATTGTGCAGGTATCCCGACAATCCAAATTATCTTGTGCCGACATACTCGGCGTTGCCTATCCTTGTCCATCCTCCACATGCCGTCAACCCTTGACGTCCACTATTTCACTTCTGAAACAATTGGCGCTAGAAGGAGGGGATGGACCCTAACACCACCGGCAACGTCGATCCTGACAGCAACCCTGTCACAACTAAGTATGGCGGTCCTATTAACGATCCTGATCCTATCTATGTAGAAGATGAAAAGCCTGACTCACCTGAACCTGATCCTATAACCCCGACGGGTCCACACCACAGAACACCGTCCTCGGGCATCGCTCAATTCACTCCAGAGCAAATCCAGGTTGCGAGGGCGGTACTTGATGCCGTAGCTTCCGGTAATCAGATTAACAGCTCGCTAAGTAAGCGTCCTGGAAGGGTTATTGGTCGTGATCGAGATGGCAACTCATTGAGAAGAACGAAGCCTTTCACTCAAGATGGACGCCGCTTGGAAAAGGAGATGGCAGAGGCAAGTTATGATAAAGAAACTATACAGATAGAGGAAGATTGGGATACCGACAAGTTGATGACAGAGAGCGCACTGTGAGGGAGACAAGAGGTAACATTAGCTAGCATGGTAGGACATTCAGTACCTACTCAGGACGGCAGCGGGCCCCCATCACACCTAGGGGCTTACCTTTCATTAGAGAGATTATGGAGGAACCCATGCAGCGCATTAAGATGCCATCGTGTAAGTATGACGGCACAACAGACCCAGTTGATCACTTGTCGGCATATGAGGCACATACGCATTTGTACACCCAATCAGACGCCATCTGGTGCAAGGTCTTCCCGGCAACCTTGTCGGGTAAAGCACAAACATGGTTCAGAAGCCTGCCGCCGGCATCTATCACAGACTTTTACCAGTTGTAAGAAGAGTTCTAGACGCAGTTTGTCAGTAACAGAAGGCGGGAAATAACTACTGGAGAACTCATGGCTCTAAAGCAAGGCGAAAATGAAAGCCTCAGAGACTTCTTGGGAAGATTCAACGGAGAAGCGGTAACAATACCCAACTTGCAACAGGAAGTTGCCGTGCTAGCATTAATGTCGGGTCTAACAGATGGCGACTTCAGAAGCTATTTGGGGAGAAAAAGTTTAAAGACCTTGGTGGTTGTACTCTAAAAAGCCAATGAATTCAAAAAAAAGTGAAGAGATTGACCGAGCCTCGAATATGAGGAGAGGTGATTCTGAAATCGCCAAGGAGGAAAAGCGAGGGGGCCAAGGCAAGAAGGAGACTAAGAAAGAAGTTGCCCACACTAGTGTCATTAAGGGCAAAGAAAAGAAGGAAAAGTTGGAAAGCTACACGCCCTTAACCAAGCCCAGGGCACGGATATTCGCCATGCATAAGGATGATGACAAGTGGCAGCGCCCTTGAAAGATGTTCCATAAAGGCCGCGACATGAACAAGTGGTGGGATTTTCATAAAGATCACGACCACATCACTGAAGATTGCAAAGATCTAAAGAATAATCTGGAAGATCTGATCAGGAGAGGGTATTTTACCCAATACAGGTCTAGGCAAGAAGCTAGCCGACATGATTTAGGCCGGCATGACCAGGATCAGAATCATATCGAGGAAACCCAGTGGAACACCCTAGTCCGGGATAGGTTGACGGTTATACATGACATAGCCGACGGTCCTACGCATAGCGGGGCAGTTAGTGGAGCCAAAGCAAGTTTGAAAGAGTTTCGTCATCAAGTTAATCTGTATGAGACTCACCGATGGCCAGAGCCGCCAACCATGCCAACAGTTACCTTCACAAAGAAAGATTCAGAAGGCATAATCTTCCCACATGACGACCCTCTCGTCATTACTCTGAATGTTGCAAATTGCGCAGTTCACAGGGTGCTGGTAGATGGCGGGAGCTCTGCCAACATATTATTTATGGCTGCCTTCAACAAGATGAACATCGGCATTGAGCACTTGAAGGGAGTTAGCTACCCTGTAACAGGCTTCGCAGGGGCTTCTGTCATACCAAAAGGGTCCATAAAGCTGCCAGTTAAGATTGGCCACAATGAGAAGGCCAGAGATTTAATGGTGGAGTTTCTAATAGTTGACGTTCCAGCAGCATTCAATGCCATAATTGGACGTCCGCTAGTGTTAACGTACCACTTAACCATGGTGTACATGTCTAATGCTGGGTAGCCAGAGATACTTAAGGGCAGTCAAGAGTCAGTCATGTCATGCTACCACACTATGATGAAGGCAGCAAATCAAAAAAGAAAAGCGGAAGGAGAGCTTGGGGGTGAGACCACCAAACGCGCATGTAACCGACAAGTCCCTGAGGACAAGAAAATAACCAGTGAAGAGTTGCAGCCTAGACCAATTGAAAGATGTCGGCCTGGAGGCGAAACTGAAGAAATCGAGTTGATTAACGGTAACAAAAAAAGGACCATCAAGATTGGTGCAGACATGGACCAAGAGGTCAAAGTGAATTTGGTTACCTTGCTCAGAGAAAATGCAGATGTGTTCGCCTTCTCCGCTGATGAGATGCCGGGCATAGACCCAAGAGTGATGGTTCATCATTTGAATGTTGACGAGGCAGTTAGACCCATCAAGAAGAAAAAAGAGAACTTTCTCGGCAGAGAAAAATAGGGCCATCAATGAAGAAATCGATAAAATTTTGGCAGCAAATTTCATTAAACCATGTGATTACCCATCATGGCTGGCGAATGTCGTAATGGTCAAGAAGGCAAGTGCACAAAGGGAGAATGTGTGTTGACTTTACAGACCCTCAACAAGGCTGGCTCGAAAGATTGCTACCCACTGCCGAGAATTGACCAGCTTGTCGACTCAATTAGTGTTCACACCATGCTGAGCTTCATGGATGCTTACCCGGGTTATCATCAGATAAGTTTGTTTGAGGGGGACAGAAAGAAGACGACATTTGTCATGGATGCCAGCGTATTCTGCTACAAGGCTATGCCTTTTGGGCTGAAGAATGCAGGGGCAACGTACCAAAAGCTGGTTGATAAGGTGTTTGAGGCTCAAACGGGGAGAAATGTGGAAGTATATGTTGACGACTCCATAGTGAAAAGCAAGACGGAGAAGGATCACTTGAAAGATTTGCAGGAGACATTTCAAACATTGAGGCGTTTCCAGATGAAGCTAAACCCAAAGAAGTGTGTATTCCGTGTTAAATTCTCTCAAGTTTCTAGGCTTCCTAATTAGCGAAAAAGGAATTGACGCCAACCCCGACAAGGTGAACGCCGTCATTGATTTGCCAGAGCCCAAAAGTGTGAGGGATATTCAGAGATTAACTGGTAGAATGGTGGCATTAACCAGGTTCATCTCCATGTTTGCCGACAAAGCTCTACCTTTCTTCAAGATCCTAAGGGGAAACAAAGAATTTGAATGGGGAGAAGAGCAGGCAAAAGCTTTCACAATGGTTAAAGAACATTTGAGCAAGTTACCTACTATTGCCAGGCCACAACCACAAGATAAACTACAACCGTACGTGCCGGCCACGCCGAGAACAAGATAGCAAAGGTGCTTCTTGTGGAAAAAGGCAAAGAACGATTGCCGGTCTATTTTGTCAGTCATGTTTTGAACCCGGCAGAGCAAAGATATCAACTTATTGAAAAGTTGGAATATGCAGTATTGGTGGCGGCAAGAAAGTTATGTCCGTATTTTGATGCACACTCGGTCCATATCTTGACGAACCATCCTATGGAGAAGGCCTCGCACAAGCTAGAATAATCTTCCGGCAGATCATTGAAATGGGCCATTAAATTGTCAGAATTTGAGTTAAAATTCAAGCCCAGATCGGCAACTAAAGCTCAGGCCTTGGCGGATTTCATCGTTGAAGCAATGTATGAAGAAGAGGTTGAAGAAGTTGGCATTTGGAAAGTATCAGTTGACGGCTCATCTGCTCAACATGGGTCGGGCGCCGGCATAATTATGACATCACCAAAGGGGCTTGTGTTTGAATAGGCCATTAGATTTTCGTTCAAGGCCTCGAATAATGAGGTGGAATATGAAACAACATTGGCGAGCTTGCGGTTATGCTTGGCAGCTGATGCCAAAAAAGTTCATTTGTCCACATACTCCCAGCTTGTCGGCAGTCAGATAAAAGGGGAGTATGAGCCTAGGGAGCCACCAATGATAAAGTATCTTGAGATGGTGAGAGATATGATAAATGTCATTCCAAGGGTAGAAAAAGGTCAAGCTGACGCCTTGTCCAAGTAGGCGAGTTCCTCCCTTATCGACATTAAAAGAATTGTCATGGTGGAAGTACTAAAGGAAAAGCGCATTGAGCAAAGGGTGTTGGTGGCCACAATCACCATTAATAGTTAAGTTCAAGTTAACTGGAGAGTTGCCGGAAGAAAAGAAAGAGGCAATCAAGTTTAAGAAAGGGGCTAGCTGGTTCATCATCTATCAAGGAGAATTATTCAAGAAAGGAGTCTCTCTACCATTGCTCAAATGTGTCACGGCACATGAGGCAACAAAAATCATGGAAGAAATCTATGAAGGCATTTGTGGAAACCACATTGGGGGCAGGACGTTGGCTCATAAAGCTCTAATGGCTGGATTTTACTGGCCAACCATGGTGGCAGATGTGCAAGAATATGTGAAGAAGTGCGACAAATGTCAGAGGTTCACACCAGTCATCAACATGCCGACAAATGACTTGCAGCCCATCTTGTGCCCCATACCATTCGCACAATGGGGAATGGACATTATGAGACCATTCACCACGGCAACGGGCAGCAGGAAGTTCCTAATTGTTGGCATAAATTATTTTACGAAATAAATAGAGGCTGAGCCTACCGCCATGATCAAGGCTCAACAAGTCATTAAGTTCATCTGGCATAACATCATTACCATGTTCGGCATCCCGCGCCGCCATTGTATTTGACCATGGTGTGCTGTTTGATTGTAAGCCAGTACAGAAATACTTGGCGGAGTTTAAGGTCAAGTTTGTCTATTCACTAGTGAGCCACCCACAGAGTAATGATGAAGTAGAAGTAGCCAACAAGCAAATTCTTAGTGCACTAAAGAAAAAACATGATGATTTGAAGGGTTTATGGGCCGAGAAGATACCAGAAGTACTATGAGCAAACAGAATGACAGAAAAGGAGTCCATCGGAGAAAGTCCGTTTAGACTGACATTTGGAGTACATGTTGTCCTGCCTGTAGAAGTGGGCTTGTCGAACTTCAAGATTAAACACTTCGAAGGAAGAAGTAATGAGCAATTGCAAAAGAAAAAGCTCTTGATTTTTTGCCAGAAGTCCGATTGACGGTGGAAGTTAAGTTGGCGGCTTAAAAGGATAGAATGAAAATAGCTTACAATAAGCGAGTAAGCTATCGTCCTCTCAAAGTTGGCGATCTAGTCCTAAGAAGAACAGCAGCAACCGGCAAAGCACATGTTAAGGGAAAGCTCACTGCCAACTAGGAGGCCCATACATCATACAAGAATAGATAGTACCAGGCGCTTATAAGCAAAGCAAGATGGACGACAAGTTACTGGCCAATAGTTGGAATGCATGTGTACTTAAGAAATATTTTGTCTAAGAATGAAAATGATGTACCTAACATTTTTATTCTAGCTTCTTGATATAGGCTGTAAAGTGTCTAAGTCCATCACCAACAAGGGGGCTAGAACATAGTAATGAAAAAGAAAAGCTGACCACCTGCAAGATAGCATCTTACCGCCAATTGTCACCGGAAAAACAAGAAAATCTTGTTTGGGCTCTCTACAAGTGTATATGGTTGCCAGCTAACACTTAGAAATGTATATGATTCCTAATCATACATTTTCAACAAAAAAGACATAACAAGTGCCCATGGTTGCTAACCAGCACTTACGAAATAAATCGAAACTTGCTTAAAAGGTGTAAATAAATTGCCGGCATCCGACAAAATCGTATTAACATAAGTTCAAGTAATGTAAAGGAACTAAGACAATCATATAGTCAATAAGTAAACATATCATTGCATGACGGCATGCACCCAAAACACAACAGTTTTAACAAAACAACTTGCCATCAGGAAACATAAAAATAGGAAAACATGTTTATACAAAAGAGTAGATAAAAGAGAATCGGCTTAACAGAACCTTAAAAGTTTTCCCAACATCTCAGAAGTAGAAGTCATAAACTATTTGAAGAAACATATGAAGCAGTGAAAACCGCCAAAACCCTTATTTGCCATCAATGGCAACATCATCAGTAGACAACCAATCGATCTTGGACTTGGCATCATCACCATCATCAACATCTATGTCATAGCGTGGATCGGCATTACAAACGTGAAACTCTGCAACATGCTCCTTCTCCTCAGCCAAGGGATGCTTGTGTTTACCTGCACCATACGCTGTCTCAACCGAATCCCAATCAAGATCAGGATGTTCTCGCAAAACACAACGCATAGCAGCTGACCATCCACCGGCATGACGTTGAACGAGGTAATTCACGATCTCGTCAGAGTCTCGGTACTCTTCAACCGCTATCTGCTTGGCATCAACAAGTTATTTTTCAGCAGCAGCTAGCTTGGCGGTCAGCTCAACATTCTTTGGCTGCTCTTTCTTGAACTTTTCTACCTCCTTCTTTATCTTATCTTTGGCGGCAGCGTCAGTCTTCTGCTTATAATCCTTCTTAGCCTTGTTCTGGGCCTCCAATTGGTTTTGAAGTTCATTGCAAGTGTTAACAAAGGCATCCTTTTGTTCACACACCAACTGATATGACCGTGTAAAGTTATTCAATGCATTGGCGGCCTGCAGAAAAGAAAAAGAAAGGAAGT
The DNA here is from genome assembly GCA_947646795.1 of Beta lomatogona. Classification (NCBI taxonomy): domain Eukaryota; kingdom Viridiplantae; phylum Streptophyta; class Magnoliopsida; order Caryophyllales; family Amaranthaceae; genus Beta; species Beta lomatogona. Next base: position 915,539 of record CANSNZ010001376.1, on the reverse strand, counting down.
TAAGTAGGTAAAATAGCTAAAGAATTAGTAGCCGACAAAGGAACGAACTCACATCCATGAATTTATGAGAACTAACAGCAGTAGGAGTATAAACAACCTCCACAGGCCTGTCTAGGGGAAGCTGCAAATTTCGCAAAATTCGCCAACCTAGATTACCACCAAGTTCAGGAAAATAAAATTGAAGAGACTCGTTAGTCTCGACATCCATAAATGGCCGCCAAGTACTAACTGGATGAGCTGGAACACCGTCATGATTGAAAAAGGGATGGCCAGGAGGAATTGTTATCTGCCCAGGCTCAATGAAATTGTCGCCCTTGAACGATATGCCGGGAGGAATTTTGGAAAGAATTTCACCCTTCTCTTCAATAGGCAAGGAAGGACGCTTGCCAGCAGAGACTTCAGCAAACTTCAGATCCGACAGGGAGGTAGACAACTTCCTTTTGTTGTCATGAGAAGAGCTAGAGACGTCGGCAGAGGCAGAGTCAATATTGACAGGCTTAGCAATTTCCATGGGAGAAAGTGTTGTATCAGAGGTTTGACGGCGGCTCTCAGACTGAGCCCTACTGTCCCCTTTCTTAGTCAAACCTCCCCTCACAACCGGCAGAACACCAGAAGCCTTGCCGGTAGAATCCTTCCTAGGCGCTTGTCGGCGAGATGAGGATTTGGATGGTGGCAGCATCTCAAGCATGGTGGTTGTAGGGACCCAACGCTGGTTCACGCCCAAACACTTACGATGCGAAGATTTCAAAGCTGAAAGAATATAAAAAAACAGTTAGCCAAAAAAAATAAAAAATAAAAAAAATATAATAACATCCAATGTCAAAAAGCAAACGATGTCGGCCCTTACCATCCTTACAGGATGGATGAGTTCGGCACATCCTGGCAGCAGATAGGGTAATATTCCCAAAAATATATCGAGGGTGCGGGAGCCAAACCTTGGGCAAAGGCCTACCTTTCTTGCCGCCAGGGGGAGGTACTGTGTCAAAGTGAGAAAAATATTTCTTTTCCTTTTCATTCAGATGGGCAATATCAATATGTTCCAGATTGCGCCCAGGTTTGGTAAACCAACGGCGCAAACGGTATGACTCGGGAACTCGCAACCAAAACCATCTCTGCCGCCAACCCTTTAACGAGGTCATACGAGGAAAGACGGTCAACTTACCCCTGGTAGTATACAAAGAATACCACCTCTTGTTCTTGCCGGCCTCGGTGTCGTCCACCTTAGCATCGTGATTTGACCCATCACGCTTTAGGTTGTGAAGGTGCTTGAACAAGTTAAAGGTTAAAGGAAAGTTATAAAACCGGCAAGTCCATATATAACATATAAGATGAGGAATGGCAGAGGGAGTAAGTTGAGCGAGACAAACATTAAGACCGACAAGTAAATCTACAAGGTGTCGATCCAAAGGGAAGCGTAGCCCAAACTCCAAGTGGTAGCTGTACACTCCCACACACCCTTCAAGGGGTCGAATCACCACGTCATCAGGGCCCAACAAAATTAACTCATACTCAGCCGACAACTTATATAGCTTGGCAGCGGCAGAACAATAATCATACTTCTTGGCATCTCTCAGCCAAGCAGCTTCAGGTTTCATCTTAACAGGACCCTCACACTTGCCCTCCGGCAAGTATTCGTCCTCCAAGCCAATGTCATCCTCCTCGTCCTCGTCATCACTCCCGCTTTGTCTCTCGTCATCACCATCCTCGCCGTCATCGTATTTGACGGCCGAACTGGTAGATTCAAGGGCTTTACTCGAACTCACGACAACCCAGGCTGTAGGTTTATCCTTAGCCTTTTCCAAAGGATTTTTCTCAGAATGGGATGAGCCTAGGTCGACATATTTAGGGGGCTCAGTTCTCTTTAACGCAGGATCGGTAGCAGCCCTAGATCGGCCGCCAAGTTTCCTCCACCAATACCTCTCCTCCCGGCATAGTTTACGTCTACTTAGAACATCATCCCAGTTAGTTAATTGGTTCATGGGAGATGTCGGCGTCATCCTTACTTGGGGGAGGGACCGCCATGGTAACTCCATCCTTTCCTAAGTTAGTACCATACTCATATATGGCTTGTTCATCAGTATCCAACCAATATTCACAACTGATGAGCTCGATCTCTATTGCGTTAGTGGGGGCGTTCGGCGGCGTAGGAATCAGGTCTCCAAGGGTCTCATGACGGAGCTTCTTAAGTATCTCAGGAGAAAGATGCGCCTTTGCCGGGCGTTTCCCTTTAATTTGCATCCTCGACCCTGAGATCCGACAAACCTTGTTGCACTTCCTCGCGCGTCACCGATAAAGTGCGCGACTCTGGAAGGACTGTTGAAGCAGGCCGACTACCACCGTCCTCAGGGGTACACTAGTGGAAAAACCATCAATTGCTCCGGTTAAAAAGCCCACAAATGCTCCGTATTTGACCCGTAGCAGACACCATACGAGCATTTGAGCATTTTACAAATACTCCGGTTTCAACCGGAGCATTTGGTGTCTCAAATGCTCCGATTGTTTAAAAAACCGGAGTATTTGATTATTAAATGCTCCGGTTGTTAGGAAAAAAACGGAGCATTTGTAGCACAAATGCTCCGGTTTTTTCTTAACAACCGGAGCATTTGCTAGTTTTTTTATTTTAAAAAAATTGTACAGCTTGCTGAAGCTGTACATACACCAATAAGGAGTAAAAAGTTATACATACAGGTGGCGTACTCAATTACTAGTACCTTTTAGTGGCAGCCCTATCATGCCAGCATACATATAACTCATACCCCACTGTCCCCACATAATTTAAAGACTACTTATACTCTTATAAGAATCAAAAGAACATATATAAGAAGGATATAAACTGAAATTTTATTAATCAAATAAAAAATTAATATGTCATGACACAAGTATAAACAAGAAGATAATAATTGCAAAAAAAAATCTCTCTATGCCTCTAGGACACCATAATTAGTATTCTAAAAAAAGTTCCGTGAAAAACAAGCAAGAATTCTAAATCTAAACCAAGGAGTTGTCATGTGGAACCCCTCATTCACTAGAAACATGCCATGGCTTATACTTAACAACGAATACGTACTACAAAAATTTGTATGGTAAGATTCGAACATGCAATCAATATGTTGTAAAGTAAAAATATTACCATCTTAACCAACCATTAGATGTGCTCTTTACTCCACATAAATATATATATAGCTTGAAATATAAAAATATACATAGAAGTATTATTCAAAGTGAAAACTCGGGGCATCGCCCGAGCTACACACACGTTGTTTGTAGAAATCCTGCGTTGCATGGATTGAAATACTAGTTTTCCTTCATGTATGTTGATGGGGATTACAAGTTACAAACTATAGACAATATTGCTGTGCCTTATTTGACTGTAACACCAATAATGTTCACACATAATACATTGGCTTAGAGCAAAAGGCGTGTAACCTTGTTCTGGTTCACAATTCAGCTTCCTCATTATTGGCTTTCAAAAAATTTAAGAATAGCTCATACAATAGAGCTACTAGCTTCTTGTCTGAGTTTTTCAAGAGCCCCATATCATTAACTATGTCTTCAACTTTTGACACTTTCCATTCGTTACCCTGAGCATCTAGTAAATCATCAAGCTCCGGTGAGATTACTCCATTCTTAGAATTCTTAATACCTTTACTAATTTTCCCCCATTCGTTTTCCAAACTTCTAGCTTTAGGATCCGGGATTATAGATGTGTCAAAATTATCAAGAATCATGTTTTCTATGTATTTGGATCTTGCTGCTTCAGAAACCATTTGGATGACAAAAAGCATTAACTGTGCCTCTTTCTTATCAACACCTTTTTTTTTAACAAACTCCAATCCATAAACGTAATCGACTAACTCTTTTAATGGCTCAACTCCTAAACCCAGCTCGCTTCTTTTAGCTTTAGCCTTACCCTCAATTGCATCATATGTATTAGCATAGTACATATCTACACGATTTGCATCACCCGTAGCCTCTGGGAAAAGACTCTTCTTAGCAGTAGCGGGAGTATTAGTGAAAAAATGTGCTCTATACATCCCCTGAAACTTGTCAAGATAAGCATCCAAATATAAATCGTTTTTATTCAGAGCAAATGTGATTGTCGCTCCTTCCGGTGTCTTGATATCAACAAGAAGATACTTTGGTGGATTTGAAGGTGCCGCAATTACTGGTAAATTCGTGTCACCATACTTAAGTTTTGGATCCTTCACTTTATCACGAACATCGCTCAACAGTTTTGAGTAGATAGTCTTGGTAGCACTTCCCAAATCGAAACTTTGATCGGCTGCGTAGCTTGGTTCAAGGACTACCCATATCGATATCGCTACTACAAGCCACACCCTCATTCTATCTTTCCATCAGTTTCTGGTTTTACCTGTCAAATTATTTCCAATAGATTAGATCAAAATTGACCAAAATAAGTAAAGTGCAACAACGTACAATTCAAACAAGTAAAAATGATTATAAGATGTTTTGATGTATAGACAGTTGCTCAAAAAAAAAATTTAAAAAAATGATGTAGATAGAGAAGATTCAATTAGGTGCTTTGAGTGACATTACGGAACTTTATCAACTAATTAAGCTTGTTGACATGAGCAAAAATGTTACATTAATTGCATATATTTCAAACTAATACAGATGAATTACATACAATAAACATTAGCGATAGAAAGAAGAGGCTATTAGTAAGTAGTAACAGATTTATGGTGTAACAATCTTATGCAGCTTCGCTTACCAATAATAAAATAACTGATAAGGGTTCAGTTATGCTGCTGATTCGGAGAGCGTCGCAACACCTCTAATCCTCTATGTGTGTGATATAAAGGGATGGAACTTCGCTGCGTTGTCCCATACATCATCTCATTCATTTAAATAGGAAACGAGCAGACAACGAAAAACAAAAATCTTATCCTTTTTCTCAACTAAAATAAACTAGTTTGTGGGATCGCACGATGTCTCACCAATTTTTTTTTTACTATGTTAAAATGATAGGGTCTTTTTCTATTCAAAAAAAATGATAGGGTATTTTTCTATTAAAAAAAATGATAGGGTCATTTCTTTCGGTCTTGAATTTTAGTTCTATTTAAGGAGTGCTTATTGCTATACTCCCTTCGTTCCAAAAAAGTCTGAACACTTTACTTTTATGGTTGTCCCAAATTAGTTTGAACACTTTTATTTTTGGCATGGTTCCACGATTAATATATTAATTCTTTTACACTCCTTTGCCCCACACTCTACCTTTTATCAATAAAAAGTTACCCAACTTTCTCTCTCCTCTAATAAAAAATACCCCACCAATTCTTATCACATCTACTTTTTAAATAAAATAACCTTTAATAATCACACTACAAATTATCACTTTAAAATATGTGTCCCAACAAGTGTTCAGATCTTTTTGGGACGAGGGAAGTATTTTATTTACATTTTATATATTCTTCTAAGTCTCTATTCTATAAGCCAACTCTTAATCAGTTTGGTGTCCACGTAAGAATAGAATACCTTCAATGACATCATAATTATTTTAAAGAAGGATGCAAACATTATTTAATAAATGAATTTCGCTACATATGCAAAGTCACTAATGTTTGCTAAGTAGGAATGATGTCAAATCTTTCTTCAGATGTAATAATACAACTTTGCATTCTATCTACTTGCGCATCACTTGCATATAAGACTAATTTTTAATAAGGCAAAAGCCTTTAGTAGTTGGATTCTGTCTTTGGTTACAAAAAAGATGTCGTAGCTTAGCTTGGTGGTGGAATGTAGATATACTAATCTTTTTTTTTTTTTTTGAAATTAAAAATTAATTCATTAATTCAAAGTCATACGACATCTACAATAGAAGTCAAAACTAAACAAATACATATCAAAATGAAATAAATACAATTCTAATATGACAAAACCACGATCGTTGAGTAGATCTAACACTTCTGAAAACCCTCGTCTTTCACATCGCTGTCTGATGCAGCCTTCTGCAAGGGGGTCTATCGATCTTTTGTAGTTTTGATGTAGAACTGGATTCAATTCAAGTGATTGTAAACGAAGTATTGACATCTGTTGCAACCCCGCACAAATTTCAATCAACAAATCAACTTGAATCACATAAAAACCCAAAAACAAAGTCTCCAAACTCTCACATGGAGAGAAATAAAACCCAATATATGGGTAGATATAACCCAATAAATGGGTAGAAAAACTCTCCATTAGAGAGAGACTGGAGTTTATTAGAAACATTAACATAAAAAACTAGTAACAAAAGGAGAAAAAGGGCTTACCACCGCCCAAAAGGGTGGCGGTAGCCCCTAGGTTGAAAATTAGGGTTTTTTGGGAGATGAGAGAGAAGAGAGAAAAATAAGGCAGAGTTTTTTTATGTAGATATACTAATCTGATGGTCAAGAAATTGAAATATATATAATGTGATATCGATCACACATGGCGGCCTACAATCGCTCTCAATATATATATATATATATATATATATATATATATATATATATATATATATATATATATATATATATATATATAATATATACTAGTTTGTTGACCCCAAAAATTCTGGTGATAACCTGGGGTCATAATTGCATAAATATAATGATAACTTGACATGGCCACGGGCCGGTTTAGTTCGGCATAAACCTGAACTGGGACGGTTAGCTGATCGGTCCGGTTCCGGTTCATGGTTGAGTTTTCTCAAACCTGAACCGGTTTGGCCTAGTACAGGATTCGGGCCGGTTCGGATTTGGCCCAACTGTTCAGTATCTTTTTTTTTGCGTAAATGAAAATGCGTTTTGATTTTTAAATTTTAATTGCATGTGCATTAGTATTTACAATAAAGTCATTTTGTATACCATCCATATATACTAGTTTTTTTGATAACTGGACCGAGGATGAAGTATTTATGCATTTTTCGACCGGTTTAACAACAGGTTTAGGGTTGAGTACGATTCACGGTCCGATTCAGGGCTGGGTGCGGTTTACGGTTCGGTTCAGGGTTAAGGTCGTACCGATTCCTCACCCATCAATTTGGCCCACGAGAACCCGTTTGGTTGTCCGATTCTGGGTCTGGGCCAAGACAGTCTTATTGCGTGTTTGTTCAAGGCTGGGTCCGGTTAGGCCTGCTCTGTGCCTACCTCTAAATTCATAACTAGATTAAAACGACTTTGCCAAGTAAACAATCAGATGCACAACATATAGATAGGAAGACGACTTTGCAAAGTAGACGATCAAATGCACAACATATAGATAGGAAGACGACTTTGCGAAGTAAACGATCAGATGCACAATAGAAATAGTACCTCATGGGTGAGAATTTTGTTCCCCGTTACTTAGATGTTTCTTTTTTCAATCAATGTAATTATAAATTTAATCAGTGTAAACACGTAGATTCACACCTATAAAGATTATATATTGGTTTCCAAGAGAATTTTTCAATAAAGAAAATTTAGTTTTATTTATTTTGTGTTGTTGATAAGGATGGTTCGGAAAGTTAGAGTAAAAGGTCGTGTGTAAATGTATAGATACATACTATAGTCTATACAATTCATGATGTACATTCATGAGTATATGCACGAAATTTCTACGTACTTTAAACAAAATTGAAAGGGCCAATAAACAATTGTTTTTTTCAATTGATATAATTTATAAGACATTGAAAAGTATAATTGCGTAGAATCCTAAGATAGATTTCACACCCAGAGGGTGGTGTAGTCTATTGGAAGTTCATAAAATATTTCAAAGTAAAACAGCCTACAAAAAGAAAGCAAAAAAGAAAGAGAAAACTCATCAATGCTTCACATGGAAGAAACAACAAAAAATTTACCGATTAATATTCAAGAGTTGTTTACTATTTCTTGTTTTATAAAGGTAATCTATAAACATTTATTGTGGTCCCCATTAGATAAATAAAATTTCATGTAGACATTTGTTTTAAAAATAAAAGTTTTATCAGGTGATTGTTGAAAATTTCTATTTTTACTCTGTTATGTTAACAAGGACCTTATGTTATTTGGAATGCAGGCGGGACCATTTTTTAGATTCTTGTGGCCCCGTTCTTATAACAACATGAGGCCCTTATTGTAAGTATAAGCACAATTCAAACAACGTAACTTCGCTTTTATTATAAATATGATCCTAGTATCATGAAGACGCTCCATACGGGAGGAGAGCTGCTGCAACAAACTAGAGATATTTCAAAACAAGGATATGTTAACAATTACGAAGTAGAGATATTTTATTTAAAAAGAGATGTTCGTCTAGCATTTTTTGACGCAAACTCATCAATCAACTCTTCATATCCTACTTTCTCCAAAAGATCATTTTAGAAAGAAATCATTGCTAATTCAATAAGTCGTTCCTGTGACATTGTAGGGCACAAGTAGGACTTCAACAACTTCAACTTGGAAAAACTTCTATCTGGATACAATTGTAACGGGAATGGTCAATAAAATTCTGTATGCAATAACTGCACTAGGAAAACAATCAAACAATTTCAAATCTTTCAAAATTTCAGTAGGTCCCGTTTTTTTCCAATGGTGGTAGTTCTCTTCTTAGTTTTAACTCCACATATAACGCATTTCCATCAATATCTGAATTTCTATTATGTTTAAGAGCATTTTCAAGACGACTACAACAAGACTTCAAGCTCATATCATCTAAAGATTCTAAGAGGTCAGAATTAAACAAGAAACCAAAGATTTTTTCATATTCTTGATATTGCTCAAACCTCCTCTTAAGATAAACAATGGCTTGATAACCAATGCAAAGAAAATACTTAACTTAAATGATTCTTCTGCAGATAGTGAAACCTCTGATGATGCATTTGAATTTTCATCAAATTGTTTTTTTCTACGAATTTCACGCCTCTTAGGAAATATTGGGTCTATATCCATTTTAATGGCAATTTCCTTAGCAGAACCCAAAGCATCATTAAAACCACTTTCTATGTATCTCTCAAAAAAGGAAATCATTGCCCTAATTTTTTCCAAGACAACATCAATTAGCATGTCTTTTGATTGTAAGTACTTGCTAACAAAATTAACATGAAACAAAATTTCAAACCAAATTACTATTGCCACCAAAAACTCAAAATCACCAAGTTTATTTGTTGCTAAAGATTTAGCCTCACTTCTTATTAAAGAATCACCATCGGTTTTTCCCACTTGAAGTAAAGCCTCTTGTATTTTTACCATTTGAATTCTTATGGCTTGAACACTATCAACATGACTCTCCTAATGAGTGGAAGACAATGACTTGAGAGTTAAGCCTTGTATATTAGCTTTCAAAATATCCCATCTTTTAATACATATTGCAAAAATTGTATATATGCGTTGTATAACTCCAAAAAAATCTTTGGCTTTACTACAAGTATTCGCCATATCACATAAAACTAAATTAAGACTATGACAACCACAAGAGGTATAAAAAGCTCTAGGATTTTCATCCAAAAGTCTTTTTTTGTGCACCTTGATGTTTGCCTTTCATATTTGACCCATTATCATAAGTTGTACATTAGAAATATCAAGATCAATAAGTCGCAACTCATTTTGCAAAGTATTAAAAAGCCCTTGTCCAGTTGAATCATTCACATTCAAAAATCCTAAAAAAGACTCTTCAATGCTAACACGATATGAAGAGACATTCACATATCTTATTATTAATGACATTTTCTCCTTGTGGCTAACATCAGGAGTACAATCAATTATCACAGAAAAATACTTTGCTTTTTTAAAAAAAAAATATATTTCATATTTGATTGAGGAAGCAAGCAAAAATATTATCTCATTTTGGATGCTAGGACCAAGATAATGAAAATAAATTTCTTCATTTTCAATACGCCTAACATGTTCTTAGACAATAGGGTCAAACTCGGCCAATATCTCAACTAAGCCTAAAAAATTTCCATTACCATTTTGATACAATTTCTCATTAGTACCCCAAATGGCTGGATTATGTTTGGAAAGAAACTTGACAAGAGTACTAATTCTTAATAAAACTTTTTTCCAGTGATCTTTTTTCTTTTTCAACTAGTCCTTAAGAAACTTTGTCAATGGTTTGATTTTGGTAAACCTTTAATGCAAATCGTACCAAGTAGCCATATTTCTAATATGCTCCATACCTGCCTCATGCTCTATAAGTCTTTCACTAATATGTGCCCAATCACTAAAACCTTCATTTGTCAATTGACCTCTAACAATCCATTTCTTACAGATTTTGCAACAAAAACAGAATACCTTATCAAGCTTTTTTGAGTAAACTAGTCATTCTCTATCACACTTTACTTTATTAGATAAGGCTCTAGTATATAAATTTGCAGTAAAATCGCCTATTAGAAGACTTATCTTTAGGACCTTTTACAAAGAAATTATCTGTTTTAGGACCCTTGACTATTGATAAATCAATCATTTTTTAGTAAAGTCCATCCCAATTCCTTGGATCAAAAATATCAAGCACGGGAAAAGTTTCACATGTTTCTTGGGCAACATTGTCCTTTTCAAGATCATCTAAAGCATTATCATTCTCAATATCAATGTACATATCATAGCCATTTTCAACAACAAAATCTTGATTGTCCATATCTTGGTAATTTGGCACTTCATAGTAATAGCATCACTGCATCGCTAATTCTAGTAGTACTGCAATTTTGTAATAAATCTCAACCTTAAAATTTTTTTTTTAAAATATCAAAATAAGGAATGCCCAGGACACAAAACAAGTGGCATAATAATTCAAGAAACTTCTAATTTTATTCTATAACAGAGTTGTCTCTTCCTTTTTCATAATTCATATAATTATGTATAGTATGCTATAATTTCTTCTATGATGCATAACTAGTGGCAGACTGCAGTTTAGTGCTCCTATAATCTAACAATGTTGTGTCTCTTCCTTTCTAATATCAGTTTCTTCTATGATGCATAATAATTCACGAAAACAATCTACTGATGCCCAACATTTATTAATCTATTATATAATCTAACAATGTTTTTCTCATCTAGTCATCTCCTTAATTATTGCATTTTAATCCAAAACGAGATAAAAATATCTGCAATTTTGTAATTGAAATATTGAAGGTGAATTGAAAAATATACCCACCAGTAAAAAAACAAAAAAAAAATAAACAAGAACATAAAAAATACATGGTTTCACCGACAATAGCTAGCTTGATGATGAATACTGGAAGCTTGTAAGTGGTATAATTTCTTCTTTCTCTTATTATATTTGCAATTGAGATTTTTCTTTCTCTTGATAAACAGAAAAAGAATTGCAGGAGGATGATGAAGAAAGGTTGAACTTGAATTGTGTTTTATAAATGGGCAAAATTTTAGCCGTTTGACACATATAATCTGGAGATATTGTTGAGGAAAAAATTGAATTAATTGTTCAATTGAAATCAATTCAAGAATTTTGAAGGTCTTTGCCAAAATTGCCATAATCACTACTTCCCGAATATAGAGAGAGAAATCAATGAAGTATTTGAAGCGTGACTTGGGGAATGAAAATCTATGGCGTGATTTGGGTTTTTTTTGGGAAAGAGATATCAGTAATGGAAGAGATAGAAAGGGGTATTCATTTTAATTCACAAAAATATCAGATTTTCTTCAGCTGGGCTTACCTCAAATCTGGGCCCCTAAAAAAATGTGGCCCTATGCTGTGGACCATTATGGACTGGATAAAATTCGACCGTGAATGCAAGAAAGATAAAATACAAGAGATATATTTCTTTTTTCCCGATAGGAATACTATTTAGGTCGATTTTTGCGTAAAGACAATAATAGTTGTTGGGACGTCAACAACCAGATTAGCACAACACGACGAACTAAAATGACAAGTGAAATTCAGGGGGAATGACACAAGGAGATGACGTTGAAAAATCTAAATGAAGATGGGTAAAAAGCCAACAATGATAGTCAATACACCAATCCACTATATGCAACCGTCGTCTGATGAGAACGATAGTCAATACAATCTAAGTTAATGATCTATGCACAATTTATTTCGTTTCTAGCAAAGATGAGAAGTAAAAAGTATCAGAGTAGTTTGGGTGCTTGTAAACTTGTGTCTCATATTCTCGCAATCTCTGGTTTTATATCCCTGATCAACGGCTTGATTCCTTATATTGCAGAAGTTGGTACGAACGTCCAGAGGACTGTGGAGACGATTGGGCCATTCTCTATGAATACTCTTTCAAAATTTGGTTCAAATTACCTTATTCTCCCGTAATTAGGGATCTTATGTAAATCTACGGCGTTAGCCCAGGACAACTTATGCCCAAGTTTGGAGGGTTTTGAGTGTAGTTGAGAGGGTAACAACTTCATAGTCTGGTCCAATTGATCTCCAAGATCTAATGTATTGCTACGAGGTTGAAATCAAGAATAGAAACATATTGGCACTTCATGTTAGGGCTAAGAGGAACGCTCTGGTTAGGGACGAGTGCGAACGACAAGGGTTGGAAAAATCGATACATCTTCATCAAAATAATCTTTTTTGGGAAACTTAGGAAGCTTCTTGAAAGAAGGCTAGAACATATAACATATGTGAATTTCACTTTTGTTTTTCTTAAACGTCTGTCATTAACTTGGTGCTTACGTCACCTTTTTTGCAGATCTTGACCCTAAGCTCTTGGACTGTCGGCAAGTTTCCGAGCAAAAAACGGAGAAATTTCTACAAGTGAACGTGGAGGGACGGGCATACAAAAGTGTTTTTGTCGCTGACCAAGGAAGTTGCTTGTCAATGGCTTCAGGTAACTATCTCATTTTACTTTGCCAATTTTGACGTTTACTACTTTTGATGCTATATTTCTAACGTTACTCAATTGAGACAAAAGGGTTCTATGGACCAAAAGCGATGGCTGAAGCGCTGAGGAAAAGAAAAAGAGACAAAAAACTCGCCGAGCAAACGACAACCCTAAAGTCGTCGCTGTGATCGTCAGCGACTTCTAAGAAACTGGTGGCTCACCACGTCGTCAACGTGGATAATGATGAGGTGGACGGCCTCAAACCAAAGTCCAAAAATCTAACTTCTATGCCCCTCTTGGCAAGGGAGGGCCTTCATACGTTGTCGCAGTGCCTAGCGACTTTATGTCACTAAACAGGTCGGTCTGGCCTGAAGCAGAATATATGTTGTTTCCTTGCGCTGCGAAACGTCTGCAAGATCAGCCCTTACCTGGGCTCATGTCTGACGGTCACTAGTACAAAATCATTAATTTACGTCGGACGCCAGACCCCCATTTGCATCGCACATGGGTCCGACGCCACAAGTCTCGATGCAAATTTGGGAGACATGATCTACGACGGATCAGGACAAAACGCATATTATAACTATTTGCGTCGGATGGAAAGCGGAGTCCGACGCACATGACCCTTGAGCCCTAGCATCACCAGCATCATTTGCGTCATATGTTGGTCAATGTTTGACGCAAATCAACCATTTTTTTTTTAAAAAAAAGACTATTTACGTCGGACATTGTCTTACATCTAAAATGTTAAATTTGTTAAAAAAAGATAAATTCACGTATCCAGGAATTTAATACGGGAATGAAATACAAAATTGAATACAAGAATGAAATCTGAATCGAAAACACCAAGGGATTGAACGTAAAAAAAATGAAACAGAATCTATACAAATTGAAAAACGAAATTAGATCGAACTAACACTAGTAGAATAATTGCTTATTGCTGCGGTGGTATTGCTCGGTTTTACCCATACGCAGCAATATATATCGTAAAACGAAAAGGTAAAATATAAAATAAAGATATTGCTGCCGTTTCGGCCAAAAAAAGCAGCAATATGGTATCAATAGGAAATTTTTTTTAAAAAGTCGACTTTTTGACCAGACCTATTGCTGCGGTTTTCGTCAAAAACCGCAGCAATATATTAAAATAATATTTAAAAAGTGATATTTTAATATATTGCTGCGGTTTTTGAAACAACCGCAATAATATCATTAAAAAATATTCAAAAAAATATATAAAAGGCGTGCAACAACCGCAGCTAGGGTTTGTTTTTTCCTCATAATTCTCTCATCCTCTCAACCATTCAGTTATCACTCCTCACTAATTCTCTCAACCTCCCTCCTCTCAACCTTCGACCCTTCATCTTCTACGTACCCTTCACTCTCATCCCTCGTCATTCACCCTACACCCTCCTCTCAACCTTCTACCTTTCATCTTCTTCCCTTCATCTTTTTCTTTCTTGAAAACGAGAAACTGAGAACACAACACAATTCGTCGACCATGGCGAAACTGAGAACGATTGATGGTGAGTGATGAATCGTTGGCGAGGAGAGGCGAGCGACGATCAATGGTGGCGAGCAATGGGTTTCGAGAAATGAGATCCGGTTCTCAAGGGTTGAGACGCGAGCCATGAATCGTTTTTTGATTTTTTTGAATCGTTCTCAACCAACAATGGGTTTCGAGAAACGAGATGGTGAGTGATGAATCGTTCGTTCGCTCGAGCCCTGAACTTTTTTTTTTCGGTTTTTTTTTCGTTTTTCTTTTTTTTTTTCGTTTTTTAGATCTGTTTGTGATTTTTTGTTTTAGGATTTTTTTTTTGATTTTTTTCGTTTTTTTAGATCTGTTTTGAGATTTTTTTTGTTTTAGGATTTTTTTTTATTTTTTTCGTTTTTTTAGATCAGTTTCTTATTTTTTGTTTTTATTATAATTTTTGTAATTAGTGATTAAGTTGTAATAGTTGTTTTGTTATTTTTGCTTTTTCATTTTACTTTTTGATCTTTTGTATTATTTATGTAATTAGTTTTTTTTAGCTTTATATATTAATGAAATTCATGTTATTTAATCTTTAGTTTGTCTGCAAATTTGGTGGATAGTGGATGGGTTAGTTGCATGGTTTTAATCTCTCAAATTTAATTGCGAAATAAATTCGAAAAAAAAAATTATTTTACCTGTACCAGGACCTATTGCTGCAGTTTTGGGCAATAACCGCAGCAATAGGCCAAGCTATTGCTGCGGTTTCTAGCCAAAACCACAGCAATACAATGTACGTTTTTAATAAAAAATAAATATATTGCTGCGGTTTTGGCTAGAAACCGCAGCAATATGTTCAATTATTGTTGCGGTTTAAAACCACAGCAATATATTAATTACCTATTGCTGCCCCTTTAATTGCTGCGCGGCCAAAACCGCTGCAATAGGCCACTTAATGACCGCAGCAATAAGCATTTATTCTACTAGTGTAACCTGCAAAAAATCAGAATCGGACTGCTTCAAAAGTTACAAAAGCACCTCACTAAATTCATCTAACTAAACAAAACAAAACAAAACAAATCGAGTCCCTCTTTAGGGTTGAGTAGTCTGGCGACTCCAAAGACTCGCTTCCAATCCCTCCCTAGGGACTGACAACTGATTTTCCACGCATCTTTTTTGATTAGAGACAAAATCCTTTGAATTCAGCAATGGCTCTTGACATTATTAATGATTGGGAGGAATTCAAACTTACGGATGAGGAGGATATAGTGGTAGGAGGCGAAGAAAATGATAAGGATGAAATAGATACTAAGATTCCTTTGATTTTGGTAGGCAAGTTATTCACGAATAAGCCTTTTAACACAGAGGCGATGCAGAGAACAATTCAATCACTATGGCGAATTCGTGAAAAGATATCAATAAGGGTTGTTGACACAAATATTTTTGTCTTTCAATTCTATAATGAGGTAGATAAAATTCGAGTGATGGAGGGTTACCCATGGTCCTTTGATAATCAACGTTAACTTCTTCTTTTGAAGGAAGTTACTTGTGATCAACAACCATCTGAGGTTTCTTTCCAAACCTCTCCGTTTTGGGTTCGTTTAATGGATGTCCCCTTTGGTAGACGTACAAATCAGATTGCGATGGAAATAAGGAATGCGTTGGGAGGACTTCTTGAGCACGATATGTCAGATCCTTTGGGATGGGAGGAGTATATGGGAGTGAAGGTTATGGTGAATCTTGAGAAACCTTTGAGACGAGGACTGAAGATTGGATTGGGGAGAACTGGCTCGAAGTGGATTGATGTCAAGTATGAAAGGCCCCCTGACTTTTGATATTTTTGTGGTAGATTGGGTCACGTAGACAGGGATTGTATGCACCAAGATTCCGCTCCAGAGCAAGTTCATGAGATAGTGTATCAATATGGCCACCGGGTTACGCGTATCCCCACGAAGGCGACGAAAGCCTACAGCATAAAACTATGAGAAAGAAATAGAATGGCTGGCGAGTTTGAAGCAAGGTAAAGGAAGTGGTAAATGTACTTATAATGATCCCAAAGTTGTTAGGGAGACAGTTAAGACCCCTAATGAGATAGTGCCTAATTCTAGTGAAGAGCACCAGCATGATTATGGTGGTAAGCATATGGGAAGTGACAAGGAGCAATGTAAGGGTGCGAGGAATGAGCAGGAAGAGCAAGTTAGAGGGGGAGGAGACATCAACTGAGACATGTGAAGATTTTGTTTCACAATTGGGTGTTAGAGCACCTTTGGCAGCTAATGTAGTGGGGTCTAATGATCCTTTAAGTGTCATGGCTACTAAAGACATCAATAGTATGAGTGGGCGAAAGTGGAAGAGGAACCAAGACTGTAGGATGCTTTCAGATGAGAATGCGTAGGGCTTGCTAATGGACAAAAAGAGGAAGAAGGGAGTAGTGGAAAATGATCAAGAGGAAAGGAAAAAAGTACGAATTGATTTTAATCGATGTATAGGGGTTGGCCTCCCTGAGAAGGCCCTCTGTGACCAATGAAGTACATTGCTTGGAACTGTCGCGGGTTGGGGATCCTCGAGGCAGTTGACTCCCTTCACGATCTTGTGCAGCATGAAAATCCCTCTCTCATTTTTCTTTCGGAAACAAAATCTTTTTCACATGAAATGATGAGAGTGAAACATAGGTTATATTTTAAAAATGGTATTTTTGTTGATCCGATAGGTAGAGCTGGAGGTTTAGCTATGTTGTGGGATTAAATTTTAGATGTTACCCTCTCGAGCATGGCGCTGCATTATATAGATGTGAAAAGGAGGAGCCGGGTTTGCAATGGATATTAACAGGACACTATGGGTGGCCGGAGAGTAGTAATAAAACATTAACCTAGGAGCTATTGAGAAAGTTGGATGAGCATACGGAGGGGCCATGGATGATATTTGGTGATTTTAATGAGGTCTTATATGAGATGGAGGAAAATAGTCGTGTTCCTTGTGGTTTCGAGTCAGTGCAGCAATTTAGAAGTGTAGTATATGAACTTCTTGAGAGATATTGAGATGGAAGGATACCCTTATACCTGGTCTAATAGAAGAGCAGATGAAGCTATTGTTGAAGAGAGACTTGACAAGTGTCTAGCTACGGAGAATTGGAGAGACTTGTTCCCAAATACTATCGTGAAAAATTTAGTATGGGATGGCTCTGATCACTTCCCCATAATCTTTAACACGGCTGGGAATAATCTAAACATCCCTTCTAGCAATGACCCGAATAAATTCCGCTTTGAAGCTAAACGGGTGTAGGCAGAGGATTTTGAAGAGGTAGTGAAGGATATATGGGAGGAGGCAGACTTATTGGGGTTGGGTCAATGGGTGTTGAGTGTGAAAATGTGTGGAGAGAATCTTAAAACATGGGATACAAAGGTGTACAAACAGGTTCCCAAGAGGTTAAATTGGCTGAAGAAGCATCTGGTTCGCCTAACAAATATGAACCTGTCTCGAGGAGTGCTAGATGAGATTAAGCAGGTTGAGGAGGAGCTAAGGGTGCTGCAAAGGAGCCAAGAGACCGCGGCATGGCAGCGGTACAGACCATTTGTGTTCCATGACGGAGACCGCAACACCGAATATTTCCACAAGAAAGCGTCTGACAGCAAAAGAAGGAATAGAATTACAAGAATGTGTGATAAAAATGGTGTCATGAAGGATGAGAAGGAGGAGATAGCAGAGATTGTGGTGGATTATTTCAAAGAGCTTTTTACAAGTTCTTGAACTCCGATTGATTTGAATGTAGTTGATATGGTGAAAAGATGTGTCACGGATGAGATGTCTCACGAATTGGACAACACGTTCACGGAGGAAGAAATCAAAGCGATACTCAAAGAGATGTACCCATGTAAGTCCCCTGGACCAGATGGTCTCCCTGCTCTTTTTTACAAGCGGTACTGGGATCTGATTGGCACTAAGATTACTGAAGTGGTGCTGAATTTTCTTAGTAACGGTATCATGCCTGAAACTCTGAATTATACTTATGTTGTGTTGATTTCGAAGAAAAAAGTTCCTACAGAAATGAAGGATTTGAGACCGATAAGCCTCTGTAATGTGTCATATAAACTCATTTCCAATGTGCTAGTAAATAGATTGAAAAATTTCTCCCCACTTTTATCAGTGAGTAGGTTAATAATTGACAATATTCTGGTAGCTTTTGAAATTTTTCATCATATGAAGCACATGAAAGCTAGGAAGAGGGGTCATATGGCCATTAAACTGGACATGAGCAAGGCGTATGACAGAATAGAGTGGGATTACTTGAGAGCGGTGATGATGAAGATGGGTTTTTCGGAGAGGTGGTTGGACAGAATTATGAAGTGTGTTTCAACGGTCACTTATTCTTTTTTGGTGAATGGCAAGCCTACTGAGACAGTGACTCCGCATCGTGGGTTACGACAAGGGGATCCAATTTCCCCGTATCTTTTCTTGTTATGTGCTCAAGAGTTAGGTGCTATGCTCCAAAAAGCGCAGGAGTCGAATTCTATCCATGGCATTTCTGTTGCCCGTGGAGCCCCTATGATTACTCACTTATTTTTTGCAGATGATAGCATCATATTTGCCCGTGCTAATGACCAATAAGCGAATGTAATAGCATAAATTCTTAGTAAATATGAAGGTATTTCGGGGCCGAAAGTCAACTTAGACAAATGTGAAGTTTCATTTAGCAATAATTTGGAGAT
The DNA here is from genome assembly GCA_947646795.1 of Beta lomatogona. NCBI lineage: Eukaryota > Viridiplantae > Streptophyta > Magnoliopsida > Caryophyllales > Amaranthaceae > Beta > Beta lomatogona. The sequence goes on along the minus strand of CANSNZ010001376.1, from coordinate 896,635 downwards.
GAATTAAAGGGACTCGACTAAAGAAATCTTGGGGATGCGTGAGGTAGGTCGGCATGACAAATACCTTGGTCTTCCTACGCTGCTTGGAAGATCAAAGAAAGTGAGCTTTGCTAGCATCAAGGATAGGATTTGGAAAATATTACAAGGTTGGAAAGAGAAGCTCCTCTCACGAGCCGGGAAGGAAGTTCTTATCAAGCAATACCGAATTATGCTATGAGCTGCTTCAGGTTACCGAGTTCCTTTTGCCAGTAAATAGAGAGCATAATTAGCAAATTATGGTGGGGAAGTTCTGGAGGCAAAAGACGTATTCATTGGAAGAAATGGGAGTTTATGTGTCGCCTGAATGAGGAAGGGGGTTTGGGTTTTCTAGACTTATAAGCTTTTAATGAGGCCTTGTTGGCTAAACAACTATGGAGACTTCACGGCCAGTCCCGCTCTTTGCTTGCTCGAATCTACAAAGCTCAGTACTTCCTGCACGCGAGTATTTGGGACGTGCAGCTGAGTCAGACTCCTAGCTATGCGTGGCGCCACATTCTGGGGTCAAGAAAATTGTTGAGTAAAGGTGTTAAAATGTGTATAGGGACTGGTAGAAAGGTGAACTTATGGAGCGACAAGTGGTTAGGTGGGGAGGGTGAGGCAGGGTGATTACTCCTATTCGTGGGCTTCCTCCAGAGGCAACGGTGTCATGTCTAATTGATGAGAACTTAGCATGCTGGCGAGAGGATGTTTTGAACGAGGTGTTATTCCCGTTGGATGTCAAATAGATTAAAAGTATCCATATTAGTTGGCGTTTACCAGAAGATGAGTTATGTTGGGTAGAAGGAAAAGATGGGGTGTTCAAAGTTAGAGATGCCTACCGCCTCGTCATTGATAATGAAAACATAGCATCATGTTCGTCAGGCTATGATCCCCCTTGGAAACATATATGGAGCCTTCGTATGCCTCCTAAGGTGGGGAATTTCTTATGGAGAGCAGCGTGGGATATTATTCCACACAACCACAACCTGATGAAGAAGACGGCTATTGAGTCAGTTTAGTGTGTTCGATGCGGGGAAGAAGAAACGGCTCTTCATGTTTTGAGGGAGTGTGAGTGGGCTCGGAAGTTATAGGGTATAGCCAGAGAGGATTGGGTGTATACTGCTCACAAAATTCAAAGAGTGGCTTGCTTGGATCTTCGAAACTCATTATAAGGAGTTGCAAGAGGCCATTGCTATGTTAGTATGGCAAGCTTGGTCCTCCGGAAATGAGTTGGTGTTCCAACAAAAATGCTGCTCGCTGGAATTTGCTTGGAATAGAGCTCATGACATTCTTCTCAATTATAGGAAGTTCAACGTTAAAGAAAAAGCTAATGTTGCACGCAATCAGCCTCGGTGGTGTCCCCCTCCTAATGCTGTGATAAAGATAAAATGCAGTTTTAATAGATGAAGCAAGTAGAGTGGGCCTTGGGCTAGTGGCGAGGGATGTGAATGGTGCAGTAATTCGGGCGTGGGCTAAGACAGTTCTACATAGCTGGTCTGTGGAACGAGCAGAGGTTGCAGCAATGTTGTGGGCGGTTGAAATGGCGAAAGAGGAAGGGTGGTCTAATGTGATAGTGGATGAAGATGCACAAACAATTGTAAGGGCCATAAATTGTGATTGCCAAAGGAGTGGAGATATCCAGATGGTTGTGGAGGATGTACGCCATTCAAGCTCTGTCTTTGATAGTATATATTAACTTTAAATTTTGCTATCGTGAATGTAATGAAATAGCTCATAGACTTGCTAAGTGGGCTAGTTCTAGTTTTTGTGATGCGGTTTGGCTCGATGGAGGTCGTCATGGAATTCTGATTTAATTGTATCAGATTCTCCGAACATTATTCCTTAATAATATTGCCTACCTTTCACTTCAAAAAAAAAAAAAAAACTAAACAAAACAAATCGAAAAAGCAAACCAACTCAATAATTAAAGCATTAATATACAAAATCATTAAAAAAAAGGACCTGCTCAATGCTTTTATATACACAATAGCTACGTATACATGATCACTCGATGTACTTGTAATTACAACGGCTTTAACGCCCGAACCATAGTGGATTGGTGGTCTCACGTCCACCGGCGGTTTTTATCCACTTTCATCGGGGTTTTCCGCGTCACCATTTTGTGTGTCTTCTCTTTTATTATTTTCATCCTTTTAATTTTTTTGTCTTAGTCTAGTTATCGATGCCCCAACCAATAATTGTCCCTTGTGCGATTTTTGGCATAAACAATTTGGCGCCCACTGTGGGGCCGATGGCTAGATTCTTTCTCTAAACACATTTCCACAAAAATCCTTTCAAAAAACAAAGTCTAGTTCTATCATTGTGATGTCATCCAAACCCATTTTGGAGTACTCCTGGCATAAGGCGAAGATGCGCTGACTAACAAAATTGATGAAATCAAGTCCTACAAGCTGACATAGAAGATGGCGGCACGGAAATAATTTTTCGGCTACAGCAAGCACTAACATGAAAATTTGAGGAGCATGACTTACTCGACGTAGGGAGCTAGGAGTTATGCCTTCTGGAAGTTTCGAGCTACTACTTTCTCCTTCCTACCACACGACTACAACATAAGGGTGTTCCATTTGACGCCACCACGTGATGTCATGGTTTGACAGGATGTATCACAAGATTAGTGATGACGTGACGCCGCTCCTTGAGGTGACGCCTGTCTCAGACTCGACTCCAGATCATGACACGACAACTATCATGGACATGACACCAACTCTGGAAGTGACATCAGTTGTCATTCAGTGACGTCCATACAAATGAAGGCAAATGTTCTCCTATCGCATCACAAGTAAGATTCTACTGAAATTAAAAGCCGAGGTACTCCATTGTCGAATATTTTTATTAATCTATGTTCATGACATCAGTTTTAAATTCACTCAATTATAAAAATGTCTAACACCCATGCCTATTGTTATATGAGATACATTAACTTGGAAGCCAGGTTATAACATAAGACGGTTGTAACATCGGAATCCGTTGGAGGACAACAATAAGTCATTGGTCTAATGACACCAGATTTTGTGGCTGACTTCAGTCCAAATATCAAGTAGTAAACTTTGCAGTTGTCCTGAAGTCGCCACAAGGGGACAAGATAGTATACTCTAATTCTTGATTTGCATAAATCTGAATTTTTGCAACTTTACATGCAACTAACAATATATAATGAGACTTTGATCACAGATCTAACACTTGCAATGTCATAGGAGTTAGGGGCTTGACGTCCTCAATAATATTTTCAATGTCCTAGATGCCTGACGCCAAGACATGTGAACACCATTTATAAAGCAGAAAAAGGTCGACGACAAATGTCGTTGAAGTCCATACTCGCGGGAAAGCTATAACTGCAACTAAAGATACGCTTTACGCCATGATCATCAAGTCCACCTCAGATACCACAGACCAACCGCTCAATAACATTTGTTCAGTAGTCACTTGATTCCTAGCGTCGGATGCAAGGCAACACGTTTCAAACGTTTGACACAATGACGACAATACTTATGACCACGGTCATGATGGTGATGACAAGAATCAATTGACTAATGGACCTAACACCTACACTTTGCAATGTGAAGATCCATCAGGTATCAAAACATCAACAACGAGTACTCGATCCTAAAGTCACTCAATCTCCAAGTAATTTCGTTCCTTCTTCATAGTTGGTTTCTTTTGTTTCACTTTATTTCTTTGCAATTGTTCATCTCTGTTGTTTACACCCTAATGATTCTCATCATCTCTTACATATATTTCGACGGTTTTAACTATCCCTTGTTTGAAATACATAAATTTCTATAATACTTCTGAAAACACTTTTTACTTACGCCTCCAAAGAGCCATTGCGTTTAGAACTAGTTTTGCAGATCAATCATGTAGCAATGACATTGACAAAATTCTGATTCTTGAGAAGTACCCTTGTCCATTGACTCCAAACGCCAACGTCAAAAGCAGTAGACAACTATATAAGACATTCATCACAAAACCCAACGTTCATCGTCAACGTCAAGAGCAGTAGACAACGAGTATGTTAAAGGCAAGCGAGACAGTATATCAAATGATGGCAAATCACATAGAATCTCAAATATTACAAGTCTTAGGGGACGACAGCATAGAGCCAACAACTGAGGCGCTACGATGAGAACAAATCATCAGTATTCCATGACCAGTCACCGACGCTACTACAACTCATCATCAAGACACTTAAACAATTTCTAATTATGCAATTATTACTCGTGTTATTGATCCCTTATGAATTATTTGTTGCTAATGTTTGAACGATTCGTTGTGCTTCTTATCTATTACACATGTTTATATTGATCCTCACAAGCACTACTAACTTGGTTATCACAAGAACATTCATTGTTGTACCCTTTCTTTCGCAGAATTAATGACCGATGACACGATGACGACGTGACGCTTGTCTCCAGATGACTTGACGCTCGTCTCCAAACGACGTGACGCCTGTCACCAGATCGATGACACGACTCCCGTCAAAAGACAATGCGACGCTTGTCTCGAAACGACGCTACGCCTGCCTCTAGATGACGAGACGCTGGTCAGAAGACGACGCGATGCTAGTCAGAAGACGACACAACACGTATCTATACACGATACAATGCCTGCTACCAAAGGACGCGATGATGATCGCTTAGCACCATAATGACATAGGGACCAACCATGATGTCACAAACGTGGATTACACGAGTTCCTAAAGCATGGAACATGCATGCATCGAGTCAATAGCATCACATGACATCATTTCATATGAACTATTAGCTATGACGAAATAACAAAGGTACTCATTTTTTGTTTTTCACATGCATCTACTAAGCACATACAGTTTTACGCCAGATATCGGCAGACACACTAGAGATCACTTCATTTATCATGTTTAAACATTACATCATGAGGTAAAAATATACATATGTTCATACCACACGTAGTATTTACACACGACGCCTAAAGGAAACATATAGACATGCGTAGACGCATTTAGACGCCCATTATATATTTCGATGGTGAAATAATTTATATGTCATGACACCTGTGTTTCAATGTAAATGAAGTTTCGTAACAATGGATAATGCATTGGCTAAGTGACATTAGATGACATAAGTTTGTTATGATGACTTACTGACATGCAAAGGTATTTACACCTAAATTCACTAAAGCACCTAGTAAGACCTTTGAGTTTAACATTGTGTATCAACAGATGCACCTATGATTATTTCGTTTGTTGGCTTAAGCTATTGCATCCTGAGCTAATGCATGCATATGTTCAAAACACACAAAGTGTCCACACCTACAAAGACATGCATAAATGTTTCTTTTAAAATGTGTAACCTATGACATAGCATCTGCATCATGATGACATCAATTATAAGGCAACCTGAAAAGAACCTTAATGATTACAACAGAATGGCTAACGTTATACTAAGACATTCTGAAGGCTTTGACGCCAGAATTTTTCTACGACATCGTCTTAAGTGGCCATGTCGCCAGAATTCTTTCTACGACATCTTGAGTGGCCATGTCGCTAGAATTCTTTTTACGAGATCTTAAGTGGCCATGTCGCCAGAATTCTTGCTACGACATCTTAAGTGGCCATGTCGCCAGATATCTCCTACGCTATGTTAAATGACATACGATTTGACTTCGTTCTACGTATTCATTCCGAGATTTTCTATTGGTCATGTAGCCAGCAAACATACGATGAGAAAAGAACCAAGGCACCTTGAACGACTACGACACTAGTGTACGACGCCTATGAAATGATCCGTTACTAATGTCAGCATTAGTTGTGACACTAGCTCATCTTCGACGACAAATATCACTCATTTACGATGCGACAAAGTTTCAAAGTCACGTTCATATAGTTTCTCTTGTAAGCCAATGGCTATGAGATGAAGATCAACCACGATCAAAGACGTCAGTAGGCACGACGGTGAACGGAAGTCATCCGACAAAAGACACACGTCGCTAGCAAAGGATGCGAGAAGAACTGTAGACATGAAGTCAAACATGAAGCTTATTTTCCTAATCTCCGGCATGCTTCAATTAGGAAAATGGGGGCTATTGTTATGGCCGTATTTTATATGAAGCCGACGGTCGACGTCCGACACTGACAAGCGATACCCAACGTCACTGAACTGGTCTGATGACGCCAGGAGCAACGGACGAAGTCAAGGAGGTTGTAACAACCCCTATAATCAAGGAAGATATTATTTGTGCCTCCTGAAATTTAGCAGATCATGTCTAACAGTATAGAGAAGTAGTGTGAATGTATCTACATATCAAATCAGTCCATATTCATTGGAAGACCAAATCATGGGAGTTGCAGCTGCTTCCTATTTTTTAGGGGAGACTCTTAGTAGTGAGTTACTTGAAGCTCTATAAAAGGATAAATGTACAGCGAAGAAAAGGAGGACCAAAGAGATGTTCACTATGATTCATGGCTTCCATACAATGATGCCATCCAACAAAGCTACTGCCTACACTACTATCATACGAATTCCATTCAATTCCACAAGTATATTCCACTACTACCTAGAAAGTAGAAACTACTATATTTATATCACTCCATACATGAGCTACTTTCCTATGAGACACATTATCCCTATAAACTACAACCGTCCCTCTGTATAAGTTTTATTTATATTTCCTTATGTCAATGCTTTTATATACACAATAGCTACGTATACATGATCACTCGATTTACTTGTAATTACAACGTCTTTAACGCCCGAACCAAAGTGGATTGGTGGTCTCACGTCCACCCGCGGTTTTTACCCACCTTCATCGGGGTTTTCCGCGTCACCATTTTGTGTGTCTTCTCTCTTTTTATGTTCATCCTTTTAATTTTCTTGTCTTAGTCTAGTTATCGATGTCCCAACCAGTAATTGTCCCTTGTGCGATTTTTGGCATAAATATTCATGTTCTTTCTAAAATTTCATTATCCGTTACCACTTGGGAACTATTATTGAGTGGTAATGGAAATTTATGAAGGAAAGCCCATGTTTTGTGATGAAGTTTCATGACTATGAATATGGAAAATAAAATTTATTTACAAATTTATACGAAATTACATTACCGCTACCACCATTTATGATCACTTACCAAACGAGCCGCTAGTGGTTTAAGGAATAATGCTATTATTCCCGGCCTGTTGACGGTGGCTAGTGATTGGGGTCCGATACCATACACAAATATAATAATTTTAGGAGTTGTTGGAATATTGCACTTTTACATTGCATATGAAGGCTTTGGTGTTACAATATGATCCTACTCAATTCGTACGCCAAATAATATAATACAACACACACACACAATAAGTAAAGCAACAAGTCGTCATTCTGAATTTTGTGAATGAAGCCCCACATGACCGAAGACCACTATTAGCAATAATTAATTAACGAAGCCGCCGGCCACAATCACAGAAGTGCAGATTCCAGAAATTCTAGACTACTGCCACCATCATCAGCCAGAATAGAGCTTAAAACACTCTTTTTTATTGGTGAACAAGAGCTTACAACACTTGAGCCGATGGATTTATACTTGAGAAGGCCCATGTCATTTTTAACTGCGTCCACTCGCTTTACCTCCTGCCTGTATCCAATGTTACTGATTACCAACGTTGGCGAAATCGTCGTGCATTTATGCGCTGCCGCTTCTGCTCTATGAATTGCTTGAGAGATTGGATCCCAATCGTTCTGAAAAGCTACCATTTTCACTTTAAAAGCTGTTGTTTTATCCCCCTTAACAATTCCCTGTTCCATAAATTTAAACCGTGCTGCCTCCGCAACCATTTGAATGGCAATAAGAAAAAACTTGGCCTCATCTTTACCTTGGTTTAGAACAGCTTCTTGTTTTCCATAGACCCTTTTGATGGCGCCGTCTAAGTTTTGAGTTCCTAATACAATGTTATTCCTAGTTACTCCGGCAGCTGGTTCAAGACTGTTGTAGTTGCCTCCGAATCTAGTCGTTCGTTTTGTCGAACCAGGGAAAAGGCTATTCTTGGCAGATTGAGGTGCATCACCTAGGAAATTAGCCCGGAATTTACCATTATATTTTACATTGTCTTGATAAGCCCACACATATAAATCTTTGGCGTCAATTCCTAAAGTCACCCATTGTGTGTTGCTAAACTTAAGGTCTACTAAAACATATTTTTTGCCTGTTAATGGAACTTTTCGTGTAAATTGTAAGCCGCAAGCCCTGGTGGGGGCTTCCACTGCATTGCGGAGTCTTGTTAAGAAACTTGAGTATCCTTTTAATGGCTCAACACCGTATTTTAGTTCGAATGTTACGGTGGTGTAGCTTAGTTTCTTGCCAACTGCCTCATCTTCGGTTGTTGTTGCTGTTAATGGTACAATCACCACTACCATTATAATGCACCACCGAATCCATCTTGCTGCTGTCAATGCCTTCATATTATTCTTGTCACTGTAATGCATCTGTATCATAATATAAAATATGAAAACAATACAGCATAATGAGCATATACTTCCTTTGTTTATTTTATAGTTACAAGTGTTTAACTTTCATGCTGTCCATCGTATAATTTTAGATCTTTAATATATTTAATAATCTATTAGTAACAATTACTATAAAACAAAAAGTTGATGTTCAGCAACAGAGGAGAATCTTAGCTGGGGCGAGTAAGGTCCCAACCCTCCAATTATATTTTGGCTTATATTAAAGGTATGTTGTTTTAAATTTACATATAAAAGTCGTTTCTTAGAACAGTTAGAAGTGAAGGGACCGTCGTTGGGTGTCACACTAAAAAAATCCAACCTTTTGGTTTTCATTAAGACTTTTACAGTTGATAAAAGTTGTATTATGAATCCAAGATTTTAAACTTAAACTAAGCATGTTTATTTTGAAAATTGACAACTGAAAAGTGGAAGCTGCTTTTTTGCGGTTTCCATATTTTGTTTTTAATTTTTAGAAAAACTTATTATAAAGAACAAAAAAGACAATAATGAATGATAAATATTCAATTTTTAATCTATTGGGGGTTCAATTCTTGGTCCCCCAGTGTTTTTTCCTTGTTCACCACTGTACATTGAGACCGACTAAACATCTTGCATAATGATATTTATTTGCATAAGTTAGCAACAAATCTTTTTGTAATTTACATATGAATAGTATGCAAAAGTGAAAGCGTAGCAACTAAAAGAGATGGAGGAAGTGTTAAATAAATTTACATATGAATAGTATGCAAAAGTGAAAGTGTAGCAACTAAAAGAAATAGAGGAAGTGTTAAATAACAAGTAAACTGTATTGAATTGTTAACTACGTAAATTATAATTGGATTAAGAAAATTGCAACTTTTAACGAAAAGATGACGCTTTTTTAGCTAAAGCAACGACATGAATACTAATAATTTCTAATAAGCTCTACTAATGACAGGATTGAAAAGATATTCCTAATATAAACAATAGAAAATCTTGCGTGCATCGAGTGCACAATAATTTATTATAAGACTCTTTCACTTAGACTAAAAATGTCGCTTTTTAAGTCCATAGGGGTCACTTTGTAAGTAAAAAGGAGTTGCTTTTAGAGAAAAAAGCCGACTTTTACCTTAAAAGGGTCACTTCTATGGTGTGATTCCTTTAGGACGATAAATTTCCCCCATCTGAGGACAATTTATTGTACACCGGCCTCATTCTAAAATTTGTAAATGAACAAAAAAAGAGAAGAAAAATGGGAATAAAAAAAAGATATAGATAAAGAAAAGTTCGGGATCTACGAAAATAGTGCTAATAATTAAGAAAATTTGCAAACAAATGTAAAAGAAAAGTGAAAAAAAGATCGAATGACTAATACTCTGTTATGTTCAACTTATTTCAGAAAAAATAAGTTCAGATAAGATAAAATAAGTTAAATAAAACGGATTAACTATGTTAGACAACACAATAAACTAGGATGTAGTTCGATAAGATAAGATTAATTCGAGATAAGATAAGATAAATTCGACAAGATAAGATAAGTTATGATAAGATCAGATAAGATAAATTCATATAAAACAAAATAATTTCAGATAAGTTAAAATAATTTGAATTAAACAATGCCTAAGGAAGCATTAAAATGTGAATTAGCGTATGATGGAAAACGCATAATTGGTAACTTACGAAAATAGAGCTAAGGCGTTGAGTGGATGAAGGAGAAAGTGGTAACTAGGAGGATGCTTGAAAGTTTTTGAGCGTCACAAGTTACTACACACCGTCTTCTATAAATGGGCAGACTTGGCAAGGGACCACAGAAAATTAAATGAAATCACAGAATGACGAACTAAAGGATATATAATACGCTAGTTATGACTTAATTAGGGGAAAGAATCTTGTTGTTAGCCGTTTGGTAATGCCTAGGTTCTCATTATTCAGGCAGAGGATAAGACGGTTGACTGTGATGCTTTTATTATTATCAATTTGGTAAAGGATGTCTTTCAGTCGCTTTAGTGGAATAAATATTTTTATGGGTGCGATTAGTTGGACATATAGCTAGAGGTGTCAATTCAGTTCAACAGTTCAGTTATGGTTATAACCAAACAGTTCGATTAATATCGATTCGGTTTATGCAGGTTGGAATAATTAACAGTTCAGTTCAGTTAACAAACTTTTCAGTTAAGTTTAATTCAGTTTTTTTCCTTTCCATTTTCAGTTCAGTTCAGTTCAGTTGCAGTTTAAATTAGTTTTATCCAAACAGTTAAACCAACCAACGGTTGAATCCATAGCGATTCGATTGATATCGATTCGGTTTGTACCGAGTTGGAATAATTAACAGTTCGGTTCGGTTAACAAACTTTTCGGTTCGGTTTAATTCAGTTTTTTTCCTTTCCATTTTCAGTTCAGTTCAGTTCAGTTGCAGTTTAAATTAGTTTTATCCAAACAGTTAAACCAACCAACGGTTGAATCCATAACAGTTAAAATTTGTTGCGGTTATTTTCAGTTTCGCTTCGGTTAATTTCAGTTATTGACGAAAACCACATAACTTCGGCGATAATCGCATCGGTTCGGGTAGAAGCTAATCACACTCTTGTATTTGTTCGGGGAAAATTGAGCTTCATGTCGGGTTTTGGCCAGATGTTTTTTCGGGTCCGGTTAAAAATTAATGCAACAAATAAGTGTTGTCGGCACTTTCGCAATTGCCTCGAAAAAAATAGTTGTACTTCATAGAAACGTGTATGAAAGTGACATTGGTAAAAGTGTATTTTATTACTGATATATATGATTTGGAATAAGACAAATTTATATAAGTCGATATTCAAACTTTTAGTTGTATGCAAATCATATCATATTTGATTTAAAAAGGACGTCTCATATCAATATAAATTATTATAAACTTCCTCAAAAGACGAGTATACAATTGAAGATACATGAGTTAAGTTATTGAAGACGTCTCCATTTAAGTTATTGTTATGTTGAGTATACAATTACTTTACCGACTTAAGTTGATACATTCATCTAATCTAATATCAATTTCTTTCAGTTTGGCTAAGATACATGAGTTTCAAATTGAACACAACTTAATTTGAAACTCCTATAAGTTATGCTCCATTTAGATTCATCTAACAACTAAGTAAGAAACTTAGGGTATTACAATTCAGTTGCAACAGATGTAGAACAGTGTAACTCAGTAGATTGGTTCAACATAACAATGCTCCATTTAAGTTAATCGTCTCTAGGTTAACAACAACAACGATTACAATAATAATTATAACAACAACAACGATTACAACAACAACAACAACAACGATTACAATAATAATTATAACAACAACAACAACAACAACAACAACATAGTTTGTTATAACATATAGGGAGGTTTGTTAAATTATTATATCGTTTTGCATATTAACAAGATCTTAATTGACTAAATCTTATTGCTTATTAACCATCAAAAGATTGATCGTCTTTCATCTTTCGTGTTACGTGGTTCTTTATACAAGATAGGGCTCAATAATCGATGTTATTACACGGTTAACAATAATTCTAGCATCATTAGATTGATCGACTTTCATCATTGATGTTTTAGTTGTGGATCTTAAAAGATACTAAGATAGTAACATAGGACTTAGGAGTCTCGAGTCTATTTGATACCTTAACTGTGATCAAGATGATTCATAATCATATCAGTAGAGGATGAAACTATGAAAGTAGATCATAGTTAATACTAATCATATCAGTGGAGGATCAAAGTAGATCATAGTTAATACTAATCATATCAGTAGAGGATGAAAGTAGATCATAGTTTATACCAAATACTAGTCATATCCTAATGGAGAGCGACACGTGGCACCGTTCCTTATTTAGGAACGCCTTTTAATATATTAGTATAGATAAAACAAGTTCACTATTTACATAAAATGCGAGTATAATAAAACAATCTGATCATTAAATTTTATTGTATTAGGATAATAATAATAACAACACCAACAACTATCAATATCATACAATGAAGTTGTTATCTAAGGTACAATCCACAAGGGTCTCTTTAGTGCCAAATCGACCGGTCGGATGAAAAAAAATCTACGACCCAAATGACTTATAAGAGGATACACGGATCAACAAAGATAGACCGTCCGATTACAACCTTGCAAGCAGATCCAACGACTACCATCAACTCCATCCTTTTCCCTCCTACCAACTTCTCTCTTAATTCCCGCTCCCACAAAAAAGAAAAACCCTCCGAAACCCTAACTATTTAATTCCTCTCTATTACAACCTCCCTTAGCTAGCTCCTCTTCCTCCTCTGAAATCTTTAACATTCATCCTTTTCCATCTTTCAATCCCGTAAATTTTTCCGGCATTAGTATCGAACTCGGCGCCGGCTTCGCTAATCCTAGTGATTAGGTATCAATTTCTTCTCTTTTAACTTTTGTTGAGTTTTGTTTTTGTGAAGTTTAGAACTTTTTTTTTCTCTCTGGGATTTTCTTTTGTGCCGAATTAGGTTGTTGACATTTAAATGTGTTTGTCTAATTTTGTTGAATGTGATTGTGGTAGATTTGTTTGGGGGGTTTTACATACTGGTTTGAATTGGATGGATGGTTGCTTGTAATATTTTTCTCTGATTTTGTTGGATTTGTGTAATGTTGGAAGCCTTTATATTATTTTTTACTTTTTTGGGATATTTTTTGGCTGATTTGTCTTGTTTTGCTTGATGTTTCTTGTTGTGGTGTTTGATGTTTTCATTTCTTGAATTTAATTTATGTATATTTAAACTCAGTAATTGATCGGAGTTAATTGATAGATTCTGACATAATTTCCCCTTCCCTTCAAACTCTGTTACCTCTTCAATGAATACTTTCCTTTGCTTTGATTATTTCATGTTAAAATAGAGCTTGTTGTGAGTAAAAAAAAATCACCCGTCTTTTATTAAGTTTTCATTGATTATTTTATGGTGGGTAAGTTATATTTTTCATTTTATGAATTGTAGTATTACTATAGATTTCTTTTGTAGATAATTAAGATTGTCCATATTTTGGGTTTTACGGAACTTTTTTTTTTTTTGTGGATAGAATATAGATAAATTTACCGAACTTTTTGATTTTCTATAGTGGGTGTGTTTTATTTGAATCTTTTATGTAATGTAATATATTCAATTTGGTATTTTTGAGATAATTTTGGTTTGAATTTGCATTTATGGTGTGATTTGGTGTTTTTAAAGGATACCCGTCTTGTTTAATTGTCTTAATTTAATGTACTTTTTTCAAAAAAAAGTGAGATCTACAATTTTTTGGTATCTACCAGTATATAAGATTAACACAATTTCTTTGTTTTTTTGTTCTTTTTTTTATTATTTATTGGTTAACTTTTAAGTGATATTATTCATGTTAAGTTGTTAACTCAGTGAACAAATGCACATCTTGTTGTTTTATTTACGTAATTATCATAATCACATCAACTTTCTCTCTCCTGTTGAAATAAGTTCAATAATTTCCTCTTTATTATAATTATAATAATTTCTTTAATTGGGTTTTGTTGGGGGTAGGAAAGGTTAGATTTTGATTGCAAAATTACTAAATACTGGTTTTAATATGAAGTTCATGATTTAGCTGTCATTTTATCTTGAATGAGTTGATTTACCGTTTGGTGATGAATATCTGGCCCTTTGTATTTTGTTATTGTAAAATTATTTGATTTTTGTTATGCTTTGATTGCAATAGTATAACTTCATTTTTTCTTTGTTTTTTGAGTTACTAATTATTTCTTTTCTTAGTTTGGAAGCCAAATAGCAAACCATGTAGCAAGAAGATATTCTTTTGAAGCTTTGGAGTTGTTTTTAGTTTGAAGAATACTCCTTTTGTAATTATGTTGTAATTGATTGAATTTTAATTTTTTGAATAGGTAGTATCTACTTGTAAATTTTGAATAATGTGACTTTTGAATTTTAATAAATAAATGTCTATTGATGTTACCTATTATTATTGCAATATATTCACATCTTTCAAGTTATATGTTATTTGTTAGAAAATTCCTCGTTCAACTTATAAGTGAGTAACTAGTTTTTAGGCCTGACCTACGGCCCGATAATTATATCTTTCATTTATTAATATTATACTTTGAAAGGATTACATCAAGTATCATTTGGTTTAGTGGTTAAGACTTTAGTATACATGTATGTGATCACGGGGTTAAATCTTATACAAAGCATTTCTATTATTTTATTGTACATGGATTAAATGGAGTTAAACACTCAAAGGGAAGCGTCACATGGTGTCGTTTTTCTTGTTTAGGGACGCCTTTTAATATAAATGTAAATTCAGTTTGGAGAATAAAATTAGTGAACTTGACATAGCTGAAAATTATCAAGAAATTAAGTTATATGTCATAAATTCAATTACTAATAAAACATTATCATGATAAAATTTGTATGTGAATTGGTGTACTATCATGAATTTGGATAATATGTGAATTCGGTTCACGTACGATTAAAAATCGATTTAAAACAGTTTCGGTTTAAATCGGTTTCGGTTCGATTTCGATTTCGGTTTGAATCGGTTCGATTGATTCGATTATATATTCGGTTCGGTTCGGTTCAGTTGATCGATCAACTTTTCAGTTTTTCACAGTTATTTTCAATTACGGTTTGTTTCAGTTCAGTTGCAGTTTAGTTTTGGTTTTTCATTTTCAGTTTATTTCAGTTTCAGTTCAGCATTTCTCAGTTGATTTCAGTTACAATTACTCCGAGTTCAGTTTAATCCAGTTCAAATTTCAATTGTTTCAGTTCAACCAGCAGTTAATTAACCAAACTGACAGCTCTACATATAGCTAACATATTACATATGCCATTGTCCAACTAGTTGGATTAATTTAGCTATATAGGCCTGTTAGTTGATTAATATAAGAATATCCAATTATTTTTTAGGGGAGAATATCCATTTAGATTATATATGTTGCTTCTAGTATTATTCCATTGCAGTGGAGGAAAAGTAGGTTCGACTCTGAAAAGACGAGTAACCTTAAGGAGATGGCTTTCCTAATTACTTTCAATTTTTAATCTCTCCCAAAATCTTTGCTCCATTGTCTGTATTTATGGTTTTGATACACCTATTAATTTTATTATTAGATTCTATCATTAATATTTTGTGAAAAGTTAATATTTTGCAAATACATATTGATACGAATATTGTAAGATACTGCATGATACTATTTTCTTACATACTTCCTTCTTCCCATATTAATCAATACAGATTCTAAGGGCCTTTGAGTCAATAGTATGAACTCCTATCTCCCACATGGGATATCGAGGTTCAAATCTTGATAGAAGTAAATTTCAATGTTGTGGAGGGGGGGGGGGGGAAGGAAAGGGAGGGGGGGAGGGGGAGGGGTTGGGGGCATGTTGGGTGCTTTGGGTGAGTGACCCTGTGCGAGGGTAGTGCAGAGAAAATTCTTCTTACAATGATTTTCCTGAAAGGGGGCTCCAAAAAAAATATTAATCAATACAGTTTGACTTCACACATGCCAATATGCACAACTTTGACCTATAATATATTTTATTATCGATTATTTAACAGAGTTATAGAATGTTGATATTTTGTTATATATACAATAACACAAATCCAACAATATCTTATAACTAATATCTATTTTTATATATTATTAGAAATATACGGTCAAGATAGGTTATATAACAGTGCATACGTATCCAATAAATGCATAGAGGGAGTATCCATTAGTGGGATAAAGTTTAGTGTCAAATATAATAAACTTTGCTCTCTAAACAACAAATAAAGCAAATATTTTTCCACTCAAAAAAAAATAAAGCATATATTTTGGAGATGGGGGATTATCTCTTCGTAGATCATAATGTTTCAAATTTTTAACGGCTACCTTGCTCTTCCATATTGATGCGGAATAGGATTGTCTCTTCATGGTTGTACATTTTATACTAGGGAAACAAAAATTTCTTAATTTTACTAATCAACTCGGTTTTATTATTGCTTTCATATATTTGAAGGAATTAAATTATTTTTCTCTAGAATCTGTAGAGGTTTAGACTATTAAATTCCTTAAGTTATAAAAGAGAAAATTGGAAAACCTGCTTGAAATGAAATTAAATACTATGTACTTCGGACGAGCAGGCCCGCCATCCACCAAGAAGTCAAGAACCCACTTTCCAGCAAGGGCTACAACCTAGCTATGCTTCTTTTCCTACCACTCTCTCTATCTTTTTTCACTTGTTATATTTTCCATAAATAAATGTCTATTTTTACCCTCAATATACGCTTTATTTCCACTAGTAAATGCTAGCTTAAAATTATCTCTTCCCCTAATTCATGTGGTTAACCAAAAATAGTCAATTTAAGTATATAAATAGTATAATAAATAAACTGACTAGTTGAACTATAAATTAGTAGAAGCATTATGTGGATCCCGGCTTCGGTGGCTTTTGCGTTTGGCGTTAGGTTTGGACAGTAGGATATGAGTGAGTACTGAGTAGTGGATAGAACTTCACTTTTATAAGGATATGTTTGAACGAAAGGTACTGATCGAGATAAGATGATGTTATTTATACATTAAACAAATGATATTCCGTACGCTGATGACTGTATCTTCATGTAAAGAAGTCTTTCAAAACATATGAGTTATGTATCTGTTAAACAACTTTATAATTAATATAAAGGTGCATTTTTATTATATAAAAAAGTTTTGATCAAGTAGATATAAATATTCTCTTATATGTTTTCAATGTAGCTGATATATAAATATTTTTACTAAACTAAAAAGTTTTCGTGCATTATGTACGGGTCCAAAACCTAGTTATTTAATACAACAAGATTCTATTTTGGGAAAATAAATAGGAAAAATTGATAGGAACAGTCCCAACTATGGGCATTTCGCCATTTTCAGTCCCAACTAAGGATTATTTTTGAGCGGTCCCAACTATGCATCATTTTTGCTAAAATTGGTCCCAACTGACTGGTTACCTGTTTAACGGGTTAAAAAAAATTTAAGTAAGTTTCCTCCTTCCTTCTTCTCTCTCCTATCTCCTTCATTAAAACAGCTATGGAAGCTTCGAAATCCCACCCCCTCCCACCCACCTCCCCTCCCACCCCTCCCCCTCCCCCTCCCCCTCCCGGCAACGAGTCCTCCTCCTTTCTCTCTCCTCATTAATTTTCCCCACGTCCTCTGTTAAAGCCATTTAATCAAATCCCATCAATTTAATTACTCAATTAAAAATCCATAGAATGAACAGGAAGAAGCTAGAGCATGACTCTACTACTACTTCTACTCTCTCACTCTAATTCTTCTTCTTCTTCTGATAATTCTCAAATTAGGAATTATCAATTCATGGGGTGTGGCGCCTCAAAACCTGAAGATAATCTTCCATTAGTGAATTTTGTTAGAGAGAGAATTTGAATTTGAGTTTAGATGATGATGATCATGATCATGGTCATGATCATCATCATGGTGATTCTGGGCATCTTGATATTGAGGAAGAAGATGAAGAAAGGAGAGAGAAGTGAAGAAATCGTCTCCATAACCTGGGATTTCTTACATTCTTGATTCTGAGTTTTCTGGTAGTAGTAATTTTATGAATTACCCTTATGATTCTTATGCTACTAATTACCCTGTTGATTCTGAGCTTCAGACCAGCCTCATGAGAGGCATGATTTTGTAGACTCTGAGCTAAGAAGTGGGTAATTGACTAATTGCTAGTGATTAGGGCCGATGAAATTTTGTCGGGATTGACTGAACCTCGAGGAGAGAGAAATTGGGGCAAAAACTCCGACACCAGCAAGTACATGGTGGAGGGAGGAGTGAGAAAGAGGTGGAGGGAGGAAGAAGAAAAAGGTTGTGGTGAAAAAAAAAAAAAACGTATTTTACCTGTTGTAGCAGGTCAATGACCTGCTGGGACCAATTTTGGCAAAAATGATGCATAGTTGGGACCACTCAGAAATAATCCTTAGTTGGGACTGAAAATGGCGGAACGCCCATAGTTGGGACTGTTCCTATCAATTTTTCCAAATAAATAAGGATAGATACTTGAGATAGAGATAATTATATAAGATTTTTTAGTTTGTTTAATTTAGATTTTGAAATGGAAATCTTTTGCATAATGATATCTTATATAGGATTTTTGATACTTTTAGCCTTTGCCTTGTGGCATAGGTTAGAAAAATCCATGTTTTTTTTACGTTTCCTAAAACAAAAATAGCTTTTGGTGCACTTTTGTCATGCTTTTTAAAATTTTAAGCCTTGCCTTGGTTATCCGTAAAGTGAATTGTAATAATTAAAAACAAACTGAGTTATAGTATATACTTTCTCAGTTTTTTATATACTTTTTATATTTTGAAATAAGTGAAATACTTTTCTTTATGTGAGAGTTTTTATGAGAATTGTTTCACTTATTTCTGAAATGGGGAAGTATATATCTTTATATAATATGAAAGTATTTTGTTTTATATAAACTGTTGTACGCATGTGCATAATTGTATAAATTTCAAAGCATTATTGAAATGTGATGATAGAGACTCTTAATTTGGATTGTTTTGAAATTACAGAGGCCCTCCTGATGCCTCTTCCCAAAAAATTTGTATTCATTGTAAATTCGTTTTCTTCATTCAATATAGAATAGTATCTTTAATAATTTACCGATCTATATAAACGATTAAAATCCACGTGATTGGCAAAACAAAAGGAAATCTATGCTAGATGAGCCTAGATCCCACAAATAACTTTCTTAGCTACGCCATGATAAGATATATAAACTAAATTGAACTAAACTTTGTCGTACAATTATTGAACTAGGGCTTTTGTCCGAATTTGTTCAAGTCTATATAGGATTCCTCTCCAAACAAATGTCAGTATATAATTATTATTGTTGATACATAATTGCTTCATATAAGTAACGAAAAGTTTTGGTTGAAACTGTTCAAGGCAAACAATAACTGAGACGACTCAACCACACATTCCATTTTCTTGAGAATTACTCATTATTTTAAGGGAAAAGCTATATGCAGCCCTTAGGGTTGCATATAAAAAGCTAAAAATGGAAATAAGTTGCATTAATTGATCATTTATTGCATCGGTTCATGCATAATTTTTCTATAAATTCACAACTTATTTCCATTTTAAGTAGTGTATTTATATTTTATATGCAACCCAAAGACTGCATATAGCATAACCCTTATTTTAATGACTAAGACTAGTGATGCTAAGACGATTTGTATAATTATATGCGCTTTCGATCACTCCTTGATAAACTGACAACTACTTTCGACCACTCTTTGATACACTGAGAGTTGTCTCCTTGTGTCTTATAAAGTCTATAGGATAATAATTTCCCAAAAAAAAAAAAAATTTATATTTGTGTAACTGTAGTACCCTATATTTCAAATAAGACATCAAAATATTATGTAATGTTATTTTGTGAAGAATTATACAATACGATAACGAAAAACTTTGTGATATAATGTTTAGGAAAGTTCTGATTTAACTATTTTAATTTGATTGTTTTATGAGTAGATAGTTTTGATCTTTATAAGGGTCAAATGAGAAATTTATATAATAATGAGAATGATACGAAGGATTTTTTATTGCAAAATTTTTTTGTATGAATGTGCATAATTTCTATACAGTTTTTGCAATTTTTATCACATGAATTTTTATTTGAATAAAACGTGCATTTTTTAAAAACAAAAAATACTTTAGCTTGAAAAAATAAATAAAGATATGCATATTCAATATATCAAGAATATATGCATATGTATATATCCTTTTCATCCTTCTCATTTTAAGACTTTTTTTTTTGTTGGATACATGAATTCTCTTATCGTGAGAACCCCTTTAAAATAAGAAAAAAATTAATTCAAGCGAGCAAAAAGTCCTTAAAACGAGGGAATAAAACCTAAAATGAGTAAAAAAGTCAATGACGAAAACATAAAATGAGCACAAATATAAAAAAAAAGCTATAATACTATAAAAAAGAGAATAATTTTTACAATTTTCACCATAAAGGTGGTTCTCATATGATCATATACATATATAAGAACATAATTTAAAATAGCAAATAACGTAACGAGCCCGCTAACGGATATCCCGAGGCGTTAGATAAGAATTATCATTTTGTATATAGTTATCTAATTAATTATAATTAACATTGGTTCTTTTAACAATTTTCTAACGAATAGTTTTTACCTATAGTTACCTTTGTAATTCTGGTTATCCTTCTCATCAATAATATTATTCTCTCTCTACATTTTTACAATTTTCACCATAAAGGTGGTTCTCATATGATCATATACATATATAAGAACATAATTTAAAATAGCAAATAACGTAACGAGCCCGCTAACGGATATCCCGAGGCGTTAGATAAGAATTACCATTTTGTATATAGTTATCTAATTAATTATTATTAACATTGGTACTTTTAACAATTTTTCTAACGAATAGTTTTTACATATAGTTACCTCTGTAATTCTGGTTATCCTTCTCATCAATAATATTATTCTCTCTCTACCCGTGGACGTAGCCAACACTCCGTTGGTGAACCACGTTAAGTCTGTGTGTGGTTATTCTTTGTTTTGCATTCAATATTTGTTCTTTCTCACATCTGTCACGACAAATTGGTATCAAGAGCTTTGTGTTCGATCCGGGTGAGAAAGATGTATGGGATGAATGTGAAAATTGATAAATTCAGTGGGAGAAACAGTTTCAGTCTGTGGCAAATTAAGATGCGGGCTTTACTGAAGCAACACGGGTAGAAGTCATCGGATTCAGAAACCGCTGAGATAGCCGTTCTGGAGGAGAAGGCACATTCAACGATTATGTTGTGTCTTTCTGACGACATAATTACTGAGGTTGCGGAGCAGGAAACCGCCGCCGGTCTGTGGTTGAAGTTGGAGAGTTTGTATATGACTAAATCTCTAACCAACAAGTTACTTTTGAAGCAACGTCTGTTCAGCCTGCGTATGCAGGAAGTAGGGGTGTGCATTGTCGGATATCGGATCCGATCCGATCCGAAATTTCGAATATCCAAATTTTTGGATAGCAAAAATCCGATCCGAACCCAATCCGAAAATTTTGGATATCCGGACATTTCGGATCGGATCGGATCCGATATCCGAAAATTGATCCGACTCTTTATTTTAATCTGTTCCGAACTCCAAAGCCCACTGATACAGTGATACACCTATCACCTGCTAGTGATGGGCGCCCACATTACATACATAATAATGTAATATTGCAATTTAGTGTGCTGGCAGTGGCAACCTACAATCTACATTACATACATAATTTATAAGTGGCTGCTGTTGGGCCATTTGGCAGCTTGCTGCCATACATTATTCTCTTCCACAGTTTAGTGCACTGGAAAGGAGTAAGGAGTAAACTGCCCTAAGCGTGAGTTGCATATTTTAGTTTTTTTAAAAAATATTAAATTCGGATTTTTTGGGTATCCGAAATGGAAAAAAATCCGATCCGTATCCGATCAAATATTCGATTTTTTTCGGATATCCGATCCGAAATATCCGAAAACAAAAACCGGATCAGATATCTAAAATTTCGGATCGGATCATCGGATAATTGGATCGGATCGCTCGGATCGGATTTTTTTGCACACCCTTAGCAGGAAGGTATGTCTCTGAGGAACCATCTAGATAAATGGAATACTATCTTGCTAGATCTTCGTAATATTGATGTTAAAGTAGATGATGAGGATGCTGCTTTAAGTCTGTTAGTATCTTTGTCCTTATAATATGAGAATTTTGTGGATTCTTTTATTGTTGGGAAAGATAGTCTGTCATTAGAAGAAGTAAGATATGCTCTTTATATAAGAGAAGTCCGTCATCAGGCATCTGGTTCTAGTACAGAAAATCAGACATCTGGATTAGTTGTTACTGGGGGAAAGGGACAGGGAAAATCTGGTAAAAAGAAATCGAACCATAAAAATTCGAATTCTAAGGGTCCTAAACCTAATAATGTCTGTAATTACTGTAAAGAAAAGAGGCATTGGAAAAATGAATGTCCTAAGAAAAAGAAGCAGTAGGACAAGAATGAAGGTTCTCCTGCTCTGGCAGAAAACTGATGGTAATTCTGAGGAAGATCTGGCCCTAGTTGTTAATAACCAGTCACATTATAGGGATGTGTGGGTTCTTGATTCTGGGGCATCGTATCATATTAGTCCCCGCAGGGAGTGGTTTTCAACTTATGAGCGAGATAGATGGGGGCGATGTTTCTATGGCCAACAACTTGCCCTTTGCAAAGTATTTGGAATAGGCTCTATCGGATTGAGGACTCATGATGGTACATTACGTACCTTGAACGAAGTTAGGCATGTTCCACTCGATGATAAAGAATCGATATCTTTGAGTCTTCTTGACGGTAGAGGTTTCGATTTTCAAGGTGAAGGTGGAGTTATGAGTGTCTGCAAGGGTTCGAAGGTAGTTCTGAAAGGTATTAAAAATGGTACTTTGTATTTTCTTCAAGGTTCTACTGTGACAGGTTCTGCTGCTGTTGCATCATTTGAGGTTCCCAAGGAGGATATGACCAAGTTGTGGCATAGGAGACTTGGACATATGGGTGAAAAGGGATGCAAATTATGTAGAAAAGGGATCTTCTGTGTGGGCACAAGGTGCAGGACCTAGAGTTCCTAAGACGATTCCAAATAGAAAAACTTCAATCATTTCAATTCGTTTGAAAAAAAAAAAAAGAAAACTCTATCCTTAAGCTTCGCATAAGCGACTTCATACGTCTGTGAGCACTGTGTGTTTGGGAAGCTTCATCGCAGCAAGTGTCCAAAGGCTGTGCATACTACAAAGTGCACACTTGATTATATTCACTCTGATTGTTGGGGTCCTTCCCGAGTTGAGTCTATTGGAGGTCACATGTATTTTGTGTCGATGATCGATGATTATTCAAGGATGATTTGGGTAATTATGATGAAGCATAAAAGTGAGGCATTCATGAACTTCAAGCAGTGGAAGGCTTTGATGGAAAATCAAGCTGGAAGGAAGATCAAAAGACTGCAAACTGATAATGGTCTGGAATTCTGTTGGTCTGAGTTTAATGAGTTCTGCAAGAATGAAGGGATTGCACGCCATCATACTCTAAGGAATACTCCACAACAGAACGGGGTAGCAGAACGCATGAATCAGACACTGTTGGAGAGAGCGAGGTGCATGCTCTCTAATGCTGGGTTACCTAGAAGATTTTGGGCAGAAGCTGTAAGTACAACTTGCTATCTGATCAACCGTGGACCTCACACTGGTATTGATTGTAAAACACCTTATGAGGTGTGGTCTGGTAAGCCTGAAGATTATTCTTTGTTGAGAGTTTTTGGTTACTGTTTATTATCATGTAAGTGAGGGTAAATTGGAACCTAGAGCTAAGAAGGGTGTATTTGTGGGTTTTGGGAGTGGAGTTAAGGGCTATAAAATCTGGTCACCTTCTGAGAGTCGAGTTATACTTAGTAGAAGTGTAATATTTGATGAAAATTATATGCTTAACCCCACTGTGAAGTCCATGGTGGTGTCTGTTGGTAGTAATGTTGATAAACAGGTGGAGCTGCAAGTCACTCATGATGAGAGTGAATCACAACACCAAGGTGGAGAAGATCAACATGGTGCTACTGAACCTGAGTCTTCTAGGCAACAATATGTCTCATCTGAAGCACATCGAACTAGTATAGCTCTTGATAGAGCTAGAAGAGTTGGTGTGGGATCTCCTAGGAGGTATGGTATTGAGGATATGGTTGCTTATATGCACTGCAGGTTGCGGAGGAGGTGGAGGTAGATACTCATGAACCATCCACCTACAGAGAAGCTGTCTCAGGTAATGAGTCTGCTCAATGGCTCGCTGCTATGGGAGATGAAATGGAGTATCTGGATAAGAATCAGACTTGGGAGCTAGTCAAACGTCCTAAGGAGAGGAAAATTGTAACCTGCAAGTGGGTTTTCAAGAAGAAGGAAGGGACCTCACCTTCTGAAGGGGTCAAGTATAAAGCTCGGGTTGTGGCAAGAGGGTTCACTCAAAGGGAAAGGGTTGACTATAATGAGATTTTCTCACCAGTGGTCAGACACACTTCCATCAGGGTGCTACTAGCAATAGTTGCACATCAGGATCTTGAACTTGAGTAACTAGATGTGAAAATAGTTTTCCTACATGAGGAGTTGGAAGAAGAGATTTATATGACCCAACCAGATGGGTTCCAAGTTCCTGATAAAGAAGACTATGTTTGCAGACTGAAGAATGTATGGGCTAAAGCAGTCTCCTAGGCAGTGGTATAAACGGTTTGACAGCTATATGATTGAATTGGGCTACAACAGGAGTCTGTATGATTGTTGTGTGTATCACAACAAGCTGGATGATGAATCATGAATTTATTTGGTCCTGTATGTAGATGATATGCTCATAGCTGCAAAGTCCAAGTCTGATATTCAGAGTTTGAAGGGTCTTCTCAGTGGTGAGTTTGAGATGAAGGATTTGTGTGCTGCGAAAAAGATTTTGGGGATGGAGATTTATAGGGAAAGAGATCAGAGGATGCTTTTCTTGTCACAGAAAGGCTACATTCAGAAGATTTTGTCAAGGTTTGGCATGTCCACAGCTAAGCCTATAGATACTCCAAGTGCCTCCAATAATCATTTGTCCGTTGCTTTTGCACCCAAGTCTGGCCGAGGAGAAGGAGTACATGAGTCGGGTTCCCTATGCTAGTGCGGTATGGAGTCCGATGTATGCTATGGTCTCGCACTAGGCCGAATCTTGCACATGCGATCGAGTGTTGTTAGTAGGTTCACGGGTGATCCTGGTAAGGAGCATTGGCAGGCAGTCAAGAGGATTTTTCGTTACATTCGAGGTACGTCTGATGTTGGTCTCATTTATGGGAATGATACTCAGTGTTTAGTTACTAGTTATTCGATTCGATTATTCTGGAGATGTAGACAGTAGAAGGGTCTTTGCTGGGTTATGTATTTACTCTTGGTGGCTCTGTTGTTAGTTGGAAGACAACTTTGCGGCTACGATTACTTTGTCTACTAATGAGGCAGTATATGGCATTGACAGCGAATGCTAAAGAGGGAATATGGTTAAAGGGGCTAGTCAGTGATCTTGGTTTGCATCACGATCAGGCCATTGTGTATTGTGACAGTTTAAGTGCAATATGCTTAGCCAAGGATCAAGTCCATCATGAGAGGACTAAGCACATTGATGTGAGATATCATTTTCTGAGGAGTGAGAAGAGGGTTAAGGTGAAGAAAGTAGGTACTGCTGATAATCTTGTTGATATGTTCACCAAACCTGTTCCACAGAGTAAGTTTCGACATTGTTTGAACTTGCTCAATGTTCGTGATTGTTAATTGCCCTTTGGGGCAAGTCTGGGGCCTTTAGGGGCTAATCTGATGTCCTTAAGGGACAAATCTGGTCTGGTTGTCGTTTGGGGCAAATCTGGTTGCAGAGAGAATCTGGTTCACTATCAGAGGATTCAAGTCAAGGTGGAGATTTGTAGGAATATGTGCCTTGAATCTGGTTAGAAGGGGTGTTCGTCTGCTAGCCTGACCGGATCGGGCAGGCTTGCCCTACCGGGCGGGGTCAGCGTCTCAGCAGGTGCTCAAGGAGCAGGCCGCCCAATCGGACGTCGTAGCGAATTACGACTCGGGCGATGGCCTCCCAATCTGGCGCGAGACAAATTATGGTTGGACGCGGAAACGCGTTTTCGGATTTGCTTATAAATAGGTTTTAAACCTAGTTTATTTAATTGACGATTAAGTCATTAATCACCTCTGTAATTCTGGTTATTCTGCTCATCAATAATATTATTCTCTCTCTGCCCGTGGACGTAGCCAACACTCCGTTGGTGAACCACGTTAAATTTGTGTGTGGTTATTTTTTGTTTTGCATTCAATATTTGTTCTTTCTCGCTCACATCTGTCATAACAGGATATTTTCACCGCCACTGAAGCTCCTTCTTTCTGACACCACCACGCACCACCACTTTCTCTCTCTATAATTCCTACCATCGAACTTAAACCTATTCCTTTTCTTCTTTGGGTAGAAAAAGGAAAAACCTATTGATTTTCTATTCTAAGTAAAAGGTATTTTATCTTTAAAAAGTATTATTTTAAGACTAAGATTAATATAGGTAAGATATATTAGTGTTATCTAATGTCCGGGAATACCCGTTAGCATTTGCCTAATAATAATAATTAAAATAATAATAATAATAATAATAATAATAATAATAATAATAATAATAATAGAAGTAGGAGCACAAAACTAGTACTCATGTGTGGCATTAAAGATATAATCCAAACGAAAGACACAACATCATATCATTATTTTATTCCACTACATTGACAAAGCATGCATGCTGGTACAACATCACATTACATAAGTATTTAAAGAAAACGATGATGGTTGATGCATGGAAGCCTCATTATTGTCAAACCAGATCCCCGCAAGTACCTCGAGTGTAACACACAATATCTGGGCAACACTTAAGATAGTCATTGCAGATCTCGCCTCTTTTTTGGCAGCGCTGAGGTCGATTGACAACCCCCTCAAGCATGATGTTAGAGAGGGGAATCTCATACGAGATGATGGTTGCCGTAAGCGGAGTACGACGCGCCGCCAATGATGGCTGAGCTATGGTGCCTATCACCACAATGGCAACCATGAGTAGCACATTCATGTTCTTGCCCATCTCTTTGAATCTTAAATATAGCTGATTTTCTCTCTTATGCGGGGTGTGTAATATGTATGTATGCGTTGGTGTAAGTGACAGAATATGAGAGTCCCCATTTTATAGCCGTCTCCACTTGTTTGAATGTGATTTTTTTTCCTCAATCTCTGCTGGAGAGCTCAATATAATAGTCAACTAAATTACTGTTTCCTAACCACTAAGGATAAGCATGAAACAACAGCAAAGACAATTTTTATGCTAATCTAGGACCAGCAATTAATACTCCACGTGTCCTCCTAAACAAAGATAAATGATACTGCACGTCTCTTCCTAAACCAAGAAAGATGTGAGAGTGTGAGACAACAATTGAAAAGGTTCTCTAGTCTCGATACAAACGTCATTCACGTTGTATTATCTAGAAAGGACAACGACTTTATCTTGGTTCAGGCCCAATTACTCCATCTCCCAAAAAAAAAAATTTTTTTTGACACGACAAAAATATCTATCTATACTATATATTAAAAGGCCTTCCTGAATAAGGAACGGTGTGACGTGACACTCTCCCTAAGGGCATTTTACTCCATGTAATAGACATACAATAAAAAAGTTATATATTGCATAGTATAGAGTTCGATCCCGTGACTTCAAGTTTATATACTACAGTCTTAACCACTAGACTAAGTGTTATTTAGTGTTATCATTTTAAAGTATAATATTAATAAATGAAAATTATGATTATCCGGGGCATAACCCGGGCCTAAAAACTAGTTTAATTATCTAAACACATGTTGAGATATTAAGATGACAAATTGGAGTATAAGTATTTTATTAAATGTTAAAAGATAGTTGTGATATAATAATTATTGGACCATATTAAAAAATAAAGGTAATCCAACTAATTTAGGAAAAAAAAATGTATTCAAACTATTATAAGACAAAGAGAGTAGTTGAGAAACTCCAAACATATAAACATATAACCGGGTGAGTCTAATACACAGCAACAAAAATTACATTTTTTATTGGTATTCAAAATAATTCATTTTAATTAAGTGTTGAAAAGTATATGAGTAGATACTAAGAATTGACTATATATCCAGTATCAAAAAGTATTCTAATGGCTGCGGAAACGCAGCCCTTCAAACTGTATGAAGGGCTGCGTTTTCTGGGATAACCACAACCCTTCACATCCCGCCCAAGCCTTTAGTTTTGCGCGCAACACACAGTACACACATATCCCAAATTTCCCTCGCTAGCTCGCTCCCTTGGAAAAAATTTCCCCTACCCCTCTCCCTCACACTCACTCGCACAACCTTAACACCGGAGCACCGACACATCGCCTGAGCACCGACCCATCGTCGGAGCACCGTCATTGACGCACTGACGCCGGAAACATTGCCTGAGCAACGCACCATCGCCTGGGCTTCTTCTTCTCTTCTCTCAGCGCACCTTGACGCCACCACCACCACCACTACTGCATTGTCGATAATTCCCCTCTCACTCTCTCTCCTCTTTTTCATTTCTCGAATTAATTTGTTTCATTTCATTTCTCTTCTATTTTGTGTTATAAAATGTGATTGTAGGGGGTGGGGGAGGGCTTGGGGAGGGTGTGTAGGGGGTCGGGAGTCTTTGGGCGAAGAGGTGGGGGAGGGCGAGGGGATCTTGGGCGAGGTGGGGGGAGAGCGAGGGGGATCTTTGGGTAGGGGGGTGGGGAGGGGCGCGGCGGGTGGGGAGGGTTGGGGAGAGGCCGGGCTAGGGTGGGGGAGGGCTAGGGAGGGGGCGGCGGGTGGGGGAGGTTTGTGTAGTGTATGTATATTTCTTGATATGAGATTGTATGAAAACGCAATGTAATTTAGCTATGAAATCTACATGTTGTTTGAATCGTCATCATATGCCTACATACCCGTTCAAGACTTACTCATTAGGAGTAAGTCTTGAATAGTCCCCGATTTGGGACTGCTCTTGGACGTTTGATCTCACTTAGGTGGTGAATGTGTGTCTTCTTTTCAATTCTGAGGAAATTCTTGGCTTATCGTTTATCTACATTAATCTCTGGGTACATATGTATATAAGCAATTATCTACATTGTGTACTTGGAGAACTGTAGGGAAATGCTGCCGGATTTTCCCTAGAATTGAAAAGTTGGCATATATTCACTAGTGAGATTAGACGTCCAAGGATGGGTTAGGTTGGAGTGATAAGGACCTTCGGCTGCATGCATACATTTGAACATGTCACTATCTTAGCTTGCTCTATACGTGTGTGATTTTAATATGTGAGTGTATGTACTTAAATAATGATTCATGCATTATAATGAATGGATGTGTTTAATTATTAGAGGTCTTCTTGAATGAGATGGATCGTACTTGGATGTATGGTAGTCGTGAATCGATTGAGTTTGTGAAAGGGGTCTCGGAATTATGTACATCTGCATTACAATATCAAACATCCTCTGGAGCAATCGACTTTTATTGTCCTTGTGTCGATTGTAGAAATGTGAGCAAGGTTAATAGTATACATTTGGTTAGGGAGCATGTCTTTCGCCGTGGGTTTAGGCCTCAATACCACGTATGGGTTAGGCATGGTGAGCAGGGGAAGTATATAGGAAGCTCTAGAGTAATGAACGATGTATGTGAAAAAAAGAAGGATGATGAGTTCGGGGATGAGAATTGGGATGATGAGTTTGCAGATGATGATAGGGATCGGGTAGACGAGATGATACACGAGGTTGAAGATCAGTCGTGTAAACGACCTCGTATTTTTGAGTCTATGTCTGAGGCTGCTGAAAAGCCGTTGTATCCAGGTTGTACAAAGTACACCAAACTTTCCGCGGTGATAACTGATATGCCCAAGTTATCCGATCTTTTTGTGGTATTTTAGGTACACTTTGCTAAGGGATTTATTCATAATGGTTAATGTTTGCATATAAATCGACCTTAGCGGAAGTTCGGAATTTTGTATTTATTGTTGTTAAAGTTGTAAGTTTCGAGCTCTTGGAAGCATGAATGGTTGGAACAACTCCACAACATCGTCTCACCAACCAAACTCCACCGTGCGCCTAAGCTAAGCATCACCGCAAGCTCGCCAAGCCAAACCAAGCTCGGCGGCACGACAAAGAGCGAGGCACAACACCAAGGCCCGGCTTTGCCCGGCATCGCCCGCCAAGCATCACAAGTCCAAGGCACAAAGGCCATCGCCGGCCTACCAAACAAGCAAGACCACCCGGCCCGGCCGCGCGCTCGAAGCAAGCCTGCCCAGCACGGCAGGTCGCACCTCGCGAGCTAAGTCGCACCTCGCGAGATACATCGCACGGTGCGACTTCCTTGGCTTGCCCAACTCTTCAGCTCGTGTTGGAGGTAGTAGCTCATCGCACGGTGCGACCTGTACCGCACCTCGCGACCCCGAGGTCGGTGTAATTGTCGGCTGACTTTTGAGCTTTAGTATAAATACTAAGCTTGATTTTTGGACCTAGGGGGCAGCACACTTAAGGAGAGAGAATCTAAAACACTCCATTCTTCTCTTCTTATCTTCTCTTTTTAGTTTTCATTTTCTAGTTTAGTTTTCGTAGATTTCAATTATGGAATTGGCTTATGCTATGCCGATTGTAGCTTGAACTGTTCTTGAACAAGATTAATTTGAAGCTTCAAGCATTATTGTGAGATCTTTCCTCTCTATTTAGTTTCTTTGATTATGGTTTAATTTCTATGATTGTTTTCTATGGTTTTTGCATAATTATGCTAGGAACGTTACTAGTTTGATTGTGTAATTAATCTAATGCTAGATTTAAGAATAGAATCGGATTGTTTTATTCTTTTATCAATTGGTAGCAAACTAGGGAGTAACTTAGATGCAGATCGTCTTGGTTATTTCTTGGGGAAATTGAATCAACTGTTGAATGTTTATCGCTTGTATGACGTTAACAGTGCGTTGGTTCTCTCGTGTTTATTGCTGCTATTGGATTGAACTTAGACGCTATCGGACTAGGTTATCCTTTGGTTAGGGTTTTATAGTCACGCTGATCGTGCTATTCAACTAAGAATAAGGAGAGCACGAGATTAATTCTCAACAATAGATAATTATGGAAATAATTAGAGTGGAGGTTCAATGATCGATAATGAATTGAAGTGGATGTTAATCGGATTCAAGTTTTCCCATATTGATTTCTCATTTTATTTATATGCTAGTTAGTTGTAGTCTAATAACAACTCTTTGAAAACCCCCCTCGTTATTAGGTTACTCGACCGTTAGAGTCATCTAGGTACTAATTCACGCTGAATATGAAACTCGTCCCTGTTTCCCTGTGGATACGACCCCTACTTCCATTATACTAGTTTAGTGTAAAAGAGAGTAGGAGAAATTTTATCTTTGGCCGGGTGCGGTGCAAAACGACACATCCGCGCCCCGCCAAATTTTGGCGCCGTTGCAGGGGAAACGGTGTTACTTGTTTGTATTTAGTGTATGTTTTTGGTTTGTATTGCTTATGGTTTTTGTTTATGGTTAATACTCGTGCTACTAACCAAGAGCCTTTGCAGTACGATCGAGATCTAGAAGTAACCCTTTTCAGGTTGAGAAGAGAATTGCGTGAAGGCTTTAGAGAGCTCCCTTTTTCGCTTGAATTTGAAGAAGAGATGCCTCCTAGAGTTGAGCACCGCACTTTAAAGGAGCTCACTGCTCCTAACCTTGACCAACAGCCTTTGTGTATCACATTTCCGGAACCGGAAGTGGGGGACACATTTGAGCTAAAGTCGGGGTTGATACATTTGCTTCCCTCATTCCATGGGCTAAATGGTGAAGATCCAAATAAACATTTGTCGAGTTTCATGTGGTATGCAAGAAGATGAAACCAAGTGGAGTTTCGAAAGACGAGAATCAAGCTTAAAGCCTTCCCCTTTTCGCTAAAAGACGCAAAGAAAGGACTGGATGTACTACCTTCCGGCTGGCAAAGATCACCACTTGGGCACAATTGAAAAAGAGCTTTCTCGAGAAATACTTTCCCACTTCTAAATCATCTACATTGAAGAAGGAGATAAGTAACATTGAGCAACGGGGTGATGAGTCTTTTTACGAGTATTGGGAGAGGTTTAAGAAATTATGTGCTAGTTTGTCCATACCACGGTTACCAAGAGGAAGATTTGATGCTATATTTTTATAATGGCTTATGTGATGAGGATGCTAGGATGGTTAATGCAAAGAAGTGGTGGATCCATTGTGAATAAAGCTGCGCTCGCCGCTAAAGAACCGTTAAATGAGCTTCTTTGAGCTCGAGGCGGTTTAGTAGAAGGCCCGGAACTCGACGTGTGGTCGCCGAGGGTTCTAGTTCTTCTAAGTTGGAAGATCGAGGTGCAAGCTCTCACATCCGTGATGCGAGAATTCATAGTGAAAGAGAAAACTCACCAAGTGAAGGCTTGTGGCATTTGCTCTTCACATCATCCAACCGATTTTTGCCCTCATCTACAAGAAGAACCGAGTGAAGAGGTTAAGGCGGTCGGTTTTGCGGGGCCAAGGTTTCCGAGAAAAGATATGATCCATATTTTGGTACCTACAATCCGGGGATGGCGAGATCATCCTAATTTGAGGTACGGGAACTCATCGAGGAACCAAAGCGGCCACCACAACAAGATAACCGCCCACCACCTCCTTATTCAAGGGCACCGGAGCAAGGAGCTCCATATTTTCGACCGCAAGGCCAATCACGAGGACCGAGTACCAGCATGTCTACGAGAGGATATGATTAATGCTTTAACTAAAAATGTTACTAACATGCGGGGAAATATGGTTCGGTTTCGGGAGGAGACCCGTTCGAGCATCAAGAACTTGGAGAGCCAAGTAAGCCAAATTGCTTGGAGCTGTAACCAAGTTAGAGGCTAGGGATTCGGGTGAGGTTTCCATCCCAAACAGAACTCAACCCTAAAATGAACGTGAGTGCTATCACATTGAGGAGTGGAGCGGAAATTGCAAGCAAAGCGAGGTTGGTGGTTCGAGACAAAGAGATAGTGGAAGAGGTGATCGAGCATGAACCGACAACATATTGTAAATCATTGCCACCTCAACAAGAGGAGAAAGTCCAAAAATCACCTCCTCCACCATATGAACCAGAGCCACCATTTCCCGAGGCATTGAGAGAAACCCCCAATGCAGAGCGCAACAAAGACATTTACGAAATCTTTCGTAAATGTGAGGTAAACATTCCTTTTTTTGATGCTTTAAAACAAGTACCTAGGTATGCTAAGTTCCTTAAAGAATTGTGTACTTCGAAAAGAAAGCAAAAACAAAAGGGAGTGCAAAAAGTGAAGGCTAGCGAGCATGTCTCTGTTATCTTTCAAAAGAAATTACCTCAAAAGTGCAATGACCCAGGCATGTTTACCATCCCATGTACTATAGGTGACACCATGTTTCCTAAAGCCATGTTAGACTTAGGTGCGTCAATTAATGTGATTCCATATTCATTGTATAAGTCTTTGAAACTTGGCAATTTGCATGAAACTGGTGTGGTGATTCAGTTAGTTGATAGATCCAATGTTTATCCTAGGGGTAAATTAGAGGATGTGTTAGTTAAGGTTGGGAAATTGCGATTTCCTCGCTGATTTTTATGTTTTGGAGATGGAACCTGATAAGCATGCCGCCCCCATCCTTTTGGGGCGACCTTTCTTGAAAACATCTTGCACTAAAATTGATGTTTGCGCTGGTTCTTTGACCATGGAATTTGAGGGAAAGGTAGAGGCGTTTAAAATCAATGATTCTAAGCCTTTGATTAAGGATGATAACCCTCTTTGCTCTATTAACATTGTTGACTCTGTTTTGCATGATGTTCTTGATATTGAGCGGAGTTGATGAGTCGATGAATGTTGATAATGTCTTGGTTGAGGATTGTGCATCTCCTACTAACATGCGAGTTATGGTGCCGGAGTTGAAAGAGCGGAAAAAAGCCTCCCGAATTACCACCTTGTTTTGAAACCGTACCACTAACGATGCATTGCAAGAGTTCTTCTCGGTTTGTTTTGCGGGTACTCGAGTGGAGGTTGACATGGAGCCACCATTGTCACACATGGAGCACAAGCCCAATTTTTGAGATTAAGGTACTAAGTCGAGCTAACGACTTTAAACAACGACGCTTCTCGGGAGGCAACCCGAGACCCTTTTTTTATTTTCTTTCTTTTCCTTTATTTTCTCATCAAATTTCCACCACCACAATAAATTTTCTTTCACCCACCGCCCACCCACTAAAAAGATCCACAACCAATCTTTATCCACTCGGAACCCAAAATCCACCAAAGAAAACCCGTTGGGAGGAGTTCAATAGCTAGGAGCTGGTGCAACTAGAGGGTTGAGATTGTTAATGTATCTTTTCAATCTCTTAAGCTAGGTGCAAATCTCAAAAATTTAAACAAAATTTGAATTTGTCATTTGTTTGAGTGATTCGAGGGAGAGGGTTGTGAGTTGAGTTATGAGATTGGAGTTGGTGTTGTTAAGAAATTTGAGTTTGACGGATTGCTTTTCATGAGTTTTGAGCATTCGATCTTCTATTTACCCGATTGTCGGTTCCCCCCCCCATTTTCGCTTTACTTTTTCTTTTAATTGTCGACACATTGAGGACAATGTGTAGTTTAAGTAGGGGGGTATTCTCATTCTCATGTATCTATGTTGTAATTATTACTTTCAATTTGAAAAAATGAAAAAAAAAAATGAATGAAATATATAAAAAAAAATATAATAAAAAAAAAATATAAAAAAAAAAAATTGATGATGAAGTGAATCCCGCTGAGTTGAAAACCCGCAAGGGCGGGCGACTCGGGCAAAATTGGGGGCTCGGATAGGTCGAAAACCCAGAAGGGCGGCCTATGCAAAAAAAGAGCTAATTGAGCGGGTGAGTTTTGTGAGCCGGAAAAAGAAGAGAGATGAAAAAAATGTGAGAAGCTAGGATGAAAACCCGAAAGGGCTCCTAGGCAAAATGAGAGATGAAAGAGAGAATTATATACTTTGAAAACTCATTTGCCGGAGATGGTGTCATAAGGTGGAAAGCGTTTCCGGGTTGGGTTGGTTATTTCATCCTTGATTTTGTGAAGATTTATGTTGGCTTTCACATTCTTTTGGTTGATTGTTTTTGGGAGTAAGCATGGAATTTATCCCATTTTGTCTTTTGTTCCATGGCTTGCTATTCTAAATTAGTTGTAGTAGTAGTAGTTTTAGTTTATCTTTTGAGGTTTTAGGCGAGCTGTCATTTTGATTGTGGCGTTGGAATGAATTCAACTCCTTTGAGATCCTTCAGGATTTGAGCTCACATTTTGGTTGTCGTTTGGTGATTATTGTTGTCGCATCTGTATTTCTGATAGTAGCTTGAAGCTAAGTGTGGGGGAATCATCGTCCCTTACATTTAGGTTTTGAGCGGATGTTGTTAAGATGTGATGATGATGATGTAGTTGATGGAGAGTGTAGGTTGGTGTCGATAGCTTGGGTGATGATTTATTTGGTGATTCTCATTTTTGAGTTTACTCGAGGTCGAGTAAAGTTCAAGTGTGGGGGTATTTTATATGCCCAAGTTATCCGATCTTTTTGTGGTATTTTAGGTACACTTTGCTAAGGGATTTATTCATAATGGTTAATGTTTGCATATAAATAGACCTTAGCGGAAGTTCGGAATTTTGTACTTATTGTTGTTAAAGTTGTAAGTTCTGATCTCTTGGAAGCATGAATGGTTGGAACAACTCCACAACATCGTCTCACCAACCAAACTCCACCGTGCGCCTAAGCTAAGCATCACCGCAAGCTCGCCAAGCCAAACCAAGCTCTAGCAGAAGGCACGGCACCAAGCAACACGCTTGCCCAAGAAGATCGCCCGCCAAGCATCACAAGTCCAGCAGCACAACAGCCATCGCCAGCCTACCAAACAAGCAGCACCCA
Organism: Beta lomatogona; assembly: GCA_947646795.1. Classification (NCBI taxonomy): domain Eukaryota; kingdom Viridiplantae; phylum Streptophyta; class Magnoliopsida; order Caryophyllales; family Amaranthaceae; genus Beta; species Beta lomatogona. The sequence continues at coordinate 860,593 of CANSNZ010001376.1, read as the reverse complement.
GCCCAGCGCGCGCTCAAAGCAAGCCTGCCCAGCACGGCAGGTCGCACCTCGCGAGCTAGGTCGCACCTCGCGACCTGCCTGCTCGCACCTCGCGAGATACATCGCACGGTGCGACTTCCTTGGCTTGCCCAACTCTTCAGCTCGTGTTGGAGGCAGTAGCTCATCGCACGGTGCGACCTGTACCGCACCTCGCGACCCCTAGGTCGGTGTAATTGTCGGCTGACTTTTGAGCTTTAGTATAAATACTAAACTTGATTTTTGGACCTAGGGGGCAGCACACTTAAGGAGAGAGAATCTAAAACACTCCATTCTTCTCTTCTTATCTTCTCTTTTTAGTTTTTATTTTCTAGTTTAGTTTTCGTAGATTTCAATTATGGAATTGGCTTATGCTATGCCGATTGTAGTCTGAACTGTTCTTGAACAAGATTAATTTGAAGCTTCAAGCATTATTGTGAGATCTTTCCTCTCTATTTAGTTTCTTTGATTATGGTTTAATTTCTATGATTGTTTTCTATGGTTTTTGCATAATTATGCTAGGAACGTTACTAGTTTGATTGTGTAATTAATCTAATGCTAGATTTAAGAATAGAATCGGATTGTTTTATTCTTTTATCAATTGGTAGCAAACTAGGGAGTAACTTAGATGCAGATCGTCTTGGTTATTTCTTGGGGAAATTGAATCAACTGTTGAATGTTTATCGCTTGTATGACGTTAACAGTGCGTTGGTTCTCTCGTGTTTATTGTCGCTTATTGGATTGAACTTAGACGCTATCGGACTAGGTTATCCTTTGGTTAGGGTTTTATAGTCACGCTGATCGTGCTATTCAACTAAGAATAAGGAGAGCACGAGATTAATTCTCAACAATAGATAATTATGGAAATAATTAGAGTGGAGGTTCAATGATCGATAATGAATTGAAGTGGATGTTAATCGGATTCAAGATCTTCCCATATTGATTTCTCATTTTATTTATATGCTAGTTAGTTGTAGTCTAATAACAACTCTTTGAAAACCCCCCTCGTTATTAGGTTACTCGACCGTTAGAGTCATCTAGGTACTAATTCACGCTGAATATAAAACTCATCCCTGTTTCCCTGTGGATACGACCCCTACTTCCATGATACTAGTTTAGTGTAAAAGAGAGTAGGAGAAATTTTATCTTTGGCCGGGTGCGGTGCAAAACGACACATCCGCGCCCCGCCAATAACACTGTTCAACATTAAGTCGAAAGCTGGTTGGACGGACTCTAGTTTCACATCGTTGTTGGAAGTTTTAGCTGATATGCTCCCTGATGGAAATGAACTGCCAAAGTCATACTATTATGCGAAGAAACTGATGTGTCATTTCGGTTTAGAGTATGAGCGGATACATGCTTGTCCTAACGATTGTGTGCTTTATCGTAATGAGTATGAGCATTTACATGAGTGTCCACGTTGTGGATTGTCGAGGTACAAGCGTGAAGGAGCTGGAGGTAGTGAAGGACCACCAGCTAAGGTGTCGTGGTATCTACTCATAATACCTAGATTTAAGCGCATGTTCTCAATTAATGGAGTTGCGAAGAATTTGAGGTGGCATGCTGATCGTAGGAAGAAAGACGGTCTGCTCAAGCATCCGGCTGATTCGCCTGAGTGGAAAAGTATCAACAGGGTGCATAAGGCATTTGGTAATGAGGATAGGAATCCGAGGCTTGGATTATGTACGGATGGCAAGAGCCCTTTTGGCAATCTCAGTTCGCAGCATAGTACATGGCCAGTAGTTTTAGTGGTTTATAACTTGCCTCCTTGGTTGTGCAAGAAACGCAAGTACATGATGCTGTCGCTTCTTATATCAGGGCCCAAACAACCTGGAAATGACATAGATGTATACCTCCAGCCGCTTGTTGAAGATTTCCAGAAGATGTGGAATGAAGGAGTGTTAGTATTTGATGCGTATGCTAATGATATGTTCACTCTGCGTGCCATGCTTTTCTGTACTATGAACGATTATCCAGCTTATGGGAACTTATCTGGATATAAGACTAGAGGAAAACAACCCCGCCCGATTTGTGTAGATGACATGAAATCTACACACCTTAAGGGCTGCAAACATGTGTATATGCGCACACGAAGGCTCCTCAGACGCGACCATCCCTATCGGTTTAAGAAGAAGGCATTCGATGGGACGGTTGAAGAAGAAGTTGCTCATAGACCATTAACTGGTACTGAAGTTTATAATCAGGTGAAGGGCATTGAAACAATCTTTGGTAAACCTGCTAGTGAGGTTGATCGACCTACAGGATTATGGAAAAAGGAGTCCATTTTTTGGAAACTCCCATATTGGAAAGATCTAAAGGTCAGACATTGTTTGCAAGTCATGCACATAGAGAAGAATGTTTGTGAAGCAATTCTTGCGACACTTATGAATATTCCGGGCAAGACAAAAGATGTTAAGGCGTCACGACTTTAATTGGAAATACAGGGGCTTCGACCAGAGTTGTGGGCTCAGAAAAGGGACGGAAGGAAGAAGAAAGTAGTGGAGGAAAGGGTTGAGGATTCAGAGAAGAATTATTTGCCACCAGCTTGCTACACGATGTCGCGTGCAGAGAAACGGATTTTTTGCGAGTCATTGTATGGCATTAAGGTACCAACTGGCTACTCATCGAATATGAAGCGATTTGTTACCTTATATGGTGAGTTGAAGTTATCGAGTATGAAATCTCACGATTGTCATGTCATGATGCAAGTATTCTTACCGTTTGCAATTCGTGGGATACTTCCAAAGCATGTGAGGCACACCATTACAGAACTTTGTTCATTTTTCCATACAATATGCAGCAAAGTCCTAGAACTGTCGGCCCTTGATTCCTTGCAGGCCAGAGTAGTTGAAACTCTATGCAAATTTGAGATGTTCCCCCCAGATTCTTTGACATTATGGTCCATCTTATTGTCCATCTAGTTTGAGAAATTAAGCTGTGTGGTGCAGTGTTTTTGAGGTGGTGCTATCATTTTGAGAGATATATGGGCACTTTGAAGGATAAAGTTCGGAATCCTGCACAACCAAAAGGTAGTATAATTCAAGGGATTGTGGGTGAAGAGATCAGTAATTTTGTGGCCGAGTATTTTGCTAGTGTTGATCCCGTTGGACTTCCGACATCCCGACACGAGGCGCGACTTGAGGGCAAGGGTACAATTGGTTCAAAATTGATCACACCTTCCGTAGAAAAGCGTAAACAAGCTCACTTATTTGTATTACATCACGTAGCAGTTGTCCATCCTTATTTAAATGAACATGTGGAGGAATTACGTGTTAGCAATCCTGGAAAAGGAGTTAGGGCATTTACGCAAATGCATAACAAGAGTTTCATTGATTGGTTTCATAAACGAGTAGTGAATGATTTGGATGAAAGTGTTCCTGAAACAGTCAAGTGGTTAGCATTTGGTCCTCGTGAAGCTGTACACTCTTATAAGGGTTATGATATTAATGGGTATACGTTTTGGACTGAACGTCAAGATTTGAAGTCAACATCGCAACAAAATAGTGGTGTTTCACTTGTGGCGTCATCTACACAATACGCAAGCTCGAAGGATAAGTCGCCTGTACATGCCGAAAGCAATTATTATGGGCGAATACAAGAAATATGGGGAGCCGGACTACTTGTACTTTTAATATTTGCCTCTTATGTTGCAAGTGGGTTGACGATAATCAACGTTGCGTAAGAAAAGATGATCCTTGCGGATTCACTCTTGTTGACCTTAGTCGTCTACGTGAAACTGAGGAGCCATTTGTAATTGCATCACAAGTTAAGCAAGTATTTTTTGTAACTGATCCTGCTAATAATAAATGGTCAATTGTTGTACCTGGTAAAAGGAGTATCCTCGGTATTAGTGATGTTGATAATGAGGAAGAATATGATGCATTTGAGGACCTCCCCCCTTTTACCTATCCTGAAAATAGTGTGGAAGATGATGTGAATATGTCGGAGAACTATATGCGTGTAGATCACACGGAAGGGATACATGTACTTGAGGATCCTAAGAAACGGCGGAAGGTCAATAAATCATGAGACATAAACTTAGGTCTGTGTAATTTCTCCAATTCGTAACTATTGTGTAGATTTTTAGGCTTATTTTTTGATGTAGGTTGAATTTGGGGAACGAAAAGATCATTTTAGGCCTACATGGCAATGATGGAGTGCAATGGGGGGGGGGCAGTAGTGGGGGTGGTGGTGGGACTGTGTTACAAATGTGGAGAATGAGGTCACATGGCAATGGAATGTTCTCCACGTTTGTAACATTTCCCACTATCTCCGCCGCTACCAGCTGATGGGAATTCCATTGCCATGTGACCTGATTCTCGGGCCATTTTAGGCCTATTTTGGTCGATTCGCGTCCGCTTCATGATGCGCTCAAGTTATACGATGTTCTTGTGGTATTTTAGGTGCACATTGCTAAGGGATTTGTTCGTAATTGTTAAGATTTGCATAAAAATCATCCTTAGCGGAAGTTCGGAGTTTTGCGATATAAGTTGTGTTAATGTCATGCATTCCGAGCTTCCAAGGTAAAATGCATTTGAGCCGAGCATCACAAGCCACAAGCTCGCCAAGCCAAGCTCGACCCAGCGCCCAACGCCCAGCTCACCAGCAGCCATCGCACGCCCAGCAGCAAGCTAGGCCATCGCTCGCCCATCGCCCAACGCCAAGCTCACCCATCGCACAGCCATCGCACGCCCAGCCGAAGCTAGGCCATCGCACGCCCATCGCCCATGTGCGCGCGCCCCGCTCGAGCCAAACCCGCCCGGCAAGCCGGCTCGCACCTCGCGAGGACCGTCGCACCTCGCGACTCCGCCCGCTCGCACCTCGCGAGATTTCTCGCACCTCGCGACATGCGTGGTTTGGCCCAATTCTTCAGCTCGTTGCGAAGAGCGTAGCCCATCGCACGGTGCGACCCGGACTCGCACCTCGCGACCCCTATGGCGGTTTAAATGACGGCTAACTTTTGAGCCTTAGTATAAATACTAAACTTTGTTTTTAGACCTAGGGGGCAGCAGCCACAAGGAGAGGGAGTTTCCAAAACTCCACTCCTCTCTTGTTGTCTCATCTTTTTAGTTTTTATTTTCTAATTTAGTTTTTGTAGATTTCAATTATGGGATTGGCTTATGCTATGCCAATTGTAGCTTGAACCGTTCTTGAACGAGATTAATATGGAGCTTCAAGCATTATTGTGAGATCTTTCCTCTCTCTTTATTTCCTTTGATTATGGTTTAATTTCTATGATTGCTTTCAATGGTTTTTGCATAATTATGCTAGGAACGTTACTAGTTTGATTGTGTAATTAATCTAATGCTAGATTTAAGAATAGGATCGGATTGTTTTATTCTTTTATCATTTGGTAGCAAACTAGGGAGTAATTTAGATGCTGATCATCTTGGTTATTTCTTGGGGAAATTGAATCAACCTGTTGAATGTTTATCGCTTGTATGACGTTAGCGGGTCTATTGGTTCTCTCGTGTTTATTGCTTGCTATCGGATTGAACTTAGACGCAGATCGGACTAGGTTATCCTTTAGTTAGGGTTTTATAGTCACGCTGATCGTGCTATTCAACTAAGAATAAGGAGAATGCGAGATTAATTCTCAACAATAGATAATTATGGAAATGAATAGAATCGAGGTTCAATGATCGATAATGAATTGAAGTGCATGTTAATCGGATTCAAGATCTTCCTATATTGATTTCTCATCTTGTTTATATGCTAGTTAGTTGTAGTTTAGTTATAATCTACTTGAAACCCCCCTTTGTTATTATTATTAGGTTTCTCGGCCCTTAGCTTAATCTAGGTTTCGAATCACGCTGAATATAAAACTTGTCCCTGTTTCCCTGTGGATACGACCCCTACTTCCACTATACTTGTTTATTGTAAAAGAGAGTAGGAGAAATTTTATCTTTGGTCGGGTGGCGTTCACGACAAGCGCGGCCCGCCAAATTTTGGCGCCGTTGCCGGGGAAACGGTGTTACTTGTTTTTATTTAGAGTGATTTTTGGATGGTATTGCTTGTGCTCTTTGTTTTTGGTTGGCCACTCATATAAAGAATTCCTTTTTGTTTTTAGTTTCAATTTTCATCTTCCATTGAACTCTATGTATTTCACTTTTGTATGTTGGACAAGAAGCATGGAATTTGTTGCTTAAACTCTCTTGGGAATGGTTGATTGACTCATACTTTATATCTTGGTTATTGTCTAGCTTTAAACATTTATATTAATGGTCATGACTTGAATTAGCTAGGAGTACTACTAGTTGATGTTTGTTGTTGCCTTAATGCTAGGTTTGGGATGTAATCAGATGTTATATGCTCAACCATGTTGTAGTAAGCTAGGTATTAACGATGCATTGCAAGAGTTCTTCTCAATCAATTTTGCAGGTACTTGAAGTGGAGATTGACATGGAACCACCATTGTCACACATGGAGCACAACCCAATGATTAAGCTTAAGGTATTAAGTCGAGCTCACGACTTTAAACAACGGCGCTTCTCGGGAGGCAACCCGAGACCCCTTTATTTTCTTTCTTTCTCTTTATTTTTCATCAAATTTCCACCACCACAACAAATTTTCTTTCACCCACCACCCACCCACTAAAAAGATCCACAACCAATCTTCATCCACTTGGAACCAAAATCCACAAAAGAAAATCCGTTGGGAGGAATTCAATAGCTAGGAGTTGGTACACTAGAGGATTGAGATTGTTAATGTATCTTTTCGATCTCTTAAGATAGGTGCAAATCTCACAAATTCAAAACTTTTGAGCTTGTCATTTGTTTGAGTGATTCGAGGGAGAGGTCTGTGAGTTGATTTATGAGATTTGAGTTGGTGTTGTTAAGAAATTTGAGTTTGACGGATTGTTTGGTCATGAGTTTTGAGCATTCGATCTTCGATTTACCCGATTTTCGATTTTCTCCCCCATTTTCGGTTTACTTTTCTTCTAATTGTCGACACATTGAGGACAATGTGTAGTTTAAGTAGGGGGGAGGGTATTCTCATTCTCATGTATCTATGTTGTGTATATTACTTTCAATTTGAAAAAAATGAAAATGAAAAAAATAAAAAAAAAAATAAAAAATAAAAAATGAAAAAAATAAAAAAAAAAAAAAAAAAAAAAAATGATGATGAAATGAAACCCGCTGAGTTGAAAACCCACAAGGGTGGGCGACTCGAGCAAAAATGGGGGCCCGGATAGGTTGAAAACCCGAAAGGGCAACTTATGCAAAAAAGTGGCTTATATTAAGCGGGTAAGATGGTGAGATAAAAAAATGTGAGAAGCTAGGATGAAAACCCGAAAGGGCTCCTAGGCAAAATGAGAGATTAAGAGAGAATTATACACTTTGAAAACTCATTTGCCGGAGATGGTGTCATAAGGTTGAAAGCGTTTTCGGGTTGGGTTAGTGAATTCATCCTTTGTTTTGTGAAGATCTATTTATTTTGGCTTTCGCATTCTTTTGGTTGATTGTTTTTGGGAGTAAGCATGGAATTTATCCCTTTTTGTCTTTGTTCCATGGCTTGCTATTTTAAGTTAGTTGTTGTAGTAGTAGGTCATCTTTTGAGGTTTGGGAGAGCCGATACTTTAGTGTGTCGTGAGTCGGCATTTTGATTCTCGTTGGTGTTGTTGGTTAAACTTGTTGGCGTTGCTTGGTTATTATTGTTGTCGCGTCTTTGTATATTTCAGGTGAGCTTGAATCTAAGTGTGGGGGAATCATCATCCCTTACGTTTAGGTTTTGAGCGTATTTTGTTAAGATGTGATGATGATGATGTAGTTGATGGGGAGTGTAGGTTGGTTTCGATAGCTTGGGTGATGATTTATTTGGTGATCCTCATTTTGAGTTTACTCGAGGTCGAGTAAAGTTCAAGTGTGGGGGTATTTGATGCGCTCAAGTTATACGATGTTCTTGTGGTATTTTAGGTGCACATTGCTAAGGGATTTGTTCGTAATTGTTAAGGTTTGCATAAAAATCATCCTTAGCGGAAGTTCGGAGTTTTGCGATATAAGTTGTGTTAATGTCATGCATTCCGAGCTTCCAAGGTAAAATGCATTTGAGCCGAGCATCACAAGCCACAAGCTCGCCAAGCCAAGCTCGACCCGGCGCCCAACGCCCGGCTCACCGGCGGCCATCGCACGCCCAGCAGCAAGCTAGGCCATCGCTCGCCCATCGCCCAACGCCAAGCTCACCCATCGCACAGCCATCGCACGCCCAGCAGCAAGCTAGGCCATCGCACGCCCATCGCCCATGTGCGCGCGCCCAGCGCTCGAGCCAAACCCGCCCAGCAAGCCAGCTCGCACCTCGCGAGGACTGTCGCACCTCGCGACCTGCCTGCTCGCACCTCGCGAGATTTCTCGCACCTCGCGACCTGCGTGGTTTGGCCCAATTCTTCAGCTCGTTGCGAAGGCAGTAGCCCATCGCACGGTGCGACCAGACTCGCACCTCGCGACCCCTATGGCGGTTTAAATGACGGCTAACTTTTGAGCCTTAGTATAAATACTAAACTTTGTTTTTAGACCTAGGGGGCAGCAGCCACAAGGAGAGGGAGTTTCCAAAACTCCACTCCTCTCTTGTTGTCTCATCTTTTTAGTTTTTATTTTCTAATTTAGTTTTTGTAGATTTCAATTATGGGATTGGCTTATGCTATGCCAATTGTAGCTTGAACCGTTCTTGAACGAGATTAATATGGAGCTTCAAGCATTATTGTGAGATCTTTCCTCTCTCTTTATTTCCTTTGATTATGGTTTAATTTCTATGATTGCTTTCAATGGTTTTTGCATAATTATGCTAGGAACGTTACTAGTTTGATTGTGTAATTAATCTAATGCTAGATTTAAGAATAGGATCGGATTGTTTTATTCTTTTATCATTTGGTAGCAAACTAGGGAGTAATTTAGATGCTGATCATCTTGGTTATTTCTTGGGGAAATTGAATCAACTGTTGAATGTTTATCGCTTGTATGACGTTAGCAGGTCTATTGGTTCTCTGTGTTTATTGCTGCTATCGGATTGAACTTAGACGCAGATCGGACTAGGTTATCCTTTAGTTAGGGTTTTATAGTCACGCTGATCGTGCTATTCAACTAAGAATAAGGAGAATGCGAGATTAATTCTCAACAATAGATAATTATGGAAATGAATAGAATCGAGGTTCAATGATCGATAATGAATTGAAGTGCATGTTAATCGGATTCAAGATCTTCCTATATTGATTTCTCATCTTGTTTATATGCTAGTTAGTTGTAGTTTAGTTATAATCTACTTGAAACCCCCCTTTGTTATTATTATTAGGTTTCTCGGCCCTTAGCTTAATCTAGGTTTCGAATCACGCTGAATATAAAACTTGTCCCTGTTTCCCTGTGGATACGACCCCTACTTCCACTATACTTGTTTATTGTAAAAGAGAGTAGGAGAAATTTTATCTTTGGTCGGGTGGCGTTCACGACAAGCGCGGCCCGCCAAATTTTGGCGCCGTTGCCGGGGAAACGGTGTTACTTGTTTTTATTTAGAGTGATTTTTGGATGGTATTGCTTGTGCTCTTTGTTTTTGGTTGGCCACTCATATAAAGAATTCCTTTTTTGTTTTTAGTTTCAATTTTCATCTTCCATTGAACTCTATGTATTTCACTTTTGTATGTTGGACAAGAAGCATGGAATTTGTTGCTTAAACTCTCTTGGGAATGGTTGATTGACTCATACTTTATATCTTGGTTATTGTCTAGCTTTAAACATTTATATTAATGGTCATGACTTGAATTAGCTAGGAGTACTACTAGTTGATGTTTGTTGTTGCCTTAATGCTAGGTTTGGGATGTAATCAGATGTTATATGCTCAACCATGTTGTAGTAAGCTAGGTATTAACGATGCATTGCAAGAGTTCTTCTCAATCAATTTTGCAGGTACTTGAAGTGGAGATTGACATGGAACCACCATTGTCACACATGGAGCACAACCCAATGATTAAGCTTAAGGTATTAAGTCGAGCTCACGACTTTAAACAACAGCGCTTCTCGGGAGGCAACCCGAGACCCCTTTATTTTCTTTCTTTCTCTTTATTTTTCATCAAATTTCCACCACCACAACAAATTTTCTTTCACCCACCACCCACCCACTAAAAAGATCCACAACCAATCTTCATCCACTTGGAACCAAAATCCACAAAAGAAAATCCGTTGGGAGGAATTCAATAGCTAGGAGTTGGTACACTAGAGGATTGAGATTGTTAATGTATCTTTTCGATCTCTTAAGATAGGTGCAAATCTCACAAATTCAAAACTTTTGAGCTTGTCATTTGTTTGAGTGATTCGAGGGAGAGGTCCGCGTGAGTTGATTTATGAGATTTGAGTTGGTGTTGTTAAGAAATTTGAGTTTGACGGATTGTTTGGTCATGAGTTTTGAGCATTCGATCTTCGATTTACCCGATTTTCGATTTTCTCCCCCATTTTCGGTTTACTTTTCTTCTAATTGTCGACACATTGAGGACAATGTGTAGTTTAAGTAGGGGGGAGGGTATTCTCATTCTCATGTATATATGTTGTGTATATTACTTTCAATTTGAAAAAAATGAAAATGAAAAAAATAAAAAAAAAATAAAAAATAAAAAATGAAAAAAATAAAAAAAAAAAAAAAAAAAAAAAAATGATGATGAAATGAAACCCGCTGAGTTGAAAACCCACAAGGGTGGGCGACTCGAGCAAAAATGGGGGCCCGGATAGGTTGAAAACCCGAAAGGGCAACTTATGCAAAAAAGTGGCTTATATTAAGCGGGTAAGATGGTGAGATAAAAAAAATGTGAGAAGCTAGGATGAAAACCCGAAAGGGCTCCTAGGCAAAATGAGAGATTAAGAGAGAATTATACACTTTGAAAACTCATTTGCCGGAGATGGTGTCATAAGGTTGAAAGCGTTTTCGGGTTGGGTTAGTGAATTCATCCTTTGTTTTGTGAAGATCTATTTATTTTGGCTTTCGCATTCTTTTGGTTGATTGTTTTTGGGGAGTAAGCATGGAATTTATCCCTTTTTGTCTTTGTTCCATGGCTTGCTATTTTAAGTTAGTTGTTGTAGTAGTAGGTCATCTTTTGAGGTTTGGGAGAGCCGATACTTTAGTGTGTCGTGAGCCGGCATTTTGATTCTCGTTGGTGTTGTTGGTTAAACTTGTTGGCGTTGCTTGGTTATTATTGTTGTCGCGTCTTTGTATATTTCGAGGTGAGCTTGAATCTAAGTGTGGGGGAATCATCATCCCTTACGTTTAGGTTTTGAGCGTATTTTGTTAAGATGTGATGATGATGATGTAGTTGATGGGGAGTGTAGGTTGGTTTCGATAGCTTGGGTGATGATTTATTTGGTGATCCTCATTTTGAGTTTACTCGAGGTCGAGTAAAGTTCAAGTGTGGGGGGTATTTGATGCGCTCAAGTTATACGATGTTCTTGTGGTATTTTAGGTGCACATTGCTAAGGGATTTGTTCGTAATTGTTAAGGTTTGCATAAAAATCATCCTTAGCGGAAGTTCGGAGTTTTGCGATATAAGTTGTGTTAATGTCATGCATTCCGAGCTTCCAAGGTAAAATGCATTTGAGCCGAGCATCACAAGCCACAAGCTCGCCAAGCCAAGCTCGACCCGGCGCCCAACGCCCGGCTCACCGGCAGCCATCGCACGCCCAAGAAGAAGTTAGGCCATCGCTCGCCCATCGCCCAACGCCAAGCTCACCCATCGCACGGCCATCGCACGCCCAGCAGAGAAGCTAGGCCATCGCACGCCCATCGCCCATGTGCGCGCGCCCGGCGCTCGAGCCAAACCCGCCCAAGAAGCCGGCTCGCACCTCGCGACTCGCTGCTCGCCGCACCTCGCGAGATTTCTCGCACCTCGCGACCTCGCGTGGTTTGGCCCAATTCTTCGGCTCGTTGCGAAGGCGGTAGCCCATCGCACGGTGCGACCCGGACTCGCACCTCGCGACCCCTATGGCGGTTTAAATGACGGCTAACTTTTGAGCCTTAGTATAAATACTAAACTTTGTTTTTAGACCTAGGGGGCAGCGGCCACAAGGAGAGGGAGTTTCCAAAACTCCACTCCTCTCTTGTTGTCTCATCTTTTTAGTTTTTATTTTCTAATTTAGTTTTTGTAGATTTCAATTATGGGATTGGCTTATGCTATGCCAATTGTAGCTTGAACCGTTCTTGAACGAGATTAATATGGAGCTTCAAGCATTATTGTGAGATCTTTCCTCTCTCTTTATTTCCTTTGATTATGGTTTAATTTCTATGATTGCTTTCAATGGTTTTTGCATAATTATGCTAGGAACGTTACTAGTTTGATTGTGTAATTAATCTAATGCTAGATTTAAGAATAGGATCGGATTGTTTTATTCTTTTATCATTTGGTAGCAAACTAGGGAGTAATTTAGATGCTGATCATCTTGGTTATTTCTTGGGGAAATTGAATCAACCGTTGAATGTTTATCGCTTGTATGACGTTAGCGAGGTCTATTGGTTCTCTCGTGTTTATTGCTGCTATCGGATTGAACTTAGACGCAGATCGGACTAGGTTATCCTTTAGTTAGGGTTTTATAGTCACGCTGATCGTGCTATTCAACTAAGAATAAGGAGAATGCGAGATTAATTCTCAACAATAGATAATTATGGAAATGAATAGAATCGAGGTTCAATGATCGATAATGAATTGAAGTGCATGTTAATCGGATTCAAGATCTTCCTATATTGATTTCTCATCTTGTTTATATGCTAGTTAGTTGTAGTTTAGTTATAATCTACTTGAAACCCCCCTTTGTTATTATTATTAGGTTTCTCGGCCCTTAGCTTAATCTAGGTTTCGAATCACGCTGAATATAAAACTTGTCCCTGTTTCCCTGTGGATACGACCCCTACTTCCACTATACTTGTTTATTGTAAAAGAGAGTAGGAGAAATTTTATCTTTGGCCGGGTGCGGTGCACAACGACACATCCGCGCCCGCCACTTCATACTTATCGAATTATTTCGCCCCAAATTCTTTTTGAACATGATTATATGAGGTATAATGTAAATATTGTGTAGAGTTTTAGGCTTGCATTTGTTGCTGGTTGCATTTCGGGAACGAAAAGGTCATTTTAGGCCTAGTTTTGCCTTTTCGCTTCCAAATCGTACTTATCGAGTCATTTAACCCAAAATTCTTTTTGAACATGATTATATGAGGGATAATGTAACTATTGTGTAGAGTTTTAGGCTTGCATTTGTTGTTGGTTGAATTTCGGGAACGAAAAGGTCATTTTAGGCCTAGTTTTGCCTTTTCGCTTCCAAAGCTTACTTATCGAGTCATTTAACCCCAAATTATTTTTGAACATGATTATATGAGGTATAATGTAACTATTCTGTAGAGTTTTAGGCTTGCATTTGTTGTTGGTTGCATTTCGGGAACGAAAAGGTCATTTTAGGCCTAGTTTTGGCTTTTCGCTTCCAAATCGCACTTATCGAGTCATTTAACCCCAAATTCTTTTTGAACATGACTGTATGAGGTATAATGTAACTATGGTGTAGAGTTTTAGGCTTACATTTGTTGTTGGTTGCATTTCGGGAACGAAAAGGTCATTTTAGGCCTAGTTTTGCCTTTTTGCTTCCAAATCGTACTTATCGAGTCATTTTTCCCCCAATTCTTTTTGAACATGATTATATGAGGTATAATGTAACTATTGTGTAGAGTTTTAGGCTTGCATTTGTTGTTGGTTGCATTTCGGGAACAAAATGTCATTTTAGGCCTAGTTATGCCTTTTCGCTTCCAAATTGTACTTATCGAGTCATTTTTTTTTATTTTTGTTGATCTAACTCCTAATTTTTGTTGCATTTTGGGGTTTTGTGTGCAAGGGGGGCAGGGCTGGCAGCAGTGGGGGAAGCGGAGGGCGGTTGTGGGGGGGAGGGGAGAGGAGGGGCGGGGTAGGGGGTTCGTGTGCAAGGGGGGGCAGCAGTGCGGGGGAGGGAGGGTTACGTGCGAGGGGTGGACATGCGGTGCTATGCGGGGGTGTGCATGCGGGGCTGCGAGAGGGTGGGGGGGGGTGGGCGGGGGTGTATAGGGTTGGCAGAGGCGGGGCTGGGGGAGTGCGGGGGGTGGGCATGCGGGGTTGGCGACGGTGGGGGAGGGGAGGGTTATGTGCGGGGGCAGCGGTGGGGGGGAAGGGGAGTGGCGGCCGTGGGGGGGGAAGGGGAGTGGCGGCCGTGGGGGGAAGGGAGTCCGTGTGCGGGGAGGGGAGGGGGTCTGTGTGCGGGGGCCGCGAGCGGTGGGGGGAGGGGAGGGGTGTGCGGGGGAGGGAGGGGGCGTGCGGGGGGGCTTGGGAGGGGCGGCAGGGGGCGGGTGATCACCCACCTGCCCGGCCCCTCCCAAGCCCCTGCACATGTCCCTTCCCCTCCCCCCACCTCACTGCTGCCAGACCTCCTCCCTGCACACAGACCCCCCGACACCACTGCCTTGCCCCCTCCCCCCCAGCTGTCCCTCTCTCCTCCCCAGCTGCCGCCCTCGCACATAACCCTCCCTCCCCCCCCACTTTGCCGGGGAGTGCGGGGGCAAGGCGGGGATGGTGGGGAGTGCGAAAGGGGCGGGGATGGTAGGGAGTGCGGGGGGTAGGGCGGGGCGTGCGGGGCGACGGGGGCGGGGATGGGGGAGTGCGGGGTGGTGGGCATTGCAGGGCGAAAGGGGCGGGGGCGGGGGTGGGGGGGCGTGCGGGGCGACGGGGGCGGGGATGGGGGAGTGCAGGGGTGGGTATGCAGGGCTGGCAGATTTTTTTTTTTAAAAAAACATAGGAATACGAAGGGCTGCAGTTTTAGGCCTAAACCGCAGCCCTTCACTTAAAGAAGGGCTGCGTTTTTGCCTTAAAACCGCAGCCCTTCACTTAAAGAAAGGCTGCGGTTTAAGCCAAAAACGCAGCCCTTCGAGCTAAGAAGGGCTGCGTTTTTGGCCTGAACCGCAGCCCTTCGTTGTGAAGGGCTGCAGTTAAAAAGCGCAGCCCTTCTTTTCTATTGAAGGGCTGCTACGGAAAGGGCTGCTGGCCAAAAAAGCAGCCCTTAGGGCTGTTTTGACCACATCCCTTCCTTATTTTTCCACTAGTGCCAGCATTAAAGGGGCCAAAATTTTGTACTTAACCTTTGTAAGATAAAAATATTAACAGGAAAGTATGTGGAGGAGTTGGTAAGATATACGGCCTTTTAAACCAAGATACAGTGTTCGAATCCAATAGCATACAAAAATTCCTATTTTCATTCATTTCTTGACAGTTTTTATACTTACTCTCTTCCTCTTTTTTCCTCCAAAGGCACTTTACGAGACAAAACATTAATTGCTTTGTCCTCTACAATACCCCATGAACAAAAATCTCCAATTCTCCACATGCATATTACTTGTTGAATTTGAAGAGATGGTTCCTTCTTTTTTGATAATTTGCAATCTAATTCATTAATTATATTCACGCATAATGGCATTGTAAAGTCCAAAAGAGTAGGAGAGTAATACAAAGACCTTTACATTAATGGTTAAAACACACCAAAAAGTCTCAAAAATAGAAAAATACCACCAAAAAACCTCAAAGGCTGCAATCAAGGTATGAATTCAGAACTAAGGTGAAGGCCTTGCTTAGCAAGAGAATCAACCACAAAATCTAATGAGAGCCCCTTAACAATGCAAATAATTTTTCAAAGGTAATATTAAATCTTTATAGCTTTTGATTTTATATTACATTAAATAATTTATGTCAATTATGCTTCTATTTTGGTTGATAAAAATTGAAATTTGAATTGTTTTTCTTTGTATAGCTTGTAGAAGTCTAAAAGTTAATTTTTGATTTTAGTCAAATTTATAATTGTGTAATTGACAATTTTTTTAATATAATTTACTAAAGTTTTTGGTTAAACTTTTTTTGTAATTATTTTACATATGAGTCAAGGGGCCCAAGTATGAGAATTTGAGCAGGGCCCTGACCCCCGATAATGGTAGCCCGACCCCTGGGAGGGAGTACTATATTACGAAGAAATATGTTATTGGCAGGGCATTACTATTTACCGCCTGTATTTACTAAAAATTGTCCGGATTTTTTTCAAGATTTTCTTAAACTACCCCTATGTATACTCACTCACTCTCACCTCACCCCACCCCAACCACCACCCACCCACCAAAGCAACCACCACCACTGCAACCACCACCACGACGTCAACCACCATAACCACCACCACCACGACGGCGTCAACCACCGCAACCACCACCACTCTCACCAAAAATCTTGTTACCATGAATATTTTCAAAAAAAAAAAAGTTCTTTTTTTTTTTCTGCATAGTAACGGAACTTTCATCCGTTACCACCGAATTTTCATCCGTCACCATGGCTTTTTCAAAAAAAAAAAATTTTTTGTTACTTTTTTTGGAAAAACCCATGGTAACGGATGAAAATTCCGATACCTCCATGGAGGTAACAGAATTTTCATCCGTTACCACCATGGTGGCGGAATTTTTTTAAAAAAAACTAAACACATTCCGTTCCGGTGTGATTGGCGGCGTTGACGATTCTTCGTGGTGCTCCGGTGGTGACAAGTGGTCCGCGATGGTGGTAGTCGGGTGGTGGTGGTCGGGTGGTGGTCATGTGGTGTTGATGGTGGTGGTGGTCGGGTGGTGGTCGGGTGGTGTTGGTGGTGGTGGTGGTCGGGTGGTGGTCGGGTGGTGGTAGTGTGAGAGGTGAGAGAGTAAGTGTGGGGTAAAAAGGGAAGGGTATGGGGGAATTTTAAGGAAAAAATACGGGCAATTTTTAGTAAATACGGACGGTAAATAGCGATTGGGTATTGGCACTGGGCACAAGAGGCTATTTACTCTAACGGCCCGTTTGGTAGTCGTTAATAGATTGCGGTAATGGGAATGAATTTTAAGTGTAGGTTACAAGGGAAACATCCTTAAAATCTCTATGGGGAGGCAATTTCAACACCCAAGTTTGTGTCTTTTCTCCATGGGGAAGTAATCTCACCCCTAATTTTCATTACCACTCATTACCACCTAACAAGGTGGTATTGGATGGGAATGAAAATTTAAGAAGAAAAATAGACACTTTAGGATAAATTAGCATTACCATGGGAATGAACAATGACTTTCTTCACAAATTTACATACAAATTCATTCCCATTACCACCATTTATAACCAACTACCAAACGGGCCGTAATGGTATTATTTTTGACCAATTTGTATAATTCTACTAAAAAATATTTAATTGCTATTAGAAATTATTTTATCAACACATTGTATTCAGGAGTTTGTTTTCGGGTCTTCGAAACTACGAGTAACAAAGTTGAAAATTTAGCCCATGACCCAATTCATAAAAGTCAGACACCCGTCAATTTTTTTTGGGTCGGGGTATAGGGTAACGCTAGATTGGACTAATAAGCAGCAACAATTTGAAATATATTTATGTAAATGAAAAGTTTGTCAGATTTCAAACTGAAAAATGAAAATGACTCCATAACTGTTGGTAAAAATCAAATTTATAAACCCCTTCCAACTTGTAAATTCCTGCGGCATTATATTATTAGGTCATGTTCGGCGTTAGCTTTTCAACTAGCTTTTAGTGTTTTGACTTAGTCAAAACACTAATTATGTGTTTGGCATACTAGATGTTGGAGTAGTGGTTAGTGTTTCATGTAGCTTTTTGTTAGCTGTTCACAAACGTTACAAACTATGACGTTCAAAGTCCCAAATAGCGTTCCAAGGTTTTTTGCTTATTTTTTCACAGAAAAAAATACCAAAAATCATAGAAAACTCTTGGCTCATCTTGTACCTCCAAAGCTGCTGCAACTTTCTTCTCAAACCTTGGGGGCAAAAAGAATGAAAAAAAAAGAGTACAAAAAATGACGAAGAAAAGGGTTTGAATGTTTCAGAGTTGAACGAACGAAAGATACAAAAAATTGGAATCCCATATCTGAAATTAGAGGATGTAGGAAATGATTTTCCTTAATTGTATTGAATTTAGGGTTAGCAATAAATACAACCTAATTATGGAAACTGATGGGCTGTACATCATAATACACATTAATATAATTAACTCTACATACATGGGCCTAACACCCCCCCTCAAGTTGGAGCATGGAGATCACAAATGCCCAACTTGGCTAATAAATAGTGAAATTGGCGTTTCCCTAAAGCTTTGGTGAAGATATCCGCAAGTTGTTCGGAGGTAGAAACATGATGGGTGGAAATAAGACCGGCCTGAAGAGCATCCCGAACATAATGACAATCCACCTCGATATGTTTCGTGCGCTCATGGAAAACGGGATTTTGGGCGATGTGCAGTGCGGATTGACTATCACAATAAAGGCGCATAGCACGAGGATGATCAATACCAAGACTCTGAAGAAGGGCCTTAAGCCAAATCAACTCGCAGGTAGTAGTGGCCATAGAACGATACTCGGCCTCAGATGAAGAGCGGGAGACAGTGTGTTGCTTCTTAGTTTTCCAGGATACGGGGGAATGACCAAGAAACACAAACCACCCAGTGAGAGAACGCCGAGTAAGAGGACAGCTAGCCCAATCAGAGTCACACCAACCAGTCAACTGGAGGTCACAATCAGCACGAAGAAGAATACCCTGCCCAGGACACCCTTTAAGGTAGTGAACGGTGCGAAGAGCAGCGGCCTAGTGTTCTTGGCTAGGGGCCTGCATAAACTGAGCGAGGATGTGAACCGTGTAGGCAAGATCCGGGCGAGTGAAGGAGAGGTAGATCAGGCGACCAACCAGACGCCGATACTGCTCAGGATCATCAAGAAGTGTGCCGGAAGCAAGCGCAAGGTGATGATTCGGTTCCGTAGGAAAACTAGAAGGGCGAGCACCAAGAAGGCCCGATTTAGCGATAATGTCAAGAGTGTACTTACGTTGACTCAAGAAGATGCACTCGGGACTCCGAGCAACCTCAACACCAAGAAAGTACTTCAGAGGGCCCAAGTCCTTGATATGAAAACACTCACTCAAATATTGCTTGAAAGCAGTGATGGCGGAAGAATCGTTCCCAGAGATGATCAGATCATCCACATAGACAAGAACATTGAGCTGCGCAGGGCCCTGAGTAAGTGTGAAAATGGAGTAATCAGAGTAAGATTGCTGAAAGCCGTAACGGTGAAGAGAAGCAGCGAGCTTAGCGAACCAACACCGAGGAGCCTGTCGTAACCCATATAGAGACTTCTTAAGACGACAAACCAGGCCCTTCGAGGACCCATGAAAGCCCGGAGGAGGCTTCATACACACCTCTTCATCAAGATCACCATGAAGAAATGCGTTATGAACATCCATTTGGTGTAACTCCCAGTTCTTAGCCGCAACAATAGCAA
The DNA here is from genome assembly GCA_947646795.1 of Beta lomatogona. Lineage (NCBI taxonomy): Eukaryota > Viridiplantae > Streptophyta > Magnoliopsida > Caryophyllales > Amaranthaceae > Beta > Beta lomatogona. The sequence continues at coordinate 841,252 of CANSNZ010001376.1, read as the reverse complement.
GAAAAGCGTGTACTGTCACCATCTTGGCCACAGGAGCAAAAGTCTCATTGTAGTTCAAGCCCTCAACTTGGCGATTGCCAAAAATCACAAGACGAGCTTTAAGGCGTTCGACAGTGCCATCAGCATGATATTTGATTTTATACACCCATTTACAGCCAAGTGCATGTTTCCCTGGAGGAATAGAAGTCAAGGACCAAGTATCATTAGCTTCTAAAGAGGAAATCTCTTTTTCCATGGCCGCACGCCATCCATCATCAGTCAGAGCTTCTTTGAAGCTACGGGGTTCATGACCTGTAGTAACAGCAGCCAAGAAAATACGATGTGGCAAGGAAAATTTATCAGCAGACATAAAATGTGCTAAAGGATAGGGAGTACCTGAGGAATCAGATGAAGCAGGAGAACTAGAGGATGGACTCGGAGTGGGATTCAGTGGAGTAATATAATCTCGTAGCAAGACAGATGGGCGCTTAGCGCGCCGACCACGGCCCAGAGGAGAATCAGAAGCCACAACAGCCGTCGACCCAAGAGAAGAAAGAGACTCGGCAGGGGGGCTGGGATGGAAGGCCCAACTGTAACACCCCGTAATTTTCACTCTTTATTTTTGGTGTTTTTTTTTATTTTAAAATGATATTATTTTCGTAAAAAAAAAAATAATAAATAAATAATTTATTATTTTCTCTAGATCAATGATTTTTATTCTTTATAATTTGGGAGCCGAATTATTATTTTATTATATGGTGTGTTAATGTGTGCATTATATTTATATTTATAATATAATTTATTAGAATTATTTTCATTATTAAGTATTTTCAAAGTTTAGGCGCGATTTAGGAATTAACCGTTTTATCGCGTATCGGGCTTTCGGAGCATGGATCGTTGTTGAATTTGGGCCGAAAGTTTTGTGTGGGTGTTGGGCTTGGGGCAGCCGGCCAAGTGAAGGATTAAGAGGAGCCTTCTCCTTTTCTTTTCTCTTTTGTTTTTCTCATGACTCTTTGTTGCTTTGTAACCCCCCTAATTATTCTCATTCATTAAAACCCTTTATTTCAATCATTAAACATCCATAAAATTCTTATTTTTATTCAAAGAAGTTCAGCAGCATCATTCTCATTTACCCCCCACCGTTTCAAGAAAAGAAAGAGAGAAAAGGAAGAGCAAAAGAATAGAAAGTTCAACCCGGTTTTTCCTGTCGCACCTTTACGAAAATAACCGTAGCCGGAGATCTAACCGTTAGATCGTCTTCAAATTTGGACACAACGTTTATAACGTCTTGTTCTACATTCTGACCGGAGCGATTTAGAATCTGAGCTTTTGATCATCGGGAATCATGGTCGTATCAGAGCAGTACGAAACAAGAGTTTTCAACGTTCAAGAAGAAATGCCTAGTGTCTTGTTGCTTCAATTCTCGTTCGTTATGCCTTGGGGTTAGAAGAGGATTTGGATTGCATGCTTAACTCGTGATTGTCTCTTTAGACTCAGCTCTCCTCCCGACGATCCAGGTAACTAGTTGTTATCTTAGAACCATAGTGATTAGAGTATTATTCGGTATTAGATTAATACGTTAGGAATTATCTAAAATACTTTTTGAATGATATTTTTGATGAAATTTGACATGAACATACGTGACTCATGCTATGTGAATACTGTGTAGAGAAAATTAATTTTATCATGATTTTTAATATTTATTTGATTTAATTAGTATTTTGTGCGTTTTTGGCTAAATTTCGTAATAATTATTGAACGACTGTTAAAATTGATGAAATCATTTTTATTTGATCATGTTACATGCGTATAATGTATTCCATGCCTTAGAATAATTTTTATATACTGTTTACTGTTTTAATTAATTGATATATCTGTTTTTGTAATTTCTGTTCAGTCAGTATATAATTCATGAAAATTATTTATAGAGGCAGAAAAATTAATTTATTTGAATAATATGTATTTAAGTGAGTTTTTACATGTTATGTGAATTTTTGGTAATTTTTGGGCGTCTTTTTATATTTTTAATTATTATAATGGCTTATTTGAGGAATCTGTATATTAACTGTTAAAAATACTTTTTGAGTCCGAAAATTATAAATAAAAATTGTACCATGTCAGTAGAGCTATTAGGGTTATATGATAATTTTTGTGTGATTTTGATGCTCGAATTTGTAGGTTTCATAATTATTATGGTGTTTTTGTGATGAAATTGAGGACACACTATTAAATTGTTTGAGGGCTTGTAAATCAGATATAATTTATAATTTAATATATTCTGGGTTTCTGATTTTCAGTAGTATACAGTATGCATCATTTGGGTAACCACATGTTTAGGTTTGATTTATGAAATAAAATGATTTAATTGTTATTACTCTTTTAATGAATATGATTTAGAGTTAATTGGTGATGTATTTGTGATTGAGTGTGGTTGCTGTAAAAACCAGTATATTGTCATTGTTGATGTTTTGGAATGTTCAAGTGTTATTGTGAGAGATATTTGTTGAAAATTTGTAAGTGATTTATTTTGAGGATTTTTGAAGAATTACTTTTGATGAATTATGGGTATAAGGCCGGGTGGCATCCCTTTTGACGAATATTTTTGAGATGAATAATACTTTGATGATATTTATGATTTTATTTTGAGATAAGAACATCCGGTGGGATAGATGTAGTCCCCGTGAAGAACATGCCAACCACCTGGTTTGCGAACTAGGGGTAAGCCTTGGGTTAATTGTTGTCGTCCGAGAGGTCGGGGAGTTCTGCGTGTTCTACCCTCGCATCGGGAGTTTGGCCATTCTTAGACACGGGCGGTGGGGAACGTAAGCCCATAGGCCGACCTGGAGATTGCGATCCGACAAACCTTAGGAAGTGATTTGCGAATCACTAGCGTTCGGTTCTGTCTCGGACACTTGTTTTACCTATACTTTTATTTTTCTAAAAGTACTATTGAGATGATTTATTTATTTTTATCCAACTCACTTGCTATTTATTATTCATTTGCGTTATTTGTGAGTTATATGGAAGTGAATGCATATTGTAGTTAACTTGACTTAATTATTTCCTTTCTTATTAATCTATGTCCGAATCGTACTTTGATTGCTTTTGTTACGGGGAGAACTGCTAGTTACTCCCACCGATTGTGGATATTTGTTGTATATTTTGCAGGTTTTGTTGATGGGGATTTTCTTTGATTTTGGGCTCGGGTTGAGATGCGAGAATTAAACTATTAGGGGTTTTGGTTCTAGACTTCTCTTAGTTTGAGATAGTTTTCTCAATTTTATCTAAGTAATTAATTTACTTATAGTATTTAATTATGTTTGATTTTATCACTTAGTTATATAAACAATAATCTTGTAGTAGTGACATTCCCAGAAGACGATGTTTCCGCCATCGTCCTATTAATTATATTATTATTTCTTTCTTTTCGGTCTTTGAAATTCTGGGGTGTTACACCAACAGTGGAGTGCGGCCCAGCAGGGACCGAACCATGAGAAGCAGCAGGGGAGCTGGGGACATGCAGCCCAGTAGCGGGGCTTGGATCCAAAAAACCAGGAGCTGCAGGAGGGGAGGCAGCAGACGCTGTAGGCCTAGTGGTGGGTGCAATGGTGTCGACGCGGGCTGGAGGCCCAACAACAGTAGCAGCGGAGAGCTCAGGAGAGTCCAAAACAGGACGGTGGACCTCATCCAAGTCAAAGGACGAAGGAATATCACCACAAAAATCGAACAAATTAGCGTCCAAACCCACATGATCATCATGAAGAGGAAACTCGTTCTGAAAAAATTGAACATCGCGAGAAACAAAAATTTCGTGAGTCTCCAAATCATACACCTTCCATCCCTTTTTATTATGAGGATAGCCGACAAACACCCCTTTTCGACTACGAGAGGCAAACTTGTCCCCCTTAGCCCGGTGATTAAGAGCGAAGCACAAACAACCAAACACCTTTAACTCATTGAAATCAGGGACAACACCAAACAAAATCTCGAAAGGGCTTTTATTGTTCAACAAACGAGAAGGTGTCCTATTAATTAAGTAAACAGCACCAAGTACGTATTCACCCCAAAAAGAAGTGGGAAGAGACCCTTGAAACATAAGAGCACGACTCACATTAAGAATATGGCGATGTTTACGCTCAACTCTGCCATTTTGTCGAGGAGTGCCAACACATGATGTTTGGAAAATAATGCCATGAGTAGAGAAATAATCAAGCATGGAATTGAATTCCGTGCCATTATCACTGCGTACCCTTTTAACATGCACCTCAAATTGACATTCAATCATAGCAAGAATGGAGCAGAAAGACTTATGAACATGTGTTTTTGAAGGTAACAGATACACCCAAGTAGCTCGGGAAAAATCATCCACTAAGGTTAAGAAATAGTGAGCACCACATGAAGAGGCAGTCTTATAAGGACCCCACAAATCACAATGAATCAGTTCAAAGATACGACTGGCTTTATTATAACTAATGGGAAAACTAGGACGAGATTGTTTCGCCTGAGGACAAACAACGCATGCTTTATTTAAACATTTCTTGCTACTACTATCACTAAAGACAGGAAGAAGCTTGACGACCTTATCCGAGGGATGCCCCAATCTTCGATGCCACAGTTCAAAGTCACTGATCTCAGAAACGGTCACAGCATGAATACTCGGAATCCCACGATAATAGTAGAGTCCATCCTTTCGTTCACCGGCTCCAATCAGGTTCCCCGAGCGAAGGTCCTGTATAGCACATAATGAGTCAGTAAAACGAACAACACAATGAGAGTCATCAATCAACCGCGACACCGATATCAGATTACAAGATAACGAGGGAACAAACAACACATGATGAAGAAATAAACCCCCATGGAGATGAACAGTGCCAGCCATAGTAGCCCTGACTCGTTGACCATCAGGCAAACCAACACAACAAACAACTAAAGAAATAGGATCAAACAACAAGGAAGAAGTGCCAGTCACATGATAAGATGCGCCCGTGTCAAGGAGCCAAGAGGAAACAAGGGACTCACCCATCATAGCATCGTGAGATCGTTCATTTACCATATTTAAAAGCACCTGCATTTGAGCAGGAGTGAGGGAGTCAAGGGAGGTACCCCCACCCCCACTTGGAGTAGCAGGCGTGGGCACGAGGCTGCTGCCGAGAGCAGTGGCAGCATCACAGACAGCATGGGCGCGAGCTGCCGGCGCGGGAGAGCGACGCTCTGGTGGAGGAGCTGCGGGCAGGCCAGGTTTGCCGGCGAGAGTAGAAGTGGACGCGCTAGAACCCTTCCCATAATTTTCCTCCCACCACGCGGGACGGCCATGGAGTTTAAAGCACGAAGAAACATCATGACCTCGTTTTTTACAGTGAGTACATGAGAGTTTAGTTTTGTCCGGCCGAGCTAAGCGATCAAACGTGCCTTTCACAGCAAAGATATGAGCATCCTCGACCACGGTTTTGTCACGAGCCATGCTTCGAACCCTTTCCTCCTGCACAAACGCATGGTAAGCGCGATGAATGTCGGGCGGTGGTTGTTGAGAGAGGAGATTGGATCGGACGGTGGAATACAAATCATCATCCACACCAATGTAAAATTGATGTAGTTTCTCCTCTTCACGATCGGCGGCGAATTTCCCGGCTACATCACAGGTACACGAGCCACATGTACATCCGTGTAATGGTTTCAAACGAGCCAAATCATCATAGAGGCCCATTAACAGGTTATAGTAATCCTCCATAGTCATAGTTTTGGTTTGTTTGCAGTTGGCAATGTTGGCCCTAAGTTGTTGGAGACGAGGACCGTCGGCGAAGCAGAACCGAGTCTCCAAATAAAGCCAGAGAGGCCGAGCCTCCTCATGATAGGGAATGGAAGCCGCAAGCTTCGAATCCATGCTACGTAATAACCATAAAACTAATATGGAATTCACGGTATCCCAGTCAAGTATTTTTTTCTTGTCAGTGGGTTTAGTGATAGTACCGTCAATGAAAACAAATTTCCGGCGACCCTTCAAGGACAACGTGATTGCCCTAGCCCAAGATAAGTAGTTGTCCCCTTTGAGAATCACGTGAGTGATCAAGTTTCCAGGTTGGTCACCGGAACTCAAGAAGAACAGGGAAGATGAATCAGTTTTTAAGTCCTCAGTCATGGTGGTGGCGCCGCTGTGGAGAGGCGTGAAACAGGTGGTGTAGTGCTGCTGTGAGGAAGCAGTAGAAGAGAAAAAAAAACGGCAAGAAGGCTATAGCTCCGATACCATGTAGGAAATGATTTTCCTTAGTTGTATTAAATTTAGGGTTAGCAATAAATATAACCTAATTATGGAAACTAATGGGCTGTACATCATAATACACATTAATATAATTAACTCTACATACATGGGCCTAACAGAGGAGAGAGAATTAAGAGAGATGTATCATCTTTACGCATGAAATCACTGATACTAAAGACATCTCTAGAGTGTAAAATGTGAGAAAAGATATGGCAAAAATTGGAAGCACAGATCTGAAAGACTGAAACTAGAGGAGAGGGAGAGGGAGAGGTAGATGTAAGAGTGTTTTATCTTTACGCACGAGTGTAAATGTGTAATGTGAGATGTGAGAATGTGAAAGTGTGACATGAAATACAAGGATATCTCTAGAGAGTTCCAAAGTCCAAGTATAGCTCAATAGCTGCAGCTTGTATAGGTGATTTTTATTGGAAGGAATAGATGATTTTTATTGATTTAGTGTTTGTTTTTCCTTCTTAAGGTCAAATTTTAAAAATCTTTGATCAAATATTCTCATTAATATATATATACAAAAAATATACTCCCTCCGTCCCATAATATATTGCCTACTTTATTTTTTGTGGGTCAAACTTTCAAATCTTTGACCGAATATTCTCATTTGTATATATAAAAAAACATATTCATGTGGGATCTTGTTATATTCGTCTCAATGTGTAGTTTCACAATATCGACTTTTTATATTTTTTATTAATACGGAATTGAAGATATTAAAAGTCAAAGTTACGTCTTGGAGACCGTGTAAAAAAGAAACAAGCACTATATTATGGGACGGAGGGAATATTAATGTGGGATTTTGTTAAGTTTGACTCAATGTATATTTTTATAATATTAATTTTTTTATATATTTTTATCAAACAAGAAATTAGAGATATTGAAGGTCAAAGGGTGCGTCTTGAGACCGTGACAAAAAAAAAACAAGCACTATATTATGGGATTGAGGGAGTATAAAGAAAACTATTAAATATTGTGCATCTAGTTAAGAAGACAAAACTGTATTTAATAAATTTAAGGATATTATAGTAAAACAAAATAATGCATTGTGTTTATAATATTGACATTTAATTTAACCATAAAATGATTAATCATATTATTGAAATTATTATTATAACTAAACAATATGTCTTTTTTTTTTACTTTATATAATCTCAACAACTACTTTTACCAAACACTTATATTTTAAACAGCTACTTTCACAGCTAAAAGCTAATAGCTACTAGCCGACAGCTAACAACTACTCGAACAGCTAACAACTACTCCAACAGCTAATAGCTACACCAACATCTACCTTTGCCGAACATGCCCTTAGTCTATCCTAGGAAGTTCCCGCTCCAAATGGCATACACTCACTGCCAACTCCAAGTCAGATCCGATCCAATCTTCAAAGCATACACTCCTCCATATACGACACTACACCATCTTGTAAGCATAAATTTTAAATCTACAAAATTTCTAGTGTGTCAAAATCTTTGAAACAAAATAATATTTTATAAAGCTTTGTATTTTTGGATTACAATCTCTTATATTTTGATCATCTAGTTCGATCTCCGCGTATATTTGAACTTTGCAATCCACAAACAACTTTGATCTTCTTGAATAGGGGCCTTCGGGCTTGATTTTTTCCAAGGATGCTGACGTAGAATTGAACAACACATCAGTTTTGTATGCTTGTTATTATTCTTCTTCTATTGGAAGGATTTTATGTTGATTTGTTGTTACTCACGAACAAATATGATCTTCTTGAACAAGGGCCTTTGGGCTTGATCTTTGGTGCTTGTTGTTCTTGTTATAGGGAGAGAGTTTAATGTGATAGGCAGGGAGAATATTTGAGACTTTTAGGTTTTGCCTCCTATTTTCTCCTCTTTTAGAAAATGATAAAATGGGTCTATTTACTTACTTCCTCCGTTTTATTTTACTTGCTACACTTCTCATTTCACGGACTCCTAGACAATTTTTGGAGAAGAGAGAGGTAGAGAGTAAAAAGAAAAGAGACCCATGTGAGAGGAAAGAGATAGAGAGATTTTATTGCCCAAAAAGGAAGTGTAGCAAGTAATATGAAACTTTCCTATATGGAAAGTGTAGTGAGTAATTTAAAACGGAGGAAGTACATAGATTTCTAAGTTTTAGGGTTTTTGAGTAGTTCCTCTGGGCCTCATGGCCGTCATCATTTGAATGGCCCAAATCTTATTATTGGCCTTTGACCCATTATATAAATGATAATCAATGAAAATAGACCATATTTTATCATAGGCCCAAGTTAATTAATTTTACTTATCATCTATATTTTAAAAAAAAAAATTGAATTTAATGAGTCAAAATAAATGATGTGGCATTTAACAAAATTTTCGTGCATATATATATATATATATATATATATATATATATATATATATATCGCTTATTGAAATTAACTCGCTTTCCCATAACAACAATTCAAAACAAATAAAAGGACATGTGTCACTCTTCTAGAGGATACATGTGAGCACTCAAATGGTCTACTATTGGCCACAATCAATAGGACTTGAAATTTTTCATATGGTTCAAATTTAAGGATTTTTGTCTTTAAAAGTAGTTTCGTACTTCCCTCTTTCAAATTAATTGCAACAATTTGCTATCCTGTAAATTTTAAATTAACCACAATATTATTTTATATGGTAATGAACTGATCTTTCTTTCTTTTCCTCATCACGAATTCAAAATTTTTATCTCACTTGTTGTTCCTCTCATCATATGGTTTCTCTTTTTAATTTTATATATATTTCTCATCTTTACAGTTGCAACATGCACTTCATCCTTAAAACCTGTGTCTACCCCCCACATTGCAAATAATTTAGAATGAAGACCGTACGTATAAGTTAAGTATATGATATTCTTCACATGAAGATACGCTCCATGGCCGAGAAAGTATGGAGGTGGGCCTGTATTCAAGCGCGTCTAGCCAAGAGGCTTTGTTTTCGGGAAGCCCATCTTTTTCGTGCATGACACATATATACTTTCTTCCAGTACATGCATAGTACACTCATGGTACATCCAAGGGTAATATATTCTGTAATAAATTCTCCAAATGAGTAAAATTTTACTTATTTCTAAGCGCTTAATTCTAATCATTTTACTCATTTTTTTCCTCCTCTTATTTACTCCTCTTCTTCTTCATTGTTTGATCTCTTACCTACAATTTTCTCTCTCCTCCATTGTTTCTTTGCCTCCAAATTTCTCTCTCTTTCATTGTTTCTCACCTTCAAATTTCTTTCTCCTTAATTGTATTTTTCCTCCAAAATTTTCTCCTACATTGTTTATCTCTCCCTCCTTCAAATTTGTAACCTTCATTAAAATTAATGAATGGCAAAAACAAATATTGGAGCTCCAAATTTCATCAATGGTGGAATTAATTTCATATTTGAGAATCAATAGTAGAGTTCCCAAAAGTTTTAAGGGCGGAATTAATGATCGATAAAGCAAAATAAGATGATTTAAGAATCAACACTAGTTTAGATTATTTCTCTTACCTCAAAATTTCTCTCTCTTCCATTGTTTCTCACCTCCAATTTCTCTCCCCTTTCTGGTTTTTCTTTCAACATGGTCAATGAAATTGACTAACTGTAAAATATGATTTGAGAAAGTTGGGCTTCTTCAATTTCAAAAAACAAATATTGAACTTTTGGGTTTTATCAATGGTGGACTTATTTTCACATTTGAAACCAAGTTTGTTCATTTTCTCAAATGAGCAGAAATATTTGCCCATCTGAGAAAGTCGTATATATGCTCATTTACGCGAATTAACGAGTAGAAGCAATTAGAAATAAGTAGAATTTTGATCATTTGGAGAATTTCAAATGAGTAATGAACAAAAGATAGTCTTGAGTGCACTTTTTTGTATGGTACACCCGAGTTTACTATAAATTTTCTCACTTCCCTCCTTCCTTTTGTGTGTCCCACTTAGAATGTGCACAAACTCCAATGCATATATTTGACTATGATCGTATACATATTTACATATTAGTTAAAATTATGAGAAATTGATGTTTTAAAATTTTAGACAATTCTAACAAGTTCAACATGATTATATTTATATTTATACTTCTATAAATTACTGAATATGTCAAAGCTTCTGACTTTAGAAAAACATATAGAATAATTAGCAAAAACAAGAAGGTAATATATGTTCAACTTTCACAATTGCCAACACATAACTTTGACCATTAAAAATTATAAATAGGATTAAGGAAAATTTATAAAATGTTGATATTTCGAATATATTTATTACGATGAATATAAAAAGATCCCAACACATGATTATGTTTTTCCTTTTGTATAAAGCACAAATTATGGTCAAAGTGAGGCATCTATGCAAAAAGTGTCAAAGTACAAAGTATGTAGATAAAAAAAAATGGAGTAATTTATACTATCTTCGTTTATTTTAATCTACACAGTTTGACTTTCATGCTTGTACGAACAAGTTATAATCATAAAAAATTGATATTTGGAAACTTTATGTTGAGACGAATCTAAAAAATCTCACATGACTATTTTTTTCCTTCGGTATAAATCACAAATGATAGTTAAAGTGAAATACCTGAACAGTTGCCAAAGTATAAAGTGAGTAAATTAATAAGAAAATTAGGTCGTATAACATTAATGATTATAATTAATTATTTCTAACACGTCACAATAATTGAAATATCTAATTGTGTAGAGAGATGATGATATTTAAAAATGTAAAAGATGCAAAAATGATCCAATTGTTTGTAGAAATCCTCCGTATGGATTGAAATACTAGTTTCCCTTCATGTATGTAGGTGGGGATCACAACTTACAAACTAAACACTATATTGCTGCCTTATTTGACTGTAACACCAATAATGTTCACACATAATACATTGGCTTAGAGCAAAACGCGTCTAATTACTCTGACTGATGCAACCCACCTTGTTCTGATTCACAATTCAGCTTCCTCATTATTGGCTTTAAAAAAAGTCAAGAACAGGTCATAAAATAGAGCTACTAGATTCTTGCCTGAGTATTTCAAGAGCCCCATATCACCTTCTATGTCTGTAACTTTTGACACTTTCCATGCGTTACCCTGAGCATCCAGTAAATCAAGCTCCGGTGAGATTACTCCTTTCTTAGAATTCTTAATACCTTCACTAATTTTTCCCCAACGGTTTTCCAATCTCGTCGCTTTTGGATCTGGGATTATAGTTGTATCAAAATTATGTAGAATCATGTCTTCTATATATTTGAATCTTGCTGCTTCAGAAACCATTTGGATGAAAACAAGCATTAACTTTGCTTCTTTTGGATCAACTATTGGAGTATCAGCATCCAAAGTTGATTCCAGCTCAGCCCAGCTCAGCTGATTCCAGCTCAGTTTAATTTATTTATTACATCATTAGTTAGTTAGTTATTTTTTCTGTAGTTTGTTACAACAAGTTGTTAGGCAGTTAGTTCTAGCTTGTTACCCTCTTGTATAAATAGTTCTCTCTTCATCATTTTGTAACTAACAAAAACATTTCACAGAAATAAGATTTCTCTGAAGTTTATTTTCTCTGAATTTCATTTTCATTTCTCTGAAACAAAGTTTGTGATTCTTCACAAATTATCATGGTATCAGAGCAGATTTTTTCTGCGATCGAAATTTCTTCAACTCACTGAGATTCCACACTGGTGAATTAATCTTTCAGATCCTGAAGATTAGAAATAGTTACGAAAAAAAACCAGAAAATAAGGTGTAGTTCTTCCTTAATTCTTCCTGAATTTCATTTGAATCAATTGATTCTAGTTGATCTGAAATTAATCTGAAATTGTTCTGAGGTTGTTCTGAGGTTATTTTCTTGCTCAATTTGTTGATAAATCATAGTTGATTTCTGAGGTTAATATTCTCCTGATTTTCCTGAGGTTGATTTTTCCTTCCTGAATTTGTTGATGAATCATAGTTGTTCTTTGATAATCTGAGATTGCGTTGAAATTCCAGCTTAAATCTTCGTCTAAATTGCTAGATTTTCAGTTTCAAATTCTTGAATCTAGTTCATTCTCTGAAGTTTATGAATTAGAAATCTCAAAAACTACCTATAATCTTTGATTCCTGATCTGATTCTTTGATATTGATCTTAAATTCTTCAAAAATCATCCTAAAATTTCTCAAGCTTCATCTACAAAATGCCTGAATCTGAAACCTCAAACTCTTCCACACCAAATAATGTTCTAGGACTCAATCAGGATCCTAGTAGTGTGTATTACATCCATCCTTCATACGCCAATTCCACACAAATCGTTTCTGTCAAATTTAATGGCAGTGCATTCAGTGATTGGAAAAGGTCAATGATCATTTCTTTGTCTGCTAAGAACAAACTAAGGTTTGTTGATGGAAGTCTTGCTATTCCTGATAAAGGTAATGCTGAGTATGTTGCTTGGGAGAGGTGTAACAATCTGGTTATATCCTGGTTACTTGCTAACTTGGATAACACTGTCAAGAAAAGTGTTCTTTTCTTTGAGACTGCAGCAGACATATGGAAGGATTTAGAAGAACGTTTTGGTTATTCTTCGATGACACAAGTATATGCACTAGAGCAGAAGCTTGCTGAAACAACACAAGGCACTGCTAGTGTCTCTGAATTTTATACTCAACTCAAGACAATTTGGGATGAAATTAATGATGCTCATCCTTTACCATATTGCACCTGTCATAAATGTACATGTAATCTTACTCAAAAGATACATACTAGGGATCAAGAACAAAGGTTGATCCAATTCATGATGAAGTTGAATGAATGTTTTTCAACTGTGAGAGGAAACATTCTAATGACACAACCTCTGCCCAAAGTTGCTCAAGCCTACAGAATCTTTGCACAAGAAGAAAGACACAAAGAGGTGGCTCAGCTTTCTTCTCACAATGAGTCCTTGGCATTTTCTGCAGCAGATAGAAGGAACTTTAAACCTCATCAGAACAACCAACCTCCAGCTCATCAGAAATCATACTCTTCAAACAAGCCTAACAATCTGACTGGTAATAAAAGACCAGGTTCTCACTACTATTGCACCCACTGCAAGGTGCCGGGACACAAATAGAGAGATGTTTCAAGATCCATGGCTTCCCACCTGGCTTCAAGGGGTTCAAAGATAGAAGAGTAGCATTGTTTCTCAATCCTCCGAGTACTCGATCCTGGTTCTTCTTACGAAATCAAAGCCGGATCTATCACTACTGAGCAGTTCCATCGGCTTATAAATCTCCTACAACAACAACAAAGTACACCTCCATCTACTGAAGCTCATGAAACAATTGGTAGCCATGCATTGTTAGCAGGTACATATTGCTTACTAACAAGTTTTAATGCTACCTGGTTGTTAGATAGTGGTGCTACTGACCACATTTGTTCAAACTTGGCTTCATTTCACACATATAAACCTACCACTGATCCTCATCATCATATCACTATACCCGATGGAAGGCAAATACCTGTCAAACACATTGGCACCTGTTTACTTGACCAAAGATATTCTTCTAACCAATGTGTTGCATATTCCCGATTTTCAATTCAATCTCTTATCAGTTCATAAGCTATGTTATGATTTGAATCAGTCAAATAACATTTACTCATAGTAAATGTTTTCTTCAGAGACAGACGGGTCCTTCAATGCCTCTTGGTAATTTACAAGGAGGCCTCTATAATGTAGCAACACCTTCAGTCACATCAGTGGAGCATTCTCTTTCACATCATGCTTCTTGTTTTTCTGTTGTCGACACAGCCAAACTTTGGCATTTACGTTTAGGTCATTTACCTTTTGCTCAAATACATCATGTACTTGCTCGATTGTCGGATCAAAACTTGTTTTCATGACATTATTTGTCAAGTTTGCCCTGTTGCTAAGCAAACTAGGAAACCATTTCCTGTAAATAGTAATAAAACCACCAAAGCCTTTGAGCTATTGCATATAGATGTGTGGGGTCCTTACAAGACTAAAGCACACTCAGGTTGTACTTTCTTCTTAACAATAGTTGATGATTACACTCGTTTCACATGGGTGCATTTTATCAAACATAAATCGATTGTGCTCACATACTTGATGTCTTCTTCACCTATGTTCAAACACAATTTGATGCTCATGTTGTTTGTGTGAGATCTGATAATGCCAAGGAACTGGGAGAAGGTAACATGAAGAAAATATATGAACAAAGAGGGATTCATCACCAAACCAGTTGCTCTGACACTCCTCAACAGAATGGAACTGTTGAAAGGAAGCACAGGCATTTACTAGAGACTGCCAGGGCACTATTCTTTCATTCCAAAGTTCCAGCAAGATTTTGGGGAGATTGTATTATCTGTGCTGCATACCTTATCAACAGGATGCCTCTACAAAGCCTACAGTTTATCACTCCTTATTTCAAGCTCTTTCAAAAGACACCTAACCTGGATCATTTAAAAGTTTTTGGTTGCTTGTGTTACTTGTCCACCACTAAAGTACACAGAACAAAATTTGATCCCAAGGCACACCCTGGTGTTTTCCTTGGATATTCTGTGACACAAAAGGGTTATAAGGTCCTGGATTTAACCACTAATCAGTTAGTTATATCCAGGGATGTCACATTCCATGAAAAACATTTTCCATTTCACCTACTTTCTTCTACTTCTTCACCTGATTCCATCTTTGTTCCCAACACTACTTATGATTTTTTTCAGGATGATTATCCACCTCTATCTTCTTCTACACACTCTACAACAATTCTGTCATCTCCTCCACCACTAAACAGTCCTTCTTCTCCTTCCCTTACTCAAACACACCATTCTTCTTCTACTTCTCCAGAACATGCCTCTTCTTCTCCTTCTCATGTGGTTGATTTAAGTCACATTATTCCTGAGCCTCCCATTCTTAGATGCTCAACCAGGCACTCTAAACCTCCCTCTTACTTAGCTGATTACCAATGCAATTCTGTCATTACTAATCCTGCCACCACTGTCATCACTAATCCAGCCACCACACTCCCTCAACACTGGTGCAATCTTGTTTCATTTTCAGCCTTTCCTAGTTCTCATCAAGCTTATCTATCTGCACCTACCTTTGACATCAAAGAACCTGATACTTATGCAGAAGCTGCCACAAAACCTGAATGGATACATGCTATGGACAAAGAAATTGCAGCCCTCACAGACAATCATACTTGGGATCTAGTACCTCTTCTCCAAGGCAAGAAAGCTATTGGCAATAAATGGGTTTATAAAGTGAAACTCAAGGCTGATGGGTCCTTGGAAAGGTGTAAAGCTCGTTTGGTGGCAAAAGGGTACAACCAAAGACATGGTATAGATTATGAGGACACTTTTTCTCCTGTGGTTAAGATGCCTACAATAAGGTGTATCATTGCCTTAGCTACTCACAATCATTGGCCAATTTACCAATTGGATGTTAATAATGCATTTCTCCATGGAGATTTGCATGAGGACGTCTATATGAAAGTTCCTGCAGGCTTTCCTAATCCTCACAACCATGTATGCAAACTCAGAAAGTCATTATATGGTCTTAAGCAAGCTTCAAGGCAATGGTTTGCCAAGCTTGTCTCTGAACTCACTGCTCAAGGCTTCTCTCAGTCCAAAAATGACTATAGTTTGTTTATTAAAACCTCTCCTGGTCACATTACTATTGCTGCTGTTTATGTAGATGACATCATCCTCACAGGGACTGATGTGACATCTATCAATGCACTTAAAGCCCATCTTCATCAGATTTTTAGTATTAAAGATTTGGGTATTCTTCACTATTTTTTGGGTATAGAGGTTGGTTACGTTCCTGAAGGTGTCATTCTCAGCCAAAAGAAGTTTACAAGGGAGTTAATTGCTGACTGTGGCCTTGATTTATCTAAGAAAGCTTCTACTCCTCTTCCTTTAAACATCAAACTTCAAGCTGCTGAGGGTGATCTACTTCCTGAGCCTGACTTCTACAGATCACTTGTTGGCAAATTAAATTTTTTGACCAACACAAGACCTGATCTTGCCTATTCAGTTCAAACATTAAGCCAATTCATGCATTCTCCCAGAACTTCTCATTTTCAAGCCTTACTTCACACCCTCAGATACCTTAATTTCACTCAAGGCCAAGGCATTCTTCTTACTGGACATGATTCTTTGACCCTCCAGGCATTTTCTGATTCTGACTGGGCTTCTTGTAGTGATACCAGAAAGTCCATCACTGGATATCTTCTTTTATTTGGCAAATCTCCAATTTCTTGGAAGTCCAAGAAACAAAGCACCATCAGTAAATCATCTTCAGAAGCTGAATATAGGGCCATGGCAGCTGCTGCTGCTGAGGTTACTTGGGTTGTCAGGTTGTTGGAGGAACTAGGGGTCACTAATCTCAAGCCTATTACCTTATTTTGTGACAACCAAAGTGCTTTGCACATAGCTAAAAATCCTGTGTTTCATGAGAGAACGAAACACATTGATATTGATTGCCACTTTACAAGGGATAAAGTGTTAGAAGGACTTCTCCAACTCTCCTACCTTCCCACTCAGTCTCAACTTGCAGATGTCTTTACCAAGAGCCTCTCTTCTCCTCATTTCAGACTCTTACTATCCAAGTTGGGATTGGTTGATTCTACAACTCACCCACCTCCCCACTTGAGGGGGTATTGGAGTATCAGCATCCAAAGCTGATTCCAGCTCAGCCCAGCTCAGCTGATTCCAGCTCAGTTTAATTTATTTATTACATCATTAGTTAGTTAGTTATTTTTTCTGTAGTTTGTTACAACAAGTTGTTAGGCAGTTAGTTCTAGCTTGTTACCCTCTTGTATAAATAGTTCTCTCTTCATCATTTTGTAACTAACAAAAACATTTCACAGAAATAAGATTTCTCTGAAGTTTATTTTCTCTGAATTTCATTTTCATTTCTCTGAAACAAAGTTTGTGATTCTTCACAAATTATCATCAACACCTTTTTTTTTGTCAACCTTCAACCCATAAACGTAGTTGACTAACACTTTTAATGGCTCAATTCCTAAACCCAAATTGTTTCTTGTAGCTTTAGCCTTACCCTCAATTGCATCATACGTGTTAGCATAGTGCATATCTAGACGATTTTTATCACCCTTAGCCTCTGGGAAAAGACTCTTCTTAGAAGTAGCGGGGGTATTAGTAAAAAAATGTGCTCTATAGCTACCCTCAAATTTGTCAAGATAAGCATCCAAATATAAATCGTTTTTATTCAGAGCAAATGTGATTGTCGCTCCTTCCGGTGTCTTGATAGCAACAAGAAGATACTTTGGTGGATTTGAAGGTGCCGCAATTACTGGTAAATTCGTGCCACCATATTTTAGTTTTGGATCCTTCACTTTATCACGAACATCGCTCAACAGTTTGGAGTAGATAGTCTTGGTAGCACTTCCCAAGTCGAAACTTAGATCGGCTGCGCAGTTTGGTTCAAGGACTACCCATATCGATATCGCTACTGCAAGCCACACCCTCATTCTATCTTTCCTTCAGTTTCTGGTTTTACCTGTCAAAGTATTACCATTAGATTGGATCAAACTTGATCAAAATATGTAAAGTGCCACAACGTACATTTAAACAAGTAAAAATGATTATAAGACTTTTTGGTGTATAAACACTTAGTTGCTAAAAAAAAAACTATATATGATGTAGAGAGGGTTCAAGTAGATGATTTGAGTAACACCCCGTAACTTTATCAACTAATTAAGCTTGTTGACATGAACAAAAACATTACATTAATTGCATATATTTCAAACTTATCGAGATGAATACATACAATAAGCATTAACGATAGGAAGAACAGGCTCTAGTGAGTAGTAACAGATTTATGGTGTAACAATCTGATGCAGCTTGGCTTACCCATACTAATGATAAGGGTTCAGTTATGCTGGTGATTCGGAGAGCGTCGGAGGGGTGAGGAATATTAATGGATGGGAAGGCGCTGCGTTGTTCCATACATCATCTCATCCATTTAAATAGGAAAAACGAGCCGACAACGAAAAACAAAAATCTCATCCATTTTTGAAAATAAAAAAAAACTAGATTGTGGGATGGAACAACGTCTCAACAATTATTTTTACTATGTTAAAATGATAGGATCATTTCTTTCGGTCTTGATTTTTACAGCTTGTTTGGTTGAAAGGAAAAGAAGGGAAGAAAAAGGAAAAAAAAAATTGGTCAAATTTATTGGGAACATGATGATTTTGAAAACTGACAACTAAAAAGTAAAAACCACTTTTTCTGGTTTCCTGTTTTTGGTTTTTAGTTTTCAAAAAAACTGAAAACTGAAAACAAAAAACGATAACGAACGGGTTGTTTGGTTTAAATTTTCTCTTTCTTTCGAAATTCCCCTACTTTCGGAAGGAAACGGAAAGTGAAATTTTATTAAGGAGTCTTTCCATTCAATTCATTCCATTTTCTTTTATTAATTTTTTTTTTAAAACCAAACATTGGAAAGTAACAAGTTTCCTTCCACTATCTTTCTTTTCCTTCCAAATCTTTCTACGAAACAAGTTGTTAGTTCTATCTAAGAGTGCTTATTGCTATATTTTATTTACTTTTTATTCTTCTAAGTCTCTATTGCCAACTCTTAAGCAGTTTGATGTCCACCTATATAGAATAAAATACTCTCAAGAAATCATAATTAATTTTAAAAAGGATGCAAATATTATTTAATAAATCTTAAATCATAAATATACATAGCTAATTTTCTCTCTTATTAGGAGTGTGTATGCGTTGGTGTAAGTGACATTGCACAGAACTACATGAGAGTTCCCATTTTTTATTGCCGTCTCCACTTGTTTCAATGGTGATTTTTTTTTCTCGATCTCTGCTGGAGAGCTCAATATAATACTCCCTCTGTATTTTTTTATCTTTCTCACTTGGAATGTTGACACTATTTACAATTAGAGAAAATCTTTTAAATTTTTCTCAATATATAAGAAAAAAATATAATTATGTCAATGAGGAGTTTATTAATATTCAATTATTATAATTTTTACTAATATATAATGAAAGATATTTAAGGTAGAATAAGTGCATTGACAAACTTGTAAAGTCAAAGTAGGAAAGATAAAAAAATACAGAGATAGTAGTCAAGTAAATTATTGTTTCCTAAGGACAAGCATGAAATAATAGCAAAGACAATTTTGTTGTTAGGACCAGCAATTAATACTCCACGTGTCCTCCTAAACAAAGATAAATACTCTTTTTAGGACCAGCAAATGATATTCCACGTCTCTTCCTCAACAAAGATATGAGAATAATTACTATAAAGGTTCTGTAGTCTGGACTCTGGATATAAACGTTATTCACGTTGTATTATCGAGAAAGGACAACTATTTACGGGGTCAATATGCATTAGCTTGATTCGGGCCCAATTATTCCATCTCTAGTAGTGTCAGAAACAGACCTGATCTGTGGATCAACCTCATACCAAATTGACTTGAACTTGGTTCGACCTATGAGGGTCGGCCCCCAGACCTAACTGAAACTCGGCCTGAGATCAACCCCACCTGACTGGCACTTAGCAAGATCATATTCTGAACTGACCACACAAACGCGCATTTAAACCCGAACCTGACCGTAATCCAACCCGATATTAAACTAAAACCCAATCACACTACAATAAAATTACCTTTTCGTGGCGATTATTTCAAAGCGATTGTACATTCGCTACAATAAACAACTAATGTATATGAAATAGTATAGAAATATGTAGCACATTACAATCACCATATTAAACTTTTTAAAAAATCGATACGATAAGCCTAATAAGAGCTATTTACCTTTTATTTCTCGCGAATTTGTATACATATTAGATACTAGATATTGTATCGTTTTACAATAGCCATATTAATCCCCCAAAAAATCGGTAACACGAAACCTCGAAAATAACATCGGCCCGCGCGCCATGTTTTTTAGTGGAATTTTCAAAAAATGGCGCCTTGACGAACTTTCACCAAAAACCACCGCCCACTAAAATCTGTTTTCATCCATACTTGCTGTCAGTAATTAATAGAATTTATTATGTGAATTATCAGTTCATATTGGTGTTAAAATTCGTTGCCTCAATTTACTGCTTGAGTTGTTGAGTTGATCAATTTGTTGCTTGGATCTGTTTTATTTGTCTACCCTCTTATCCTCCAACTAAAATCTGTTTTCATTCATATTTGCTGTCGGAAGTAGAAGTGAGTCGTGAGTTTGAGATGTTGGGTTGAAAGATAAGTAATAGAGGATACTAAGGGTATACTCGTCATTGTACTCTTATACTTCTATTATATATATATGAGCCCCGGCACCCTCATAAGGGTAAGTCGTATCATTATTCTCACATGGTATCAAGAGCAAGAAGTTTTTGAACCCTAATTATTCGATCATTTCTCTCGCTTCCGCGCTCAAATTTTTCTCGTGTGATCATCTCGTGGTTGCATCAATGGCCGGTTTAGCCTCTACTTCCTTGTTTGCCGTGATCCCACCACCAACGTCCACTGTCGCCGCGTCTATGCCGCCCATCACCGGTGCTCCTGGGCAGCACTCCTTCGCCCCTGACTCGCAGCCAAGCATGCCTGCTGGCGCGTCAGGCTTCGGCTCTCTCTACTCGACCCTTGGCGTGTCGAGCCTTCTTCGGGTTTTCGTGGACTCCATCGCACCCTACATTCGAGGCTGCGGTGTCTCCAATCTGGGCTGCTGCCTCAAGTCCACTTGTGTCTCGTGGGCTCCTTTTCTCCTCACCACAGCAACCCTCCATCGGGGGTTCTACGTTTGGTGGCCACCCAGTCCTATTAACACACGCCCACGGGTAATAGTAGGACACCAGTTTTCTTCACCCTACAACCTAATCTTGCATCCTTATCATCCACTCTAGTAACATCTACCTCTAATGTTAAAAATATTGTTACTATTGTTCTTCGGACTGTTGAAAATTATCTGCCTTGGCGTACACAATTTGAATCTTTTTTAGAATCTCATGGCTTATTAGGCATGATTGAAGGTTCTATTATTATGCCTGAGATTTATGTGCATGATCATCAACATCGTCAATCTATGAATCCTGAATACTATCATTGGTTGCGTATTGATCAAACTATGCGTTCATGGTTATTTGTTACTTTGTCCGAAGAAGTGCTTGTTGAGGTGCATGATGTTAAGTTTTCTGTGCTTATACGGACTCGACTCCAATCCCGGTTATTATGAATGCTAGTTTGGCTCGTTCTATAGAGTTGAAAAGTATGTTGCAACATATTGCTAAGACTGAAAGTCAAACCATGGATGCTTATTTGCGTGAAATTAAACTTGTTGCTGATTCTCTTGCTGCGATTGGTGCCCCTGTCTCTTCGCGAGACTTAATTCAACATATTTTCATGGGTCTTGGAAGGGATTTTGATTCCCTCACTACGAGTAATACACACTTTTCTGGCAATCTTATTTTTGATGATGTTCGGGAGAAACTGTTGATTCAAGAACAAATCATTAAAAGTCGCCATGCTCGGGAACAAGGTTTTGCTTCTCATCAGGCATTCCTTGCTCATGCCCCTAATGTCTCTCCTTTGACTGACTCATCCTCTTCGAACACTGGTTCCCGCAACAATCAACAAGGTGGTCGTGGAGGTGGCAAAGGTCGGGGTCGTAATCGCTGTGGTCGTGGCAAAGGTCGTGGCGGGGGTGCAAAGCAAACCCAAACACATAACTCAGGAGGTACAGTTATATGCAATTCTTTTTTGTCATCTAAAAGCTAAGTGATGTAGTAGCCCTTACTTCTTGCGATACTAATCATTTGTCTGCAGGGAGTTCCACTGTTAAGGGTGTGTTTGGTTCTCAGTCTACCAATATAGTCTGTCAAATTTGTTTTCATCCAGGTCATTCTTTTATTTCTTGTCCTTCTCGTTATGCTCAGACATCCAATGCTGCTCTTGTTGGCCTTCCCACTGGTGAGCAAAATGAAACCACTTGGTTTCCTGATTCCGGAGTATATTATCACATGACCAACGATCTAGGTATATTATCTAATAAATCGACTTATACTGGTCCGATTTCTGTTGAAGTAGCAATTGGTACTCAAATCCCAGTTAAACATGTTGGCACTATCACATTAAACTCTAACAGTCATCTTTTAGTTCTCAACTCAGTCTATCATTGTCCTAATATTAAATTTAATTTAATATCAGCTCAAAAGTTGGCTAAAGATAACAATTGTACTGTGAGTTTTAATGGTTTTCATGTTTTTGTTAAGGACAATCGGTCGGGGGAGGTGCTTCTCAAAGCTTCTAGTCAAGGCAATGTCTATCCTATCACCCTCACTCACCATTCTAGGAGGCTCGTTGCTCTTTTGTCCCTTTCTGCGTCCGGTCCTACTTGGCATCGTCGTCTTGGTCATTGTGGTGATAAGGTTTTAGGTGCCCTTAAGCAAAATAAACCATTGCCACTAGTCATTTGTTTGATTGTGTTTCGTGTTGCTTAGGCAAGTCTCATCGCTTACCTTTCCAGGATGTAATACACTCTTTTGATAAACCATTGCAACTAGTTCATTCTGATTTATGGCAATCAAACATTTTATCTAATCTTGGCTTCAAATATTATGTCTGTTTTGTTGATGATTTCTCTCGCTATACTTGGATATATCCTTTAAAACGCCAAATCTGAAGTGCATGATCGTTTTTTAGATTTCCAAGCTTTAGTTGAGAATTTATTTGACTGCAAAAGCAAATGTTTCCAAAGTGATGGGGGATGGAAATTCGATAACCAACCTTTACTTGATCATTTTCGTAAATGTGGGATTGCTTTTCAAAAATCTTGCCCTGAAACTCAACAACAAAATGGGGTTGTTGAACGCAAACATCGACATGTAATTGAGCTTGCCGCACGATGCTCATTGAATCATCACTTCCTGGCCAATTATGGGTCGATGCTGCGTACACTACCACTTTCATCATAAACTGTTTGCCAACACCCGTCTTGCATGGTTTGTCTCCTTTAGAGAAATTGTTTTCAAAGCCTCCCAATTACTCGTTTTTCCGTGTTTTTGGTTGTGCGTGTTTCCCCAATTTTTCTGCAAAACCATCAAATAAGTTGACTCCCCAGTCTGTTTAATGTGTTTTCCTTGGGTTATGCTCCGGGTTACAAGGGGTATCGCTATTATGAACCCAAGTCAGGTCGTGTCTATGTGAGTCGTCATGTGAAATTTATTGAGTCGATGTTTCCCTATCGTCAGTTAGTGTCGTCTCGACCCTCGTCTACTCTTGACTCTAGCGATACAATCCCTCTCTTCTCCACTTTCCTTTAGCGGTTTTCTACACGACTCCCTCCTCCCTTAGCACTACTGTTCTGGCTCTTGGCACGCCCCCTCCCCTTGGCACGGCTACATCGCATACACACTCCTCCCCTTGCGATTTTGTCGCGTCTGACCAGCCCCTAGTGTCCCCCCGTGCCTACTAGGCCTTCACCGCCCTGCTCTCGCGCGCCTACTACTTCCCCCGCTGGTCTCCCGTCGCCCTATGGGCCTCCCCTTCCCTCCCCACTGGCTGTTGGTTCACCCGCTGGGTCCCCAGCGCCAGATGGGCCTCCATCTCCTTCGTTGAGTGCTGCTGGTCCATACGCTGGCAAGCCAGCGCCCAACGGGTCTCCCTCCCCCGCGTCAGCTGCTGCTACTCCCACAGATGGGATGCCAGCGACCTATGGGTTGGGTTCATCCCCCTAGAGTGATGCTACTTTTCCCCACCGTGGCTTTACCGAGTCCCTCACCTCATCCTCTCGTCCTTTGTCTACCGATTCCTTGCATGCATCTCCTTCGCACGGTGTCTTTGTTTTTTCGTCTTCCCAAAACATTTATGAAATGAAAACTCGTGCTAAAGATGGAAATTTTAAACCCAAATCTATTCTAAGTTTGACAACTCTTGAAAAAGAACAAGCTCCGACTTGTTTCTCTAAAGTAAATAAAATTCCAAAATGGCGTCAAGTCATGGCGGAAGAGATTAATGCAATGTTGGTCAACAAAACATGGGATTTGGTACCGTTTGATGCTACAAAGAACTTGGTTAGTACTAAATGGATTTATACGATAAAAACTGATGAAGAGGGTCATGTGATTAGGCCTAAGGCTCGTCTGGTTGCTCGAGGTTTTGGTCAGCAGGAAGGTATTGATTATTATGAGACTTTTAGCCCTGTTGTAAGATCAACTACTGTTAGGTTGGTTTTGTCCTTCGCTATTTCTTATCAGTGGGTCATTCGCCAATTGGATGTGAAAAATGCTTTCTTACATGGTGATCTCATTGAGGAGGTCTACATGAAACAACCTGCGGGTTTTATTCATCCCGATTTTCCCAATCATATATGTCGCCTCCGGAAAGCTATCTATGGTTTGAAACAAGCTCCTCGAGCTTGGTATATTCGCTTCAGCAGTTTTTTGCTTCAACAGGGTTTCGTTTGTTCTCAATCTGATACTTCTATGTTTATCTTTCATCGTGGCAAATATATTCTATATCTTCTTCTATATGTTGATGATATTATTGTCACTGGTAACTCCGCTCCTTTGATCACCAAATTCATTTCTCTTTTGTCCGCGGAGTTTGCTATGATGGATTTGAGTGATCTTCACTATTTCTTAGGTGTTCAGACTATCCGTTCACCTAAAGGTTTGTTTCTGTGTCAGAAGAAGTATGTTAATGATCTTCTTCTTAAATTTCATCTGCACACTGTCAAATCGGTTCGCACACCTCTTTCTAGTCTGACTAGTACTCTCTCGCTTACAGATGGTGATCTCTTATCCGATCCTATTGAGTATCGCAGTATGGTTCCTCTAAGACCATGTCCCTCATAATTGCCTATTATGATGCTGATTGGGCAGGTTGTCCGTGTAACACTCCGTCCTTTTATAAACATAATATAATCAAAATAGAACGCTTTAATAAATAAATGGCGATAGGAGAAATATCGCCTGACGGAAATATCACTCTAAACAAAGGTTAAATTAAACTAAATATAAATAAAACCCAATTAATATAATCTAAAATATCCATAAAGAGGCAAAACAACCTCATAAACCCAAAGTAGTAAATATATATAAATAAAATGTCTCAAAAATCCTAATTAGCCTCTCTTAATCCCATATAACACGAAATAATCACCTGCAAAATATATCAACAAACATCTACAATCAGTGGGGAGTAACTAATAGCTCTCCCAGCGCGATTAGGATCCATATAAGAGTTATAAAAGTTTTAACAATCAAGTCATACACTATCTCAGAAATACACTTTAAATAGTCGAATAAACAAATAAATAAGTATAACATAAAGAATATAATACAACATACTATCCACAAACAGGGTAAAATTACAACAAAATGATCAGACAGATATGATCAACTCAAGGATCAACACATAAACCTTCATATTTAAAAAAAATAATAGTTTGAACGACATAAATAATGACAATGATAACGTTTCCAAAAAAATAGTCTTCTTAACACATTTGAGGAGGAACTAAACGTAAGTGGATCACAACCCACTGTTCCTATTTGGTTATTGTATTAGGACCCTGCTCGCCAATATCTAGTATGGCCATACCATAATGCGAGATAGTACCCTACTTAGTACTTCCCGATCTCTCAGACGACAAGTAATAACCAGGACGGACCCACACACCCTGCTGAGTATGTAAGTATAAACTGTGTACCCTGCTCAGTGCACAGTGACTGTTCATTCCTAGGAGACCATGCCGTCTCACTAGTCATCATCCTCAAACAATAATAAATAAAATAATATAATTTCATCGTCTGCAGAATGCCCTTCAAGGTCTTACATCAAACTGCAACTCTGCAAGAATCTAGGGTATTAACCCATCAATTCCAAACTGCAAGAATTTTAGGGACTCATCGACCCATCAATTCCAAACTGCAAGAATTTTAGGGCGTAACCCATCAATTTCATTTACATCAAACTGCAGGAATTTTAGGGACTCAACCCATCAATTCCAATTCAAAATAGCTTCACAATTTCTCATCAATAATAATCATAAAATCTATAATATTATCTCCTAAAATATAATTTAACTTATCAAGAGACTAGAAAATAATTGAAATAATTATGATAGCTTGAAAACAATTTCCAGAGTCCAAAAATAAATTTATTTCATCGAAACAACCAACCAAATTTCATACCCCATACCATCATAAAATAATCAACCCGCTCATTGTATATGTATCAACCAATACAAACATAACTCTAATCATAAAACATCAAAATATATGCCAAATTCACAACATATGCATCCAAATCATAACTTAATTAAATGTAAATATACATGAACAACAAGACACACTATTTCACTAGGTCATGTACATATATGCTTCACACTGGGGGTTTCCTTGCATAAGTAACCACAAACTACAAAACCCAAATACACAAAACTAATAAAATGTAATGAAGTCCACTAAAAAGTCTAAAACATAGCAAACTGCAATATGACACTAACAAAATAATAAAAAAAAAATGAAGAAAAGAAATAGAACTACATACAACAACTAAACCAACGAGAGAGAGAGAGCAAGTATCTATGCTCAACCATTATCATCTTCACGTATACAACAAGAAGAACAAAAGAAAGAACTGCCAACATCAAGACCCATGACCATAATCACTCATATCCCCTCCATACTTCAATAACATACTAAGACTTCAAGATTTCATGCTTAAATCATATGATAATATCAACAAAAACTTTCATATACAAAGACAACAACGTTTACCCAAGTAGACATGAACTCTAATAAGAACATGTAACTTTCATATAACTACTTAAATAGCATCCCAAAACATAAATTCATGGCTCTAAGCGTTATCACGACAACTAAACAACGATAAATCACAAGTAACTAGATAATTGTATAGTTCATGTAAACTAATGGAACCACATTTAACATATAATTTTTCCAACCAAAATTCCTAAAAGTCGTACTAATCCAACGTAGATATTAAAACTAAAATAATTCCTATGCGAATTCTAAGCGTTCTAGAAAAACCATTAGTTACCTTTGAAGACTCCAATTGCTTGCATTTTCATTATGTACTGTTCTGTTACGACCACGATTCCCGACGATCTGAATTTGGGATGCCAAATCCCTCTGGTCAAAGTGAAGGCCTAGATGTCCTTAACGTGCTGTCCAAATTTGAGAATGATCCAACGGCTAGATCTCCGGAGTTGGCCTTTTTCGTGAAGGTGTGACAGGGGAAAAAAAAGGGATAAACTTTTCATCTTTCTCCCTTCAAATGGCGACTGATTTGGGGAGATTAGGCTGATTTTTCTGATCAGTTTCCAACAGCAAATTGGGAAATAAAAAGGGGGTTACAAGTTGAAATTGATGGGATAATTATGGGGTAATAAAATGGGTGTTACAAAGGGATTTCAAAGGTTGAAATAAATATGAAAATATCTCCCATAAAAGACATTATTTGGGACAGTATAAGGTCGGTCTAATTTTTGTTACGCAACCGGTCCAAAACGCGACAACAATCTATAAGATGAAATACGTAGCTCAAACGCTCAAATTTAAATACTATAAGATATATAATTTCTAATCAAATAAATTTTATAAAAGTTGAAAACAAACAATATAAGATATAGTATTTTTAAGAAGTAAAATATTCTAATTTTGTAAATAACTCGAAGAAAATATGAGCGAAAATCCGTGGTGTTACAATCACTCCCCCTTAAGAAAGTTTCGTCCTCGAAACTTGAAACGATAAGAAAAGATACTATACGACTACGTACAACTTTATTTCGGGCATCTAAGTGACGCCTTGGAGGTACTCTGCAAAAACGAAATCGTTAGTCCTAGCTAAACCTCACTAACTAACACATAAGAAAAACATATAGCACATCGTTCAACAAAAATAATTCTCGGGGATTTCTTCCTACCCAAGTAACTCTCACTAAGAATTTTTCTTGAAGCCTAAGATACTAATAATCCTAGATGCAACAACTACACATTTCCCATGGAATATGTAGCAACTCATTGAGAGTTTTTGGATCATTTGCTCTGATACCAACCGTAACACTCCGTCCTTTTATAAACATAATATAATCAAAATAGAACGTTTTAATAAATAAATGGCGATATGGAAAATATCGCTTGACAGAAATATCACTCTAAACAAAGGTTAAATTAAACTAAATATAAATAAATCTAATTAATATAATTCAAACTATCCATAAAGAGGCAAAACAACCTCATAAACCCAAAGTAGTAAATATATATAACATAAAATGTCTGAAAAATCCTAATTAGCCTCTCTCAATACCCATAAAACACGAAATAATCACCTTCAAAATATATCAACAAACATCCACAATTAGTGGGGAATAACTAATAACTCTCCCAGCCCAATTAGGATCCATATAAGAGTTATAAAAGTTTTAACAATCAAGTCATACACTATCTCAGAAATACACTTTAAATAGTCGAATAAAAAAATAAATAAATATAACATACATAATATAATACAACATACTATCCACAAACAGGGTAAAGTTACAACAAAATGATCAGTATTAGGACCCTGCTCGCCTATGTCTAGTATGGCCATACCGTAATGCGAGATAGTACCTTGCTCAGTGCTTCCCGACCTCTTAGACGACAACTAATAACCAAGACGGACCCACACACCCTGCTCATTATGTAAGTATAACTTGTGTACCCATCTCAGTGCATAGTGACTGTTCATTCCTTGGAGACCATGCTGTCTCACTAGTCATCATCCTCAAACAAAAATAATAAAATAATATAATTTCATCGTCTGTAGAATGCCCTTCAAGGTCTTACATCAAACTGCAACTCTGCAACAAGCTAGGGTATTAACCCATTAATTCCAAATTGCAAGTATTTTAGGGACTCATCAACCCATCAATTCCAAACTGCAACAATTTTAGGGCCTAACCCATCAATTCCATTTACATTAAACTGCATGAATTTTAGGGACTCAACCCATCAATTCCAATTCAAAATAACTTCACAACTTCTCAGCAATAATAATCATAAAATCTATAATATTATCTCCGAAAATATAATTTAACTTATCAAGAGACTAGAAAATAATTGAAATACTTATGATAGCTTGAAAACAATTTCCAGAGTCCAAAGATAAATTTATTTCATCGAAACAACCAACCAAATTTCATACCCCATACCATCATAAAATAATCAACCCGCTCATTGTATAAGTATCAACCAATTAAAATATAACTCTAATCATAAAACATCAAAATATATGCCAAATTCACAACATATGCACCCAAATCATAACTTAATGAAATATAAATATACATAAACAACAAGACACACAATTTCACTGGGTCATGTACATATATGCTTCACATTGGGGATTTCCTTGCATAAGTAACCACAAACTACAAAACCCAAATACACAAAACTAATAAAAAGTAATGAAGTCCACTAAAATGTCTAAAACATAGCAAACTGCAATATGACATTAAATAAATAATAAATAAAAAGAAGAAGAAAAGAAATAGAACTACATACAACACCTAAACCAACGAGAGAGAGAGAGAGAGAGAGCAAGTATCTATGCTCAACCATTATCATCTTCACGTATACAACAAGAAGAACAAAAGAAAGAACTGCCAATATCAAGACCCATGAAATATGGATAACAACAGCAACCCAACAATGGTAACAAAACAATATGATAACCACTCATATCCCCTCCATACTTCAATAACATACTTAGACTTCAAGATTTCATGCTTAAAACATATGATAATATCAACAAAAATTTTCATATACAAAGACAACAACGTTTACCCAAGTAGACATAAACTCTAATAAGAGCATGTAACATACATATAACTACTTAAATATCATCGCAAAATACAAATTCATGGCTCTAAGCGTTATCACGGCAAATAAACAACGAGAAATCACAAGTAACTAGATAATTGTATAGTTCATGGAAACTTATGGAACCACATTTAACATATAAATTTTCCATCCAAAATTCCTAAAAGTCATACTAATCCAACTTAGATATTAAAACTAAAATAATTCCTATGCGAATTCTAACCGTTCTAGGAAAACCGTTAGTTACCTTTGAAGACTCCAATTGCTTGCATTTTCTTTATGTACTGTTCTGTTCCGACCACGATCCCCGATGATCTGAATCTCTGATGTAAAATCCCTCCGGTAAACGTGAAGGTCCAGATGTCCTTAACGTGCTGCCCAAATTTGAGAATAATCCCACGGTTAGATCTCCGGTGTTGGCCTTTTTCGTGAAGGTGTGACAGGGGAAAAAAAAGGCATAAACTTTTCATCTTTCTCTCTTCAAATGGCGACTCATTTGGGGAGATTGAGCTGATTTTTATGATCAGTTTCCAACAATAAATTGGGAAATAACAAGGGGGTTACAAGTTGAAATTGATGGGGTAATTATGGGGTAATAAAATGGGTGTTACAAAGGGATTTCAAAGGTTGAAATAAATATGAATATCTCCCATACAAGACATTATTTGGGACAATATAAGGTCGGTCTAATTTTCGTTACGCAACCGGTCCAAAACGCGACAACAATCTATAAGATGAAATACGTTGCTCAAACGCTCAAATTTAAATACTATAAGATATATAATTTCTAATCAAATAAATTTTATAAAAGTTGAAAACAAACAATATAAGATATAATATTTTTAAGAAGCAAAATATATTCTAATTTTAACGAAAAATAATAATGAAAGGAAAATAACTCGAAGAAAATATGAGCGAAAATTTGTGGTGTTACAATCACTCCCCCTCAAGAAAGTTTCGTCCTCTAAACTTGAAACGATAAGAAAAGATACTATACGACTATGTACAACTTTCTTTCGGGGATCTAAGTAACGCCTTGGAGGTACTCTACAAAAACGAAATCGTTAGTCCTAGCAAAACCTCACTAACTAGCACATAAGAAAAACATATAGCACATCGTTCAACAAAAATAATTTCCGAGGCTTTCTTCCTACCCAAGTAACTCTCACTAAGAACTTTTTTTGAAGTCTAAGATACTAATAATCCTAGACGCAACAACTACACATTTCCCATGGAATATGTAGTAACTCACTGAGAATTTTTGGTTCATTTGCTCTGATACCAACTGTAACACTCCGTCCTTTTATAAACATAATATAATCAAAATGGAACGTTTTAATAAATAAATGGCGATAGGGGATATATCGCCTGACGAAAATATCACTCTAAACAAAGGTTAAATTAAACTAAATTTAAATAAAACCCAATTAATATAATCCAAAATATCCATAAAGAGGCATAACAACCTCATAAACCTAAAGTAGTAAATATATATAAAATAAAATGTCTCAAAAATCCTAATTAGCCTCTCTCAATGCCCATATAACACGAAATAATCACTAGCAAAATATATCAACAAATATCGACAATCAGTGGGGAATAACTAACAGCTCTCCCAGCCCAATTAGGATCCATGTAAGAGTTATAAAAGTTTTAACAATCAAGTCATACACTATCTCAGAAATACACTTTAAATAGTCGAATAAACAAATAAATAAATATAACGTAAATAATATAATACAACATACTATCCACAAACAGGGTAAAGTTACAACAAAATAAGTATACAATCAATATACATATGATCAACTCAAGGATCAAATGTGTTACTAAAAGTATTTGTGGAAGATTGAGACAGGTTCTCCCTGATTTGATTATGGAAAATCAAAATAATTTTGTACATGGTAGGTACATTGTTCATAATATCATGGTGCTTCAAGATTTGGTAAAGCACTATGGAAGAAAGAAAGTGAAGCCTAGTTGTTTATTGAAAATAGACTTGCAAAAAGCCTATGACACTGTGAGTTGAGAATTTCTGAGAGAAATGCTAGAAGCCCTTGAATTCCCTGCAGCTTTTACAGAACTTGTGATGACATGTATTTCTACTCCCATGTTTTCAATCATGCTTAATGGCACAATGAGAGGATTTTTTAAATCTTCTAGGGGTCTAAGGCAGGGTGACCCCATGTCACCCTTGCTATTTGTGTTGTGCATGGAATATCTCTCAAGGATATTGACAAAGCTAGGTGAACTAGAGCAGTTGCAGTTTCACCCTAGGTGCAAAGCAATGAAGTTGACACACCTATGTTTTGCAGATGACCTCATATTATGTTGCAAGGGAGATTTTGTTTCTGTATATCTACTATTGAAGGCTTTCAAACTTTTCTCAGATACTTCTGGTTTAAAAGCTAATATTGGTAAATCTGCCATGTACTCATGTGGTATGAATCACACAGATATTCAGAGAATACTTGATGCTTCTGGATTTTCACAACAAACATTGCCATTCAAGTATTTAAGTGTGCCTATATGTTCTAAGAAAATTTCTAATGCACAATGTGAAGCTCTTATAGAGAAGATGACAATGAGAATCAAGCTGTGCAGCTCCAGGATTCTATCCTATGCAGCAAGAGTACAACTCATCAATTCAGTGTTACTAAGTGTCCACATGTATTAGGCACAGGTCTTTGTGCTACCTTAGAAGGTTCTGTAGGAAATTAATAAAATCTACAGATTTTTCTTATGGAGTGGTCAATTTTATAGTCTTAAACCTGGTACTATAGCTTGGGAACATCTATGCAGTCCTAAATCAGCAGGAGGCTTAGGATTCAGAGATATTGAAGTGTGGAATACTGCTTTTATTGGAAAATATGTCTGGGCAGTTTCACATAAATAGGACAGCGTATGGCTTAGATGGATTAGCTCTGTCTATCTTAAGCAAGATGAATGGTGGTCTTATGTACCTAATTCTAATACCAGCTGGTATTGGAAGAAGATTTGTGATGTGAAAGAATGCTTAAAAAGGGTGTTCACACAAGCTGAGATCAACAATATGAGCAGATATTTAGTTCAAGAAGTGTATCACAAGCTGAGGGGTGCACAGGCTGAGTTTCCTTGGGATAAGGTGGTATGGAATAGACTGGGAGTTCCTAAGCATAGATTCATCATCTGGCTGGTAATTCAAGGTAATTCAACGGCGCCAAACAAAACCTGTCTGAAGATCAAGAGTTCAAGGAAGTAATAGTCGTTTCACCCCAACATAAAATCGTTTAAAAATATTTAGGTGACTATAGATCGAATCCAAGCACACCACAAATCACAATCTGTAAAGCTCAACAGATAAGCACCAATCAAGGATAAAAATCAAAATAGGCCACTAGACATGCACTACAAATCAATGAAAAGGATCTCACAAGGGGACTCTCCACTCATTTGTAGAACACTCTCCAAGCAGTTAAAATGACTGCTTTTAACCAACCTCAAGTGCCCATCCCAACTCTCACACTCGTGAGTTTGAAGGATGATTAATAACACTCAATTGCAAAACTTCACCAAGTTAGTCAATAGGCTTGTGTCATCTCTCCACATTAGGTAGCTACACATGCAAACAAATCATATGACTCATTAAAGGTTGTAACGGGGCTCATGGTAATAGGTGTGGTAAATATTTGGGAATGTGGTGTTCAAGGAAGTGAAGTATTACTACAACTTTGATGAAACAATCGACACAATATAGTAAACATCGACACAATTATAACTAATTTTCTTTTCCTTCATCCCTTTCTCCTGTCATATAATCCAAGCAAAAACTTCCAACTCAATGTTTTTCCAATTTTTTTTTTTTTTTGAAAGCCTTACTTGTCTCATTTTCAAAAGTTTTCTACTTTAGCTACTAGCTAATAAGGATAAAGGAGAGCCAATAATTAGGACTCCAAAGTGATAATGCGGAGTCCTTCTTTTCAAGTACAAGAATTTTCTTTCTTTTTTTTCAATTACACCAACAACCAATTCCATCCATTAAATGTCAACCAACATACAATTCCTAAATACTTCACAACCAAAGGTAGAGAGATTTATTTTTGGAAAATGTGGAGCTCATAGCGTGGTTATCAAAGGAAATAGGCTCAGCTCAGAGTGGTTAACTAGGGGAAATAAATGCAGGGAAGGGTATTTGGTCTTATGGTGCAATTTCTTAAGAGAGTCATAATCATTTTTGTTTAGTCTTCATATAGTCAATGCATCAATGGAGAGAAAACACAAGTTCTAGCATCCCTCAGAGAAGTGGGCATACACACATGAAAAGAAAAACTGGAATATATGCAGTTTTAAGGCACAAAAGCTCACAGTTAAATCCAAACATGCTTGTAGGACATATAAAGTACAAAAATATCATGCTCTGGTGATCAATCATTGTTTCATGCCCATCAAGAATCCAAAGTCAAAATACAAATATGATGATACGGGGCACAGGGAAACAACTATTCAACTTGACTCTGATTTTCTAGTAAACTCGTATTTTTGTTCTTTTCGCTTTTTTTATTTATTATTTTTTTTTAGTAAGGAAAAACTACTGGCTATGCAACTAAACTATGAAAGCATTAAAATACCTAAGGAGTGAGAGAAAAAATACCATATACACAAGAGATAGCCTCCCCCAAGCTGAACTTGGCAATGTCCGCATTGCAGCAAGGGAAAGAAAAGGAACAAGGACCTCAGTCGTCCATAGTGTCATCATCACCATCATCATCCTCATTACCAGCATCAGTACTGGTCCCGGCGCCACGCCCTCCACCAACATGACCATATGTGGGGTTCCAAGTGTACCAGCTGGGGTGGGGACCAGCCTGAGCTATCGTTCCGAGCCTGCAATACTCATCATATAATGGAAACATAGCTAGATGCCGGTCAGTGTAAATGGTGTCCACGCGGCGCTCGAGGCGCTCAATAGCTTGAGTGTTAGCAGTCATATTCAGTTCCATACGCTGCAAAACACTCATCATACCCTCAAAATCAGCAGTAGGAGGAGGGGGGTGTGAAGAAGAGGAAGGGATGGAAGGGGCAGTCTCACGCCTACGGTAGGTCTGAGGAGGTTCAGGTATTGGAGCAGTTTGAGGAGGGTTGATCTCATCACCTATAGGGAGAAGGTAGCTGGGTGGGACAGCGTCATCGGAGTAGTCATCCCCTATAGGTAATTGGATCAAGTCAGGATTAGGGAGGAGTATATATTTTCAATTTGCAATCAGCCACCTAAACTGCCGACCACTAGGGGTAAAATATTAAGCTGACAGAAAATGGACAAGATCGAGGTAGGTGGCTCCAGGAACTACATTGTTCCAATTTTCAACATAACCGAAATGACAGGCAATGTGGGTGACTAGCCCCCCAATAACGATAGACACAATTGTCTTGACACTGCCATCCCCCTCAAAAGTGGGGTAGGTGGTGGAATTTTGTGTAAGTGGTGCATGAAGGCGTAGGCAAGATCAAACTGCATTTTCATAGTAGCAGACCATAGATATGTCCGTAGAGTAGTGAGTTCCTCAGTCCGGGTTGTATTGGGTTCCCATCTCTCAAAAATAGTACCCCCAAAATTTTTTAGGAGGAATCGAATGCTCAGATTATGAACAGACTTAATCTGCAGATGTTGGCGATTGGGGGGTCTAACTCCTGTCAAGGCTTGCCAAAAGAGGCCTAATAGCATTGTTTCTGATTTCTTTCTATCGCCCCTAAGAGTCAGTTTACGGTCAGCGTTAGCAATCCTAAAATACATGACATGATCATGCGAGGAATGTTTTCGGATCTCAAGGGAGCTTAAAAATTCAAGTGTGATATCAGCATATGTTCCATGATATAGTGTGAAAAACTCCCGAATACCAACCCCTGCGAACAATGTCCGGGTAATTTCAGTGATACCAAAAGCATGCAAGAGATCCCGACTAACAAATCTAGTAGGATAAATCATGCGATGTTTAAGTTTTTGGAAACGTACCCGTTGGGCTTCATCTTTGAAGATGATGTGGGGGAATGTAGTGTCTGCCTCAATTGCGGGATTTTCGTTGCCACGTGCACCACGACTAGCCGCCATTAAAGAAGATGAGAAACCTTGACTCAATAAACCCAAGAAAGATGGAGAAAGAAAGTAAGAGAGTGAGAGGAGGAAGAGGATAATTTGAGTGGGGAAAAGTGAAAAAGATGAATGGAAGATGAAGATTTGTGAGAAGTATGCAAAATTTTAAGAGTTGGGGTTGTGAAGATGGAGTGTGGAGAAAAGAGGGTGGTAGGGTTTGGGGTTTGGTTTTGAGGAGAGAGAAGGAGTGAGAGGAAGAAGATGAATAAGTTGTGAGGGAGGAAAAAAGATTCGGGGGTTTAATGAAGGAAAAACCGTGTTTCCTGTTCGTCGCCGGACCGGGCTGACTTCGCCCGACCAGCCCGGGCGAGATTTTTGGCTTGTGCTCTGCGTTTTTTTTCTTTTTTTTTCGCTTTGAGTTGATCCTTGCGGGCCCGACCGGGCGGGCGGTGCCCAATACACCCTTTCCTTAGAATTTTTCTTTTTGTGATGTGTGCCCAGGAATGGTGCTTGCGGGCCCGACCAGGCGGACTTTGCCCGACCCACCCGGGCGGTGTCCAGCGAGTTTGATTCTTTGAGTTTTTCGCCTTTCCTTTTTTTTATTTTTTTTTTTCATTGTGAAGCTGCGAATTGTCACCCTTGACACACATTCCTGCACGATAAAGTTCCAAAATATGAAAAGTTTTCTCTCATTATGCTAAAAAAATTAAAATAAAAAGAAAAACTACAAGAAAAAGGAAGAGAGAAAAAGTAAAAAATCGGGTTGCCTCCCGAACAGCGCTGGTTTATAAAGGTCCCGCACGACCATTTACCGCCCTCATTCATCAAGTGGTGATGGTGCTTGGAGGTAGAGTTCCTCAACTAGACCCACAGTAGCACTGTGTGGTACAATTTCAAACGTTGCCCATTAACCTTGAACACTTCACCTTTTTCATTCATAACCTCTACAGAACCGAACTTGTTCACTCTAGTAACTGTGAAAGGGCCTGACCATCTAGATTTCAACTTTCCAGGGAAGAGGTTGAGCCTAGAATTGTACAATAAGACTTTGTCTCCCACGGCGAACTCCCTTGGTAGGATTTTTTTATCATGCCACTTCTTCGTTTTCTCCTTATATACTCGTGCACTATCATAAGCCAACAATCGGAACTCATCAAGTTCATTGAGTTGTACAAGTCTTTTCTCCCCTGCAAGCTTTTGATCCATATTAAGCTCTTTGATCGCCCAAAAAGCCTTATATTCTAATTTGACGGGGAGGTGACATGCTTTCCCATACACGAGCCTATACGGTGAAGTACCAATGGGTGTCTTGAATGCGGATCTGTAGGCCCAAAGTGTATCATCCAACTTTATACTCCAATCCTTCCTAGACCTTGCAACTACCTTCTCAAGAATGGACTTAACTTCTCGATTTGAGACCTCTACTTGCCCACTCGTTTGAGGATGGTACGCTAAGCCAGTACGGTGGTAGACTCCATATTTCTTCAAGAGGGTATCCAAATGTCGTTCATGAAAATGGGAGCCTCCATCACTGATCACGGCGCGTGGGACTCCAAATCGGGGGAATATGATTTTCTTGAACAAAGCCATCACTACCTTAGAGTCATTAGTAGGAGATGCCACAGCTTCAACCCACTTGGATACATAATCGACCGCAACCAAAATGTAACAGTTCCCATTAGAAGATGGGAACGGTCCCATGAAATCAATACCTCAAACATCAAAGATTTCAACTTCTAAAATACCTGTTTGGGGCATCTCATGCCGTCTCGAGATGTTGCCGGTCCTTTGGCAAGCGTCACATGACATGATGAAAGATTGTGCGTCCTTAAACATTGTGGCCCAATAGAAACCCGACTCATGGAGCTTGGCCACAGTTCGCGAGGGGCCATGGTGCCCACCATAAGGTGAGTTATGGCAGCAATTCAGAATGCCTTTGACCTCCCACTCAGGAACACATTTGCGGAAAAGACCATATGAACATTCACGAAACTAGAAAGGATCATCCCAAAAGTAGAATTTAACATCATGGAGAAACCGTTTCTTTTGTTGGTAGGACAAATCAGGAGGTAGTATACCACCGACCAAGTAATTGGCATAATCAGCAAACCAAGGGATCTGTGAGGTGACTGCATATAGATGATCGTCAGGAAAATAATCATCTATAGGAGTGGAGTTCATACCATCGTCATGCCGGATCCGTGACAAGTGGTCTGCAACTACGTTCTCTGCTCCTTTCTTATCACGAATTTCTATGTCGAACTCTTGGAGCAAGAGAATCCATCGAATGAGCCTAGGCTTAGCTTCCTTCTTAGAGAGAAGGTACTTCAGAGCTGCGTGATCAGTGTAGATAATTACTTTGGAGCCAATCAGATATGATCTGAACTTCTCTAAAGCATAGACAATAGCCAAAAGCTATTTTTTCGTAGTGGCATAGTTGACTTGACCCTCATCCAATGTCTTGCTAGCATAGTAGATAGCATGCAAGACCTTATCTGTGCGTTGACCGAGCATGGCTCCAACTGCGTAATCACTTGCATCGCACATTATCTCGAAAAGGAGTTCCCAATCGGGGGCTCGGATAATAGGTGCAGTGATCAAAGCTTGCTTGATCCTGTCAAAAGACTCAAAACATTCATCAGTAAAATCAAATGGAGCATCCTTAAGAAGGAGGTGGGTCAGTGGTTTAGCAATTTTGGAAAAATCCTTGATAAAGCGGCGATAAAACCCTGTATGACCAAGGAAACTTTGTACTCCTTTAACATTAGTGGGTGAGGGTAATTGCTCAATCACTTGAACCTTAGCTCGATCCACTTGGATGCCCCTATCAGAAACAATGTGGCCTAAAACAACTCCTTCAGTCACCATAAAATGACACTTTTCCCAGTTCAAGACCAAATTACATTCTTCACATCTTTTCATGACTTTAGTGAGATTAACTAAGCATGTATCAAAAGTAGAACCATACACACTAAAATCATCCATAAAGACTTCCATGATAGACTCTATGAACTCAGAAAAGATACTCATCATGCATCGTTGAAAGGTGGCGGGGGCATTACACAAACCAAAGGGCATTCTACGATATGCAAAAGTGCCATAAGGGCAGGTAAATGTTGTCTTTTCTTGATCATCAGGATGAATGGGAATTTGGAAGAAACCTGAATACCCATCCAAATAGTAGAAATATTTATGACAAGCCAATCTTTCAAGCATTTGGTCAATAAAAGGTAAAGGAAAATGGTCCTTTTTAGTGGCCATGTTGAGTTTCCTATAGTCTATACACATACGCCACCCAGTCACAGTTCGAGTAGGAATTAACTCATTTTTTTCCTTTTTCACAATAGTCATACCACCTTTTTTTGGTACTACTTGTACATGACTTACCCACTTAGAATCAGCAATAGGGTAGATAATACCTGCACCAAGTAGTTTCATCACTTCTTTCTTAACCACTTCTTGCATGTTTGGATTCAGTCTCCTTTGTGGTTGAATGCACGGGTTATGATTATCCTCAAGGTGTATCCTGTGCATACAAAAATCGGGGCTTATACCCTTCAAATCGTCAATATTGTAACCGATAGCCTTCTTATGAGTTTTCAAAACATTCAGAAGTTGTGAGAGTTAGCTGTCATCAAGTGCAGCACTGACAATTATAGGATTTAACTCATGCTCATCTAAAAACATATACTTCAAGTGAGAGGGGAGAGATTTAAGTTCGGGTTTTCTTTACCTCAATATTGCACGCGGATTGAACTAACCTCTTTACCTTTTGGCATTCACCAAGATCAAGCTCTTCAGTTGCTAGAGCCTTCTCAATAGCATCGACCTCATTGCTCCAAAGGCTGCCATCACCTGTGGAAGAATCAAGACAAAGTACTGCTTCCAAGGGGTCTCCATAGAGAGCTTGGGGCATGTTATCATGGCAAATCACATCAACCACATCAATACTATAGCATTTTTCGTCTAGCATAGGACTTTTCAAAGCGGTGCTCAGATTAAAGGTGACCTCATCATTTCCTACAGATAGTGTAAGTTTACCATTTTTCACATCAATTACTGCACCTGCAGTATGAAGGAATGGCCTACCCAAAATAATTGGAATTTGCTTGTCTTCCTCCATGTCAAGCACAACAAAATCAACGGGAATAAAAAATTTTCCTACTCTAACAGGCACATTTTCTAGAATACCTAGGGGGTACTTAACAGAACGATCAGCCATTTGCAGAGTAATATTGGTAACTTTCAGACTTCCCATATTTAATTTTGAGGAAACAGATAATGGCATAACACTCACACAAGCACCCAAGTCACACAATGCTTTATCAATTAATAGTCTACCAATGTGACAGGGAATAAAGAAACTACCAGGATCTTTTAATTTTGGTGGAGATTTATTTTGTAAAAAGGCACACATTCCTCAGTAAATGTAACTGTCTCCACCTCATTAAAAGCCCTTTTTCTAGTCAAGATATCTTTCATGAATTTTGTATAAGCATGCACTTGAGTAATTAATTCCGTGAAAGGAACAGTTACCTGAAGATTCTTGACGACTTCCAAAAACATACTAAATTGTTGGTCCAGCTTACTCTTGAGTTGACGATTTGGAAAAGGAAGTTTGATAGGAGGAACTTCAATGGCAGGCTTCTTGGTGTCATGTGTCTCTCCATGCTCAATCACTTGCTTAGGATTCTTCTTGTCAGTTTCAGGTTGATCTTGGACTCGTTCTCCATCATTCCTCACACTCCCATTATCATCAGTAGGCATGGGTGGTCCATCATAATGAGACCCACTACGGAGAGTGATGGCATTTGTCGAGTCGGTTGGCTGAACAGATTGTGCTGGAAGAGCACCTTGTTGTCGAGTAGAGTTCGAAGTAGCCAACTGTGCCAACTGGTTCTCCAACATCTTGTTGTGAGCTAGAATTGACTCAATCTGTGCCTTGTCAGTTTGTCTGTCTTTTTGTATCTGCAGCATCA
Source organism: Beta lomatogona (assembly GCA_947646795.1). Lineage (NCBI taxonomy): Eukaryota > Viridiplantae > Streptophyta > Magnoliopsida > Caryophyllales > Amaranthaceae > Beta > Beta lomatogona. Next base: position 800,133 of record CANSNZ010001376.1, on the reverse strand, counting down.
TATTCCGCATCTCAACCATCATGGGGTCGGCAGGAGGTGCTTGTTGAGATGGGTTGAATGGTGGTCTAGAGAAACCAGGAGGATGTTGAGAAGGTGGCTGGTAGTACTTCTGGTTCAATTGTTGGGCCTGTGGTTGTGGTGCAGGAAAATTGAGAACATTAGTGCTCTTGTATGACAGATTCGGATGATTTCTCAATCCTGGATTGTCCAACTGTTGGAGTATGGATTGTTCTGCCGATATGATTGGAAGGCATTAACTTGTTCAAGCGAACTCCGACACTCCTGTGACCAGTGTCCAACTATACCACAATTTTCACACAAGATCTCAGATGTAGTACCTAAAGCAGCAACACTCGCTGGAGAGGAGAGTTGCATATTATCCAACTTATTATTGATGGCATTCATTTGTGCAACCAGTAGGGATATAGAATCAATCTCATGCTTGCCTCCCTTGTTAGCTAGTCCTCGAGGGTTGCCATATTGGGAGTTGTGGATAGCCATCTCCTCGATTAAGTCATGTGCGGCATCCATTTCTAGTTTCATGAATCTCCCATTTACCGCAGAGTCTAGAATAAGTCTTGAGTTGTTCCCCAAACCATTGTAAAAGCCCTGAACTAGGAACCATTTTTGTAGACCATGATGGGGACATTCTCTCTGGAGGTCCTTGAATCTTTCCCAAGCCTCATACAAAGATTCGTCATTACCTTGGATGAAATTTGTGATCGACTACGCGAGCCTGCGGTCTTCTCCCGGAGGGTAGAACTTCCCCGTAGAAAGCTAAAGCCAAGGTATTCCGGTCTGTGATCCCAAGGGTGGTGTGATTAATCCCATTGTACCACATCTTTGCCTTGTCTCGAAGTGAAAATGGGAAAAGAATCTCCCGAATTTGATCTTGTGTAACTCCCTGCTGCTTAATAGTAGAAAAGTATTGGCAGAAGTCCTGATAATGTAGATTAGGGTCTTCATTAGGTCCACCACCAAATTGGTTCCTTTCGATCATATTCAGCAATGCAGGTTTGATCTCGAAATTGACAGCTTCGATTTCGGGCATTTGATTGCTCTTGGGAAGTTCAGCCAAGGAGGGCTGCGAAAAATCAGTAAGTCTCCGAGCCATTTCTGATTCTCTTGGAGTAGTAGGAACAGTGAGTCTGGAATCAGAATCAGAATCAGAATCCAAAGGGTTATCTCCCCCTGAATTATCTCGCAATTGTCTGAAGAAGTTCTTCTGTGTATGAAAAGATCTTTCAATTTCAGGATCAAATGGGAAACCACCTGAACTCAAACTCCTGCGCATAGACGAACTAAAGAACAAACAATTAAGAGATTTTGTCCCAAAGAACAAGTGTTCTCTGAGACGAGAATGAATAATCTAGACTCTAAAACAATTAAAGGAAATCAAACAAAACCGTTTCCCCGGCAACGGCGCCAAATTTTGACACTTGTTCTTGAGTAAAGCTCAAATTTTGACAGGCTAAAGTCGTATCACCTAATCAAAAGTAATCCTAAAGTCCTCTAACAAATAGTAGTCAGGGAAGTAGGGTCGAATCCACAGGGAAACAGTGTTCTTTTCCTAATTGTGATCAAATCTAGATTATAGGGAACGAGTGTTTGGGTTGTAATTATACTAAACTTGTCAATAACTATATCGAGAATATCAATAATAAAGAGTCTAGGGCATAGGTTCACCAATGAACAATAATCCAGGATGAAACACAATAATCAATAATAAATAATGTAGTGAAACAGGTTGATCTCCTCTCTCGAGTCGAAATTAACCATAGAATGATATTAATAGGCTCTCGCAATTTATTAATACCAATTCTACCTATTGAAACTAGCCTTAATATCAAGTTTATACCTCTCGGCGCATAACCTAATATTGCAATATTATAACAATCAAATCTGGCCAAATCGGATTGAATAGAGATAATACATTCAATAGGAATCAACATACATCATCAAAAATCAATACTTTATAAACATCCCTTCATAAATATTCATGGATCCCCTTAACCCTAGAAATAAACTACTCAATCATAATTAAAGAAAACATATTCATGATAAAACAAGTAAACATGGTGAATCAATAATCAAAGATTTAATAAGGATAACAAGAGAAGAGAAGAAATACCACTGTAGGACAATCTTGCAAAAATTCAAACTTCTATTGAAAATCCAATGTAAAAATAGTAAAGAGTAATACTATTGTTCTTGAGTAATTAAAATGTGCTTAGGAAAACTAAAACCGAAACTATAGTGTAAAAACGTGGTCTTTCAACCCTAAAAGGAAAAGTATTTATATGAATAAGAGCCAGCGCGACACGCGCTTCAAAATCATTAAAAAACGACCCGTCCGACCAACCCGGGCGGTCGCCAGGTGTTATGTTTGCTTCGTCACGCCCGGTCGGGCGTTCTTCAGCTGCATCCTTCAAAGTTACTCGCCTCTCCCGACCAACCCGGGCAGATCACCTGGTCGGGCCCGCAAGGGTTATTCTTCTCGCTTCCTTTTTAATCTGAAAAAGTGGCTAAGGCAAAGTCGCCAGACCGGCTGGGGCGGGGATCGCTCGACCGGGCGGTCTTCAGGTCCTTGACGCCAACTTCCAATCTTCAACGTGTCATAACTTTTAATTTGCGTTAATGTTCGGAATTAAGCAAATGACCACTTGTTGGAAAGCTCTTGAATTGTAGAATCCAACCCAAATGAAATGCTCGAACTCTCGAAAATGCATCATCTCTTGTAGGAGTATAAATGAGTAGGATATTCATCAAACATGCTAATTCCTACAATAATCGTTCTGAAACTACAAATATCCTACAAGAAACACATTAGTACTAGAAATGGCTCCGAAGAGCGCAATTAAGACCAATAATCAATGAGGGACGGGGGAAAAACTCTATATAAAATAGACATATCACTTTGTTTGGAATAAGCAGAAATGATCAATGCTTATTATGCAATAACAGTACTGAGAAACATCAACACCTATTTTTCTCTTGTCCATTCAGTGGTGGGTGTTTGAGGCTCATCAAGAGTTGGCTTCAAATCAGATGCACAACAACAAATCTGCAGCAATTTATCAGGAAGATACAGCGCAGTAGAAGATCAAAGCTTTAAACTGGTTAAGAACATCATTAGAGCTAGAGTTTTAGCTATTATGCCACAGAAAGTGACGAGAAAAAATAAGCAATGGTTTGATAGATTGTAATTGGATGTATGTTAGTATTGGAACTTGTTGGTTTCTACTGTCCTAAAGGGTAAGGGAGTCCAACCTAGTTGGTTTGCCTCCTTTAGGATAGTTTAGGTTGTAAAATGTTAAGTTTTTAATCAATCTACTTACATAATTAGCAAAAATAAAAAAAATAAAAACTCAAGGATCAACACATAAACCTTCAAGTCTAAATAAAATAATAGTATGAATGATATAAATAATGACAATGATAACGTTTCCAAAAAAATAATCTTCTTAACACATTTGAGGAGGAACTGAAAGTAAGTGGATCACAACCCACTGTTCCTATTTGGTTATAGTATTAGGACCCTGCTCGCCTATGTCTAGTATGGCCGTACCCTGATGCGAGATAGTACCCTGCCCAGTACTTCCCGACCTCTCAGACGATAACTAATAACCAAGACGGACCCAAACACCTTGCTCCGTATGTAAGTATAAATCGTGTACCCTGCTCAGTGCACAGTGACTGTTCATTCCTAGGAGACCATGCCGTCTCATTAGTCATCATCCTCAAACAAAAATAAATAAAATAATATAATTTCATCATCTGCAGAATGCCCCTCAAGGTCTTACATCAAACTGCAACTCTGCAAGAATCTAGGGTATTAACCCATCAATTCCAAACTGCAAGAATTTTAGGGACTCATCAACCCATCAATTCCAAACTGCAAGAATTTTAGGGCTTAACCCATCAATTCCATTTACGTCAAACTGCAGGAATTTTAGGGACTTAACCCATCAATTCCAATTCAAAATAACTTCACAATTTCTCAGCAATAATAATCATAAAATCTATAATATTATTATCTCCGAAAATATAATTTAACTCATCAAGAGACTAGAAAATAATTGAAATACTTATGATAGCATGAAAACAATTTCCAGAGTCCAAAAATAAATTTATTTCATCGAAACAACCAACCAAATTTCATACCCCATACCATCATAAAATAATTAACCCGCTCATTGTATATGTATCAACCAATAAAAACATAACTCTAATTATAAAACATCAAAATATATGCCAAATTCACAACATATGAACCCAAATCATAACTTAATGAAATATAAATATACATAAACAACAAGACACACTATTTCACTAAGTCATGTACATATATGCTTCACATTGGGGGTTTCCTTGCATAAGTAACCACAAACTACAAAACCCAAATATACAAAACTAATAAAAAGTAATGAAGTCCACTAAAAAGTCTAAAACATAGCAAATTGCAATATGACACTAACAAAATAATAAATAAATAAAAAGAAGAAAAGAAACAGAACTACATACAACAACTAAACCAACGAGAGAGAGAGAGAGAGAGAGAGAGAGAGAGAGAGAGAGAGAGAGACCAAGTATCGATGCTCAACCATTATCATCTTCACGTATACAACAAGAAGAACAAAAGAAAGAACTACCGATATCAAGACCCATGAAATATAGATAACAACAGCAGCCCAACAATGGTAACAAAACAATACGATAACCACTCATATCCCCTCCATACTTCAATAACATAATTAGACATCAGGATTTCATCCTTAAAACATATGATAATATCAACAAAAACTTTCATATACAAAGATAACAACGTTTACCCAAGTAGACATGAACTCTAATAAGAACATGTAACTTACGTATAACTACTTAAATAGCATCCCAAAACACAAATTCATGGCTCTAAGCGTCATCACGGCAAGTAAACAACGAGAAATCACAAGTAACTAGATAATTGTTTAGTTCATGGAAACTTATGGAACCACATTTAACATATAATTTTTCCAACCAAAATTCCTAAAAGTCTTACTAATCCAATTTAGATATTAAAACTAAAATAATTCCTATGCGAACTCTAACCGTTCTAGGAAAACCGTTAGTTACCTTTGAAGACTCCAATTGCTTGCATTTTCATTATGTATTGTTCTGTTCCGACCACGATTCCCGACGATCTGAATCTCGGATGCCAAATCCCTCCGGTCAAAGTGAAGGCCCAAATGGCCTTTTCCTGAAGGTGTGACAGGGAAAAAAAAGGGGATAAACTTTTCATCTTTCTCTCTTCTAATGGCGATTGATTTGGGGAGATTGGGCTGATTTTTCTGATCAGTTTCCAACAGCAAATTGGGAAATAAAAAGGGGGTTCAAGTTGGAATTGATGGGATATTTATGGGGTAATAAAATGGGTGCTACAAAGGAATTTCAATGGTTGAAATATATATGAAAATATCTCCCATACAAGGCATTATTTAGGACAGTATAAGGTCGGTCTAATTTTCGTTACGCAACCTGTCCAAAACGCGACAATTATCTATAAGATGAAATACGTAGCTCAAACGCTCAAATTTAAATACTATAAGATATATAATTTCTAATCCAATAAATATTATAAAAGTTGAAAACAAACAATATAAGATATAATATTTTTAAGAAGTAAAATATTCTAATTTTAACAGAAAATAACAATTAAAGGAAAATAACTCGAAGAAAATATGAGCGAAAATTCTTGGTGTTACAATCACTCCCCCTTAAGAAAGTTTCGTCCTCGAAAGTTGAAACGATAAGAAAAGATGCTATACGACTACGTACAACTTTCTTTCGGGCATCTAAGTAACGCCTTGGAGGTAGTCTGCAAAAACGAAATCGTTAGTCCTAGCTAAACCTCACTAACTAACACATAAGAAAAACATATAGCACATCGTTCAACAAAAATAATTCCCGGGGCTTTCTTCCTACCCAAGTAACTCTCACTAAGAACTTTTCTTGAAGCCTAAGATACTAATAATCCTAGATGCAACAACTACACATATCCCATGGAATATGTAGCAACTCAATAAGAGTTTTTGGATCATTTGCTCTGATACCAACTGTAACACTCCGTCCTTTTATAAACATAATATAATCAAAATAGAACGTTTTAATAAATAAATGGCGATAGGGGAAATATCGCCTGACAGAAATATCACTCTAAAGAAAGGTTAAATTAAACTAAATATAAATAAAACCCAATTAATATAATCCAAAATATCCATAAAGAGGCAAAACAACCTCATAAACCCAAAGTAATAAATATATATAAAATAAAATATCTCAAAAATCCTAATTAGCCTCTCTCAATGCCCATATAACACGAAATAATCACCTGCAAAATATATCAACATACATCCACAATCAGTAGGGAATAACTAACAGCTCGCCCAGCCCTATTAGGATCCATATAAGAGTTATAAGTGTTTTAACAATCAAGTCATACACTACCTCAGAAATACACTTTAAATAGTCAAAGAAACAAATAAATAAATATGACATAAATAATATAATACAACATACTATCCACAAACAGGGTAAAGTTACAACAAAATAATTAGACAATCAATATACATATGATCAACTCAAGGATCAAATGTGTTACTAAAGTTATTTGTGGAAGATTGAGACAGGTTGTCCCTGATTTGAATATGGAAAACCAAAGTGGATTTGTACATGGTAGGTACATTGTTCATAATATCATGGTGCTTCAAGATTTGGTAAAGCACTATGGAAGAAACAAAGTGAAGCCTAGTTGTTTATTGAAAATAGACTTGCAAAAAGCCTATGACACTGTGAGTTGCGAATTTCTGAGAGAAATGCTAGAAGCCCTTGAATTCCCTGCGGCTTTTACAGAACTTGTGATGACATGTATTTCTACTCCCATGTTTTCAATCATGCTTAATGGCACAATGAGAGGATTTTTTAAATCTTCAAGCTAAGGGGCCGGGTCTAAGGCAGGGTGACCCCATGTCACCCTTGCTATTTGTGTTGTGCATGGAATATCACTCAAGGATATTGACAAAGCTAGGTGAACTAGAGCAGTTGCAGTTTCACCCTAGGTGCAAAGCAATGAAGTTGACACACCTATGTTTTGTAGATGACCTCATATTATGTTGCAAGGGAGATTTTGTTTCTGTACATCTGCTATTGAAGACTTTCAAACTTTTTTCAGATACTTCTGGTTTGAAAGCTAATATTGGTAAATCTGCCATGTACTCATGTGGTATGAATCACACAGATATTCAGAGAATACTTGATGCTTCTGGATTTTCACAACAAACATTGCCATTCAAGTATTTAGGTGTGCCTATATGTGTTAAGAAAATTTCTAATGCACAATGTGAAGCTCTTATAGAGAAGATGACAATGAGAATCAAGTTGTGGAGCTCTAGGAATCTATCTTATGCAGCAAGAGTACAACTCATCAATTCAGTGCTACTAAGTCTCTACATGTATTGGGCACAGGTCTTTGTGCTACCTAAGATGGTTCTGCAGGAAATTAATAAAATCTGCAGATCTTTCTTGTGGAGTGGTCAATTTTATAGTCTTAAACCTGGTGCTATAGCTTGCGAACATCTATGCATTCCTAAATCAGCAGGAGGCTTAAGATTCAGAGATATTGAAGTGTGGAATACTACTTTTATTGGAAAATATGTCTGGGCAGTTTCACATAAAAAGGACAGTGTATGGCTTAGATGGATTAGCTCAATCTATCTTAAGCAAGATGAATGGTGGTCTTATGTACCTAATTCTAATACCAACTGGTATTGGAAGAAGATTTGTGATGTGAAAGAAAGCTTAAAAAGGGTGTTTACACAAGCTGAGATCAACAATATGAGCAGATATTCTGTTCAAGAAGTGTATCACAAGCTGAAGAGTGCACAGGCTGAGTTTCCTTAGGATAAGGTGGTATGGAATAGACTGGGAGTTCCTAAGCATAGATTCATCATCTGGCTGGCAATTGAAGGCAAGCTGAAGACTAAAGAGAAGTTGGCTTTGTATGGAATAAGCAGAGATGATCAATGCTTATTATGCAATAACGGTACAGAGAATCATCAACACCTATTTTTCTCTTGTCCATTCAGTGGTGGGTGTTTGAGGCTCATCAAGAGCTGGCTTCAAATCAGATGCACAACAACAGATCTACAACAACTTATCAGGAAGATACAGCGCAGCAGAAGATCAAAGTTTCACAAAAATGTCATTTTAGCTTGCTTGAATTCACTAGTGTATCTTATTTGGCAAGGTCGTAACTCTGTCTATTGGAATCAATGTGCTCCTAACATTGATACCAGCTTTAAACAGGTTAAGAACATCATTAGAGCTAGAGTTTTAGCTATTATGCCACATAAAGTGATGAGAAAAGATAAGCAATGGTTTGGCAAGGTCGTAACTCTGTCTATTGGAATCAATGTTAGTATTGGGACTTGTTGGTTTCTACTGTCCTAAAGGGTAAGGGAGTCCAACCTAGTTGGTTTGCCTCCTTTAGGATAGTTTAGGTTGTAAAATGTTCAGTTTTTAATCAATCTACTTACTTAATTAGCAAAAATAAAAAAAATAAAAATTCAAGGATCAACACAAAAAGCTTCATGTCTAAATAAAATAATAGTATGAACGATATAAATAATGACAATGATAACGTTTCGAAAAAAATAGTCTTCTTAACACATTTGAGGAGGAACTGAACATAAGTGGATCGCAACCCACTGTTCCTATTTGGTTATAGTATTAGGACCCTGCTCGCCTATGTCTAGCATGGCCATACCCTGATGCGAGATAGTACCCTGCTCAGTACTTCCCGACCTATCAGACGACAACTAATAACCAAGACGGACCCACACACCCTGCTCAGTATGTAAGTATAAACTGTGTACGTTGCTCAGTGCACAGTGACTGCTCATTCCTAGGTGACCACGCCGTCTCACTAGTCATCATCCTCAAACAAAAATAAATAAAATAATATAATTTCATCGTCTGCAGAATGCCCTTCAAGGTCTTACATCAAACTGCAACTCTGCAAGAATCTAGGGTATTAACCCATCAATTCCAAACTGTAAGAATTATGGGGACTCATCAAGCCATCAATTCCAAACTGTAAGAATTTTAGGGCTTAACCCATCAATTCCATTTACGTCATACTGCAGGAATTTTAGGGACTCAACCCATCAATTCCAATTCAAAATAACTTAACAATTTCTCAGCAATAATAATCATAAAATCTATAATATTATATCCAAAAATATAATTAACTCATCAAGAGACTAGAAAATAATTGAAATACTTATGTGTATGAATAAAAACTAATACCGCAAGTGCACGATGTACGATATAGTATCACTAGCAAATACGGGTCGAACCCACAAGGATATTGTTATTAAATCGTATTACCCACTCAATTATAATAGTTTTAGACGAAAATGATTACTTTTATACTACTAGCAAAAGATTAATTATAACAAGACAAAAGATCAAGAATATCAAGTAGCTTAAGATCCACCTAGATTAGAGAAGAGAACAAAGTAAAATAGTACGGTTCAACTAATACTAGCAGTAGAATTGCATAAGATAATATGAACTAAGTAGCAACTAATGAGCACTAAATCTATAATAGCTAATGTAATCTAACGTTTTAGTCAACTAAGAACAATAAAAAAAATGGAATTCAATGAAGACTTGCAGAGATAACATGGGAATCATGAATCAAGTAAGCTATAGCTAAATATTATTCGTAACTCACAAGAGACTGAAATTATAAAAGACATAGCATGCTTTACTGAAATCAGATGGAATCAAAGAGAACACAAAAACGACGCAAAACATCAGATAAAGAAAATAGAGACTAAAATAAAAGAAAACAACTCTTATCAAATAAATGAGAACGAAATTACCAATATCTTGCAATCGAACTAATAATCGAGACAGAGACTAAACTAATTGCTGCCGCCGTTCACCGCTGTCACCGGTAAATCAACAACCAAGCAAAACTGAATTAAAACTAAACCTAAACCTAAACTATTGTGTGTTGTGCGAAATCTCCTTTGTCGTGCCTCGCTGCTGCTGCTTCTTCCGTGAGGCTTCGGGTCTGTCCCCCCCTTTGCTCTGGTGCTGCGTTTTATATATCCCCGTAGATCAAGGGTTTTCCTTTCTCCCTTTTCTTCTAATCTCCTTTGAACTTTAAGCCCAAAAAGAGTTCTTTTGTCCTTTTCTTGTTTCTATTTCTTAGCATCATTTGATGCGTGAGTGTAGTAACTAGTAAGTGGCAACATTGGGCTTGTACTCACTTCCCAAACCGAACACCTATCATAAAATAAAATACTAATTAAGCTTAATAGGTGATAAAAATATCAACTAAAAAGAATAAGTATGCAATAATAAAAGTCATATGAAAAACCCATATAGAGAGAGAGAGACCAAGTATCTATGCTCAACCATTATCATCTTCACGTATACAACAAGAAGAACAAAAGAAAGAACTGCCGATATCAAGACCCATGAAATATAGATAACAACAACAGCCCAACAATGGTAACAAAACAATACGATAACCACTCATATCCCCTCCATACTTCAATAACATACTTAGACTTTAGGATTTCATCCTTAAAACATATGATAATATCAATAAAAACTTTCATATACAAAGACAACAACGTTTACCCAAGTAGACATGAACTCTAATAAGAACATGTAACTTACATATAACTACTTAAGTAGCATCCCAAAACACAAATTCATGGCTCTAAGCGTTATCACGGCAAGTAAACAACGAGAAATCACAAGTAACTAGATAATTGTATAGTTCATGGAAACTTATGGAACCACATTTAACATATAATTTTTCCAACCAAAATTCCTAAAAGTCTTACTAATCCAACTTAGATATTAAAAACTAAAATAATTCCTATGCGAATTCTAACCGTTCTAGGAAAACCGTTAGTTACCTTTGAAGACTCCAATTGCTTGCATTTTCATTATGTACTGTTCTGTTCCGACCACGATTCCCGACGATCTGAATCTCGGATGCCAAATCCCTCCTGTAAAAGTGACGGCCCAGATGTCCTTAACGTGCTGTCCAAATTTGAGAATGATCCAACGGTTAGATCTCCGGAGTTGGCCTTTTTCGTGAAGGTGTGACGGGGGAAAAAAACGGATAAACTTTTCATCTTTCTCTCTTCAAATGGCGACTGATTTGGGGAGATTGGGCTGATTTTTCTGATCAGTTTCCAACAACAAATTGGGAAATAAAAGGGGGGGTTACAAGTTTAAATTGATGGGATGATTATGGGGTAATAAAATGGGTGTTACAAAGGGATTTCGAAGGTTGAAATAAATATGAAAATATCTCCCATATAAGACATTATTTGGGGCAGTATAAGGTCTGTCTAATTTTCGTTACGCAACTGGTCCAAAACGCGACAACAATCTATAAGATGAAATACGTTGCTCAAACGCTCAAATTTAAATACTATAAGATATATAACTTCTAATCAAATAAATTTTATAAAAGTTGAAAACAAACAATATAAGATATAATATTTTTAAGATGTAAAATATTGTAATTTGAAGAAAATATGAGCGAAAATCCGTGGTGTTACAGTCCGGATAGTTGTCGCTCCACCACTGGTTACGCCATCTTCCTTGGTGGTAACCTTATCTCCTGGCGCTCGAAAAAGCAACCCAATGTTTCCAAGTCTTCTACTGAGGCTGAGTATCGTGCGGTTGCATACACGGTTCAAGACACCCTCTCACTCCGTTCCTTATTAAATGAGTTGGGACTCATCATCCGTGCTCCCGTCAAGTTGTTTTGTGATAATGTTTCTGCTTCTTATCTTGCTGTTAAGCCTATTCAGCAGGATCGTAGTAAGCACATTAAGATATATTATCATTTTGTTCGGGAGCGTGTTGCTCATGGTGACTTAGTTGTTCGTTATGTCCCTACTGAGTTACAAATTGCTGACATTTTTACCAAAGGTTTGTCTGGTCAGCGTTTTGAGTTTTTAAGGTCCAATCTGTACGTGATTCCCCCTGCACAAATTGAGGGGGGTGTAATAGAGGATACTAAGGGTATCCTCGTCATTATACTCTTGTACTTCTGTTATATATATATGAGCCCCGACACCCTCATAAGGGTAAGCCGTATCATTATTCTCACAATAAGTTTGGGTGGTTAGGGTCCAATTGTTTGTCAGTTTGAAGATTGTCTATCTTAATCAGTGAGTTTAAGATAATGCGTTATGGGCTTAATTTTTTTTTTGAATATGAATTTATGAATTTCAATACTCTTGAATCTCTAATTTTCATCTTACGGGATTTACGACGTGTGATAGTTTTGTTGGAATTGTTTTTGAGGGATCAAAATTTTAGTAGGGAATTGTAGTTGTTCATCAGGTTTATGGGGATAATTCCATTAATGACCAAATTCTCTCTTTGATTTTTTTTTTATCAGATTATATTCATTCATTTTCTGGTATCTTGCACTGAAGTCGTTGGGAAAGCTTCCAATTTCTTCTGTAAGTTGCTAGACTTAAGTAAATAATTATAATTTTATTTGTTTTATACACATATGAATGAAAATTAGGTCTTGCTCCCAACTTTTATTATCTTGTTTGATGTTCGCTGGTGTTTAGTTTAATTTATCTTTTAGGTTTTCAAGCTTTTTGTTGTACTTCCTCTGTTCCATAATAAGTGAAACACTTACTATTTTAGAACGTTTCAAAATAAGTGAAACATACCTTAAATGGAAAAAAGAAAGTGACAAAATGACAAGAGTACCCATCACAAACTTGTGTGGTTTGCTTTTGTCTCTCCTCCTTTTTATAATGAAAAGGGTATTTTATGACTTTTTGGCTTTTGAAAGTGATGTTTCGCATATTTAATTTTTTTGGGATATCTTTTTCTAGTTCTAGTTACATTAGGATATTTTGTATTATAAATATGTTTGCTCAATAATAATACTTCAAGTTTTTTAGCCTAAACAATAATATTAGCATGGTATCACAGCCAAACCAAAATCTGTCAAACTAAACAAAAATCAAAACTTTTTTTTACCTCCATACTCCTCGACCTTCACCATGACTGGTGGTACTGATTCGAACACCCCACCACCTCCACCTAAAATTGAACCTAACTCTCCTTACTATCTTGGTTCACAAGATCGTCCCGGAGATTTTATTACTCCTACTCGGCTTCGTTCCGATAAATATGATGATTGGGCTAGCGATATTCAATCCGCATTAGAAGCTCGACGCAAGTTTGTGTTTTTAGATGGTTCCATCGCCACACCTCAACCTCCTTGTATTTCATCCGATTGGACTACTATTCATGCTATGTTAATTTCATGGCTTATGAACACCAGTGATCCGGAGGAGAAATCCACTTTAATTAAATACCGTGATGCCAAGAAATTATGGGATACCTTAAAAAGTCGATTTGCCTTTGTGTATGGCCCCCGTATTCAACAGATTTGCCACTCGATTGCAACGTGTACACAAACAAAATCTTTATCTATTTCCTAATATTATGGTAAACTGAACTCTTTGTGGGAAGAGTTACACCATCATGAACCACCTATCTCTAGTTCTTGCTGTTCTAAGTGCACAGCAGGAGATCAATCCAATTCACGTCGGCAAACTACCATGCTCCATGATTTCTTGATGGGTTTGGACCCGAATTATTATGCCCAAACTCAACAGCAAATTCTTGCTCAAGATCCCCTCCCTTCTATCGATCATGCCTATCAATTACTCATCCAGGCTGAACGACTTCGACTTGCCGCCGCCACCACCGTGACACCGCCCTCCGACGTTCTTGGCTTCACTTGTACTTGGCTCCTCTAATGGCCGTCCTAATCTGTCCCGCGAAGAAAAAACGTCGCCTTGTATGCTCTCACTGCCATAAAAACGGGCACGATATCTCCATGTGTTTTGAAATTCACGGCAAACCGTACTGGTGGATTGAACGACAAAGCGGCGGCGACGCATTTGGTGGTTCGCCTTCCACCGCCTCTACCGCTCGTGCCCGCGTCCAGTCATCCCGTTCCTCACGCGGGCACCCTAATCCTAATACTGCTCGTGCTAATTCAGCTACTGCTACTGATTATAATGACCACCGTGGGCCATCTTCTTCTAGGCCCAGTAATACAGATTGGCCAACAAGTGTTTTTAATGCCCAATAATGGCACGCACTTGATGCACTTCTTGGCAATTCCAAGCTTCCCGAAGACCGCTTGAATGGTAAGTTTAATCATAATTTGTGGATTATTGACACGGGGGCCACACATCATGTAACCGGTAATTCATCATGGTTGTTCGATGTCACGTATATTTCCGACTGTTTCGTCAGTCTTCCTAATGGGTCCATAGTTCTTGCCACTCAATCTGGCTCTGTTTGTTTATCTCCCACAATTATTATTCATAATGTTCTTTATGTTCCTACTTTAAGCTGTAATCTGCTTTCGGTTTCCAAACTATCTGATAATTTGCAGTGTTTTGTCCAATTTAATTCTTCTTCGTGTGCTATACACGACCCCACGAGGAAGCTGATTGGAACAGGAATTAGGAAAGGTGGACTTTATTATTTGAATGTTGTGGACTCCGTTCAACACGTGGATGTCACTGGATCTATTTCTACATTGGAATTGTGGCATAATCGCATGGGTCATCCTTCTGAAAAGGTCGTCAAATTACTTCCTCCAGTTCATAATTGTAAGGGTAGTTTAAATAAGGGATGTGAGATTTTTTTTCGGGCTAAGCATCCGCATATTCGTTTTCCTTTAAGCACTAATAAGGCCAGTAGAATTTTTTAAAAGATCCATTGTGATCTTTGGGGTCCTTACAGACATGTTTCCTCTTTAACCATAGTAGATGATTTTTCTAAAGCTATGTGGACTTATTTACTGCTTGATAAAACATAAGTGTTTCGTATGTTTATGAGCTTCATTGCTATGGTTGATCGTCAATTTTCGCAAACTATTAAGATAGTGCAGAGTGATAATGGTACTGAATTTAACTGTCTCCTTGATTATTTTTCTGCTACTGGTATTTTATTTCAAACTTCGTGTGTTGGGACTCCTGAGCAAAATGGACGGGTTGAGCGTAAACACCAACATAATCTTAATGTTGCTTGTGCTTTACGTTTTCAAGCTCATTTACCTACTTATTTTTCGGGGGAAAGTGTTCTTGCTGCTGCTCATCTTATTAACCGCACCCCTTCTCCTCTTCTTCATAATAAAACCCCCTTTGAGCTTCTCTTTGACACACCTCCATGTTATGATGCTATTCAACCTTTGGTTGTTTGTGCTTTGCTCATAATAAAAAAACTAAGGGTGACAAATTTGCTTCAAAAAGTCAAAAGTGTATCTTTGTCGGCTATCCTCATGGTAAGAAAGGTTGGCGATTGTTTGATTTGGATAATAAGGAATTTTTTGTTTCACGGGATGTGAATTTTTTTGAAGCAGTGTTCCCTTTTGAAGTGCCTGAACACATTAATATTAGTCGTCACTCACTTGTGCCACAATACGATTTTATAGAGGATGATTTTGATTTTATAGAGGATGATCCGGTCCAATCTCCCTCTCCTTCTAACAGTTCGGCCCAAACTAACCCTACACCTTCCTCAAACCCAAATGAAACACCTCACACTCCTCCCCCTGCTATCCGGCCTGGGCCCCTATCCCCTGTCAGGCCCACCCCTCCTAAACCCGCGTCTCCACCTATTTCCTCATTAGCCCAAACGTCCTCTCCCAACGCATCTCCAAAACCGCAAATTGGGCCCTCTGCTTCTATTGGCCCTGTATCTGTTGAGCCGTCTTCTACTGCTTCCGCTACTACTGAAAATTTGGGTCGTGGTTTAAGGGAAAAATTCCCTTCGGTCCTTTTACGTGATTTTGTCACCAATGTTGTCACCGCCAAAAGTCCATCTACTCCTACTCTATCTCCTTCAGCTTCCTCAGGTACTCCTTATCCTATTGCACATTATATAAATTGTGACAATTTTTCTGTAAATTATCGTATTTTTTTGGCTAACCTGATTTCAAGCAGAGATCCTCGCTCATATAAGGAAGCTATGTCAGTTGAGGGTTGGCGTGCCTCTATGCGTGCTGAAATTCGTGCCTTGGAAGAAAATGGCACATGGACTTTAGAACCTCTTCCTCCTGGTAAACGGGCCTTGGGTAGTCAATGGGTGTATCGAACGAAATTTTTATCTGATGGCACTGTTGAACGTCTCCAGTCTCGCTTAGTTGTTCTTGGTAATCATCAGGAGGCTGGGATTGATTATAATGAGACTTTTGCTCCTGTGGCAAAAATGACTACGATATGTGCTTTTCTCGCTATTACTGCCTCTAAAAATTGGGAACTTCATCAGATGGATGTTCATAATGATTTTCTGCATGGTGATCTTGATGAAGAAGTCTATATGAAACTTCCTCCTGGTTTTGACACGCCAAATCCCAACTTAGTATGACGTCTTCGCAAGTCATTGTATGGTCTTAAACAGGCTCCTCGGTATTGGTTTGCTAAACTTGTCACTGCCCTAAAAGGGTATGGTTTTCTACAGTCTTACTCTGACTACTCTCTTTTCACGTACACTCGTGGTGATGTGCAACTTAACGTTCTTGTATATGTTGATGATTTAATCATCTCTGGGAATAACTCTGGTGCTCTCAAGTTGTTCAAGGCATATCTTAGTGATTGTTTTAAAATGAAGGATCTTGGACCCTTAAAATACATCCTAGGTATTGAAGTTGCTCGTTGCTCTGAAGGCTTATTCTTGTGTCAACGCAAATATGCCTTAGACATTATTTCTGAATGTTGTTTGCTTAGAGCTAAACCTTGTGGTTTCCTATGGAACAAAATCATAATCTTGGTCTTGCTGATGGTGAGCTTTATTCCGATCCAAAGGCCTATCGTCGCTTAGTTGGGAGCTTAATCTATCTTGCTGTTACTCGTCCCGATTTATCATATTCTGTGCATATTTTGTCTCAATTCTTACAAAGTCCACGAGTGGCTCATTGGGAGGCTGCATTGCGAGTTGTTCGCTATTTGAAAGGCACGTCTGGTCAAGGCATCTTATTGCGCGCCGACAGTGATCTTACTCAACAGGGATGGTGTGACTCTGATTGGGCGGCTTGCCCACTTACTCGTCGCACTTTGTCCGGATGGCTTGTTTTTCTGGGTTCATCTCCTATTTCATAGAAAACTAAGAAACAACATACAGTTTCCCGTTCCTCTGCTAAGGCCGAATATCGCTCAATGGCAGCTATTACTTGTGAATTAAAATAGTTAAAAGGTTTATTACTTAATTAGTTTGGGTGTTAATCATCCCAAAGCCATTCCTTTGTTTTGTGATAGCCAGTCTCCTCTCCATATTGCCAGGAACCCTGTATTTCATGAGCGCACCAAGCATATTAAGGTCGATTGTCATTTTATTCGAGATGCTATTCATGACGGTTTACTGGCTCCTTCCTATATCACCACTACTGAGCAATTGGCTGACATCTTCACCAAAGCAATGGGCAAGCGCCAATTTGATGTTCTTTTGTCCAAGTTGGGCATCTATGATTTACCTGCTCCAACTTGAGGGGGGTGTAGAGAATACTAATAGGATTTGGATTACAAAACATATTTTGTTTAGCATATTTAATTTGTTTGGGATATCTTTTTCTAGTTCTAGTTTCATTAGGATATTTTGCATTATAAACATGTTTACTCAATAATAATAGTTCAAGTTTGTTAACCTAAACAATAATATTAGCATTATTAAATCTTGTGCCAATTCCCTATATTTCACTTATTATGGAATGGAGGAAGTATTAATTAAGGTTTTGGGTTTTGAGTTGGAAGGGCTGATTCAAATATTTGAAATGACGTAATTTAGTAGTCGATAAATGGGAATTATGCAGTTAAGCACTTAAGCTGGTAGGATGTACAAAGTGGGGATTTGGAAAGGATAGTTAAACAGAACTTTAGGAGTTGTTCTGCACACAGTCATCGTATTTGCTGTATATCAGATATGTATTTCTATAGAGATAAAGCCAACTGGCATTGTTATAATCCTCGAATATGTAATCACTAACTAGCTAGCAAGAGTGTGTTATGTGAGACAGAGATAGTGAGAGATCAGGCCCGTCCCTGACATTTTGAAGGCCTTGGGCGAGCTAAGAAAAATGGGCCCTCCCCAATGTCAACTACTATTCTTGACATATTAATGGTCAAAGTTCGGTTGAATATGGGTTTCTTAACTCATGAAATCTGGATTTATTTAAACTTACATTTTATATAAGATATCCACTGGACTAATGGTTATTGGTTATATTTTTATGACATGTCTTCCTAAATTAAGTCATATTGCTTCTTAAATTTATCACGTCAACCTCTACATTGAGTTGTCAGCTGAAGTATGGGTTTTGGATTAATCGCTTTGGCCTTTTAGATTACTTTTTAAATATTTTTATGGGTTTGAATTATGTAAAAAGAAAAAGGAAACAATAGAACGACCCTCACTTTTTGAACAATTCCACCGTGACATTCGCGTTTTTTTATTAACATCTAATATATTTGACTATCTTATTACTTTATTGATCCGTACAATTATTTTTGTAAAACAGAATGTGTTGAATGTAATATACATTGATATAAATTTAATAACATCTCATATTAACATTTGTTCTTGTATATTAGTAACTTTATAATCGAACTAGAGTCAAAGAACAATGTAAACATAGATAGTGACAATCATATAAAATCGAAGGGGGTATGAAATAGCAAAAGCGACATAGTTACTCTATATGAGAAGGAAAAAAAAAACCACTTACTAAAGATTAAGTAGCTATGTAAAATCACTGGAAACAAAAGAAAACCAAAAAAAAAAAAAAAAGAGAAAATAGGAAACTGAAGCAATTTGAAAATCATTGAAACCAAAAAGAAAACCAAAAAAGAAAAAAAAACAAGAAACGCTATGCGTGGGATTCGAACCTGAGTTGATAAATACAATGGAATCCTTATGTCAATTAGTAAACCAAGGAGCTAACACACTATACCTAATAAATAAAATGCATGCAGTTTATTTATCCGCAAATATCATATTGCAAAACAGGAATTTGGGCCTTTTCTCCCTGGGCCCTGGGCGGGCGCCCCTCCTGCCCAGGCTCAGGGACGGCCCTGTGAGAGATACAAATTAAAGAGACACATAGTGATATCTAAACAAGTAAAATTTTTATTTAGTATGACATGTAGATGATTGCTAGTAATATCTAAGTAGTAGAAGTAAATATAATTAGGATTTCCTCTTTTTTTTTTTTCCATGATCATGAGTGCCTTCACGAATATGCTTTGTAAGCTCAGGAATAGAAGATACATTTTCAGCTGATTGAGTCAAATTCACAAACATATAGGTGTCTGCATTAATACAGATAGTGATGATTTTGCATGTAGGATGAAATAAATAAAGTAGGTAATCAAGTATAGACATATTGCAGCACTTCAAAAGTGCACATACATCATATTAGATGGATTTCGGATATGCAACCTCACCTTGTGTAGAGTGAAATCACAATTTCATTGATTTAGTTGATATGAGGTCCAAATGTTTTACATGATGAAAAAGAAATGAAAATGGTGTTGTTAGTATCAAGAGAGATATCCTATAAAGGAAGATACACATATACACACCCACCGGGAGAAAGAAAGAGAGATTTATTATATTAGTTCTACAAAAATTAAATGTCAACTCACTGATTAGTAATTGAGATTTTTTTTTTAATGTAGGATTTTTTCTGTTTGAATTTTCATATTATATTCGTGTGATGATTCGCTGCTTGAATTTGGTACTTGAATTTGCAGCTCCAGTTAGGGCTGAGCAACGGTCCAGAACCGGACCGGACCGGAACCGGCTGGACCGGTGGATCGGAATTGCGCAAATCTTTGGACCTGGACAGGACCTGTTTCGATTCCGGTCCGGTTTTGGACCTGTTGGACCTGTTTTTTTTTTCGATTTTTTTCTTAAAAACGTTTAGTATAGCCCAATAGAGCATAGTATAGCCCAATCTATTTGTAGGCTTTGCACGCCAAAAGTCGTCGCTCATTTTAAGCTTCATATTGCCCAATAGAGCATATTACAAATTACAAGTCCACAATTTATACTACACAAATTACAACCCATAAATCCAACAATCATAGTCATAAGTTCATTCGACGAGCCCGAGTTTAATTGACAAAATACATTCTTTGTTGCTTCATTCTCCACTAGATCAAAACAAAGAGTCCACAAAAACGACTTCATCATCCAAATCAGGACATTGAACATCTGTATATAGAAGAAAAAAAAAAATCTATTAGTAAAACAACTAAACAAGCATTAATATCTTAAAAGTTATAGAAATGGGAGTAATTTTATTAAATAATAACCACTACCTTTCTCGATTTCTTCCAAATCTTTGACATTTTCTTCCACATCGACTCCCGATGCTCCCTTTGCTCTAAGCCAATCTTGTGTACAAATTAAAGCTTGAACCATCTTATAAACATGAAATCAAGACAAAACACATATAGTTATGATCAAGTTGATATAAACTAACTTCTTATTGATAAATACAAAAGAATAGACTTATAGATATTACCTTTGGAGTCAAGGAACTTCTAAATGGATCAAGACAACGACCTCCCGCACTAAATGCGGATTCCGATGCAACGGTGGACAAGGGGATGGCTAGTATATCACGTGCCATACGCGAAACAATCGGATAACGATGTCCATTTTTACCCCACCAAGTTAAGGCATCCATATCTTCTTCTTCCACTCCCAATTGTTCATTCATGTATCTCTCAAACTCACTCCTCACATAGCCACCCGATCCTTTCAATCTTTTAGCTCTATCCTTAATACTTCTCATATAGTCAACGCCTCCACTAATGGTACCATCATCCTCTAAATCCAATGACATAGAATCCCCACTTTGTACGGTTTGAGATTGTGAAGAAGAGTACATATTACGATACTCATCAAACAAGGAATACGCATAATCTTTCATATCATTAGCAAGTTGCGTGCCCTTTTCTAAACTAATTCAACTAATTCAATACATTATAGATTTATTCAGTATGCATAAATTCTAAGTATGCAATTAGAAAATACAAACGAGCAAACAACTCCAGTGAACCTCTGATATCCGCTCACTTATTAATCAAAGGAATCAGTACCAAAAATTCAAAACAAATTAAAAATGGTAAGATAACTAAAACATACAAATTTATGAAATATCACATTCAAACAATCAATCACAATAAACAAAAACAGGAAACAAAATCAACATGCACAAATCATAGATCCAAAGATGAGTACTTACTAATATATAATAATAACAACATTGTATTTCATATCTGCATCGAAACAACACAGATCCAGAAAACATAAAACCTACATATCTAAAAACATAACCAGATATTAAAAAAAATAACATTCTAAACCCTAACCCTAATTTCACATCCACCTCAACCAAAAACCTCAAACCCTAACAAACCGTAAAATACATCATCATCATCAACATCATCAAACCTCTTAAGAGCTAGTAAATTTAGTAACAACCTTAGTTCCTTCAGAAACAGCGTGTTTAGCAAAATACAAAAAGGAAATTGCGAAAAAAACACAAAATAAATGCACGAAAAATGTAACTCACCGAATTTACTTGATGAAACTAGAATTCAGGCTTCAACAGCCTTGCCGGAATTTTCGCCGGAGGTTATGTCACCAGATCTGTGGCGAAAGGAGTGAGACAGAGTGAGAGGAAGAAAGAGAGAGAGAGAGAGGCGTGTAAGGGACTGAGGGGTGACTTAAGTGTTTAGGGTTTCAACTTGTTGCTGCCTCTTTTTTACCTTTTGCATAGAATTCAATTTTGTTTTTAAATAAAACCGGGTTTCCGGTCCGACCCGGTAGATTCTGGTTTTTGCCCGGACCGGACCGGAAACCCGGAAGCAACGTTTTATTTGGACCGAGGACCGGACCTGAATCTCCGGTCCGGTCCAGATTCAGGTCCGGTCCGGTCCAAATTCCGGTCTGGACCGGGCTTCTGCTCAGCCCTAGCTCCAGTACGTAGTTTAGTCGAACAATTTACTGCCTGAATCTGCTCCAATTATTCATATTTGTTTTTTTCTCGTGATCATGAGTGCCTTCATGAAGATGATTTTTAAGCTCATGAATAGATGATACATTTTCAATAAGATCTGAGTAATAGATGTAAATATAATTAGTTGCTAGCTACTTAGTTCGATACGAATAAGCATAGTTAGTACACATAGCATTGGAACATTTATAGTGTAATGGGTTTTATAAAGCTCATATGGTTCTAGACTAGAAGAGGAGGTCTAGTATGCTAAGATTAGAATGCGTAAAATCACGTGAATCAATCAAGAGAAACAGGAAGGGTGTCACTGGTCAGTGCACTTTCGTGACTCGCGATCTGTATCGCTGGTCGAGACATGTATTCTGACTTGGGGCGTGAAATTTTGCATGGACGATTTATAACCGTTGTGTTGTTTACGTTATCCTTTTAATGATGATTAAGGATTCTTAATCAGGGGATTAAAGGGTGTAACAACTCTAATCTATGAGGGAATATGAATATATGACCTTGGGTCATTCTTATGAGGAGTGGATGAAAAATCAATTTTTGAGATTCCAAAAGACTTGCTTTGCTTGAGAGAAACCTTACTATTTTCTCTCTAGTGTTCTTCACAAACTACAAACTAAAAGTTCTTGTTGATTCTCATAGAAGATCATCTTGTGAATTGTTTTCTCCATTGTATTTCATTAGTTATTTCGTGTTAACCCGGTGATCCTAGAGGAGCGAAATTAAACTAATAGGAAAGCGTCACTAGTAGAATTTTTGCTTATTGCTGCGGTGGAATTGCTGCGGTTTTACCCATACGCAGCAATAAACCGCGTCAAAAGAAAAGGAAAAATTGAAAATCAACCTATTGCTGCGGTTCTAGGTAAAAACCGCAGCAATATATATCAACTGGAATTTTTAAAATTTTGTTGACTAGTTTGACCAGATCTATTGCTGCGGTTTTCACTCAGAACCGCAGCAATAGATTAAAATATATATTTTTTTATCATATTTTAATCAATTGCTGCGGTTTCTTCTAGAAACCGCAGCAATGGGGTCATTAGGGTGTTTTACATTAGTAGGCGTCGTTCCTTCACATTATCACGCTTCCTCCCTCAACACTTCATCTCTCTCTCTCTCCTCCTTCAAACCCTCTTCTCCTCCTCTTCTTCTTCTCCTTCTTTCATTACTTAAACGAACTCAAATCCAAGTTAAAACAACACGAACAACAACAATCGCCGAGTTTCAGCAACGTCAACAATGTTTTCACTACACAAGGTTCTTCAACTCCCTCGAAATTCCGGTCATTAGATGAAATGCGGAAGAATTTATCGAAGTTTCGCGGTCGATTGTCGGTTTCAACGCCGGAATCTCCTCCTATTTCTCTGCGAAATGTCGAAAAACCTAACCCTAACATTAGAGCGAGCTTGATTTTTTTGAATCTCACCAGCCTCACCTCGTCATTTTTTTTCTCCTCGTCGTCTTAAAGTCGCCAATCAACTAAGCGCGATGTTTGTTATCTTCAAATCTCAAGAAATATGTAGAATCGAAAGCAATGAAATCGCGAAAGCAATTGATTTTTTGTTTTTTTTTTTGGATTTGAAGAAAATGGCGACGGCGGCAATGGTTTGAATCGATGGAGATGATCGGAGTAGTAGTAATGGCGGAGAATCGAAACCAGGTTTGTCGCCATCACCGTCGACGGAAAGTTTAGCGACGACCCGAGCAACCTCCGGCGACCTGAGTACTTTGTCGCCATCACCGTCGAAATCTCCTTTCAGATCTGGCGAAGGAGATTTCCAGTTTCTTACTGTTTGATTTTCAGTTTCTTTTTTTTTGTTTGTTTTAGGATCTGTTTTTTATTGTCAGTTTCTTTTTTTTTTTAGGATTTTTTTGATTGCCAGTTTCTTTTCTTTTGTTAATATATTTTTTGTTTTTATTATATTTTTTGTAATTAGTTGTAACTGTTTTTTTTAATTTTTGCTTTTTCATTTTAATTTTTGATCTTTTGTATTATCTATGTAACTAGCTTTTTTATCTTTATATATTAATGAGATTCATTTGTCATTTCATCTTCACTTCGTCTGCGAATTTGGTGGATAGTGGATGGTTTAGTTGTCTGGTTTTAATCTTTCAAATTTGACGGCGAAATGCAAAAAAAAAAAGTAAATTTTTTTTTTTGCCTATACTAGGACCTATTGCTGCGGTTTTGGGCAACAACAGCAGCAATAAGTCAAACATATTGCTGCATTTCCTAGCTAAAACAGCAGCAATACGTTGTATTTTTTTAATAAAAAATAAACCTATTGCTGCGGTTTTGGTTAGGAACCGCAGCAATAGCTTGGCCTATTGCTGCGGTAAAAAACCGCAACAATAGGTTAATTACCTGTTGCTGCGCTCTTAATTGCTGCGCGGCCAAAACCGCCGTAATAGGCCACTTGATGACCGCATCAATAAACATTTATTCTACTAGTGCGTAGTTTTCGTGCCTTGGGGTGGTATACCCGGTTCCCTTGTTTGATCACACTTCTAACAATCTTATAGTTTAAATTTTTCCTTCTTTTCGGATATGCCTCAATCACTCAAGAACATGACTATGAACTTCCAAAAGTTGGACAAGTTTGAGGGGGTGGGTTATCGGAGATGGCAAAAGAAGATGCACTTCTTGTTGACAACTTTGAATGTGGTGTATGTTCTTTCAACACCCATGCCACCATTCCCGAATGATGGAGAGGAAGAGTCCGTGGAGACTACAAGGAAGAGAACAAAGTGGGAGAATGATGACTACATTTGCCGGGGTCACATCCTCAACTCTCTTACCGACCCTTTGTTCGGCCTTTACCAAAACGTGGAGAGTGCAAAGGAACTTTGGGATGCTCTCTTGAGGCCAAGTATAATTCCGAAGATGCTTAAAGTATGAAATTTCTTGTTAGTAATTGTAATTCATTTAAAATGACTAATGATCGGCCTATTATAGAGCAATTTCATGAAGTTCATCATATTTTGAACCAAATAAGATCACATGGTATGGTGATGGATGAGGCTATTGCGGTTGCCTCAATCATTGATAAATTACCACATTCTTGGAAAGAAACTAAGCATTCCTTGAAACATAGGAAGGAAGATATGTCCATGGAGCAATTAGGAACCCATCTTCGTATTAAGGAAGGGATCCGGGCTTAAGATGGGGTTAAGGATACTACTTCTAGTATTCCTAAGTTTACCGTGAATATGGTAGAGGTTGGTGGGTCTAGTGGGACCAATAAATCCAACAATAACAACTCTAAAACCAACTTTGCCAACAAGAAGAGGAAGACCCTCACTTATTGGGTATGGAATGGACCTCATCTCAAGAGGGATTGTCCTTCTAAGAAGAAGAAGACAAAGAATGGACAACCTAGTGTTGTTCAAAACCAAGGTAAAGTTGCACATGAAAATGTAATTGAAGAAATGATTTTGTGGCTATGATTTCTGAAATTATGTTTGTGCAGGTTGATGATTCTTGGTGGATAGATTCGGGGGCCTCTAGACATGTGTGCAATAATAAGCACTTCTTCAAGTCTTTGGAAGAATTGGATGATAGTCCAATCTTGTATATGGGGAATGATTCTACGGTAAAGGCTAAGGGCATAGGTCAAGTAGAATTGTTGTTAACCTCGGGAAAGACTTTAACTCTCCGGGATGTTGTTTATGCACCAGAAGTTAGGAAGAATCTTGTGTCGGGGGGTCTTTTGAATAAATTTGGTTTTAAAGTTGTATTTGAATCGGATAAGTTTATTGTTTCCAAGGATGGTATTTATGTAGGCCAAGGATTTTATTGTAATGGGATGTTTAAATTTAGTATTAATAATGCAATTGATACTAGTTTTATTTACATGCTTGATATTTCTTCTCTATGGCACAATCGTTTATGTCATGTAAACTATCGTAGATTATATGACATGTCTAAGCTAGGTTTAATACCTTCTTTCGATTTAAAGTTAGAGAAGTGTAAGACATGCATGCTAAATAAGATTTCAAAGAATCCTTATCCTAGTGTGACTAGACAAACGGTATTGCTTGAATTGGTGCATAGTGACTTGTGTGACTTTCATAGTTCACCTTCTTTGGGAAATAAAAAATATATTGTGACTTTTATTGATGATTATTCAAGGTTTTGTTACATATATTTATTATTTACTAAAGATGAAGTACTAGAAAAGTTTAAGATTTTTAAGACCGAAGTGGAACTTCAACTTAATGAAAAAGTTAAAAGATTTCGGACGGATAGGGGTGGTGAATACTATAATCCTAGCTATTTTAGTTCCATTGGTGTAATTCATGAAACAATCGCTCCATACTCACCTCAAAGTAATGATATAGCAGAAAGGTAAATTAGGGTTCTAAAAGAAATGGTTAACACCATGCTTTCTAATTCGGGTCTAAATGACGGATTTTGGGGTGATGCAATTTTAAATGCATGTTATATATTAAATCGAGTTCCTAATAAGAGGAATAAGACTACCCCTTATGAACTTTGGTGTAACAAAAAGCCTAATCTCAATTACCTTAAGGTATGGGGCTGTAGGGCAATAGTCAAATTGACGGAACTTGAAAGGAAAACTTTAGGTGAAAAAGGATTTGATTGCATTTTTATAGGCTATGCGGTACATAGCAAAGCCTATAGGTTTTATGTCATTGAGCCAAATGATGTTGTCTCTATCCATACTGTGATAGTGTCAAGGGATGCAATATTTGATGAGACTAGATTCTCATCGATTCCAAGACCAAAGGATATGATACCTAGTACTAGTTCCAATGTTGTGGATGACATTAACAATGATCATGATACTACAACACCGGAAATTAGGAAAAGTAAAAGAATTAGAAAAGAGAAATCTTTTGGACCGGATTTTCAACTATATTTAGTTGAAGGGTCAAGGGAGTCTATTGTGACTAAAATTTCATATTGTTACAATATGGAGGAGGATCCTAGGACCTTTGATGAGGCTATGAAGTCTCATGATTCTGCTTTCTGGAAAGAGGCAGTGAATGATGAAATGGATTTAATAATGGGAAATCATACTTGGATTTTAGCTAATTTACCTCCCGGCTGCAAACTTTAGGTTGTAAGTGGATTTTCTTAAGGAAAAGGAAGATCGATGGAACCATACTAAAACATAAGGCCTGGTTAGTGGTCCAAGGTTTTAGGCAAAGATATGGTATCGATTATTTTGACACTTATGCTCCGGTTGCTAAAATAGCTATTATTAGACTTTTGATAGCATTGGCTGCGATTCATGGTCTAGTAATTCACCAAATGGATGTCAAAACTGCCTTCTTTAATAGTGAATTGGAGGAGGAAGTGTACATGAATCAACCTGAAGGTTTTGTGGTAAAAGGTCAAGAGACTAAGGTTTGCAAATTAGTTCGATCTTTGTATGGTCTTAAACAAGCACCTAAGCAATGGCATCAAAAATTTGATGAGGTCATTTTGTTTAGTGGGTTCAAAATAAATCAGTCAGATAAGTGTGTATAGTAAATTTGACAATAACGGTAATGGAGTTATAATTTGCTTATATGTTGTTGATATGCTTATCTTTGGGACTGATTTGGAACAAGTGGAAAAGACCAAAGTCTTTCTCTCTTCTAGCTTCTCCATGAAAGATTTGGGTGAGCGGATGTTATTCTAGGTATTAGAATAATGAGAGGTAAAGGGTCAATTTCTTTATCACAATCTCATTACATTGAGAAAGTGATCAAGAGGTTTAATGAATCGAACTCGACTCATTTTGCTACTCCGATGGATCCTAGTGTTCACTTGGTTCCGAGTAGTGGTACTCCTATTTCACAATTGGAGTATGCAAGCTTAATTGGAAGCTTGATGTATGCTATGACTAGCACTCGGCCAGATATAGCTTTTGCTATTGGTAAACTCAGTAGGTATACTAGTAATCCTAGTATATTGCATTGGCAAGCATTGAGAGGAGTGCTAAGATATTTGAATAAAACCTTGGATTATGTCATAACTTACAAAGGAGAACCTTCTATTCTAGAAAGTTATTACTCGGATGCTAGTTGGATTTCCAATAAGGAAGATTATTCATCCACAAGTGGATGGGTGTTTCTTCTTGGAGGAGGTGCTATTTCATGGGCATCCAAGAAGCAAACATGTATAACGGATTCAACTATGGCATCGGAATTCATTGCATTGGCTTCTTGTTGCCAAGAAGCGGAATGACTAAGGAATGTGTTGAGTGAAGTTGACTTGTGGGTCAAACTTATGTCACCTCTTGCTATTGATTGTGATAGTGCATCAACCATAGCTAAAGCTTATAGTGAAGTCTACAATGGCAAGTCAAGGCACATTGGAGTTAGACATAGCTATGTGTGTGAAATGATAAGGAATAGTTGTATAA
The DNA here is from genome assembly GCA_947646795.1 of Beta lomatogona. Classification (NCBI taxonomy): domain Eukaryota; kingdom Viridiplantae; phylum Streptophyta; class Magnoliopsida; order Caryophyllales; family Amaranthaceae; genus Beta; species Beta lomatogona. The sequence goes on along the minus strand of CANSNZ010001376.1, from coordinate 771,597 downwards.
TTATTAATTTGTTCGGTCTAGTTTGAACTTGGCGGATACGTTTACTAAGTCGTTGTCAAGAGAACTAGTGAACAAAATGAACAAAGGGATGGGTCTTAAGCCTATTGATCAACCTTTAGCTAAGGAAAACTCAATTTGACGTCTAATACAACGTTAGATCTCAAATTCAATGAGGATAGTATTTTTCTTAAAGGTTGGAAGCACTTGTGTTATTTACATCCCGAGGTTAGTGCTTGTTGCTACAATGAAAAGAGGTTGAATAAAGTTTCTTAATAAGTCTTTGATAAGTGCTCAATTGTAGAAGCATGTGCGTAAAGATTTACCTATATAAGCTAGAGGTTTGGCTGCTTCACCAAGTCTAAGGCTTGACTTGGAATGCTTATGAATGGATATGGACACTAAGACGTCATAGGTGTCGGAGGTTAAGAACTAAGTTTATGCTTATATGTATTAGTATCTTCAATGATTTGTGGTGGTTATATGATTCAAAGTTTTGTCTATCATTATGATCGAAATTATTGTAAAGTTACTTTTACTAAGTGGAGATTCAATCGTAAGATATTTCCATGATGCATGAGCATGTTTTATTTTGTGATTTATAGCAAGTTGAAAAACTTTTCAACATTACCCTATGAATGGGAGGAGGATTGTTGGAACATTTATAGTGTAATGGGTTTTATAAAGCTCATATGGTTCTATACTAGAAGAGGAGGAGGTCTAGTATACTAAGATTAGAATGCGCAAAATCACGTGAATCAATCAAGAAATACTACTAGAAAAGGGGTTTTTAACGACTAAGCAATAACGACAATATTGATTTTTTGACGTTAAATATCACTATTAAGAAGAACATTTTGAGTTAGTCGTTATAGAATATTACCAACATATACAACTTATTATTGTATGTCGTTAAAAGCTCTAGAAAAAAAAAACATAGATGATAAAAGAGAATGTGCCGTCGTTAGAAAGACAAAAGCAATTAAGCGGTGAAATTTCTCAAATTAAGCGCTCAAAACCTTCTTTGCCAAAATTAAGCGCTCAAAACCTTCTTTGCCAAAATTAAGTGGTGTCTGATCCAAATTTCTCAAATTCGTAATCAAAATCCCAAATTCTTCTCGATCAGTTTCCTTCTATCAAATTCCTAATTCCTAAACCCTTAAATTCCTAATTCCTAAACCCTTAATTCGCAATTCTAGTATTGAAGCAATTCGCACTTTATTTCAAGCAATCTATATTCCTGAATTTCGCAGATTTGTGTTGTCGATTTGTCAAGGTATGTTCGTGAATTATGATTTTCTGATTTTCCTTTGCTCGTTTTCTGATACTTCATCCAAAATTGATCCTCCAATTTCAATTTTCCTTTTTCCAATTACTCTTACTCGTTGAAGCAATTTGAGGATTTTGCGGTTTTGCGGTTTTGTGGATTGAAGCAAGTCTTATAATTTCGGTTAGCAAATTGTCGAAGTATGTTTCCGAATTTTCAGTTCTACTTTACTCAAGTTTTTTTTTTTTTTTTGATAAAATACTATGCTCATGGTTTTGGTCGATTGTTGCTTCTTGAATAGGCCTATTATTGCTTCTTGAATTGCCATTGTTTGTTGCATAATTGGGTTCTACTTCTCTGTTAAATTAGTCTGTTAAGCAAAAAAATTACATTATCGGGAGTTTTGATTTCAGCTTGGGTATATATGAGATCTTATTTGTTTAATAGTTGCATGGTGCAATATTTGCCTTGTAATATGACAGATATGGTCATCTTTATGATGGTCTAATGTTTTGATTCTGAAATATAAAGCTGAAAGTTTTTGCCGCAATTTTTTTTTCCTTAATTCTTTTCCTATTCTGATTCTGTTTTGTTTTTTTTTTTTCATATGAACACATTCTGAGCATTTATGGTTTTGTTTTGTCTTCATATGAACACATTATGTCTCTATGTCACAAAGTTTTGTTGTTATGTTATTTATATTGCTTTATGTGCTTGTATTTATTGTTTCCTTACTAGTACTTTGTTCAGTGTTGTATGATGGGTTTTAGTTGTGTATTTTATGTCTTAGTTTGAGCTTATGGTCCATTATTCCTAATGTATGATTAGGTGCTTATCGAAAATTAAGACAAACAAAGTGTATGCTTCTCATTAGTTTAAGAGAGTGAGAAGTAATATTGATTATTTACTTGAAGAAGTAATATTGATTATTGTGTGTTGGTTTCTTTGCATCTTTTTAGCTATATTATAGTCAATCTTATGAATAAAATATAAATATATTTTTCCTTGTAGAAAAATGACTCCTAGTAAAGATTGGATGGCCATCGAAGATTATATTAATGATGAATCATATAAAGTCGGAGTTAATAGTTTTTTAGATTTTGCTTTTCAAAAGTTGGGTACCACAGAAATTCGTTGCCCTTATTCCAAGTGCCTTAATATAGAGTCTGGAAATCGTGACAACGTGCGAGATCATCTATTAGTTTATGGAATAGTTAAAAGGTACACCTTTTGGTATCATCATGGGGAAAGGTTGGATGAGCCTCAACATGTGTCCGGTGATGGTGATGACAATTTGGAAGATAATGAAAGTCAAGATGACATGTTTGATATGCTAAGGGATTTATATCCATAATACAATGACATTAGTTCCTCCCATGATGCTAGTCATGTTGACGAGCCCAATGATGACGCAAAAAGATTTTATAGTCTCCTGAAGGATTCACAGGATCCTGTTTATGAAGGTTGTAAGACTTCAAGAATGTCTGCACTCTTAAAACTTCTTCATATCAAGACTCTTGGTCGATGGAGTAATGAATCATTTACCATGCTCCTTGAATTCTTAAAACAGGAGCTTTTGCCCGAAGGATCCAAATTACCTGATTCTTATTATGATTAAAAAAAAAATCTTGAAAGACCTTGGGCTATCATATCAGAAAATTGATGCGTGCATCAATGATTGCATGTTGTTTTGGAGGGAGAATGAGGAACTAGCTGCATGCAAAGTTTGTGGTACAACTAGATGGAAGAGTGATAAACGGAATGGGGAGGATAAGTGCAAGAGAAATGGCAAAAGAATACCCCAAAAAACGTTTCGTTATTTCCTGTTAAAACCAAGGCTCCAGAGATTATATATGTGCTCAAAAACTGCTTCTTTGATGACGTGGCATCATGATAATAAAAGTAAACTCGGTACTATGAGACATCCAGCTGACGGATCTGCTTGGCAATCATTTGACAAAACTCATGGTGATTTTGCTTCTGATCCTCGTAATGTTAGACTTGGATTAGCTAGTAATGGTTTTCAACCTTTTTCGAATTCCAAAACTCCACACAGTATTTGGCCAGTGATACTTATTCCCTATAACTTGCCTCCAGAATCATGTATGAAACAGTCTAATATGATTCTATCTATGCTTATTCCTGGCCCTAAAGGCCCTGGTGATGCTATTGACATATATTTGCAACCTCTCATTGAAGAACTAAATGTACTATGGGAAACTGGTGTGGAGACTTTTGATGCAGCGACGAAGAAACATTTTCAATTACGTGCAGCTTTGTTATGGACTATTAATGATTTTTCTGCCTACGGAATGTTGTCTGGATGGAGTACTAAGGGAAAATTGGCATGCCCATGTTGTCTTAAGGATACACGCTCAGAATGGCTGACTTATGGTGGTAAGGAATGCTATATGTGCAATCGATGCTATTTGCCGAAGAATCATAGATGGAGAAAGGATAAAGATTCATTTGATGATAAAGTGGAGCTTCGTCTTCCTCTAAAGCCTTATTCAATTGATGATATTCTTGAGCAGTTAAAAGATCTCGAGGATATTACATTGTCTAAGGATCTGCATGTGAAAACCAATATCTCTCATGATGTTAGAGGAGACAATTGGAACAAGAAAAGTATTTTCTTTAAGCTTCCGTATTGGAAAACCCTTCTATTACGACACAATTTAGATGTGATGCATATTGAGAAAAACATATGTGATAGTATTCTTGGTACAATTATGAACATCAAAGGAAAGACTAAAGATAATTTGAAATCACGCCAAGACTTGCAAAAGAAGGGATTGAGGTCAACATTACACCCAGTGAAAGAATGGGACAAATGGAAGCTTCCTCCTGGCCCATATATTCTTCCCCCCCAGAGAAGCGAGCTTTTTGCAACTTTTTCAAAGAGTTAAAACTCCCTGATGGGTTCGCTTCAAATATATCTTATTGCGTCAATTCGAAAGAAGCTAAAATCTCGGGTCTTAAAAGCCACGATTGCCATGTTATACTTGAACATCTTCTTCCTTTAGCAACACGTGGACTTCTCACTCCACTTGTACGTGAAGCACTAATTGAGCTATCAATGTTCTTTACAATATTATGTGCTAAAGTATTGGATGTGAAAGAATTGGAGCAAATAGAGAAACAAATTCCTATCACTCTTTGCAAGTTAGAAAAGGTTTTCCCACCTTCTTTCTTTACTATTATGATGCATTTACCTATTCATTTAGCACGTGAAGCTATAATTGGGGGGCCTGTCCAGTTTAGATGGATGTATCCTATTGAGCAATACATGTACAAGCTTAAATCATATGTTCGAAATAGGGCTCGTCCAGAGGCTTCCATCGCTGAAGGGTATTTAGTAGATGAGTGTATGACTCTTTGCTCAAGGTATATGGATGATTTGGAGACCAGATTCAATCGTCTTGACCGAAACTATGAAAATGCTACTGGTTGTGATGGAGCATTGCCTATATTTAGTCATCCTAGTCGAGGTTTAGGTGCTTCCACCATTATACATCTTGAGAAACGTGAGTTAGATCAAGCTCACATCTATATCCTAAAGAATTGTGATGAGGTTCAACCTTTTCTTAAGTAAGAATAACTTGAGTTCTCACCTTTTTTTTTTTTTTTTTTTTATGTAATAGTTACTGACCATGAAACCAAGTAATCCCTTTCTTTCACTTTTATAGAAAATATTCTACTATTGAAGCATCCAGTGAATTAGTGCATTCTGACCCTTCTGAAGAGGAGTGGGCTATATTGGCTTTTTATATATTTGAAAATAGTGTACAAAAATTAATATAATTTCTTTTTCATTTTTCTTTGGTAGGTCGCGCTCTTATATAATAATAATAAGAGTAAGAAAATGGAACACTTGCTCTCATTGTCACGTGGGCCAACTCAATATGTAACATCTTATACTGGTTACATTGCTAATGGTTATAGGTTTCGCATAGAAAATCATGATCAGAATTTGAGAACACAAAATAGTGGGGTGGTTGTGATTGGAAATACAGGGAATGAAGCTGAGAATATAGATTATTATGGAGTCCTAAAAGATATATTCCAGTTACAATACCTTGGGGGGACCCGAATTGTGTTATTCCGTTGTAAATGGTGGGATGTATATGATAATGTGAGAGGAGTTAAAACAGATCAATATGGGTTTGTTAGTGTGAATTGTAACAAGCAATTAAAAGGTGATGAACCTTTTATCTTGGCTAGCCAAGCAAGACAAGTTTTTTATGTCGCTGACACCATTAATAAAGGTTGGCGACTCGTTTCCAAGACTCAACCACGTAACTTTTGCGAGAGTTCCGACGACGATGGTGATGATAGTACTTGCGCTGACAAAGAGGAAGCATACCAGCATGGTGAATTGTTCAAACCTACATATATTGCTTCCTCCTCAACAAGCGCGAGTGCTGAATTTTGTAGGAGTAGTCCTGGTTTAGATCCGATTTTTTTGAACGATAATGCAAACAAAAATAGAGAACAAGGGCCTAGGAAGAGAAGAAGAGAGAAATAATTCTTTGATATCTGTCTTTTACTTGTATGCAATTTTTGCTATTGAAAACATGGTAATGCGAATTTGTTTTGTCACAGATTTGTTCTTCTCTTCACTATAAACACTGATTTGATTTTGATCTTATGTGTTGCATTTAACTTTTTGAAGTTCAATAAGATATGAGTGTTACTACAATTTGAAGCCTAGATAAATAAATTAGCTTTGTTGATTGCTTATTTGAGTCTGGTAGACTTGCACATCATTTGCACTATCCTATCCTTCTTGTATCTGGTACGGAGATAGCACTGCTCGACAGGTGGGCAGCCTCTGTCGTGAGTAAATCAGAGCTACTGGGCATCCTCTATAGTGGGCAAAACAGAGCTGTTGGGCTGACACTTAACCATTCATTCAAGTTTTTGTAAAAAAAATTTTTGATTCAATTAGTATCTTCTAATCCTATATATGTATCTTCCTTGGTTAGTGTGTAGGTGTGCTGAAAGTAACATGGTTCATCGTAAAATGCATTCAGGTCAACCTACTTTGCCAAGATCTAATAGGCAATATGTGCCTCCACTTATGCTAGCAAAGGGACGAGGTAAAAAGTTGAATGAGCTCCATTCTTCCCGAACTCAGGTTGCATCTAAATCTTATATTAGCATTGGATCTAATTTGGGTGAGAAATCTCCTGTTGGAGTAGATGTTGGAGTCTTAAAATTCAAAAAAGTTGGTATCAACCCTAATGGTCTTGATGATGATGATGATTGTAATGGTGATGATGATTTTTATTCTTCACCGGAAGATGAGGATATGGAAATTGATGAAAGTAGTGAAAATCGTAATGGTCTTGATGATGGGGATGTAAATGACAATATTCTTGAGAATGCTTATAGAAATTCTTCTGACAATGATCATGAGGATGAGAATCCACATGAGGATGATGATGATGATGTTGATAAGAATGCTCATGACAATGAGTGCGAGGATGTTGATCATGAGAATCGGACGGAAAACTCTTTAGGGAAACATGCAACAAGTCTTAGTCAACAAGTGACTAATGGTAATTCTTTATGATTTAACAATTATTTATCATTTTATTCTTCTTTGATCATTGAATTACATGTTAATTTGTGGTTTTTTTAGTTGATAAAAGAGATTCTTCTGCTAAGGAGAAAATTGACGTTGGAAAGAAAAGGGGAAGAAACAAATGCAAGGAAATTGCAAGGCTTAAGCTAGGAGAGAAGTTGGAGGTAACTTTCTATAACAATCGAGCTGTAGGGACAAATCATGAAGTGTTTGCTAGGCACTTGGGAATTATTGTACGAGATACAAATATAGTTCCAGTGAGAGTGCATAAACGGAATGACATTGGAGATAGAGAGAAGGATCACATGTGGACAGCTGTGACGGTAAATATGAATATTTGAGTTTATTTTACTAATTTCATATCGGCTTCTTAGCTTTGATATTCTACATACATGCCTAAGTTGTTTGCTGCTTCAAACTTATGATCTATGGTATGTTTGGAGAATTTTTCTTTTTGTGAAATAAACTCATAGTAGCTTTTATTGTCTAGATTTTAGTATTTTGTTTAAGATTTGTTTCATCTTATTCCAGGATGTATTTCACAATGAGAATATGGAATCTTATCGTGAGCATGTTCTTAATCACATCAAAGAATTGTGGACGAATTGGAGGTCCGATTTGTTAAGATATAATGTTACGAAAAAGAAGATCACTTTAAAAGCTGCATACAATAGTAAGCCACCGAATGGACTTGATAGGAATGAGTGGAAGTGGCTTATAAAGGAGATCTATTCAAAACCTTCTTTCAAGGTAAACAACTCAGGCTTGTGCATACATAAACATTATTTTTCCAAAATTTAATTGTGCTTTTAAAATTTCAGAAAGTAAGTGCAAGGAATTCGGCAAATAGAAAGAATTATCGAAAAGAACTTGCCCATCGAACAGGACGCAAACCTTTTAGGCAAGTCATTTGGAACGATTTGGTGAGAAACCTAATGTGTTAATCCTTAGAATGCTTTTTTAAGTTATAAGCTATACAATTTAATTGACATATGATGTGATGCAAGGGTAGAAATAAGGGGATCAAACCAGCTTTAGTTGATGTATTTTATACAACTCGCAAGAAAGGCACGTCAAGTCCAAATGCTGAGACAACAAAAAAATATGTATGTCAATCGCACTACTTTTTTTATTTTATTGTTCATTTTATTAGAATATAAATTCTTTGGTTATTTTATAGGATGAAATTCGAGAAATAACAGAAAAAGATCCATCACTTTCCCATGTTGAGGTAACTCTCTCCTTTTCTATCAAGTTACGTAATCATAATGTTGATATTTGTGGTGGAAACTTTTGGTATATATGTTGATCGCTAATTGTTGTCGATGGTTGATTGATATGGTGTTGATGGATATAATGTGTAGATGGTTGATGGTTGAACTGGTGTTTATGGTTATCTTGATTGTATGCTCACAGGTTTTTTTTATGGCATATGCCTTTTGTCATATTTATGGGGAGATGCTGTCAAAATTTCTGTGGAACTGTTCTCCTTTAATTTTTATTAGGTCAACACCTACTTATTTACACGTATTTTATTTTCTTATATATATGTATAGGTTGCACAAAGGGTTTTTAAATCTAAATCTCGAGATCGGGTTGTAGGATTTGGTGGAGGAATAAAACTTAATGATATAAATGGACCACAGCCTAGTAGAGAAGAACTTGAAGCTGAACTAAACGCTACCAAAAAACAAAATGAAGTTCTTGCAAGTCGTATGGAAGAAATGCAAGATGAAAATAAAGAACTTAAGGGTCGTATGGGTTCAGTGGAAGCTCAAATGAAAAAGTTTCAAGTTATGTTGATGAATCAGTTCAATGTTCCTTTCACTCCAGAAAATGAGTTGGACACATCAGGTTTGTTGTACTGTAACTTATGATCTATGTTAGAAAGGTTGAAGTTTTCTTTCATTTTAAATGTACTGATTGATATCTATTTTTCTTTTAGGTGTGTGAAGATTAGAAGCTAAATGCTCGTCAATACTAGTTGGATTGGAATATTTATTTTCTTTTTAGTACGATGACTATTTTTTATGCTCTAGAACTAGACTATATTGGAGATGTTAGATACAATTAAATATTATCATCTTTGACTTGTAATTAGATCAATTTTCAATTTAGATATGTTGTTACATTTTATTTATTTATCTATTAAAGATACATTTCCTTTTTGTATTTTTGTTTGTGCTATTTTTTGTATTGATTTCACATTATTACAATATCTCAAAGATGTAAGAGTATTTCGATAGTGATTGTAATTCATTTTTTGTTATTTTTTGTTGTTGAATGTGAATTTTTTTTTAATTCGTTTGATGTAATAATATTATTAACAACGGTATATTTGGTTGTTATTACATATAAGTTTGTCATCATATAATATCTAATAACGATAACAAATTGTTGGACGTGTAATAGACAACGACGGATACAAATCTTGTCGTTATTATTTAACGACAAGTTGGTATATCGTCGTTGATAAGTAACGACGTGCTGTTATCTCATCGTTAAAAAATAACGACGAACGTTGTCGTTAAAACCATTAACGACGAAAGCTATTGCAAACGAACAAACGACCAAATTTTTTTCGTCGTTAAAAGTTTCAACGACGACTTTTAAGGCTTTAACGACGAGTTTTTTCATCGTTAAAAACCCTTTTTCTAGTAGTGAAAAACAGGAAGGGCGTCGCGGGTCGCGACCAGGGGACCGTCGCGGGTCGCGACCAGCGCACTTTCGCGACTCGCGATCTGTATCGCGGGTCGCAACGTGTATTCTGACTTGGGGCGTGAAATTTTGCGTGGACGATTTATAGCCGTTGTGTTGTTTACGTTATCCTTTTAATGACAATAAAAGGATCCTTAATCAGGGGATTAAAGGGTGTAACAGTTCTAATCTATGAGGGAATATGAATATATGACCTTGGGTCATTCTTATGAGGAGTGGATGAAAAATCAGTTTTTGAGATTCCAAAAGACTTGCTTTGCTTGAGAGAAACCTTGCTATTTTCTCTTTAGTGTTTTTCACAAACTACAAACTAAAAGTTCTTGTTGATTCACATAGAACATCATCTTGTGAATTGTTTTCTCCATTGTATCTCATTGGTTATTTCGTGTTAACCCCGTGATCCTAGAGGGGCGAAATTATACTAATAGGAAAGCGTAGTTTCCGTGCCATGGAGTGGTATATCCGGTTCCCTTGTTTGATCACCCTTCTAAAACATAGAACATCAGTTCGCTGCTTGGATTGTTCAGTTGCCGGAAATTGTTTGTCGAGGATTGGATTTTATTGAGAATTATAGTTGTTCATCAGGTTTTTGGTGGTAATTCGACTTATTACCAATTTTTGTTCTTGATTTCTATTTTTGCTAAGCAAGTAATCTTATAACCAAACCAAGCAACTACAACCTAACAACAACTAGGCAGGCCACCTAGCACCAAAAAACTCAACAGGCTGACCACAGCCAGATAAAAAACTACTACTTACAAACTTTCACACCAATCCTATCCACCCTTTTAATTTTTGATCCTATAAGTTGTGTAACTCCATGTTTATTAGTGTATTTTATCTCCTGGACAGTTCTTTGCACTGTCATAACAACATCCTCCCATAGTGCCAAATCCCTATTTTTTAATATCATATACACAAGAGCATCTATAGAAGCCAAGACCACCTGCCTCTTGAATTTAGTGCCAATGTATCTATTTCTCACCTTGCACATTTGAGGAAGCTCTCTACCCTTCCAAGTAACACCCAACCATTGCATAATCTCCCTAGTGCACATATAATGAAGATGTTGCAGGTAGGATGAAATAAGTAAGTAGGTACTCAAGTATTAATATACTCCAATACTTAAGACACCACATACATTTAACTCTTTATAATTGTGCTTGTATACTAATTTTTGCTTTTTTTTTTTTTTGCTGATAATTCTACTTTGGAAATACTAAAGTTGAGCTCACTTTAGGGACATTTTTTTTAGCTACACTATTACAATTATTTCAATATTTTTTTATGGACAAGTAGAATTTTTCAAGTTAATTAAATTTCTAGGAATTTTTTTATGTTTCCATGTGATTTGAAAATGATCTTTGTGATTACATTGGAGTTATGAGCTACAATATGTATCTTGATATTCCAATTATTTTAGCATCAGAATTTGTATTTGTATATAATAAGGAATTGTGATTTTCAAAATAGATAGTAAAATTATTTGTTACAATAACAACAAAGAAACAACAATCAATATTGTGGTGAATATAATCGCCGCCATAGAACTTTTGAGGCGTAGTCTTTTGTTAGCAACCACGGCGGTTCCATAACTAATAGCGTCAATTAAGTTCGAGATAATAATTAACAAATAGTGTTGATTATATTTGCTACCTTAATTACTTAACAATATCGATTGGATTTGTTTTCATATTATTCAATAGTGTCGACTATATTCGCAACTATAATTAATAATAATGTCGATTATATTCGTAACCATAACTATTCATTAGTGTTAATTGGATTTGGTACCATAAGTAACAAAAGGGGTCGAATGCATTTGTGACGCTAATTAACAATAGTGTCGATTGGATTCACTATCGTAAGTAACAAGTAGTGTCAATTATATTCGCAACCACAATTAGCCAAGAATGTCGATTGCATTCACTACCATATACATTTTTTGTAGAAAGTGGATACAACAATTGTAGCCATTATAATCGCTACAACAATCACCACAATTGGATGTAACCATTCATATCGATTATTTAGGTCAACCCCAGCGAATGCGAAAATCACTACCAAAGCTATAGTAACCGTGGATCATGTTATCAATGGTGATTTTTTTCTCGATCTCTTCTGGACAGCTCAATATATTAGTACAAGCATCACTAGTACATAAATGAGGATTTGCGTCTGTCCATTTGCGTCGCACCCTCGAAGAACTGACACAAATTGCCAATTTGTGTCGCATACCACTAATAGTCCGACACAAATAAAGTCACCAGAAGAGTAGGAGAAGTACATATGCGTCGGACCCTCAGTACATACGATGCAAAAACAACTATCTGCGTCGGACCCAACTCTCATCCGACGCAGCTGGTTGTTAGCCAAATGTATGCAAAGAACACTATCTGCGTCGGACGTTGCTGACATGTGACGCAGATAAGTTATCTGTGTCGTATGTCCTTAAGGTCCGACGCAGATGACTTCACCCCCAAGAACTATGTATCCATACTACGCAACTATGCAGCCCGACACTGAGGCCCACTATCTGCGTCGGACCATAGTGCATGTGCGACGCAAATGATATGGGACTTTAATTCAAAGCCCACAACTATACGATCTCAAACACTCTCACACTCTCTCTCTCCTGCGATTGCGAACCGTCGACCTTCGCGTCGGACCATAGTCCCGTTTACTGTCGCATTTTCGCCGGCGATCGTCGCTTTTCCGGCACTCTCTCTCTTTCGCATTCTCTCTCTCTTTCTCGATTTTTCGCTCGTCACTCCCATCCCCTCTCTCTTCTCGCCGGCGAATAATCACGCGAAGGCGCCTAGTTTTCGGTGTTTATCGGTGCAATCCTTGTCTCGCCGCCGTCACAGCTGCACGCCAGGTGTCGCCGCCACCGCTGCCTCAATGTAAGCCATGTGTTTTGATTTTTCAATTTCTGCCTTTTTTTTTTTCAATTTCTGTATTTTTTTTTTTTGAATTTCCTTCTTTTTTTTTCTACAACTTAATCAAGGAGTTTATTACTACATTCCAATGTATTGAATCAATTTCTTAGATGTGTTTCTTGAATGCTCACTTTAGAATTATGTGTTTCGATTATGAGTTGGAATTCTTGAATGGTCACTTTAGAATTTCAAACTTATTAGAATTTATATTATAGTTTCCTATTTACCTTGAATTTGTGATATTTAGTAATATGTTGTGGGACTATCCAAACTCTTCTCTTTCAATGGTGTTGTATTCTCTCACTTTGCCTCTCCTACACATTGTACTGCAGTTGCCACCTTGTGTCTTGTGCTCCTCGGTTTGCCGATTTTCCAAGCTCACCTCGTTGTGCTTGTCTTCGCTGCTCCTTGAGAGCAGAGGTATGTATTATACTTTTTTCTATTTTCTAATTTATGTTAATTTAACCATTTGTTTGGATTTGTGGATTTGTTTTATTTATCCCCTATAATATGATTTGGAAAGTATATGTGAATTGTTTGGTTATGTGATTGGGAAAGTATATCTTGAATTATAAACAAACCTATATGGACATACCTTAATGGAGTGGGGAAGGAAATCTAAGGAATGGATTGGTTTGTGCTGTTTAATTGCAATGTGTGCATCATTTGCCTAGATACCCGTTCGAGACTTACTCATTAGGAGTAAGTCTTGAATAATCCCCGATTTAGGACTGTCCTTCAGTTTCTTATCTCACTTAGGATGTGAATGAATGTTTGGTTTTCGATTCTAAGAAAGATCTAGATCATTTCCCTAAGCGTTCTCTAGGTACATACGTTGATAGTTTACCTACTATCTTCATCGTGTACTTGGAGAACTGTAGGGAAGTGCTGCCAGATTTTTTTAGAATTGAAAACTAAACATTCATTCACTAGTGAGATGAGAAACTCAAGGATGGGTTAGGTTGGAGTGATAAGGACCCAAATGTTCATGACTGCATTTGATAAGGCACTTTGAATGATGTGATCGATATATTGTGTTCTTGTTTGGTGTCTCTAGTGTATGAATATGGATCGAACCTGGATGTATGGTAATCGGATTTCGACGACATTTCTACAAGGGGTTGATGAATTTATCATGGTTGCGTTAGAACATCAATCGCAGAATGGGTTAAAGTTAGTCTTGTGTCCTTGTTGTGATTGCAATAACTCTAGGGGGTATCGTGATGTGGATCAAATTAAGGATCATTTGATTCGTCGGGGGTTTAAGAGCAACTATACTAGGTGGACATGGCATGGAGTGTTTTATGATCAGGGTATGAGCTCCACTAGCTTTTTGTGATGATTTGAATGTTGATCACATTGATGATGAGGTTGAGGTTGATATCGAAAAAGGACAGGATAATAATGATAATGATAGGGTAGATGATGAGAATGATAGGGTGGATGATCAGAATGATATAGAGTAGATGAGATGTTGCACAATTTGGAGGATGAAGGAACCGATCGTCCGAATATATATGATAATATTTTAAGTGCAGCGGACAAACCTATGTATCCGGGGTGTAAGAATTTCACTAAACTTTCTAGCGTCCATACATTGTTCAATATGAAATCGAAGCATAGTTGGACAGATAAAAGTCTAAGTGAGTTGTTCACTTTTTTACAAGAATTGCTACCTGATGGGAATGAAATTCCCAACTCTACCTATGAGGTAAAGAAATTGTTGTGTCCATTAGGTATGGAATATGAGAAGATACATGCATGTCAAAATGATTGTGTGTTGTATCGAAATGAGTACAAGGATTTGGGTGAGTGTCCAAGGTGTGGAGAGTCTCGGTACAAGACAAAGGAGGATGATGAAGGGGTGAGAAAGAAAGAAACTCCGGCGAAGGTTCTTTGGTATCTTCCAATCATTCCGAGATTTAGGCGTTTATTTTCGGATGAAAATAATGCTAAATTATTAAGGTGGCATGCGGATGAGAGGAAGAAAGATGGGATGCTAAGACATCCGGCCGATTCTCCGCAATGGAGAAATATCGACCGAAAGTTTTCCAGTTTTGGTAAAGAACCTTGATATATTAGGCTTGGACTTTGTACAGATGGGATGAACCCATTTGGCACCCTAGGCCCAGCATAGCACTTGCCCGGTTCTACTGACCATTTATAATCTGCCCCCCTGGTTATGTATGAAGCGTAAGTTTATTCTGCTATCGCATCTTTTCTCGGGTCCTAAGCAACCCAGAAATGACATAGATGTGTATCTTGACCCACTCATTCAAGATTTGAAATTGTTGTGGGATGAAGGTGTTTCGATGTTCGATGCGCAAGCGAAAACTGAATTCACATTACGTGCCAAGATCTGAAATTGTTGTGGGATGAAGGTGTTTCGATATTTTGCACGATTCATTCATGGAATGGCCGAAAGAGTTGGTATTTATCGTCTCAGATAATAAGGTAACTTATGTTTAATATCTTGATTTATATACTACGTAATCTATATACATATATAGTATGAATTAAAAAGAAGTCGGATTGAATTAGGAACATTTGCCTGAGGAAGGTGCGATGAAGAAGAAAAAAAAAATTTGTTGGTAGTGATCGTTGCACCGATGAGTCTGCACATAGGTACATAGATCATTTTATTAGCATATCACTGGAGGATATAAATGATATTGTCAAGGATATGCACCGATTATTTTGCAACCGGCCCTTAGATGAGCCTTTTATTATGCAAGTTATGAAGGGTACCGTCTTCAACTATGGTAGTGATCAGATGATCATTCTCTCGCGACAAGATGTTTTTCAATTTCTCACGGGAGCATGGCTTAATGTATCCATTTTAAAAATATTTATGATGTGGGTATTTGGAAGAGGAGTCTGAACAAGAGGGTACTATTGGTTTCATGTGTCCAAGCATGATTTCGGGGACCATGATACGCAATGAACCAGATGTCGTGATCAACTACACGGCAAGTACAATGAAAGTGAATCACAATATGCGTTTCATCCTATGTCCGTATATTCAAAAATATGTTAGTTAAACTAATCTTTTCTTTGTTTTATCTATATGAACTTGTGGTTATATGAGCATCACATTTTGTTTCATGCCTTAGGGAACATTGGATTCTTCTTGTCATTTGTCTTTCTAAGAAAGCGGTATATATATTTGATTCGCTACAGAGAGGAAGAAAATTAGCTATCAAGATGCCGCTGAATACGTAAGTTCATAGTTGTTAATTAATCTACATGCATTTTATGATATTTTAAATAATTTACAAAAGTTTATAGTAATTAATTGTTACAAAATTTTTATACTTAATGCATATACAAGTTTCACACACCTTGAAGGATCCAATAAAGGAACTAAATTGTCTTGGATAACGATCCCGGTAAAACTCTTATGTTTTGTATTTCATACACATTTTATAATTCTATTTAGGATTTTATTTCCGATTCTAATATATATCTTAAATTTGGTATAGTGTGCTCAAAAATCGGGAGGAGCGGAATGCGGCTATTTCGTGATGAAAAACATGCTTGAAATCGTCTGCATGCACTATGATTCAGATAATTTACAGGAGGTATATGTATGTCGTAAATTCGTTATTTATACTTATAGAATTTTCAAGTATAATAACTAATTTAATATATTTCTAGGATTTTCCACCAAGTCCTCAGCCATACTCCGCAACTGAAATCGACGAACATAGAGAACTTTTTGCATAATACTTTATAGCGGTCGTCAAAGCTGCAAACTAATTAGTTAGTATATGTATTTATAGGTTGAACAATATTTTGTTGATTGCCTGATTGCAATTGATTCCAATATTGGTTGCTTTGAGATGTATGATGTTATGGTTTTATATAGAGTTTTTCCCCTTATATTTGAGCTAAAATGTGTATCAATGGTGCTCTTAGGAGCCATTTCACGCTAACTTTCTCCATCTAGTTGTGGTTTTCTGTTCTGTGTCAGATTGCAGGTTTTAGGGAGTTATCTCCCTATTTTCTACTATTATTTGACCATTATACTAGACTGAAGAGGTTTCATGCGGGGTTTCAAAGTCCCGAGGACACTTTCCGGGACCCTTGAGCAAAGAAGAATTGATGTCTTGGCGTTTAGAGCCAAGAAGGAAGAAATGCACCACAGCCCGATTCCATCGGGCTCCACTCGCCCGATCGGGCGCTTATAAGGGAGTTAAGCTGTGTTGTTGCGGGCCCGATTGGGCGACGTCGCCCGTTCGTTAGTTCGTTGTCAAGCCCGATCGGGCATTTCGGCCCGATTTCATCGGGCGTGATTTGGTGATGGTTTGGGCGCATGCTAAGAACTGGCAGTTCGGCCCGATTGCATCGGGTGTGTCGGCCCGATTGAATCGGGCGAGGCCTAGTTTTGGAGCTTTGCTGCTGCTTTGCGCCCGATTTGATCGGGCAGACTTTGCCCGATCGGGCGACTTAACCCGGCACGCGTTTTTAATGATTTTCGTGCTATTTTTCTAAGACTTTTCCTAGTTATTTTAGGATGAGTATAAATAGCAAAAATCAGAATATTACTATTTATCTTTGTTTTAATCCTTATTCTCTCATAGTTTCTCTCAAGAACCCTAGTTTTACTACTTTCCATTGTGAATTCAAGATCAAACCATTGGATTATTTGCAAGTTTAATATAATTCTTCAATTTGGTAATCCTCTTTATTGTTTTTTCTATTATTGATTAGATTAATTTCTTAGTTATTTGCAATAGTTCAAAGTCTGAATTTTTACATTGATTTTGTTATTGTTTTCTCAAGCATGAGTGAGTAGTTTTATTTCTAGGATTGTGGGGATCTATGTATGTAATGAGGGATTGATAGATTAGTATAATTACCCTTTTATTTCAATTGTTTCCTGTGATTGAATCGTTCATGCTAGATTTATGAATTAGGCCTGATTTGTATTTCTATTATCGGAATATTGAATCTACTTTGAGAGGAGAGATTTCGTATAGGCTTTCAATCATTAGGCATAGTGATCCTTGACCATGCGAGAGCGGCTAGGTGATCTTTGAGGGAGGTAATGCTCGAGAGAAATTACATGTGCCCTAGATAAATTGACTTATTGGGTAGTTATTATTCGTCTCCGATTTCCCAAATTATATGCATAGTGATCCATAGTCCTAGTTCTTTATTAATTGATTCTTACCTTCATATTTTGTTCTATCATTCGCCTATTAGTTTAGTCACACACCCATTTTCAACTGAATTAGTTAGTATAATATAAGAATTCAGATACAATAATATAACTTTCTCCCTGTGGATTCGATCCTGACTTCCCTGACTACTTGTTAGTGGACCTTAGGTTATTTTTGATAAGGTGATACGACTTTAGCATGTCAAATTTTGGCGCCGTTGCCGGGGAGACGGTTTATTCTTATTTTGTCTGAATTATAGTATTACACTAACCTCTACTCTGAAGAACACATGTTCTTTGGAGCGTCTCACGTTTGTTTTAGTGTTTTTGGTGTATGAACAGGAAATTGAAACCCTCAAATCTCATTCCGTTTGATCCGGAGATTGAAAAGACTGCTCGTAGACTCAGAAAGCAAGCTAAGCAAGCGAAGTTGTCTGCAGGGACACCATCCCAAAAGACACCAACTCCACCATCTTCACCTATTACTGCTATAATGGGTAACGAAGCTAAACCAACCGTCAGAGATTATGCACAACCTTCGCCTGACAATGTACCCACTGGGGTCTGGATGCCTACCATTGCTGCTACAAACTTTGAAATCAAGTCTCATGTTCTGAATATGGTTCAGAATAATCAGTTTGCTGGGTTACCATCTGAAGACCCAAATCAGCACCTGCAGCGGTTTTTACAATGTTGTGCTACTCAGAAATAAGCTGGTGTTACTGCCGATGACATGAAACTCATCCTATTTGGTTTCTCTCTGTGCGACAAGGCTCTATTTTGGTATAATAAGCTGCCTTCCACCATCACCACCTGGGCAGAACTATCCAAAATCTTCCTCATCAAGTGGTATCCTTACAAAAAGACTGCAGATATGCGTCATGCCATAGTAACTTTCAGCCAAGACCCTGGAGAATCATTATATGAAGCTTGGGAGAGGTTCAAGGATCTCGCAACGCCTTTGTCCTCATCATGGTTTAGACCGAGTGGTATTTGTGTCGATTTTCTACACTAGAGTTGATGCGAGATACAAGGAGGGTAATTGATGGAGCCTCCGGTGGGTTTTTCATGGATAAAGCCATTGATGAGGGGTATGAACTTCTGGAGAAACTCGCTTCTAATCAAGCATCTACCATTCGTTCCTCCATGAAGAAGGGAGGGAAACATGATATCCAGGCCATTTCTTTACTGTCCGGGCAACTAGCTGCTCTAAACCAGAAGATTGATTCTTTGAAGCTAGGTAATGACTCCTCCCATATGAGTGTTAATGCGATGGCTAGTGCTTCTAATTATACTGCTTCCAATTTGTGATGCTTGTGGGATACCTGGGCACAACAATCAAGAGTGCCCTGCGCTCCTATCTTCTAATGTCGGGAGCAACTGTGAGGCGGTTAATGCGTTTCAGTCACAACCTAGGGGCGATTCAATCCATATTCTAACACTTACAACCCCGGTACAGAAATCACCCCAACCTCTCATATCGGAGCAATAATGTGTTGAATCCTCAACCTCAACAACCATATATCCCACAGAATCAGGTTCAACAATATCAACCTCAACAACAAGCTCCTCCTGGTTTTTAGAGAAATCAGGCTCCACAACCACCTGCTCCTCCTACTGATCCAGCCATGACAGAGCTGAAGAATATGATGTTTCAAATGCAGAAAGGTTTTAATGCCTTTCAAGCCAACACAAAGGCTCAGTTGGAAAACTTGGGTACGCATAAGAAGATGTTGGAGACTCAACTAGCTCAGTTGGCTAGTTCTTCTGCTAGTAGGCCACCTGGGTCATTACCTTCACAGCCCATGCAACCAAGAGATACTGCCAATGCCATCACTCTTAGGAGTGGAACGCGGTATGATGGTCCGGAGATGCCTAAAGATGATCCGGTTGGGTCCGACAAGGATGAAGTCATCGTCGACAATTCCACGACTTCTAAGGAGGCAAGCAATGCGAGAGAAGCGACGGTAGGCGAAAAAGTTCCACATCCCACTCCCTGTGATCAAGGTACCGTTCCCCAATAGACTATTGAAGACTAAGCTTGATCATCAGCTCGGTAAGTTTTTGGAGATAGTGAAACATCTCGCAGTAATCTGTCCCTTTTACTGAACTTATTACTCAAGTTCCTGCATATGCTAAATTTTTGAAGGAAATTCGACTAGGAAAAGAGCCTTTAATGAAACCGATACCGTAGCTTTCACTTGAAGAATGTAGTCTTTGTTTTGCAAAATCAGTCCCCACCTAAATTGAAAGACCCGGGGAGTTTCTCTATCCCTTGTAACATTGGCACCATTTTTATCGATAAGGCTTTATGTGATTTGGGTGCTAGTGTTAGTGTCATGCCCCTTACTGTATGCAAAAAGCTTGACATGGGAGATTTAAAATGTACCAATATTACTCTTCAAATGGCTGACCGTTCTGTCAAATACCCCCTAGGTATCCTAGAGGACGTCCCTGTGAGAGTATGTATATTTTTTATTCCTGTGGATTTTGTTGTGCTTGGCATGGAAGAGGATACTCAGATCCCAATTATTTTAGGGAGACCATTCCTTCATACTGCTGGAGCTATCATAGATGTTAAGAATGGGAAATTAACTTTGACTGTGGGAGATGACAAGGTGACCTTTAGTTTGACCAATGCCTTAAAAAGTCCCATGCTAGAGGAAGCCTGTTATAGAATTGATTTCATTGATGTGCTAGTTAACGATGATATGCCTCACTCCCTTCTGCGGGATCCTCTGGAGGCTTTGCTTTGTTTTGCATCTTCTACAGGTGATGGTAATCCTTTGAGTGTTACAGTGGATGACTGGGAAGCGGTTCTTACATGTGAAGAGCTTGACGGTATTACCACTCATGACAAGGAATGGTTAGTATATGATACTCAACCGGTAGAGGCAAAGAGACCTGAACTGAAACCTCTTCCCCCTTCACTGCGCAATGCTTTTCTGGATGAATCTGAAAATTATCCTGTGATTGTTAGTGCTTCATTGAATGATGGTCAAATGTCCCAACTTTTGTCTGTTTTGAAAAAAACATAAACAAGCCATTGGATATAATATTGATGATTTGAAAGGCATAAGCCCTGACTTCTGCATGCATAGAATTCACTTAGAGGATGATCATCGTCCTAGTATACAAGGCCAACGTCGTTTGAACCCCAATATGCAGGAAGTGGTTAAGAAAGAGGTTATGAAATTGCTTGATGCTGGAATCATCTACCCCATTGCTGACTCTAAGTGGGTGAGTCCAGTTCAAGTGGTTCCTAAAAAGGGAGGTACTACTGTTGTTAAAAATGAAAAAAATGAATTAATTGCTACAAGAGTAGTAACTGGTTGGCGTATGTGCATTGACTATAGAAAATTAAATGTTGCCACCAAGAAGGATCACTTTTCCTTCCCCTTCATTGACCAAATGCTGGAAAGGCTAGCTTGTCACTCTTATTTCTGTTATCTAGATGGGTATTCAGGTTTCTTCCAAATCCATATCCACCCAGATGACCAGGTGAAGACCACCTTTACCTGCCCTTATGGTACCTTTGCCTATCGAAGGATGCCATTTGGATTATGCAATGCCGTCGCCACCTTCCAACGTTGTATGATGGCCATTTTTTCTGAGTTCATTGAGTCCATTATGGAAGTGTTTATGGATGACTTTAGCGTGTATGGAATTGATTTTGATGCATGTTTGCTAAATCTGGCTAAAGTTTTGAAAAGGTGTGAAGATGTCAATCTTGTACTGAACTGGGAGAAGTGCCACTTCATGGTTACTGAAGGAGTGGTACTTGGTCATATTATCTCTGAACGTGGCATCCAGGTGGATAAAGCAAAAATTCAAGTGATTGAGCAATTACCCCCTCCTGTGAATGTAAAAGGAGTGCGAGGCTTCCTTGGTCATGCGGGGTTTTATCGCCGCTTCATCAAGGATTTCTCTAAAATTGCTAAACCACTTGATAGGCGTGTCGCGCACCTAACAAAAATAAATAACCTAACTAACCTCCTAACTATGTAGTAGGGTAAGTCAGAGTCGATCCCACAGAGAGAAAGTTGTTCTATGATTAGCCCTTAAATAATGGTAAGACTAAAGGAAACTAATATCAAGAATAATGGTCGTCGAATCAACTATACTATTCAATCTATAAATAAAAGACTCTATAGTTAAGTATCCCCACTAGCATGAATTAATACAATAATAATTCCTACCCCAAACTAGTCAATTAAATGCTCACAAGGAAAAGTACACCCTATAAAATACCATAAACCTCTCCCGAGTATCTATGGCTTCTCTAATATGCACTCAAGCCTACTCCCGTGGAATCATGCAAATTAAAGACATTAAACGCATCACTATAACTTCCTAACAATCCATTCTACCTACTCCAGTGGAGAACTTCATGTCCTTAATTGAAATACCCAAATCCATCAAAGCCCAACTCCCGTTGTGATCAAGACAATGGAATCATAACAATACTAGTTATCCCTAATCTAGTATTGAAATATGCACAATCAATTAAGCAAGAACAATTGAACAATTAATTTGGGAATTTGAAGAAATAATCATGAATTAATTCATACTAGGCTTCAACTTAACCATAGATAAAAGAACTACTCAAGCATAATTGAAATAAGTAAAGAAACTAGAGAAGAATAATTAAAATTCATAATAATAAACAAAGGAAAAGAAGGAGAAAATAAATACTTGAATTGATGGAAGAAAGGTAGAGTCTTGAAGAACAATAAAGATCTACAAGTTTCTCTCTCTAAATTCTCTCTAGAAACCCTAAAAAGTGTCTACAATCAACTATATCCCGTCATTAAACAAATAAAATAGTATTTATAACTTCCTAAAATAATAAAACCGACAAAATAGAACGCGCTACGGAGCAGACCAACACGGACGTGTCAATAATGACGCGGACGTGTTGACCTGCTACTACATAAATATCCTACGATAGAATAGCTACTGCCTCGAAGAAATCAGAGTGACACGGACGTGTCATAAGTGACACGGACGTGTTGTCCTGTAATCGTCATATTCTTCAGCTCAACTTCGAACAGCTATAACTTTTGATCTAGAGCTTTGTTTGGTGCATGTAATATATCGTTGGAAAGATCTTCAAGTATAGTTTCCAACCCAGTTGGAATCACCTCATTATCAATTTTGTGTCAAAAGTTATGAGTAAAATGGTGCATAGGTGTCATATTTTGCACAAGTACACAAAATCCTTTGTATCTTCTTCAATTCCAATCCGTTTTGGGCACATGGTGTATCGTTTTGAAGGTCATACAAGTGCCTTAATCATCATATCCTCAAATAGGAGTCCAAAGTACCTGAGATTACATCAAAAGACCAAACGACCCCTGAAAGCATCGTAGCTTATAAAAGGTGACCTAAATATGCATAAATGCAATGTAATGCTCTAATACTACATGAAAATGCACCCTAATATGCAACTAAATTATGTTAGAATATGCACTTATCACCACTTACTCAGTTGCTCCTCAAGGATGCCCCGTTCCTGTTTACTGATAACTGTCTTATATCTTTCAACAGGATCAAGCAAGCTTTGATTACTGCTCCTATCATTCGATCTCCGAATTGGAACCTTCCATTCGAGATTATGTGTGATACTAGCGACTATGCTGTGGGAGTTATGCTTGGTCAGAGGAAGGACAACATCCTCCATGAGGCTAAAAAGTATTTTTGGGACGACCCTCTACTGTACAAGCTTTGCGCTGACACCATCTATAGGCGATGTATTCCAGAATGGGAGGTGCATGACATTATGAAGCACTCCCACTCCCTGCCATGTGGAGGCCGTGCTGGGCCCTCCAAAACCGTTGCTAAGGTACTTCAATCTGTTTTTACTGGCCTACTTTATTTCATGATGCTAGTACCTTTGTTAAGTCATGTGATGCATGCCAACGAACGGGAAATATTTCCCGTAGACATGAGATGCCCCAAACCCCCATTTTGGAAGTTGAATTATTTGATGTATGGGGTATTGATTTTATGGGCCCCTTTCCCTCTTCATCTGGCAATAATTTCATACTTGTTGCTGTTGATTATGTGTCTAAGTGGGTGGAAGCCCTTGCATCACCAACTATCGACTCCAAAGTCGTTATGAAAATGTTTAAAAAGATTATCTTTCCACGGTTTAGGGTACCAAGGGTTGTCATAAGTGATGGTGGATCTCATTTTCACAAATGCACTTTCGAGGCTCTACTTAAAAAGTATGGTGTCTACCATAGGACTGGCCTAGCTTATCACCCTCAGACAAGTGGGCAGGTAGAAGTGTCTAATCGTGAGTTAAAGACTATCTTAGAGAAGGTGGTAGCTAAATCTAGGAAGGATTGGAGTGACAAATTAGATGACACCTTATGGGCTTACAGAACTGCCTTTAAGACCCCTATTGGCACCACCCCTTACAGGGTAGTTTATGGGAAAGCATGTCACTTACCTGTTGAGCTAGAGTACAAGGCTTTTTGGGCTGTTAAGGAGTTGAACTTTGATGCTAAGTTAGCAGGAGAAAAACGCCTTTTGCTGATTAATGAACTTGATGAACTCCGGCCGAATGCTTATGATAGTTCGCGTCTCTACAAAGAGCGCACTAAGAGATGGCATGATAAGAAAATTTTGAGTAGAGAGTTCTCAATTGGTGACAAGGTCTTATTGTACAACTCTAGATTAAAACTTTTTCCTGGTAAGTTGAAGTCTAGGTGGTCTGGTCCATTTTCTGTCACTAATGTTAACAACTTTGGTTCTATTGAGGTGATGAATGCAACAGGTGAAAAATTCAAGGTTAATGGCCAACGCTTAAAGCTTTATCATACATGAGCTCTTGCTGGATCTATGGAGGAATTATACCTCCAACCCCCTTCCTCTTCTGTTTGAGGGATGTGGCATTATGGTCGTGCGGGACCCTTATAAACCAGCGCTACTCGGGAGGCAACCCGATTTTTGCCTTTCCTTTTCTTCTTTTTCTTTGTTTTTAGTTTTTAGTTTTTCTAGTGTCGTAGTTTTGGTAAGAGAGTGAGAGGGTACTAATCATCATCTTTAGGCTATATTTGTACAGGAACTTTTCGCATAATAGCTTGGTCCGTTTTCCCATTGAAAGGATCGCAAAATTTTGAGGAAAATTCTATTTGGGCATCCGCCCGATGACGCCGGGCGCCTTCCGCCCGATTGGGCCCGAGAAAGAATATGGGCGAAAGGAAAATAACAGAAGCGCCCATTTGGATCGGGCCATTCCGCCCGATCGGGCGGTCTTCCGTCAACGAAAACCAAATCGCCCGACGGATTCGGGCATAGACACCCGATCGGGCAGCACTCCGTCATTTACTGGAACGAAAAAATTCTTCCGCCCGATCGGGCCCGCAACCAGCATTTGACTTATTAAACAACTAAACTCGCCCGATTAAATCGGGCTGCATTTCCGTGGTTTCATTAAATCAGGGTTTCCCCCTCACTTTTCTCATTCATCTCCCAATTTCTTTCTCTCTCTTCTTCAAGCCCTAACTCCCAATTCTCACCTTCTTCCCCAAATTCTCCCTCCACCATTAACAACCTCCAATCTAAGCTACTTCTATCTTCACAAAATCACTCCTCTCATTTTCACTTCATCTCTCCCACTCCATCCTCTTCATTTTTTCTTTCATTCCATCTCTCCCATCCATTCTCTTCCACCTTCCTTCCACCATTAAAGTGAGAGAAAAGCTCCCTTCCCATCATCCCCCATTAGAGTGAGTGTGAAATCCTCTACATTTTCAAAGCAACATGAGTTCGAGGAGGCGTCGCGGATCCGGCACCGGGTCTCAACCACCACCACCACCGGTCCGCCGGGAGGAGACTTTTTCGGATGTCATCTTTTCGTCGCCAGAGCAGCGTGAAAGGTTTCAGCGCCTAAAAGGGCGCGAGGTGAGTCCTACCCGCTTTCTTGATATTGAATTTTTGAATAAATTGGGTATTGCCTCTGAATTCAAGGATTTCATGAAAATAATAGGGATGGAATCTTTCTTTTCCGTGCATGTTAATACATATCTTGTACTGGTCTATGAATTTTATAGTAGTCTTAAGGTTACCAAACCCCGAACTGGACCCGTCTCATATGTATCCTTTAGACTGCTAAATCAGGATTTCCACCTAACTTTACCGGAATTTGCACGGATTCTTCGAGTCCACTGTGGTGGGGAGATTGGGCATCCCCCTAACTACCACCATCGTAGCACCTACTTTGCCATCACCGGTGATGGAAATGAGTTCACCCTACAACATTGCAAGGGCAAGTACATCCACCAACCCATCTTTAAAATTTGGGTTCGATTTATGTCACAGACTCTATTTGGGAGGGTGGAATGACAATTAATCAGGGGGGATGAACTGTACTTAATTGGAAGCTACATGCTTAAAGGGACGCCTGACCATTTTCAATACAACATCCCTCACCATGTTGCGCTCCAAATGGAGCGTATTGCTACCACTTACCCCAAGAGGAGAGCGGACGGTACCTTGACCTCTCGTGCCATTGTAAATGGGGGGTTAGTGACTCTTTTTTGCTAGGAAAATCCCGGTTTTTGACGAGTCTCGCTACCCGACCAGCCCATAGGACCCACCATCATGGATTATGCTTTCCTAGATCGTCTCCATTGGTTAGAGAGGGTCGGGGATAAATATCAGTGGCGCATAAACGAGAGGCGCTCTATTGAGCTACCTAGTCCCTTAGCAAAAATAAGACCTGGGCAGCCCCATTACCACCTTCCCATTGCTGGTTTTGACTTTCCCACCCCCGTGCCTGAGATACCCCAGCGCACCTTTCACCGCCGCCTCCCTCATTCTGATGATATTGCCTCTACTTCTGATGCTCCCCCTCCCCCATATTCTGCTGCTCCTCCTCCCTCTTTTGATTTTCAGGAAATGATGAGCATGCTCCAGCGGATGGAGTCTGGTATCACTGCCAACTCTACCGCCATCCAGAGCATCGGTCAGCAGGTTGATGCCAACTCTGTAGTTCTCCAGAGCCTTAGCCAGCGTGTTGATACATTGGCCAATGATCAACACATAGCTACGTACCCTATGTACGGTGACTACTGCAGACTGCATAAAATTGCAGAAACAGATGCTCACCCATCCTGGTACACTTGGAACCTGAGTTACAGCCAGCCGGGGTCCAACAGTAGGGGTGGCGGAGGTGAGGATGATGCTGATGGTGATGACCTTTTGGATGACTGATATCTATGCGTTCCCTTTCCCTTGGTGCAATGAGGCCATTGCCAAGTTCAGCTTGGGGGAGGACTTCTGTAAGTATTAGTATTGTTTTTCTTTTTGTTTTTACTGCTTTTTAGGTTAGTTAAGTTAGTTTAATTGCTTTGAAAAAATGAAATATCACAAAAAAATGAAATATTGCTGAAAAAAACACAAAAATACGAGTTGAATACGAATAGATTGTTTGTTTCCCTGTGCCCCGAACTTTTTTTGAAAAACGATTTAACTCTTTATACTGGATAGTTGGGCATTTGTGATTGGGATGTTGTGATGTGATCTCTGATTGCCTTGATCTTGAGTGAATTTTGATGATAAAGTGCCTATTTTAACTGTATGCTTGAATTGGTTAGATTGCGAGGATTCATTCTAGCCCTCGGATTTATGTCTATGTCCGGTCTATTCTTGTGTGTTAGTTCCTCGTAGCATTCTTATCTTGGTTTTGGCATTGTACTCGTTGATTTCTGGTGACTTTAGGCATGTGCTGTGATAGAGGCGTTCATTTGTTTAATTTTTAAGCCTCAGAGTTGTTTAATGAATCAATTTTTCCCCCCTAGCCCCGCTGAGCCTAATGACTTCTTTTTGGATCTATATTAAGCCACATTACACACCTTGAGCCTTTGCAATGACTATTGTCCCAAGCGTAGCTTGGGGGAGCATTTGTTAAGTTTATATCATATTGTGTGGTTGATTCCGTAGGGCGGTTGGAAAATAAAGATATTTTGGTACAAAGAAAAGAAAGAAAAAAGAAAAAAATAAAGTGAAAAATGATAGTGAAAATATTTGAAAAATTTCTATGATCTTCACTCATTAACTTTCAAAGCATTGGAAATTATGCTGAAAGATGCAATTATTGGTTGGTTCGTGAAATTTCAAGAGTTGGTTGTTATCTTGGTTATGTTGTTGATGCCATGGGAGTTGTTTCGACCACACTTAGTCCTACTAGTGTTTTTTGCTCCCCTTTTTGGCTTTTCCACCACATTCCCTAAATGATTTACGTACCTTTACCCGAGCCCCATTACAACCCTGAGAAAGACCTTTTGAGCACGTGTTTGATTGTTTATTGGAATAATACTGAGTCAATATGCCAAAGTTGAAGATTAAGTTTGTTATTTGAGTCGACCTGATTAGTATGAGCGATATTATACCTTTTTAAACATATGAGAGTGTGAGTGGGAAGGGCTATTATGGTTGGGTTGGTGAGCGATCGGGCACACATTTTGCCTGCCACAAAATTGAGAGGAGTGACACCTCGGTGAGCACCTTTTCAAGATTTGCATGATATGTAGGGCAGCTGCATTTGATAGTTTGCTTAAGTGATTGGTAGTGAGGTGATCTGAGCAACTGAACTTGAATTTTGCTTGCTTGAACGATTTTGAGTTGGAAATATTTGAGTTTAAAATTTCCTATCTGAGGGGTGAAGCAATCCTATTCTTATTCATGTTGTGCTTTGCTTGGGGACAAGCAAAGGTTTAGCTTGGGGGAGTTTGATGTTATGGTTTTATATAGAGTTTTTCCCCTTATATTTGAGCTAAAATGTGTATCAATGGTGCTTTTAGGAGCCATTTCACGCTCACTTTCTCCATCTAGTTGTGGTTTTCTGTTCTGTGTCAGATTGCAGGTTTTAGGGAGTTATCTCCCTATTTTCTACTACTATTTGACCATTATACTGGACTGGAGAGGTTTCATGCGGGTTTCAAAGTCCCGAGGACACTTTCCGGGACCCTTGAGCAAAGAAGAATTGATGTCTTGGCGTTTAGAGGCAAGAAGGAAGAAATGCACCACAGCCCGATTCCATCGAGCTCCACTCGCCCGATCGGGCGCTCATAAGGGAGTTAAGCTGTGTTGTTGCGGGCCCGATCGGGCGACGTCGCCCGTTCGTTAGTTCGTTGTCAAGCCCGATCGGGCGTGATTTGGTGATGGTTTGGGCGCATGCTGAGAACTGGCAGTTCGGCCCGATTGCATCTGGCGTGTTGGCCCGATTGAATCGGGCGAGGCCTAGTTTTGGAGCTCTGCTGCAGCTTTGCGCCCGACATGATCGGGCAGACTTGGCCCGATCGGGCGACTTAACCCGGCACGCGTTTTTAATGATTTTCATGCTATTTTTCTAAGACTTTTCCTAGTTATTTTAGGATGAGAGTTCCGCACCCGGACTCAAACTAGACCTCGAGGAGAAGGCAGCCGAAAGAGCGCTTCTCCGAGTGACATAGTTCGAAATAGTGCATCCCATGCCTTTCCTGGTTGGAAAACCCAACCGGTTTAAATAGCAAAAATCAGAATATTACTATTCATCTTTGTTTTAATCCTTATTCTCTCATAGTTTCTCTCAAGAACCCTAGTTTTACTACTTTTCTTTGTGAATTCAAGATCAAACCTTTGGATTAGTCGCAAGTTTAATATAATTCTTCAATTTGGTAATCCTCTTTATTGTTTTCTCTATTATTGATTAGATTAATTTCTTAGTTATTTGCAATAGTTCAAAGTATGAATTTTACATTGATTTTGTTATTGTTTTCTCAAGCATGAGTGAGTAGTTTTATTTCTAGGATTGTGGGGATCTATGTATGCAATGAGGGATTGATAGATTAGTATAATTACCCTTTTATTTCAATTGTTTCCTGTGATTGAATCGTTCATGCTAGATTTATGAATTAGGCCTGATTTGTATTTCTATTATCGCAATATTGAATCTACTTCGAGAGGAGAGATTTCGTATAGGCTTTCAATAATTAGGCATAGTGATCCTTGACCATGCGAGAGCGGCTAGGTGATCTTTGAGGGAGGTAATGTTCGAGAGAAATTACATGTGCCCTAGATAAATTGACTTATTGGGTAGTTATTATTCGTCTCTGATTTCCCGAATTATATGCATAATGATCCATAGTCCTAGTTCTTTATTAATTGATTCTTACCTTCATATTTAGTTCTATCATTCGCCTATTAGTTTAGTCACACACCCATTTTCAACTGATTTAGTTAGTATAATATTAGAATTCAGATACAATAATATAACTTTCTCCTTGTGGATTCGATCCTGACTTCCCTGACTACTTGTTAGTGGACCTTAGGTTATTTTTGATAAGGTGATACGACTTTAGCCTGTCAATGAACTGGAAAAGGTTTTGGTTATATAAGTAAAATTCTCCCAACGATTTCTTGGGTTGTCCAAATTACAAAGGAGACTCTGCCGAATTTTCTGCTCATAATTATTAATATAATGTTCGTTTAGTTTTGAAGTTTAAGGTTTTGCATATGAAAAAAAAAAAAACACCCAAAAATCATCATTTGCGTCGCTTGTTGCTTTATATGCGACGCAAATGAACTACATCTGTGTCGCACATTGAGCAACATGCGACGCAGATGGTAGGTTGGCTGCTGGCGTTGTGGCTGCTGGGCCCTACCATCTGCGCCGCATGTTGCCCAATGTGCGACGCAGATGGTAGGTCATTTGCATCGCATATAGAGCAACATGCGACGCAATTAGTGCAGCCCTGCATCCACCGCAACTAGCAGCCCAAGTGGTATTTGCGTCGCGTGGTGGTCTGGGTCCGACGCAAATAGTGAGCATTTTGCGTCGCAGATCATGTATCCTGTTTTGCGTCGATAGCTGTGCCGTCGGACCCATGTCCGACGCAAATGGGCGCCTCACATCCGACGCAAATCGTCAATTCTGTACTAGTGCATCAAATAATAGCAAAGACAATTTTGTTGTTAATCTAGGACCAGCAATTAATACTCCACGTCTCTTCCTCAACAAAGATATGAGAC
The DNA here is from genome assembly GCA_947646795.1 of Beta lomatogona. Classification (NCBI taxonomy): domain Eukaryota; kingdom Viridiplantae; phylum Streptophyta; class Magnoliopsida; order Caryophyllales; family Amaranthaceae; genus Beta; species Beta lomatogona. The sequence continues at coordinate 740,899 of CANSNZ010001376.1, read as the reverse complement.
AATAACTACTTTAATGGTTATGTAATCTAGATATAAACTTTATTCATGTTGTATTATCTAGAAAGGACAACGACTTATGGGGTACATATGCATTAGCTTGGTTCGGGCCCAATTAATCCCTCTCTAGTGGTGTCAGAAACAGATCTAACCAGTGGATCAACCTGATACCAAATCGACTTGAACCTGATTCGACCTGTGAGGGTCAGCCCCCCAGACCTAATTGAAACCCGACCTAAGATCAACCATACTTGACCAGCATCTAGCAAGATCATATTCTAACCTGAGCACAAAAACCTGCATTCTAACCCGAACCTGACCGTAACCCAACCCGATATTAACCCAAAACTCGATCAGACCTAGTAAATACCCGATTCAACTAGATTTGTTTATGATCGACCCGAATTCTAACTAGAATTCGGTTGAACCAGATAAAATAAGATTTTCCTGATTTGATCTTATTTTTCAAACCATTTGGCCGACTAAACTCAACAAATTTACTAAAATCCAATTATTGTTGTATATCTACAGAATTATTTAAATATGTTAATTTTATCTTTAGCTAAATATATACAATATTATTCCTTTAAAACTATTTATAAGTTGGTACTATTTAGAAATATATTTTTTGATAACATGATATTTTAAAATGTTACAATTGATACATTTATAAAAATCTAAATAATAATTGATATATTACGAAAGAGAGGCAAGTGAGCTTCTTTTTTCACTCTTGTATCAACCAACGTACATATATCTATTAGACTTATGGCTATTAAAATCAAAACAAAATGATTACTTGAATTAACCAAAATCCTTACTTAAATTAACCAGCAAATACTATTTGAATTAACTAACTAAAAATCAAATCAAAATAAAATTACAGAAAAATAACAACAAAAATACCATCGAAAATAACATAAAAAATTACAAATAAATTAACAACAAAATACAAAGGAAATCTGAATATGAATATAGGAATTAACAACGAATTTACAACAAAAAAACAAAAATACTTAGAAAATAACAATGAAATAACAAAAACGCACACAAATACAACACCTCCAACAACAACAACAACAACAGCAACACATTGTCGGGAAATCGTCGGCCATTTTACAATTAAGTTAAAAAACAAATCCTCATCAACCCTAGGTCTTCAGAATCGTCATTTTGAGCACCACGAATTTGTGATCTAAAATACACATCAATTAAGTAAATATTACGACTTACAAACAAGTTAAAAATCAAAAACAAAAACTTACTTACCACTTCCATATAATCTGAAACTATCAACAGATCTAGCAAATGAAATGGGTATTCAAAATAATAACAAAACATACAAAGAAGTTGGGGAGTGAAAGAAAATTGAAAAGGGTATAGTGAAAAAAGAGATGAAGATGAACAATGAACATTAACATCTAGGTTCATACCTTGTCTAGATCTAGCAAATGAAAGGGAGTTTCGTTTACATCGTGTGATCTAGCAAAGAATGAAAAAGATCAGGGTTGCGAATAGAGAGAGGGGTAAAGAGAGGCCGTACAGTTTCTGGGAACCTAAGAGATTGTCGTGGAATTCGGCGGTGTCGAAGAAGGTGAGTTTGGAGATGGTGGTCTATCGGCTTAATTTTGTCCAAGAATGCTGATGTAAAATATGTCAATACGTCCATTTTGTATGCTTCTTGTTCTTCTTCTGCTGGAAGAATTTGATGTTAATTTGTTGTAACACTAGTACAAAATCGACGATTTGCGTCGGATGCGAGGCGCCCATTTGCGTTAAACATGGGTCCGACGGCACAGGTGTCGTCGCAGATGAGAAAGACATGATCTGCGTCGGATTAGGACACGACGAAAATTATAGTCTATTTGCGTCGGACACTAAGCAACGTCCGACGCACATGATCCTGCAAGCAGCACCCAGCTTGCACAATACGGCAAGCATCTGCGTCAGATGCTTGGTAAAGTGCGACGCAAATGAGATTACCAGCATGCGACGCAAATGGTGATATGTGAAAAATAAAAAAGAAAACAGTACCAAAGCATGAATGCTTTATTACTGCATTCGAGGAAAAAATATGCCAATAATTTACACCAAAATGAATTTGCAGATATTCGAAACTATCTAAAATGGAATTAAAAAAGAGACAAGTGAAATAATGAAATTAACAAAGGGAAAAAATCTGAACAACAATCAAAAATTAAATATATAGATCTAACATATACAAAAAACGAAATTAAAAAACTGAACCTAAAAAAAATATCAGATCTAACGCCTAAATAGTTACAAGAATGAAATTGCACTAAATATATTATAAAAAAAAAAAACCTAAATCGCCTAAATCGTGCTCGTTCTTCTTCAAATCTCGTTCTTGTTTTCAGATGATATGTAGAAACGGTAAATAAATGATAGAAATAAGTTAAGCAAAATGTAGAGGATGAATTAAAAATACCGGAAAGTCGAGAATTCAGAGCACGAAATTGAAGATGAATGCTTTCGTTGTTGAGATTCGAGAATTCAAAGTCGAGCCCGTCGTTCGTTTCTCTCTCCTCTTTGTGTTCGTGCTCGTCTGAATTGAAGAAGAACTCGTCGAAATTTGTATGCCGGAGATCCGAAAAACACCAAAATTCAGAAGATGAAGGTAGGTGAGAGAGAGATGAAGGTAGGTGAGAGAGGGTTTGGGGAATTCGTTGTTTGAAGCGGCGATTGGAGGAGGTGCATTAGGGTTTAATTTGGGGAAAATGCGGGGAGTGCATAGGAGTTTAATAAGTCTTGGGCCATCTGCGTCGCTTTTCATGGGCCATCCGACGCACATGACTCATCTGTGTTGCGTGTCATGGGCCATCCGACGCACATGACTTAAGGGATCCAAAGAGAGAGGGAGAATCATCTGCATCGGACGTGAGGTGGGATCCGACGCAGATGACTATTTGCGTCACACGTGGGCTGCATGCGAAGCACATGACTCGTCTTTTGCGTCGATTCCCTATTGCATGCAACGCAAACGAGTCTTCTGCGACGGTTGTCTAGTTGTGCGATGCAGATGGTGAGACGCAAATCGTCGTTTTTCTACTAGTGTAACTCATGAACAAATACGATTTTCTTGAATCAGAGCCTTTGTGCTTGATCTTCTCAAATGAAACGGCACTCTGTCAATGCTTGTTTTTCTTCTTCTAGGAAGACATTTTGATGTGCATGGCAGGAAGAGTTTTAGGTTTTGCCTCCTCTTTTCTCCTCCTTTGGAAAACGGGAATAGAAGGGGTATATCTATAGAACTTGGGACATTAATGACAACCTAATGATGACGGGCCAAATATCCCATCACAAAATCCTTTTGCGACGGGGTTAACAACCAAATAAAGACGGCAACGACCATTACAAAAGGTTTTTTACGATGGGCTAATGATGAGATTTTCCATCAATTACGGCCCCTTTCTATGACAGATTCACCACGGGAAATATCGTCACTATTAGCCTTTAGAGATGGGATTTCTAGTCGTTAATGGAACAATTTCTTGTAGTTTTTCTAGGGTTTAGGTTTTTTTAGTAGTTCCCCTGAGCCTCATGACCGTCATCATTTGAATGGCGCAATTCTTATTATTGGCCTTTGACCCATAATATAAAGGTAAAATTGGTCTCAACACCACAAACTATGGCGCAGGTGCATCCAACACCACCCACTTTCACTAGTAGAATAATTGCTTATTGCTGCGGTCATTAAGTGGCCTATTGCGGCGGTTTAGACCGCGCAGCAATAAAGGGCCCAGCAATAGGTAATTAAACTATTGCTGCGGTTTTAAATCGCAGCAATATTACAACATATTGCTGCGGTTTATGGGACAAACCGCAGCAATATTCATATTTTTTATTATAAAAATATGGATATTGCTGCGGTTTTTCCCGGAAACCGAAGCAATATTCATATTTTTTTATTATAAAAATATGGATATTGCTGCGGTTTTTCCCGGAAACCACAACAATATATATTTTTTATTATAAAAAATACAGCATATTGTTGCGGTTGTTGACCAAAACCGCAGCAATAGGTCATAGTACAGCTAAAAAAAAAAATTTTATTGTATTTTGTAATCAAATTTGAAATATTAAAACTAGGCAATTAATCCATCCACTATCCACCCAATTCACAGACGAACGAAAGATGAAATGATATCTTATACTCAACAACAAAGTTGAAAATTTTCAGTATCAAGAAAATATTATCAAAAAATGTAAATGAATCGATAACTTATATTCCAAAAAAAATGACTAAAAGATGAAAAAACAGACTATGAAATTATATAAACTAACAAAAAAATTCTAAATCAGGTAAAATGACAGAAATAAAAGAGTAATAAAACGATCAGACATAAAAGAATAATAAAATAACAGAAAAATAACATATATAAAAGAGTAATAAAATAGAAAAATAACAGATGATGGCGTCGGTAGATCGACGGCGATGGCACCGGTACGGTGAACAACGAGAAAAACGAAAAAAATTAAGATCTAAAAAATCTACCAACAAATCTAAAAAATGAAAAAAAAAAAACAAAAACGAAAAAAAACTGAAGAAGGAACTCGTCGGAGGTGGTGAATTGGCGTCGCTTGCGGTCGACGAACACTCTGGTCGCGTCGGCTTCGTCGCGTCGCTCCGTTCGAAGGTTGACAGGAGGCGAAGGTTGACGACGAAGAGATGAAGATAGGTTCAGAGCGGCTTCGTCGCGTCGCTCCGTTCGAAGGATGACGGGAGGCGAAGGTTGACGACGAAGACACCGGTGGTTGGCGGCGGTGGCAGCAGACGAAGGAGCAGCGAAGAGGAGGGATGAGAGGGGTTGAGAGAGATGAGAGAGAGAGAGAGAGAGAGTAGTGCGTGTGAGGGTTGAGAGGGGTTGAGAGAGATGAAAGAGAGGTGCGTGTGAGGGTTGAGACTTGAGAGGCTGCGTTTGAGGTTGAGAGATGGAAAGTGAGGAAAAAAACCCTAACTGTTGTGTTTTATAATTTTTTTTAATAATATTACGGCGGTTTCTGACAAGAACCGCAGCAATATATTAAAATATTATTTTTTAATATTATTTTAATATATTGCTGCGGTTCTTGACAAAAACCGCAGCAATATTTCTGGTCAAATAGTCAATTTTTTTTCAAATTTTTTTCTGTTGATACCTTATTGCTGCGGTTTTAAGTAGAAACCGCAGCAATATCTTTATTTTATATTTAATGTTTTTTTTTTACGTGATATATTGTTGCGTATGGGTAAAACCGCAGCAATACCACCGCAGCAATAAGCAATTATTCTACTAGTGTTTGACTAGTAGCCAAAACACCCCCAAGTTTAACGTCCTCCATTGTTTCTCACTTCTAAATTTCTATCTCCTTAATTGTTTTTCACCTCCAAAACTACATTGTTTCTCTCTCTCTCTCTCTCTCTCTCTCTCTCTCCCCCCTTCAAATTTGAAACGTTCATTGAAAAACAATGAATGGCAAAAACAAATATTGGATCTCCAAATTTCATCAACGGCTAAATGAATTTTAGATTGGAGAATCAACATTAGATTTTCCAAAACATTTTAAGGGCATAATTAATGATCGACAATGCAAAAGATAATTTAAGAATCAACACTAGTTTTTAGATTTGTCTTACCTCAAAACTTCTCTCTCCTCCATTGTTTCTCACCTCCAAATGTCTCTCCCCTCCATGGTTTATCTCTCAACATATGGTGTTGGGAATGATTTTTCTTGTTGTATTACTTTGTATGATTAACAATAAATACATCCTAATCATGAGCTAAATGGGCTTACATATTAATACAACATAAACAATAAATACATTATGCACATAAGGAGGCCCAAAGGTGCCTAACACCCTCCCCCCTCAAGTTGGAGCATGGAGGTCACAAATGCCCCACTTGCACAATAGATAGTGGAATTACCGTTTCCCCAAGGCCTTTATAAAGAGATTAGCAATCTGTTAAGTGGTAGAAACATGATGAGTGGAGATAAGCCCTGCCTGTAGTGCATCACGAACATAATGACAATCCACCTCAATGTGCTTCGTGCGTTCGTGGAAGACCGGATTTTGTGCAATGTACAAGGCGGACTGACTATCACAATAGAGACGCATAACACGAGGGTGGGCAATGCCATGGCTCACAACTAAGGCCTTAAGCCAAATCAACTCACAAGTAGTGGTCGCCATAGACCGGGACTCAGCCTCGGCGAAAGAGCGAGAAACAGTTTGTTGCTTCTAGGTCTTCCAAGAGATAGGAGAGTGGCCGAGAAACACTAGCCACCCAGAAAGGGAACGCCGAGTCAAAGGACAACTAGCCCAATCGAAGTCACACAAACCAGACAATTGCAAGTCACAATCAGCACAAATGGGAATGCCTTGCCCTAGGCACCCCTTCAAGTAGTGAACTGTGCGGAGAGCAGCAGTCCAGTGCTCCTGACGAGGAGCCTGCATGAACTGGGCAAGTGTATGAACAGTGTAGGCTAAGTCCGGCCGAGTGAAAGATAGATAAATGAGACGGCCAACAAGACAGCGGTAGCGCTCAGGGTCATCAAGGAGCGCGCCATCAGCAAGGGCGAGATGATGATTCTGCTCCATCGGAAAACTAGAAGGACGAGCCCGAAGAAGACGAGATTCAACCACAATATCAAGAATATACATGGATTGACACAAGAACATCCCCTCTGAACTACGAGCAACCTCAACACCAAGAAAGTATTTCAGATGACCCAAATTTTCATATGAAAGCACTCACCTAAGTGCTGCTTAAAAGCAGTAATAGCAGTTGAATCGTTCTGTCATGGTTGCGTCGCCGTGAGGAGAGCTGAGAGAATGTCTCCCGCAGTGAGGAAGTAGTGATGAGGAAGAAAAAAAGGGCAGTAGGGGGTAGGTAGGGGTGTGCATAATCGGATATCGGATCCGATCCGATCCGATATTTCGGATCGGAAAAAATCCGATCCGAATCCGATCCGAATATTTCGGATATCCGGAGATTTCGGATCGGATCCGATATCCGATCCGAAGATCCGATTATCCGAAACTTTAATTTCAGTTTACTCGAAAAATTGGCCCACTGTTACTTGCTAGAGTGCTGGGCAGCCCATATATGGCCCTTTGCTATATAGCCTTATGCCTATATTACATCTTTACATACATAATAGCTACTGGCCTACTGCCACTTTAGCCCATGACTTATAAATACATGTTAAGATTGTTAGCGGACAAAATTTCTCAAGTAATTTAGAAATAACATTCAAGAATTTCACGCACAAGAGCAATGCAACTGTTACTTCATATTTCGCCCAAAAAAAATGGAGAGAGAGAGGAGAACTTCAATTCACGCACAAAAAATTTATCAAGAAGGAAAGATTAAACTCGAGTCCTACTAACAATAACTTGCACAACTACAGCAGAATTCATACCAACCGAAATCATACCAGCAGAATTCAATTCAACCGATTCAAGTTGGCAATTACTTCATTCGATTCAAGAGAGAGAGGGGAGAACTTCGCACAAAAAAATGGAGAGAGAGAGAGGAGAACTTAGACGGATCTGCCGGTCGTTCCATTTCAGCCGCTCCGGCATCGGCAGCCCAGTAGACGTGAGACGTGAGTGAAGAGAGGATCAGAGGACTGTGTGAGACGTGAGTGAGAGAGTGTTATGAGGGTTGGGGTTTTGAGTGAGGGAAGACTGAAGAGAGGGTTAGACACTTGGACTTAGCCCAGTAGCCCAATGCCCCTATTACACTGTGGACTGGTGTGCTTAGCCCATTTGGATATTTTTGCATAAAAAAAAATTCGGGTTTTCGGATATCCGAATGGACAAAAAATCCGATCCGAAAATCCGATTTTTTTCGGATATCAGATCCGAAATATCCGAAAACCAAAAATCGGATAGGATATCCGAAATTTCGGATCAGATCACCGGATCGGATAACTCGGATCGGATCTTTTTGCACACCCTAGGGGTAGGGTTAGGCAGTGGCTCTTGATACCATGTTAGGAATGATTCTCCTTGTTGTATGACTTTGTATGATTAACAATAAATACATCCTAATCATGAGCTAAATAGGCTTACATATTAATACAACATAAACAATAAATACATTATGCACATAAGGAGGCCCAAAGGTGCCTAACATATGGTTAATTAAATTAATGAACTATAAAATATGATTTGACAAAGTTAGGCTTCTTCAATTGTAAAAACAAATATTGAAGTTTCTGAGTTCATTAAAGGTGGACTTATTTTCACATTTAAAATCAATATTTCAGTTTCAAAATGAGAAAACACTTATGCTCATTTGAGAAAATAAACGAAAAAGTTTGCTCATTTGGGCGAAAATGTTTGCTCATTTTTTCTCAAATGAGTAGAAATATTTGCCCATTTGAGAAAGTTTGCTCATTTACTCGAATATGAGTAATCAATTAGAAATGAGTAGAATTTTTCTCACATGGAGAATTTCAAATGATCAATGAGCAAAAAATAGTCTTGAGTGCACCATGAGCATTGTATGCTCGAGTTTACTATAAATTTTCTCACTTCCCTCCTTCCTTTTGTGTGTCCCCACATAGAATGTGTACGAGACTCCAATGCATATATTTGACTATGAACATACATATTTACATATTATTTAAAATTGTGAGATATTGATATTTTAAAATTTTAGATGATTCTAATAAGTTCAACATGATTATATATATTAATATTTATACTTCTATAAATCACTGAATATGTCAAAGTTGTTGACTTTTGAAAAGCATATAAAATTAGCAAAAACAAGGAATATATGTTCAACATTTACAATTGCCAACATATAACTTTTATCATTAATAATTATAAACAGGACGAAGTAAAGAAAAGTTATAAAATGTTGATATTTCAAATATATTTGTTGCGATGAATTTAAAAAGAACCCAATACATGATTATGTTTTCCCTTTTGCATAAACCACAAATGATGGTCAAAGTGAGGTATATATGCAAAAGGCCAGTGTTAAAGTACAAAGTATGTTGATTAAAAAGAACCATATGAGTAATATATACTACCTCTGTTTTTTAAAATCTTACATAATTTGACTTTCATGCTTGCCAATATAGACATTTCACCATTAATATCTTTGATTACGAACAACTTATAATTATAAAAAATTGACATTCCAAAACCTTATGTTGAGACGAATCTAAAAAACTCACATGACTATATTTTTCCTTAGGTATAAATCATAAATGGTAGTTAATGTGAAAAAACTGAACAGTGCCAAACTATAAAATAAGTAGATTTATAAGAAAATTAGATCGTTTAACATTAATGATTATAATTAAGTGTTGAGAAATGATGATATTTAAAAATATAAAACAAGCAAAAATGATCCAATCTATGCTAATATATTAAAAGGTGTTCCTAAGAAAGTATATGTTGTCATGAGGAACTCCTCATTCACTAGAAACATGCCATGGCTTATACTTAACAAGGAATACGTACTACAAAAATTTGTATGGTAAGATTCGAACATGCAACAATACGTTGTAAAGTAAAAGTCTTACCATCATAACCAACCATTAGATGTGTTCTTTACTTCACATAAATAAATAAATAAATAAATAAATAAATAAATAAATAAATATATATATATATATATATATATATATATATATATATATATATATATATATATATATATATATATATATATATATATATATATATATATATATATATATATATATATATTGTAACACCCCAGAATTTCAAAGGCGGAAAAGAAAGAAATAATAATATATTTAATAGGACGATGGCGGAAACATCGTCTTCTGGGAATGTCACTACTACAAGAATAGTGTTTAAATAACTAAGTGATAAAAATAAACATTAGTAAGTACTATAAGTAAATTAATTACTTAGATTAAAATCGAAATGAGAAAACTATCTCAAACTAAAGAGAAGTCTAGAACTAAACCCCTAATAGATTATTTCTCGCAACTCAACCCGAGCCCAAAATCAAAGAAAATCCCCATCAACAAAACCTGCAAAATATACAACAAATATCCACAATCAGTGGGGAGTAACTAGCAGTTCTCCCAGAACAAAAGCAATCAAAGTACGATTCAGACATAGATTAATAAGAAAGGAAATAATTAAGTCAAGTTAACTACAATATGCATCCACTTCCATATAACTCACAAATAACGCAAATGAATAATAAATAGCAAGTGAGTTGGATAAAAATAAATAAATCATTTCAAGAGTACTTTTAGAAAAATAAAAGTATAGGTAAAACAAGTGACTGAGACAGAAACCGAACGCTAGTGAATCGCTATTCACTTCCTAAGGTTTGTCGGATCGCAATCTCCAGTCGCCTATGGGCTTACGTTCCCACCGCCCGTGTCTAAGAATGGCCAAACTCCCGATGCAGGGTAGAACACGCAGAACTCCCTGATCTCTCGAACGACAACAATTAACCCAGGCTTACCCCTAGTTCGCAAACCAGGTGGTTGGCATGTTCTTCACCGGGGACTACATCTATCCCACCGGATGTTCTTATCTCAAAATAAAATCATAAATATCATCAAAGTACCAATCATCTCAAAAATATTCGTCAAAAGGGATGCCACCCGGCCTTATACCCATAATTCATCAAAAGTAATTTTTCAAAAATCTTCAAGTAGTAACTTACAAATTTACAACAAATATCTCCAACCACAATACTTTAAACATCACTAAGCATCAACAATGATAGTGGAATATTTTTACAGCAACCACAATTCAATCATAAATACACCACCAATTAACTCTAAATCATATTCATTAAAAGAGTAGTAACAATTAATCATTTTCTTTCATAAACCAAACACAAAAATATGGTTACCCAATGATACGTACTACATACTACTGAAAATCAGCAACCCAGAATATAATAAATTATGAATTATTTCTGGTTTACAAGCCCTCAAATAATTTAAAAGTGTATCCTCAATTTCACAACAAAAACACCATAATAATTTTAAACTAATAAGTTCGAGCAGTAAAATCACACAAAAATTATCATACGACCCTAATGGCTCTACTGACATGGTACAATTTTTATTTATAATTTTCGGACTCCAAAAGTATTTTTAACAGTCAATATACAGATTACTCAACAAAGCCAATGTAATAATTAAAAATATAGACAGACGCCTAAAAATTACCAAAAATTTAAATAACATGTAAAAACTCACGGAAATACATAATATTCAAAGAAATAAATTTTTCGGCCTCTAGAAATAATTTTCATGATTTATATACTGACAGAAACGAAATTATAAAAACAGATATATCAATTAAATAAAACAGTAAACAGTAGGAAAAAATTATTCTAAGGCATGGAATACATACTACGCATGTAACAAGATCTAATACAAATAATTTCAGCAATTTTAACATCCGTTTAATAATTATTATGCAATTTAGCCAAAAACGCACAAAACACCAATTAATTCAAATAGATACCAAAAATCACACGAACATTATTTTTCTCTTTACAGTAATCACACAGAATGCATCAAGTATATTCATGTCAAATTTCGTCAATAATTTCATTCAAAAAGTATTTTAAATAATTCCTAGCGTAATAATCTAATACCGAATAATACTCTAATCAATATGGTTCTAAGATAACTACTAGTTACCTGGAACGTCGGGAGGAGAGCTGAGTCTAAAGAGATAGTTAAGAGCTATGCATACAATCCAATTCCTCTTCTAACCCCAAGGCACAACGAACGAGAATTGTAGCAACAAGTCACTAGACATTTTCTTCTTGAACGTTGAAAACTCTTGTTTCGCACTGCTCTGTTACGACCATGATTCCCGGTGATCAAAGGTTTAGATTCTAAATCGCTCCGGTCATAATGTAGAATACGATGTTATAAACGTTATGTCCAAATTTGAATACGATCTAACGGTTAGATCTCCGGCTACGGTTATTTTCGTGAAGGTGTGACAGGAAAAACCGGGTTGAACCTTTCTATTCTTTTCCTCTTCCTTTTCTTGAAAACGGTGAGGGTTAAATGCAAATGATGCTGAACTTCCTTAAATAAAAATCAGAATTTTATGGCAAGGAAAAAATGAAGGGTTTAGGAGAAATGATTAGGGGGTTTATGGGGGTTACAAACTACCAAGAGTCACAAGGAAAAAAAAATAAATAAAAAAGAAAGAAGAGGAGGCTCCCTTCTCCTTCACTTGGCCGGCTGTCCAAGCCCACAACCAAACAAAATTTTTGGCCCAAGTCAACAATGATCCATGCTTCAAAAGTTCGCCATGCGAAAAATCGATAACTTTCTAAATCGCGCCTAAACTTTGAAAATACTTAATAATGAAAATAATTCTAATAAATTATAATATAAATATAAATATAATAAACACATTAGCACGCCACATGCGATGCAACATTTCATCACCCAAGTCGGTCCAACAACGTTACAAAAACGCTACGCGACAAAACAACATCCTAAACGCCTAAACAAATAACGAAACTAATATAACCTTTAAAATACTTAACTATAAACTTTAAATAAATATATCACAACATATAAAAATATAAACACATTTTCACAACACGTTCCAAAATAATGTAAATAATAAATTATTTATTTTTATGAAAAAAAATATCATTTTAATGTAAACAAACGCCAAAAATAAAGGGTGAAAATTACGGGGTGTTACATATATAGCTTGGAATATAAAAATATACATAGAAGTATTATTCAAAGTGAAAACTCGGGGCATCACCCAAGCTACACACTAGTTGTTTGTAAAAATCCTGCGTTGCATGGATTGAAATACTAGTTTTCCTTCATGTATGTTGATGGGGATTACAACTTACAAACTAAAGACAATATTGCTGCCTTATTTGACTGGAACACCAATAATGTTCACACATAATACATTGGCTTAGAGCAAAACGCGTCTAATTACTCTCACTGATTCACAACTCAGCTTCCTCATTATTGGCTTTAAAAAAAGTCAAGAACAGGTCATAAAATAGAGCTACTAGCTTCTTCCCTGAGTATTTGAAGAGCCCCATATCACCTTCTATGTCTTTAACTTTTGACACTTTCCAAGCGTTACCATGAGCATCCAGTAAATCATCAAGCTCCGGTGAGATTACTCCATTCTTAGAGTTCTTAATACCTTCACTAATTTTCCCCCATTCATTTTCCAAACTTCTCGCTTTAGGATCCGGGATTATAGATGTGTCAAAATTTTGAAGAATCATGTCTTCTATATATTTGGATCTTGCTGCTTCAGAAACCATTTGGATGACAAAAAGCATTAACTGTGCTTCTTTTTTATCAACACCTTTCTTTTTAACAAATTCTAATCCATAAACGTAGTCGACTAACTCTATTAATGGCTCAATTCCTAAACTCAGATCGCTTCTTTTAGCTTTAGCCTGACCCTCAATTGCATCATATGTGTTCTTATAGTGCATATCTAGACGATTTGCATCACCCTTAGCCTCAGGGAAAAGACTCTTCTTAGCACTAGCGGGAGCATTTGTAAAAAAATGTGCTCTAGGCTTTTTATCAAATTGGTCAAGATAAGCATCCAAATATAAATCGTTTTTATTCAGAGCAAATGTGATTTTCGATCCTTCCGGTGTTTTGATATCAACAAGAAGATACTTTGGTGGATCTGAAGGTGCCGCAATTACTGGTATCTTCGTGTCACCATATTTAAGTTTTGGATCCTTCACTTTATCACGAACATCGCTCAACAGTTCAGAGTACTTAGTCTTGATGATAGCAGTAGTATCTCCCAAGTCGAATTTTAAATCGGCTGCGCAGCTTGGTTCAAGGATTACCCATATCGATATCGCTACTGCCAGCCACACCCTCATTCTATCTTTCCTGCAGTTTCTAATTTTACCTGTCAAAGTATTACCAATAGATTGGATCAAACTTGATCAAATATGTAAAGTGCCATAACGTATAATTTAAACAAGTAAAAATGATTATAAGACATTTTGGTGTATAAACAGTTGCTGAAAAATAAAAATAAAAAACTATGATGTAGAGAGGATTCAATTAGATGATTTAGGTAACATCCCGGAAATTTATCAACTAATTAAGCTTGTTGACATGAACAAAAAATTACATCAATTGCAATTTTTTAAACTAATCGAGATGAATTACATACAATAAACATTAGCGATAGAAAGAAGAGGCTACTAGTGAGTAGTAACAGATTTATGGTAAACAATCTCATGCAGCTTATTGGCTTACCAATAATATAATAACTGATAAGGGTTCAGTTATGCTGGTGATTCGGAGAGCGTCGGAACACCTCTAATCCTCTATGTGTGGGATATTAAGGGATGGGATCCAATGCGCTGCGTTGTTCCATACATCATCGCATTCATTTAAATAGGAAACGAGCTGACAATGAAAAACAGAAATCTCATCGTTGTTTCGAAAAAAACTAGTTTGTGAGATCCCAACAATTTTTTATTGTGTTAAAATAATAGGGTCATTTCTTTCGGTCTTGACTTTTAGTTCGATTTAAGAAGTGCTTATTGCTATATTTTATTAATTTTTATTTTTCTAAGTCTGTATCCTATAAGTGAACTCTTAAACAGTTTGGTGACTATGTAAAAAGAACAAAATTAAAATACCCTTAATAACATCATAATTAATTTAAAAATTGACACAAACCTTATTTGATAAACGGATTTCGCTACATTTGCAACTCATTAACGTTTTATAAATAGGAATGATGTCAAATATTTCTTTAGATGTAATGATGCAACTTTGCTTTCTATTTACATTCGCATGCAACTAATTTTTAATAAGGCAAAAGCATTTAGTAATTGAATTTGGTCTTTGGTTACAAAAAGATGGCGTAGCTTTCTAGCTTAGCTTGGTGGTACAATGATAGTATACTAATCAGATGGTCAAGAAAATTGAAATATATATATATATATATATATATTCTGGTGATATCTCGTCTCACAAACCAAAAAGTTGATTATTTTTGCAAGATGAAACCTGAGACCATTTTCCGGTGTTGACCCTTATCTTTCCGGCGTTGACGCTAGCAATTTCCCTTCTTCCTCCATACTCACCACCTAGCCACCACTACCAACACCGCCGCTAGCCCTCCACCCACCCCTGCAGCCTCCACTTCACCCCCACCCCAGCCCCCACCACCTGTAGCCCACCCCACCCCCACCAGCAGCTGGGCCACCAAGATTCCCCCTCGGCAACCCCTCCCTCCGCAGCTCCCCCTCTGCAACCCGGAAAATCCGAAACGGAAACTACCAAAAATCGAAGAACGAAAACCATCGAAAATCGAAGAACAAAAACCACAAATCAGATTCAAACTGAAAATCTCAAACATAGCAAAATTGCAAAATAAAATACCTCGAAAACCATTGTTCAATATCATCTCATTTCTTTTGCTCAACCAAAAACCACAAGTGAGTAGATCTCGAACTTAAAAACTCAAAAATCGAATTTTTCGGTTTGATACTTTGAGAGTCAAACCTTAAAATTCGATTATTGGGTTTAAAACTTTGAGATTCAAGCTGAAATTTCCAAAAACAAGTGTTCGAAGTTGAGATTCAAACCAAAAAAACCCAAAAAGTAGAAGGAAGAGGGAGGTAATTCAGGAAAAGATGGGGCTCAGAGTCTGAAGCGGCAGCACACAGGAGGAGGAGAGGTGTGAGAGAAAAAAGTGGGAACCATGGGAAGTGAGAGAGAGGATGAGTGAGGAAAATAGGGAGAGGGATGGCTGGTGTGGTGGGGGGCTGATGGCAGGTGTTGGTAGTGGTGGTTATGTGGTGATTATGGAGGAAGAAGGGAAATTGCTAGGGTCAACGCCGGAAAGATAAGGGTCAACACCGGAAAATGGTCTCATGTTTCATCTTACATAAATAATTAACTTTTTGGTTTGTTTTCGCAAAAATAGCTTTATAAGGTTTTTTTGTCGCAAAAATGAACTCGTAAAAGTTTTTTTTGGCAAATTTTCCAAAATATAATTATAATTAGATAAAAACGACTTTGCCAAGTAAACTAGCAGATGCACAATATATAAATAGGAAGACGACTTTGCAAAGTACACGATCAGATGGACAACATATAGATAGGAAGACGACTGAAGTAAACGATCAGATGCACAATAGAAATAGTACCTCATGGGTGAGAATTTAGTTTCCCGTTACTTAGATATTTCTTTTTCCAATCAATCTAATTAGAAATTTGATCAGTACATGTAGTTTCACATCTATAAAGATTATATATTGTTTTCTAAGAGAATTTTTCAATTTTTTAAAAGTTTTGTTTATTTTGTGTTGTTGATAAAGGATGGGTGGGACAGTTCGCTGAGTAAACGGTCGTGTGTAAATGTATAGTACTATAGATACATAGTATAGCCTATATAATTCATGTACATTCATGATCATATGCACGAAATTTCTACGTACTTTAAACAAAATTGAAAGGGCCAATAAACAATTATAAAGTACATAGAAATTTCGTGCATGTGCTCATGAATGTACATGATTACATGAATTATAAGGTATAAATTTGGATTATAGTTTACTTAAAAGTCAACTTAATAAATATATAGTGTGAATCTAAGATTAAAAATAAATAGTTCAATTACACAAATTATAGTAGTTACAATTATATTGTAGCCATTGTAAATTTGTCTTCCTTTTATAAAGGGATCAGTAAACATTTGTTGTGGTCCCTGTTAGATGAATAAAAGTTCATGATAGACATTTGATTAAAAAATAAAAGCTTTATAAGTAGTGCTCGACAAACTTTATTTTTGACTCTATTATGTTAACAAGGACCTTATGTTATTTGGAATGCAGGAAAGATAGAATACAAAACATATATTCTTGTTTTCCGAGAGGAATACATCGCAGAATAATTAATGAAGTGTTACAACTGCCTCCTATGGCATAAATCGATAGAGCGATCATATATAATAAGCCAAACTAATATGCAAGTAATGCAACAATTATTGCTAAACAATAATAAGAACATATCAACATCGTACAGATCAGTTCAAAATTAAAGATGACAGATTCAACAAACCATGAAACGCGCATCGTAACGTATAGTGCTTTATTTCACAAGGCACTGAAATGCATCAATAGCCTTCCAACCACTTTTCTCTGGTCAGCAACAGGAAATTGATCTATGGAAACTTTAGAACGGAAGATCATTGATAAACTATTAACAACTAATAATTAATTGCAGCAAAAGGTCCAACAACAGTAGAATAATGTACATGTTCAAGTACATATTGGGTTCAAATTTACAGCAGCAAGTTGGGGTTTAACTTTTAGGGGAAGGGAAGAGCTACTGGACCATTTGGGCTATTTTTTATTAAAAAAACCAGTTAAGCCCAATCATAAATATATAATTTAGCGCCTATAATTTTGAATTTTTGGATCCAATCACCCTTAATCTAATCTGATCCGAAAACTCAATTATTCAAAAAAAAAAAAAAACTCAGTCTAAATCCAATCCAAACATAGTTTGAGTCAAATCCAAATTACTAATACAGTTTGGTTTGGATTGGATTTCGGTTTTTAACCAAATAACTTTAATTTAATTTTACCCCTAGATATATATGTAAAAAGTATCAAAGTACAAAGTATGTAGATTAAAAAGATACGAAGGAGTAATATATACAACCTTTGTTTCTTTTTATTCTACACAGTATGACTTTCACGCTTGGCAACGCAGAGTTTTGACCATTAATAATATCTTTAATTACGAATAAGTAATAATTATAAAAAAATGATATTTGAAAACTTTATGTTGAGACGAGTCATAAAAATCTCAAACAGCTATATTTTTCCTTAGGTATAAATCACAAATAATAG
Source organism: Beta lomatogona (assembly GCA_947646795.1). Taxonomy (NCBI): domain Eukaryota; kingdom Viridiplantae; phylum Streptophyta; class Magnoliopsida; order Caryophyllales; family Amaranthaceae; genus Beta; species Beta lomatogona. The sequence continues at coordinate 723,017 of CANSNZ010001376.1, read as the reverse complement.
TTAAACTGAAATATGTGAACAGTGCCAAAGTACAAAGTGAGTAGATTAATAAGAAAATGATCGTATATTTTAGGGTGTTTAGGCAAAGATTTCACTTTTCTTTATATAGTTTGTAAATGTTTTTTATTATATTTTCTAATATGTCACAATTGACTTATCTAACTAGTTAAGTGTAGAGAGATGATGATATTTGAAAATGTAAAACATGCAAAAATGATCCAATTATTGTTTGTAGAAATCCTGCGTTGCATGGATTAAAAGACTAGTTCTCTTTTATGTATGTAGATGGGGATTACAACTTACAAACTAAACACAATATATAGCTGCCTTATTTGACTGTAACATCAATAATTTTCACACGTAATACATTGGCTTATAGCAAAAGTCTAGCTACTCGCACTGATGCAAGTCAGTATTCATAAAAAGCCGAAACCGAAAAATCGTACCGAAAAACCGGAAAACCGTTCTAAATGGGTGGTAAGCGTACCGATAAAAAGATGTTTTAACGGTATGGTTACCGAACGGATAAAAGTAACGGTTAAACGGTACGATTCTGATTATGATTTTTGAGTGAACAATTAACCGAAATACCGAAATATATTTTTTCTCTTTTTAATTATTGTGAAACATTTTCCATCAAGTACATACATTCTAATATTTGTTACTATGTTACAACAATTATAGTAAGTATGTGATTATTTGGAAACTCTAATACTAACATAAACACTATAATTAGGAAATGGAGTGAATTCTTAGTGTTAGTTATGTTTTCCAATGGATTTATAATCCACTTTATAATACATTTTATATTAGAGTATATATAATATTAAAGTATATGCAAGAAAATAGAAATTATATATGTACATGAAGTAAAAATATAATAGTATAACTTAAATAACGGTTAATGGTTAACCGAAAAACGTCACCGAAAAAACGGTTAACCGTTTGGGCGAACCGGTCTAAACGGTTATGGTTACGGTTCGCAAAAAGAGCAGACCGGTTACCAAACCGGAATTTTATTTAGGGACAGTTAACCACCCATGAACACCACTAGATGCAACCCGCCTTGTTCTGATTATTGGCCCTACAAAACTTCAAGAACAACTCATATAGAGATACTAGCCTTTTGCCTTCGTATTTCAAGAGCCCGATATCATCAACTATGTCTTTAACTTTTGACACTTTCCATGCTTTACCCTGAGGATCCAGTAAATCAAGCTCCGGTGAGATTAATTACTCCATTCTTAGAATTCTTAATACCTACACTTATCTTTCCCCAACGGTTTTCCAATCTCGTCACTTGAGGATCCGGGTTTATAGATGTGTTAAAATTAAGTAGAATCATATTTTCTATATATTTAGATCTTGCAGCTTCAGAAACCATTTGGATGAATACAAGCATTAACTTTGCTTCTTTTGGATCAACACTTTTTTTTTTTTGTCAACCTTCAATCCATAAACGTAGTTGACTAACACTTTTAATGGCTCAATTCCTAAATCCAAATTGCTTCTTTTAATTTTAGCTTGACCCTCAATTGCATCATATGTGATAGAATATGAAATATGCTAGGATTATATTTTGTATTTACAGTTCTACTATGGATAGATTTCCTAATCCTGTTTGGATTATATTGTTGTAACCTATATATTCTGATCAATGGAATTCACTCCAACCAAGGGAGTTTACCCAAATCTAATATGGTATCACAATATGCAAGAATCTTGATTGAGGTCAAGATGGATCAGAAATTCCCAGATTAAGTTCAATTCTGGAACGAAGTTGGTGAACTCACTAAAGTTCCTGTTACTTTTGAGTGGAAGGTTCTCCATACCACTGACCTAGCCGCCATCCTCCTCTTCTTTCTTCTTTTCTTTTTCTTTTCTCTCTCTTCATCCTTGGTGCAGCCACCATGACTGACGCCACCAAGTTTCACCCTGCCCTCTCAATCACCAACGTAAAATCTCTAATTCCTATTACGTTGGACACCGAGTGTGGTCTATACCACTCTTGGGTTACGTTGTTTATGGTTCAAGCAAGGGTGCATAACCTCCTGCATCACATTATTCCACCTACGTAAACTGCCATAATCTAAGGCTAATAATTAGGAACTAAATATGCACAATATTGACTAAATCAAGCTAAATATATACATATTCTATCAGTATTGTTATATTAGCTATTTGGAAAAAGTGGAAAGAATTAAGTGCAAGGTAGAAAAAGTAGAAAGTTCATAATGTCAAGTTGATTTTAGTGTTATCGTTATGCATTAAATAGGGTGAAACATGCAAATTTGTTTTATGCATATGGTCGCTTATATATAGCCAGCGATGGTGTTGCTTAGCCTATCGCTTTTTCTCAAACATATCCAATATTTCTGTTTCTTGTCATCATATCCTGCAGGCTGCAGCAGTTCAACTAGTAGCTTACTGAGTGTTGGGCTGGTAGCGCAAAGGTTTGTTGAGCTTATTTATAACTTTAAGCTCCTCGTATTTTTCTTAGACACTGTTAAGCTTATCATTAGTTTTATTCTACTCTGTTTTCTAATGACTAGAAACAGAGTTCAGAGTAGTGTCGTGAAGTGCTTGATATTTGTGGTCTATTTTTCTATATCTTCTTATGAATTGGATTTTTTTTGGTGTGTTTTAGGAAGAAAGGTCTCAATAATCAATATCTTTACGAAATATATAGAGGCATTGTTTTTTTATTTATTTCGATACGGGTTATCCTCTCTGCATATGAGTGCAAATGAGGTGGCCTCACAACTAATGTGGGAGTATGGGAGGTTCATGTTCACGTTGTTTATTTTTAAAGGACACTACCAAAAAATTTAAGGACGCTCTCTTACAAACCGGTGACACTATAATTATTCACTTTGATATCATTAATTAGTATTCATTACATGGTATTAGGTTTTCTATCACACGAACACTAATTCATTCATAAGAGATACAAGCATCAAAAAGTGTGGCACTATTCTAGAAAATAAAGGCATTGTTATCTTGAATGAAGACAAATTGGACTTGGGACACCGGAGCTAGTATTCGATACGTTTTTCTCCTGTACGAGCCTTTTTACCTTCAATAACTTTGTTACTTAAAAATTACTTTCTAATTAGTTGTTGCTCCAAAATTTATTTGTATTTACCTTTTTGCCACAATTTATTGTCAATCTGCCCACTAACTATTAATGTGCTATCGTTTCCCATTGTGTACTTAAGTTTGAGCATTTTTGTTAGGGTAAGGAGAATTCCCTTGCAAAAAGGGAGGAAATGAGGGATCTTTCTTGCAAGGGGTGAGAATCGAACCCCTATCACAGAGGTGGAAGGAGGACCTTCAAACCACTAGGCTAACCTTGATCCTCACTTAAGTTTGTGCATAAGGACTCATGTATATAACTTACTTTGTGGGATAGATGTAATGAGTCCAATTTTTCAAATTTCAATGATTTAATCATGAGAAAACATTGTGAACGGTGATCCTAAACGGGGAAAAAAATTACTATGTTATATAATAATCGGACTTGGACTTGGATTCGGACTCAAGAAAAAAGTTTCGGCTGGATTGGAATAGACTCGAAAAATTTTGGATCGGATTTGGACTCAATTTCTCGAGTCCAAAAACTTTGGATCGTATTTGGATTTGGCAAAGCCCAATCCACTTACATCCCTAGCGTGGGCCGTTCTCTATCGATAATAAGTATTTGTACCCTATCCCCTTCATTTCATTCCCTAGTTATCTGCTTTTCAATATATTGATAATATAATTATTTCTTTTAGATTCATAAGTGTTCTCTAAATATTTGGTTTTAGTATCATCTTCAAGGATTACTTCAGAAACTAATTGATGCAAGGCATCAATATACTATCATGCCTTATTTACTGACCTAACCTTATTGTGTATACAATTTTCTTTGTACATAGGTCTATGTTAGATGCATAGTATTCTATGAGAGCTTATCATGCATGGTTTTCTTTATATTGTTGAACTTACATAAATTAATTTATAAGTTGTTATAATTTGTAATATATGAACATGAAACTTTCAGCATTAGGAAAGATCCAAAACCTATAATACACCCAATTCATTTTCCGGTCAAGATTAGTATATCAATAGTGCAAAAATTCAAAGTGTTGTAACAAGTAGACAGTGAAAGTAGATCGTAGAAATATTTGATGGGTTGACATTTAATTTTTTGCTTCAAATAAACTATACAACGACTGCATTGAACATTATTCCACGTGTAAAACACAGATTGGAAATATGAAGGCGCGGTGGCTTGCGTTAGCAATATTAACGTGGGTTGTTCTTCAAGGAGTTTATGCAGCAGATGTAACCTTTGACCTTGAAACAGCTTCAAAGACAAAATATGGCACCTTTCTGAGCAATCTACGCAACAATGTGAAGGATTCAAAGCTAGTGTACGAAGGAATTCCAATGCTCCCTGCACCCTCAAGACCAGCAAAATACCTTTTGGCCGAGCTAAAAGCTAAAAGGGCCGGCTTGACATAACCATCACACTTCTTTGTTAGCAAAAATGACTTATATGTAGTGGCTTTTCTTGATCAAGTAGCGGGTAATTTACGAGCTCATTACTTTCCCGATATCAATCTTGCCACTTTGCAAAGGCCATTTTTCCTACAAAGAACGCAACAACATACAAATAGGTTACACTAGTAATTACGTATCAATTGAAGGCGCTGCTTGGTTCTAATAGAGTGAACTTTCGGTTGGGATTTGTTAAACTTAAAGAATATATGCTGAACGTCTATGGGAAAAATGTTCGGGACTCGGATTATAGGAGAAGTGAAGCAAGGTTCCTTCTTGCCGCGATTCAAATGGTTCTTTGAGGCGAAGCACGATTCAAGTATGTTGAGAGCAAAGCAATCAATAATTTTGTACCGGATTATAAGGTGCCTAGTTTAGAGAACAATTGGAGTAAAATTTCCGAAGGTATACGAAAAGCGCTTAAGAAGGTCATTAAGCCACCAATTGAATTAGTGAACGCCGCCAATGGGAAATGGACTGAATCAAGTGAGTGATATAAAGCCCGACATGGGAATCCTAAGCTATGTACCTTAAAATTAAATCATATGATTCCGTAATGTAATATTATTGTCATGTACGCTTAATTGTCTTTGTGTTACTTCTTTCCAAGTGATATGTACGTGCAACATTATGATAAGGATCTTTTGGGATTTCTGACACCCAATTATCCCCTAATAAAGTTTCATTGTATTATGGAAGATGTCAAGTAAATAAAAGCACATCTTTCTATAACTATCGAGGCCATGTTTGGTAACATTAGCTGAACCTGAAAATGTGATAGCTAAGACTAACAAGTGGCTAAAATGAATAAAGTTGCTTATTGCATGAGTTGTTTTGGTCTGATATTTGGAGAGTAGTATGCTAGTATTGGATGATGAAATTAAATTGTGTCTTTACATGGCAAGTATTGAAATGCATGTGCGTCTAGTGAATATAAAAAATAAATCCACTAGATAAAGTAGAAAAAACAAACCATCAATAGAGGGAAAAAACAAGATGAGGGTGATTATTGGATGTCGATGGACGATGAACGAATCGGTATATATATATATATATATATATATATACTTCTTCCATTTCTTTTTAGTTGCAACACTTTTTTTTTTCACAAACTCCAATGCAAAATCTGGGTAGGAGAGAGGTAGAGAGGAAAAAAAAGAGAGGGCCCCATGTGATTGGAGAGAGTTAGAGAGAAAGGAAAAGCAAAAGTAGAAAGTGTTGCAACTAATTAGAAATTTCCCTTTTAGGAAAGTGTTGCAACTAAAAAGAAACGGAGGAAGTATATATAGAAGTGAGTTCATATGAGAATGCATACTTACATGAGAAATGAGAATGGATTTTACGCGCTCTAACTATAATGAACAAGTGATGTAACTCTAATGAAAAAGTGATGTAACTCCAAAAAACAAATACTAGAAAAAAGAATTTGAAAAGAAGTTTTTTCGGGGTATAAACTCTAATGAACAAGTGTTGTAACTCTAATCCAATCGTGCCACACGATTGGATTAGAGTTACAACACTTGTTCATTAGAGTTATACCCCCCGAAAAAATTTTGAGCCCAAAAAAAAATTTTTTTTTCAAAATTTTTTTTTTCTAATTTTTGTTTTTTTGGAGTTACATCACTTTTTCATTAGAGTTACATCACTTGTTCATTAGAGTTATAGCGCGTAAAATTCATTCTCATTTCTCATGTAAGTATGCATTCTCATATGAACTCACTTCTATATATACATATACATATACATATACATATACATATATACATATACATATATATATATATTATGGTGATAAAAGATCTTCGACATTAATTTCATGATTTTTTTTTTACAAACGACTTTATGAGATTATGATAATAACTACGAATGGACTCATTATGCTACATATTGATAAGGCTTTCACGACTCCCAAGTCTATGAAAAATAAAAAATTACAAATTCTCATATAATGTAATAGTAAATCAAGGTCGGTCCCCACAAAAAAAAAATTGCTCTATTAAAAAGTTGCATATATACATAGTAAAACTAAACAAGAGGATATTATATGATGAATAGTGAAGCTAAATTAAGTAATTACACTAATATAACATCTAAGGCTAAGTACTCTCATTAGCATGAACTAACAGATATTGTGTTCTACCCTCGATCAATCATTACTGATTAAAAATACTATGTTAGGATACTAGTGTATCTAGGATTCTATGTGATTATGGAAACTATGTATTTATGTTATATGGTGTTTTTAGGAGTTTTAGTCATAGTCGGTTTAGGTTAAGTTTCCTAAACTCTTGTATATATACTTTGCCTCTGTTTACGTAATACAACAGGTTATTTTCTCCTACTTTCATCTCTCTTTAAAGTTTAATTAACATGGTATCACAGCTAGGTTTTGTTTTCTCTTGGTGTACTTCATCGCAAACCTATGCGGTTATTTTGTGATAGTCAGTCTGCTCTTCACATTGCTAAGAATCCTGTTTTTCATGATCGTACTAAACATGTATATTGAGGTGGATTGTCATTTTATTGGTGATGAGTTTGTCTCTCGGTAATGTTTTCACTTCCTATGTTTCCAAGGGTAATCAGTAGGCTGATATATTGACAAAGGCACTTGGTCGTTCACAGTTTCAGTTTTTGTTACGCAAGTTGGGCATCCGTGATTTGCATGCTCCAACATGAGGGGGAGTGTTAGGATACTAGTGTATCTAGGATTCTAGGTGATTATGGAAACTATGTATTTATGTTATATGGTGTTTTTAGGAGTTTTAGTCATAGCCGGTTTAGGTTACGTTTCCTAAACTCTTGTATGTATACTTTGCCTCTGTTTACGTAATACAAGTTATTTTCTCCTACTTTCAACTCTCTCTAAAGTTTAACGTACTCCTCTCTCAAGGCATTATTGCTTCTCTAATATGCAACCAAAGCGGATGGAGTCATGGCTAGAGTTCAACATAAGCTAACCTTAGATCAATAAACTACTCGTTTATATTATAAGAAATAAAACAATTAATAGAAGTCATAAAAGACATAGTGATAGCTAAATAGAAAAGAGGGTGTCAAAGGATCAACTCAACAAAAGTTTAAACTAATGGTTGGAGAAATAATTTATACTCTATCACACCCCCTCACGGGATAGCCCATTAGGCTTGAAGTGTTATACAACACATGCCTCCTTTAAACTTGGTGCTAAATATTCCATTTAAAAAGAAGGGGTGGATGAAATTTGAACCTTTAACCATTATGTCAATCTGGCTCTGGTACCATGTCAAAGATCAACTCAACCAAAAGTTTAACCTGATAGTTGGAGTCCTATGAATAGTTTTATATTCTATGAGAGGTAACAAACATAAAAATAATACATAAATTGATGATGGTTGATGAATTTTTGAAGAACTAATGACGGATCTAAGTGTTTCTCTATAAAAAATAAAGTAAAACAATACTTAAATTGAATACAGTAGATGTATCCTTGATAAGCAAATAACTAGATCTAAGTTTTTCTCCATAAAAAGAAAATCACCAGAACAGAGGTGAAGAAGATGATGGACTTTATATATAGGCGGCCACATCTATAAATATAAGTGTGACTTGCCACATACTTCATTTGTTATGAAATAAATGAAATACTTCTCTCTTTTTATGTGAGAGTTTTTTTATAGAAACAATTTATTTATTTTAAAACAAAAGAAGTATAAAAATTTATGCGTAGTTAAACATAATTGTATTGGAAATTTCAAATGTAATTCTTATAAATAGAAAATAATCGAGCATAGCTTATAAATTACCTAGTACGAATAAGTATGATTGTAATTCTACAAAAAAAATAGTTACCTGCCATAACCACGCAAAATCGGCATGGCTACTTGGCTGGCTTTTTTTTTAATCCATTGGAGCCACGAAGGCAATACAAAGTACAAAGAAGGGGAGGGGGATTCGAACTCGTGACCTATCATTCACAAAGACTCAATCTTAACCACTAGGCCAAGACATCCTTGGTCTACTTGGCTAGCTAGTAGCTAGGCGCCAAATTGCAAGTTTGAGGTGGCTTGCTAATCTTCCAAGGGTTGGGCCTTCATTATGGCTTTATCCAATAATCCATTTCTGGTACGAACGACGACCATCTTTAGCTAAAGACAATTTCTCTTTAGAACTACTTCCGCCGTTTCTTTTTACTTGCAACGGTTTGACTTTTTACACTATTCACCAACTCTACTTGGTTTATCTTTGGTGATTTATAGTTAAGGAAAAACATATTCAAGTGGGATCTTGTTAGATTCGTTTCAATGTATATTTTCTGGATATCTACTTTTTATAATTTTTAATTATCGGTAACTAAAGATATTAATGGTTGAACTTATACATTGGCAAGCGTGAAAGTCAAACTGTTGCAAGTAAAAAGAAACGGAGGAAGTATTTTTTTGTCTATTGACCCCCTCAAATATGAAAAATGAAGTATTTGTCTATTTATATATTGATGCTTATCTGGGTCTTCACTTTTCCTTGAAGTAGGGAGTAAAAATTGTAAAGATTGCAACGGACGCAGAAACTCCCAACCACCAAACGAGTAAACGGGGAGTCCAAAATTGACTCCCAATAACAGAAATTATCTTGTTTATCTTTTATGAGTTTATTATTTTTTAATAATATGGTTGGTTATTTTTTTTTAAAGAGAAAATTTATTAATTGAATGCCAAACGGCATCTACAATAGGTATTAAAGAAAAACAAAATACAATCAAACAAGATCAAATCAACTTCGTCTTCGATGAAACTACAATGAACCGGATCGAATATTTTGGCGCAGGTCCCTTGTATTTACTGTCTTAAGCAGTTATTTATGGAATCGTCTATCATTTTGACATAGTTTGGAGAAGAACATTCTTGATCTAACCATGTTGACTGCATCCGAGCTTCCAATACCTCCATGATGATAGTCTTGAACTTCAACCAATGTGAACAACTTCTCATACTTACAAACAAACAAACTAGACTCACAACTCCCATAGGGGAGAAAGAGACCTCCACAATAGAGAGGATTAAACTTCCCATAACAATGCGCGATCAATTCTCATAAATGGGAGACTAACTTATTCAACAAAATAAAAGGACAAACTAGAAACTGATAACAAGAGAGGAAAAGGGGCTTACCATGGATGAAATCATCCATGACAACCCCTAACTGGTGAAGGGAAACAGGAAAAGAGAGGACGGCTAGAGAGAAAAGTAGGTTTATATGGTTGGTTATTGCCCTATTGGGTATTGAGAAAGGGTCATTTTGAACAAAATGTGTTTTAATTGATATTTTTGGTGTTTAATTGATAATCACATGATAACTCTAGTGGTACAAATTCTTTAAGCTTCCAAATTTTTTTTGGAATGTGTTTAATTGATAATCACATGATACCAAATACTCACGTGGTACCTAAATAAGCTCTCATATCTCCCTCAAAAAAGCTCTTATAGAACTACTTTTTGTGTTTAATATTCTAGAAGACCAAAATGTCCCCTCTCATAATTAACTAACCTCTCACGACTAGTGGCTGAGACAAAGGGGGTCCTGGGTTAAGAGGGATGATAAGTCACTAACGGATAGTGGGTTCACTATCCACTATCCAAGGTATTTTGGTAATTTTCTTGGGAAAAAAGTGAAAAGATGAAATCTTATAAACTCATGTTTGTGTATAAAAAACACTTGTTATTGATAAACCAACCCATATCTATGTGTTTGAGACACTTGTTACTTACAAAACGACCCTTGTTGGTGTGAATTAAATGTAACTTTTTGTCAAAAACACTAGTACAGAATAGACGATTTGCGTCGGATGCGAGGCGCCCATTTGCGTCAGACATGGGTCCGACGGCACAGGTCTCGACGTAGATCAGGATACAGGATCCGCGTCGGACAACGACGCGACGCAGTTGATTAGCTATCTGCGTCGGACCCTACCTATCATGCAACGCAGATGACTCCCCCTTTCACAGCAGCAAAAGACTCATCTCGCGTCGCATGAAGAGCAAAGTGCGACACGAGATGGCCAAGCCGCGGCCCAGCCTCACTCATGTGCGTCGCACATAGCTCTACATGCGACGCAAATGAACTTCATTTGCGTCGCATATAGAGTTATGTGCGACGCACATGAGGTTTTTTTGTACTGCCGAAGCTTGCTTATCAACCCATGATTGGCACTCTTTTGTTTATCAAATCTCAAAAAGAAAAAAAATAAATCCAATAACCACAATCAACACCAGGAAAATCGAGAAAGAAAAGATAAAAAAGGAACTTAATTTCATGTAAAAAAATGTAATTTACACACAACACTAAAAACTTACAATTTTACCAGATCAAAAAAGAAATGAAAGTAACTTCCTAAAAAATGAAAACTAAACCTAAATTCTGGAACCTTGCTTGAAAATCTCAATCTTCAACTTTGCACTGCTGTAGACTTCTTGAAAATCTGATACAAAATTCGGATGTCACCGAGAGGATGTTGGAGCTTGAAAGAACTCTTTGACATGATGACCAAATTCAAAAAAATTAACCAACTACAATTTCTATCAAAAAATCAAAGACAAAAAATTGACGAATTAGGTTTTCCAAATGATGCTGAAAATTCTACCAAAATCAAAATTAACAAAAAGAGGGAAGAGAAATAGAATTAAAGTCGAATATCTTACCGAAATTAATCAAGGAGATCGGAAATGGGAGTTTAACGAGAGAAGAATCCTTCGCCTTTGTTAGAGATGCTGCAGATCTAACTGTTGGTGTGCATCCGAAAATGGGAGTTTGACGAGAGAAGAATAAAAAAAAAACCTCGGAGAGAGAAAAAGGACCGTGCACACAACGTTGAGGGAAGCGGTAGCGGCGGAGCACCGTGCACACAACCATTTGTGTTAACCCGACTTGATTCAAATCCACAACGTTCTGTGCTTTTCGAAAACTTCACCAAAGCCCGACGGAGAGATGATGAAGGAGATTTACAAAGTTTGTTTTTTGAGATGAAGATTTCACAGGTGATAGAAAGAGATGAAGATGCATGAGAGAAAGAGGTGGGAATGAACCGGTGAGAGAGAATCAGAGATCTAGGGTAGAGAAAAACGGCTGGAGAGAAATAGGAGAAAATGGGCTTTAAATTTATAAAGTTATCTGCGTCGGATATTGAGGCCCATCCGACGCACTTTACAGTTTTTTTTTGGTTATCTAATTCATATACGCCCAACTCATCTGCGTCGGATGGGGCTCTATGTGCGACGCAGATGACTTAATGGGCATCATTAGACGAAAACGATTTGTGCGTCGCCTCACGTTATCATACGACGCAAATCATGGGATCCATCTATGTGCGCCGCACTGTAGTTGCGTCCGACGCAAAACATGTTAGTCATCTGCGTCGCGTTCTCAACCCCGTTCGACGCAAATGACCAACCACCCATCTACTGTTATTTTGTGCGTCGCACATTCTCTAATGTGCGACGCAAATAGGCTATTTGCGTCAGTGCTTCTAGCGTGCGACGCACATAGACTGACGCAAATTATCATTTTTCTACTAGTAAAAGTAAGACTGTGATTGCTGACAAAAAATAAAAGTTGTCTCGATTTGCGTACTTTCACCAGCTTTTCCCCCCAAAAAAGTAGAACTTCATATTTATAAAAACCCATGTTTGTGTGTTTATAAGTTAAAACACTTGTTATTGATAAACCAACCCATGTTTATGTGTTTGAGACATTTGTTACATACAAAACAACCCTTGTTGGTGTGAATTAAATGTAACTTTTTGTGAAAAATTACACTTTTGCCATGGATAGTGAACCCACTATCTGTTAGTGATTTATCATCCTCATTTGGGTTAATGACTTTTGGGTGGCTTTTTCATTACCTTTTGACTTTTCATATGGTCAAACAATTGAAAAATTGTATGATAAATGACTTTTTGGACTTTCCAGCTTCAAAATGGTTTTAGTACCTTTTTAATCGACTTTTAGCTTTTGCATTTATTTTGCAGTTAACTTCCAATAACATATTTTACCAAACACTTTTATAAAAGGTCAATAGTCTAACCGCTGACATAGAAAAAAATAATGCATACTCGTAAAAGAATTTAAAACAAAAAACATAATCTAATCTTACCCGGCCCCAACGGAAATAAATTATTCTTGGCGTTGACTCTTTGAAAGAAATCTAGTACTTCCTCTATTTTCTTCTATTTTACCATATGGGTTTTCACATTTTTCGATGCACAAATTTGACATTAATATTTCTAATTATTCTTTTTTTAAATTTATAGATAGTTGATTTTTCAATGCACAAAATCTTATATGACGATAATTTTCTTATAAAAGATGGTCAAAAGAAATTGAACAGCTACTCCCTACCCTATATTGATCACATCCTTTGGCACTCATCAGTATTCTTCATATTGATACCACATGCTCTTGCATTTGGTACGAAAAAAAAGTTCAAAAAAAAAAAACAATGTTACCCATACCTTTTTCAAATGGTAATACTTAAAGGAGGTCTTTTTTACGGGACATTAAAAGGAGGTTTAGGAACTAATAAAGGTTTTTTATTTATACCAAATGTACTTGTATTTGGTGTCCATCTAAAAGCAATTTTTTTGTTAAGATAAGATGGATATTATCCCTTGCATAAGTGGGGAGGAACTTGGAGATTCCAATTTGTATGGGACAACTCTTGTCACAAGTCACAACTCATGAGAGGGGAAGGGGAACCTCCAACCAACTAGGCCAATCTTAATTTTTATCTAAAAGCAAATTAGTGCTGCATAAACCTACTTAATACCAAATCAGCAAATATACGCGAAGGCTTTCCTCTAATATCACGTCTTTTTAATTTTCAACCACGGCAATATATCCAATGGACAGCTAGCCATTGAGGATACGGCAATACTGATAAGTCATAACTTTAGTTTTTGTTATTTTTCTAAAAGAGGGTCATAACATTAATTAAGATGGGCCTATGGAATTATTTGGTTATATCACTATATATGTATTATTGTATTCATCCACTAGAGCGAGGCTAGTGGCTGCTAACAGCAAATCAGCAATAATTCAACGAATTATGATATCTATCCCTCGTGGGACTATGAGTTTGTTTGCTTGTGTTTTAGCTTATCTTATGAGTCTACCATACACACTTAAAAAAAAAATTGTATCACGCCTCCCACTAGCAAATTTGATTGGGTTACTTTCTTGTGAGCTTCACTTGGAGTTCCTTTAATGGCTAGCACAACACACGATTGAACCCCAATACAATGACAACTTAAATCATATTAGCTGGATGAGCACGCAGAAAATTCTCCTCTAATCTCTTTATATGTATCACACATAAATTTATGTGTTTATTTTGTTAACTTATTTCAACTAACGTCATGTGTATCCTCAATTTATCATTAGATATCTTCAACACTTACTAGGATAAGATTTCGAAATTGATATTTAGCGGGTTTCGAAGAACAGTGAAGAAAGGAGTGTGGGGAGGGTCGACGGGGGCGGGGGCGAAAGGGGAAGGGGGAGAGGGGGAGGGGCGGGGGTGGGAAGCTGTTGGGGTTTAATGATGGAGGTTGAGCAAACGAGGAATGTAAAGGAACAAGGGCCCGGAGCCGGGCGGACGAGTTTTGGATCGGGCGGGCGCCATCTGCGCGAGCAACGAAGCGATAAAGTGAGAGGAGAGGGGGAGCGGAGGCGAGTTTAGGGAGAAGGGGGAGGGGCGGCGAGTACAAGGGAGAAGGGGGAGCTAGGGGAGACGAGGACAGGGGGAGAATGGTGGAGGCCGGACGGCGGGGTTGGGGAGGGGGCTGGCCTGGCGCCCGCTTGCGGGGGTGGGGTGGGGGGTTTGGATGGGGGTTTCCTGTGGGGGTGGGATCGGATGGGGGCTGCGGGGGTGGGGGTGAAGTGGTGGTGGCTATGAAGGAAAATATTGTTGAAGTAAATTGTACTTGTTGAAGTAAATTGTAATATTTTTTCATGGATTATAAAATAATTTCTTATATTATAATGTTGTATTTGAGAATATTATAATTGATATTTTTGTATATCATATCAAATTTAATATAAAAACATTAATTTCAGAAGTTATAAAGTATAATTTTTTAAATTATCTATAACTAATTTTGAAAAGTCAAAACTACGTTATTTGACTTTATCTACATTATCTAGCCATAAATAAGATACAGTTGACATGTACAAATGCTTGGCTCACATAAAGTATTATGTTAGCCTTTTTCGTAACAAGACTATTGTAAAATTTTCGAAACCGTAACTCTTATCGGTGAACAATACGAATCCTATGAGTGTCAAGATGTAGGCTTTACTTTAGATCTCCATAACCCAACATCATTAGCGTCATCTAGTACATGTGCAAGAGGTACCGTCCCAGCCAAGTAAATTTCAACCAATATTGTACGATTTGAATTTCGACCAGCTGATCAGCTAGGCATTGAAGATGAGCAGTTACATCGTCCTAATGTTTAAGGGCCGGGCAAGATTCCCCTAAAAAAAACGATTTTTTCACCAAATACCCCTGACAAATCACGAAATTCACCATATACCCTCAAAGTTTCAGATATTCACCCTATACCACTGACTTTTCAAAATTGTTCACCATATACCCTTTTTGGTAACGGACGTTAAATCGTTGTTTGCGTTATTTACAATTTTGCCATTATTAACCCCTAACCCTAACCCTAACCCTAACAATAATTCTAACCCTAACCCACCCCTAACCCTAACCCCCCGCCATTGACCCCCCACCCCCCCCCCCCCCTCCCCCGTTGATTTCCCACCCCTCACCCCTCCCCTTCGAATTCCCACCCCCACTCTTCCCCTTCGAATTCCCTACCCCCACCCCCTCTCCTTCGAACACCGGCGCATCACTGCCATCAAACAATAGTAGTCTCACCCGATTGCAACTCCACCGTAAACCTCGTTCGGTCTAGGGTTAGGGTTAGGGGTGGCAGGGGGTTAGGGTTAGGGTTAGGGGTGGGTAGGGTTAGGGTTATTGTTTAGGATTAGGGTTAGGGGTTAGGTGTTAATTGTGGCAAAATTGTAAATAATGCAAACGGTGAGTTAGCGGCAACTAGAAAAAGGGCATTTGGTGAACGTTTTCGAAAACTCAGGGGTATATGGTAAATATCTGAAGCATTGAGGGTATATGGTGAATTTTCCAATTTGTCATGGGTATTTGGTGAAAAAAACAAAAAAAAAATGTTTAAGGGCAGGCTTGTCACCTTCGAGTGAGGCTGATGGCGGCTTATAGCAAATCAACAATAATTCAACAATTTATCATATCTAATTCTCGTGGGCCTATGGATCGATTTGGCTTATATTTTCTATCTATCCACTTTCTTATATTACTGCGTTTAGGGTCTGAGGTGGGTTTTTCAGTCGAAAATTATTGTCCTCCCCTTAGCATAACGGCATAACCGCTCGTTAATAGATCAAGTCAGGTTAGCTTCGTGTTTGAGTTATTAAATAAATAGATTAATTAGGTCTAAACTTGTTTATTAAATGGGTTAAACCCAATTATATAATCTTATTAGCATTTTCTAACACAACTTTTTAGGATATTTGTATGTAAATGAGTTAAAGTAGTCAAAGCAAGTTTATTTGGGATAAGAAATGTCAGCCTTAACCCAACTCATTTGATTACTATACGATTATCCGTGTCCAAGTATTTATTTATATGGGTTAAAAACTCACAATGACACTCTATTTGGGATTGTGTTCGGGTCAAATTAACAGGTAAGGTCAAGTTTTCCCACCTCTATAATGGCTAGGCCAGGGTTATTGTGGTAAGGTAGTGGTTCATTGTGCACGTGTAGACTTTACACGGTTTGATTATAAAGAACTATATGAAAAAAAGGAAAATTTGTTAGAAATCACCTTATAAAAACAAGTTGTGAAAAATTACCTTATTAAAAAAATGTTGAAAAAAACAACCTTTTAGAATAATAATGTTGTTAAAAGCTATACCATTTGTCTAAATTTCGAACATTGACCACAAACTTCAGGATTGACCTTTTCTCTTAGTGCTTTTTAGTTTTTACAACACTTTTGCTTTAAAAGGTAGGTTCTTATTACATTTATTTATATAAGGTAGTTTTTTACATCTAAGTGATTTTGTAAAGTAGTTTCTCACATAATTCCCTTAAAATGATATAAAAAAATTATAATTTTGGCACAATTTTATTTGACATAAATTTTGATAAAATTTGAAGTAGAGAAAAATTAAAGAATTGTGTGGGGTGTGGTCTGTGGAGAACGATTAAAGTGAAAATGTATAGAAAGGAAAAACAGCCAAAAAATTAAAAGGTAGTTTCTTATTACATTTACTATGTTTTGTGACAAATAGATTGGGATAACTCAAACAGAAGTGTGTGGTAAATTATTTGGAACGGCATAAATGGTAGTTTATAATCTCAGATTTTGTTTGGTTGCATGCAAATAGAAGGGAGATGAAGTGAGCTTTCTAGAAATTATGTAATTCTATCTAATTACTAATATATGTTGTTTGACTGACAAACAAGGAAGTGGAGTTTCTTGAGGTTCAAATTCTCATGAAATATTAAAAGTGGCGTGCTGCGTGCTGCGTGCTGCGTGCTGCGTGTCCGTCCTCTTCACTCTTCAATTCATAGCTAGTTACAATTCCTACGTCAATTCATGTGAAGTGCATATGCCAAAGTATATACCAGACCTAAATCTCTATTATATAAGCCAAGGGGGAGTTATGGTATCCCTCTTAAAAAGACTTATATACCCTTAATCTCACAAAAAATAATAAAGAAAAGATTTTTCTTAATTCTTTCTCTATTTACAAATATGGGTAATAAGGAAAGTTCTACATTACCAGAAAGAAATACATTAAAATGTGTAAAAAGAAGAAACTCACAATTGAAATTATAAACTGATGACTAAATCAGTTTTCAAACAATTATAAAAGCAAAGATTTGCGGAGATTCTTAACATCTAAACTCTCAGTTGCAATAAAAATTTTAAATAACATGCATAAACAAACCATAAAAGAATTAAGAAACTTAGAGAATTATTCTTTTTTTATTTTTTGGGGTCACAATTAGTTGAGATAATAAATAATTAAAGATATAAACATACATCATTAGATAATATCAATTTATAAATTTTTATTTTATTGAAGCACTACTCACCATAGTATGCTTAAAAACCTCAATTACCCAGTGAAATTAAATTGAACTACTACTCATAAAATACGCCTACAAAATATATGTATTTTTAAATAAATAAAAAAACATAACCTAGATCATTGTTTAAAAGGAGAGTTGTTGAATTATCTACCAAATACAAGAAAACATATCCTACCTCGACATATAGTCCTTTCTAGAAAACATTACTCTTTACACTAGAGCAATGCAAATAAAAAATCATAACGCACATCAATATTCACCATAAATATTACACTCTTAAGTTAGCTTTTTAAAACTTTTTGATGTTAATAATAATATACTGTCGCACGCATCGCGTGCATATAGTGCTAGTCTCTATTATATAAGGGAAGGGGGAGCAAATGACGTCCACATGAAATGACCTTCTTACCCTTACTCACACAATAAATCATGTAATTATTAATAAAAAAAATAAATTTTAAAGAAAAAAATCAACCATATTCAATAAGTCAAATAATTATCTACTTGACATAATTGTCAATCAATTCAAGTTTCAAAAAGTATTCCATCTAACATTGATTCCAAATCTTTAAATAATGAGGAAAGTTGTTATGAAAGGGAAAAAAATATTACTCCATACAATACAAACATCATTATTTTACTTAAAATCTGAATTACAATTAAATTAATTTCGTACATAACATACATTCATAATTTGCCATCCCTATAACGAGTTCGTTCAACTTTGTGCAGACCGGGTATCTAACAACTATCGAACAATTTCAAGTCGAAATACAGTCGAAAATTGGCAATTTATTACTCCGCACATATTGCATTTAATCCCTCTAAACATTGTCATGTACGAAATCATTGTTTTTTTTAATTACAACCTAAAGATCATAAAAAATATATATGTTGATCATGAACAAGTTGACATATATATCACGTGCATAACTCTTTGATATAGAGGAAAGGGGTGATATGATATAATGTAAGCCTATGAAAAATTAGTAAGTAACCTTTAGAATAAAAAAAATTAAAGTGCACTCAAATTAGATGTGATGCAGAAGAGTGTACTCAAGCTAAGAAGCCGACCGAGAAGATGACAAACATCTATACTAATATATTAAAAGGCGTTCGTAAGCAAGGAACGATGCCACGTGGCGCCTTCGCTTGGAGTATTTTATGCTATGTAATTCACATACACTAAAAAAGTAGAAAATGCATTATGTAAGATTCGATCCCGAGATCACAAGGATATATACACTAAACCAAGTGTTACTTGATGTTATTATTTCAAAGTAAAATATTAATAAATGAAAGATATAATTTCCCGGGGTGTAGGTCGGGCCTAAAAACTAGTTTTTTTTAAATGTGATGCGGTAGAGTGTACTCAAATCAAATCTAGGAGTGCATTTATTGAACACCAGGTGCATGGTATACCCATAACTATTTTTTGCTTATTTGGAACTCTTCCTACATAAATTCTTAGAAGCAACCCATTCTCCTTTCAACGAACCCTCAAGCGACTCTCCTCTAGTCCTCTTCCTCCTCCACCACCTCTTCCCAACCGCCGACGTGAACATGATTCAAGAGAGAAGAGATGACAGAGATTTTGATCGTCCTACGAATCGCTATTACGACCGCAATAATCGAGGAGGAGGCGGAGGTGGATTTGGAGGGGAGAGAGATAAATTACAACAAGCATATTTGAGGGCTTAGCAATAGTCTGCCTCCTCCTCCACCTTCGTAGAGCGGAATTCTAAATCTAGTCGAGGCGGCATAGGTTACTGTCGATGCATATCAGCGAGCTTCCGGCAGAGGTAACAGTCGACGCATAGCAACGAGCCTCCGGAAGGCTGGAGGAAGGGCTGCTGGTGGTTGGAAGGTGGAAGAAGTTGGTGGTGCAACAGCGCAGTGTTTTGTGGTGGTGCTTGGTGGATGACGAAATAAATCAGGAGATAGAGAGGTGTTAGTTGATTTAATTGAAATTGGATCTGATTTTATTCTGGATGTGGTGTGAAATGTGAAAAGTTTCATTGATATTATTGTGGAATTGATGACTTTAAGGGAAAATGATACAAGTTTGTTGAACAATGATATAAAAGTAATTAATATTGATAAAAGTAACTAATATTGATATCATTTATCTTATCAAATGATATCAGTTTATGTAATAATGATAATATGTATATAAAGAGTTGACACATGAAATAGGGGAAAATGATACAAGTTTGATATAAAAATGAGTAATAATGATATCATTTCTACTTATAGATGATATTAGTTTGTGTAATAATGATAAGGTATATAAAGTGTTGAAAAATGATACTGAAATAAGGAGAAATAATAAAAGTTTGCTGAAAAATGACATTGATGTCAGCAATAATGATATCAAATACACCAATAATAATGAAATAAATGTGTTTTATAAATGACATGAAATAAAATTAAAAATGACATGAAACAACTCTAAAATGATATGAAGCACTCCAATAATGACATGAAATTTTTTTATAATGACATGAAACGGTTATATTAGTTCTCACATGTGAAAGTACACAATAAGTTATGGTGTAACTTGTTACATTCAAGATGCATTCCTCTTCCGATCCTATTATGCATTTATTCATTATTTGCAATCCAATATTTTTTGTGTTTATTCATTATTCATTATTTGCAATACAATAGTTAGTTTTAGTGATGTAGTGTACATTGTACAATAATATTCTGAAGGGTACAACAAAATATTCTCTCAAGGGTACAATAATTTTTTGCGTTTATTCATTATTTGCAACCCAGCATTTTTAGTTGTACACTCGATCAAACAAGGCTTAGCCTAGTGATAAAGGTTTGGCCTCATGACTTCAAGGTCATGGGATCAAACCCCCACTAGGGGCTTTTTGGGGGTGAAATTTTTCTTACCATCTCCCCTTTAAGGAGTTCGACCTACAAACATGGCTGGTTAAACATGAGCGAGGTGTCCGTTCAGTAGGGTCATTCAACTTACCTACTTAAAAAAAAATTTAGGTGTACACTCGGTCAACCTAAAAAAGTAGAAAGCGAAAGATGTTTGTATACGAACTTCAATACTTCCTGCATACTATTATAATTGTATGTTTTTATATTTTGCAAATACGTTTGGTGTATCCCTCTTCTATTACATGAGTTTCTCTTTTAATTTGTTTAAATCAAATACGGAGGAAGCATATGATAGAAAATATATGTAAAACTAAGGTGTTTAATATAGGTAAAAATTCACTTAATATACTGTAGGATTCATCAAATATTCAAATAATATTAAAATCATCAAAAATATTTTTGCCATTGTCTCAATATATCACCTCGTTTTCTTTTACTTGCAACTTTTGAGACTTCAAGTTTCTCAATGCACAACTTTAACCATTTATATCTCTAACTATAGATCTGACAAAATTATAAATATTAGATATTTTGAAAATATACATTGAGAAAAATTCAACAAGATTTCACATGGCTATATATGTTTTGCCTTACATATAAGTCACCAAAGATAGTCAAATGCAAACAAGTGAATATTGCAAATTCGCAAAAGTTGCAAGTACTCTCTCCGTCCCTCAATTGACTTCCCAATTCAAAATTGACACTATTCATAAGTAAAGAAAACTTTCCAATTTTTTTTCCAATATATAAGAAAAAACTTAGTCATATAGGGTCTTGTTTGATCCGTCTCATTATGTACATTATGAAAATAATTTTTTTACTAATACGTAACTAATGATACAAAACATGCATTGACAAACATGAAAAAGAAAAATGGAAAGTTTATTGAGGAACGGAGGGAGTGATTGAAAACGAAGGAAGTATATTCTCCATCGTATATTATAATATTAGCCCTTGGGAAAAAGTAGAAAGAATTAAGTGCAAGGTAGCAAAAGTAGAAAATTGACCATAATGTCAAGTAGATTTTAGTGTTATCGTTATGCATTAAATAGGTGAAATATGCAAATCTGTTTTATGCATATGGTCGCTTATTTATAGCCAGCGATGGTGTTGCTTAGCCTATCGCTTTTTCTCAAACATATCCGATATTTCTCTTTCTTGTCGTCATATCCTGCAGGCTGCAGCAGTGCAACTAGTAGATTAATGGTCTGGTGGCACAAAGGTTTGTTGAGCTTCTCTTTTTTTCTAAGACACTGTTAAGCTTTTCATTAGTTTAGGTTTTTTTCATAAAAAAAAGTACCTAATAAAATACAAGTTTTATAGGGAAGGACCTAATAAATTTTTTTTGTTTAAAAAGACCTATTAAAATACTTCCGGTTGTTAATAACAACCAGTTTATAAAAAATTTCGGGCCAAAACACCAAATTCCAGGCGTTGTTGCTTGAGATGAGCTTAGAGCGGTGAGTTGTAAGACAGAAAGAAAGAATTGAAAGGGTCAATTAGAGTTAAAAAAAAAGTCAATGTCGGAATTTCGTGTTTTGGCCTGAAATTCATAAAATGATTGTTATTAACAACCGGGAGTATTTTAATAGGTCTTTTTAGACAAAATTTTTTTATTAGGTCCTTCCCTATAAAACTTGTGTTTTATTAGATACTTTCTGACAAAAAAAGTTTTCTAGTGACTAGTAAGAGAGTTCAAAGTAATGTCGTAATTAAGGTTTTTAATTATTTGTGGTCTATTTTTCATCATCTTCTTTGAATTGGAACTTTCTTGGTGTGTTTTAGGATGAAAGGTCTCAATAATCAATATCTTTACCATATATAGAGGCTTTGATTTTTATTTACTTTGTTACGGGTTATCCTCCCTGCAAATGAGGTGGCATCACATCACCCTCACTGCTTCACAACTAATGTGGGAGCATGTTATGTTCATGTTCACGATGTTTTCTCATTAAAAAAAATAATAGTCACACCAAAATCTTGTAAGTGAAATTTTATCATCATAGCGTCCCTTTCCCTTCTTGAAAGCCCTCATTATCTCCTTTCTATTGGTAAAATAAGATCCTATACTGTTTACACCCTTCTACTCAATATATATAGTATTTTGTTATCATTTGTGAGGTCTTATTTGGGTGAAGTTAATGCAAGGCATCAATGAACAATTATGTTACTTACCCTTTGATGACTATGTTATCTATAATATCTATCGCTTTTACCAAAATACAAACAAACAATCATGCCACATTCACTGACCTAAACAATCATGAGTATATAGTTTTGATCAAATATCCTCTTTGTTTTTTTCGAAGAGTGGATTTGTATTTCAAACTGAATAGCCAATTTACAACCTAATTCTTCCAATCAATGATCAACCCACCTAAGTTAGCCACCTCAATGGCAGATTAAAAAACTCAAATCAGAAAAGTAATAAATCACTCTATGGGACCGTGTCTACCTTTTAGGTAGTAAACTAGTTATTAGGCCCAGTGATGCCCCGGACAATTTATATTTTCCTGTTAAAAGAGTAGCATCTAATGTTGCATAGTACATTGGTTGGAACTTTATTGTATTAATTTGAGGTCATGTGGTTGAATATTATATAGAGCATGTTTCTAATTTTTTTTTAATGTATGTTAATGACGTACGCAACGAAACAATCAAAGGGATAGTGCGTGGCGTAGACGTAAACTTGATATGTGAATAATGACATACCAATTGATCATTTTTCGTTATAATAAAGCCAAAATAATATACTATCACACCGATTAAATATCAATATAATAGTATACTATATTGGGTTTATTACAAAAAGACCACTAGATATGTTACTATTCACATATTAAAGAAATTAATTGGTCATTTCTCATGTACATGGTATCGACTGTATGCTTTTGTACTCTACATACAACTGATAATAGTGTATGTCTAGGTGCCAGACTTTTTGTTCCAACAGGCATCATTCCTCACACACTGCAGACAGAATAAGCCGCCATCTCTTGAATCTTGATAGAGAAGACCAGCCTTACTGTACTAGAACTCAGAAAACAAATCAGATAATTCTCTCTAGCTGCTGCATATATCAAGCCATCATAATTCTCAAATCTTTTCAGCAGTGTGTAAGTTTGTAACCTGATCTGCTAGATAGCAAGCCAAGCTATAAATCTTGAGGTACTACCAACCTATTCCAGATGTATTTATCCCAGTTTACTCTTGCATTTTCTCCCTGTAGTCGTTTGAATTCTCTAATTAGCACATAAAGGTTTAATCTTCTGATTGTATTGGAAATTGTTGTGGTTTCTACTCAGATGAAAATTCTCAAATTCTAGTCTAAATGGCTTGAGTTTTTTGTGTGTGTTGTGATCATCTCGATTCTCATTACCTTATGATTTGTGCCTTCTCTCGATAGTATATTTTTTGTCACAGAAATAAATATAGCACAAAGATAGATCTAGAATTTCAAATTTTATTTCTTTTGGTGGGAGAAGAAATTTCTTATATATTACAATTCAATCTAATACTCAGCCATTACACAATACAATGAAGATATTCGTACAACTTATATGAGAATCCCCCCAATTAAACTTTAAAAAATATGAATGGATTTAGGTAATGTTACTTTATTAAGTGATTTGAATAGCAAGTAATATTATGTGATTTGAATTGACATATTTTATTCTATAGGTGAAACGAAGGCAAGAACATGAAGATGTTACTTAGGCTAGCATTATGGGTATGGTGCATAATGATGGTGCTGCTGGTGAGGCCATCAAGAATGGAAGAAGAAGAAGTAGGCTCGAGCTTGCAGACTACATCCACGGTAGGTTTCAGAACAGAATTCGGTAATAATGGCTACAGGGCTTTCATGAAAAGACTGCGCAACAAGATGGCAGCTCCCGTAAGGCCTTGTGGTATACAATCAGCTCGAAAAAGTCCGCTCCCAGGAGCGAAATACATTGAAGTTGAGCTCAGGAACAGCAACACTGAATGGGTGACACTAGGAGTGGATACCATCGACTTGTACGTGTGGGGTTATCAAGATAGAATTACTCGCCGCCAATTTCGTGCCAACTTCCTCCAGGGTACTCCTCAGGAAGCCAAGGACAGCCTTTTCCAAGGGCGAAAACTTGAAAGGACGACTTCTTTTGGAGGCAGCTATACTGAGCTTTCTAGAGCTGCTAACATTGGTAGAGACCACCTTGAATTGAGCGTTGATAAACTCAAATTTGCAATCACATCAGTGTATGGCAAGGATAACGTGGAAGGAAGAATCGAGGCTAGGTTCTTCCTTATTGCTATTCAAATGGTTGCGGAGGCAGCAAGATTCAAATACATTGAGGATTTGATCACTACAAGTGCTGGTGTGATACCTCCACCACTAATGTTAGAGTATGAGAATAGGTGGAGTACAATCTCTGAACGCATACATAAAGCAGACGCGGAAACACGGTGTACAACTTTAAGCCCACCGCTTGTATTTTTAGTGTCTACTGGACACCCGATAACGGTGAATCAAGTGTCTGAGATAAGGGATGACTTAGGCCTTATCAAGGCCAAAAAGTAACAGACTCAGCATTGTTACTTTGCTTCATATTAATGGCCTCTGTTGTTTGATGCTTGGCTCGTCATCGATGGAAACCTTGCCGTTACTTACAGGACCTTCACTTATGTGGGCAGTTGCGCACCAATCAATCCATTAGGTGCATCATATATATGAGTACCACTATTAGTATAACCACTATCTTAATGTCTCTGGCATAAATCACTTTGCTGTGAACATATTCATGTACCTGTATGTGGCCTGAATAAATGTATCAACTTCAAAAATTGTAGTTATTGTATCTTGTACTCTACTTTGGTAAGTAAAAATATCATTACCGAAAGAGCTTTTTTTAGTAACTGGACGAACTTTTATGAAACACCCTAGTACAAACAATTTGGTCAACTATGTCTATATAAGACCAACTACTAAAACAAAAAAAAATCCCCATAGATGCTTTGTCCACATCATATCAAAATTTCTTCTTCACAATTTGTTAAACTCTAGCTCTAACTAATGCTAACTCCGTTCCAATTTGCTTGCAGCATTAGGATTTTCATGCCTCCCAATATACAACAACTTTAACAATTGATATGTTTTAGTATCTATAAATAAGATTTATAAAAAGTTGATATTTTGAAAGTATATATAGAAACATATTCAATAACATCTCACGTGACTATCACTACTACAGAATTCACGATTTGCGTCTGACTATTTGCGTCGGACAAGAGAGCAACTGACGCAAATAACATATGTGCGTCGGATCCTACAGAATATCTGACGCAAATAGCCAAGAAAAATTATAAAAGATTGTTTTGCGTCGCACGAACGCTGGAAAACGACGCAAAAGGGGTCACTATGTGCGTCGCATTAAGGGTACCTGTGACGCAAATAGTCTTAGCCAACTCAGCAGAGATCATCTGCGTCGCATGGGCATTGGTCCGACGCAGATGGTGCACAACCAGCCCAAAATGTGCGTGTGGTCATCTGCGTCGGACCCATTACCATGCGACGCAGATAGGTCAGCCCAAATGTACACAAAAGTACCATGCATGCTAAGCAGCCCGGTCATCTGCGTCGGATCCTTGCCTCATGCGACGCAGATGACTCGTGCATGCTAACCAGCCCAACAATGTGAGTCATCTGCGTCGGACCCTTGACCATGCGACGCAGATGACTCGTGCATGCTAACCAGCCCAACAATGTGCGTATGGTCATCTGCGTCGGAGCCTTGACCATGCGACGCAGATGACTCGTTTCACGAATTTATTTTGTATCCCGCCCATCAGTTGGGGCAATTCACAAATTAGGAACTTCTCTCTCTCATGCGACCCGCCGGCGCCGTTGAACTACATTCCCGCCCATCGCCGCGCCGCCGCTGCTCCTCTCGCCAGCGCTCCTCCTCTTGCTGGCGTTCCTCCTGTTTCTCTCACTCACTCTCTCTCACCGGTTGCGCCGGTGCTCCTCTTTCTCACTCACTGACTCTCACTCACCGGTTGCGCCGCGTGTTCCCGTCGCGCCGTGCTCGGCTGCTGCTCGCCGGCGCTACTCCTCCTCTTTCTCTAACTCACTCTCTCTCTCTTGCACTCCTCCTCTTTCTCATCCACTCACTCTCACTCACCCGTCCCACCGTCGCGCCGCGCTTCCCCGTCGCGCCGCGCTGCCCGCTCGCCGTCGCCGTCGCCGCCGTCGGGCCGCCGCTATTTCCGTCTCTCCGTCTCCGGCAATGTAAGTCTTTTTAATTATTTTTTTCAATTTTTTGTCTCAATTTATGTCTTTTTATTTTTTTACCAATCTGTCTTTTTATTTTTGGAATTTTTTCTTATTTTTGTTAGATCTTAAGCAATTGCATTAGTGAGTGATTGTAGTTATTAGTTTAATTTGTGAATTTAGGATGTTTGTAGTTTAATTTGTATGTAGGATGTTTGTAGTTTAATTTGTATGTAGGATGTTTGTAGTTTAATTTGTATGTAGGATGTTTAAGATTGAATTTAGGATGATTGTAGTTTAAGATTTTAATATTATATTTAGGATGTTTGTAGTTTGTAGTGCTCATGAATTTATATATTTTGTAGTGCTCTAAAATACTTCCTTTCTACTATATAATTATATTCACAAGTCATTCTTGTTTTTAACCATTGATTTTAATAATTCTACTTTAATCTTAATGTTGTTTCTTAATTTCTAATTTGTTAATGTCTTAATATTAGATAGTTGATGTTTATGAGTTATTAATCACTATTTAATTTGTGGGTTGGTTAATGCCCTAATGCAGTTGCCACATTCCATCTTCTACTTGTCGGCTGGTGCTCCAAGCTCACCTCGTTGTGCTTGTCTTCGCTGCTCCTTGAGAGCAGAGGTATATATTATAGCTTTTCCTTTATGTTTATTTGTTTTATTTGTCCCTATAATGTTAAATTATGTGATTGGAAAAATATATGTGAATTGTTTGGTTATGTGATTGGGAAATCATATGTTGAATTATGACCAAACTTATATGGACATACCTTAATGCGGTGGGGAGGGAAATCTAAGGAATGGATTGGTTTTTGCTGTTTAATTGCAATGTGTGCATCATTGGCCTAGATACCCGTTCGAGGCTTACTCATTAGGAGTAAGTCTTGAATAGTCCCCGGTTTGGGACTGTCTTTGGGTTTCTTATCTCACTTAGGATGTGAATGAATGTTTGGTTTTCGATTCTAAGAAAGATCTAACTCATTTCCCTAAGTGTTCTCTGGGTACATATGTTGATAGTTTACCTACTATCTTCATCGTGTACTTGGAGAACTGTAGGGAAGTCTTTGCCGGATTTTTCTTAGAATTGAAAACCAAATGTTCATTCACTAGTGAGATGAGAAACTCAAGGATGGGTTAGGTTGGAGTGATAAGGACCCAAATGTTCATGATTGCATTTGATGAGACACTTTGAATGATGTGATCGATTGTGTTCTTGTTTGATGTCTCTATAGTGTATAAATATGGATCGAAACTGGATGTATGGTAATCGGATTTCGGCGACATTTCTACAAGGGGTTGATGAATTTATCGAGTTGCGTTAGAACATCAATTGCGGAATGGGTCAAATTTAGTCCTCGTGTCCTTGTTGTGATTGCAATAACTCTAGGGGGTATCGTGATGTGGATGAAATTAAGGATCATTTGATTCGGCGTGGGTTTAAGAGCAACTATACGAGGTGGACATGGCATGGAGAGTTTTATGATCCAGGTATGAGCTCCACTAGCTTGTGTGATGATTTGCATGTTGATCACATTGATGATGAGGTTGAGGTTGAGGTTGAGGTTGGGGTTGAGGTTGAGGTTGAGGTTGATATCGAAAAAGGAGATAATGATAATGAGAATGATAGGGTAGTTGATGAGAATGATAGGGTAGATGAGATGTTGCACAATTTGGAGGATGAAGGAACCGATCGTCCCCATATGTATGATAGTATTTTAAGTGCGGCGGACAAACCTATGTATCCGGGGTGTAAGAATTTCGAGTAAACTTTCGGCATCCTCACATTGTTCAATATGAAATCGAAGTATAGTTGGACGAGATAAAAGTCTAAGTGAGTTGTTCGATTTTTTTACAAGAATTGCTACCTGAAGGGAATGAAATTCCCAACTCTACCTATGAGGCAAAGAAATTGTTGTGTCCATTAGGTATGGAGTATGAGCAGATACATGCATGTCCAAATGATTGTGTGCTGTATCGAAACGAGTACAAGGATTTGGGTGAGTGTCCAAGGTGTGGAGAGTCTCGGTATAAGATAAAAGAGGATGATATTGGCATCACAAGCAAAACAAGTATTCTACATGGTTGACCCCGGTGATTCAAAATGGTCTGTTGTCATTGAAGGAAAAAGGAGAATACTTGGAATTGATGATGTACATGATGAAGAGGAATACGATAAGCAATTCAATGAAGTCATTGCTCCGTCAGTAGTAATTCCAAGTATATTAGGGGAAGATCTGGACACGAATTACATTCGTCGAGACCATAATGAGGGATTTTACGTTGTCAAAGAAAAAAGTGATTAATAGGTAACTAATGTAATATTCTACAATTATATATTTTATGCTTGGTTAAAATAATTTTCTATTATTTCATTGATGATTCTAACATGTCTTTATGCTTTATGGTTTCAGGTGTAGTGATGGAAGATCACATAATGCATGATGCATCCGATGATGATCGGCAGCCACATTCTGAGACCGAGATAACTGATGGAGGTAGTAGGAAGAAAAGAGTGAGCAAGCCTAGAGGTCCTACAAAAGGGATACGTTCGAAACCCGGGGTCCAAAGAGTACTTCAGTGGGATGATTGGATGCGTCCGATTGGGGATCATGTTGGTGCGTACAAGACATATTGCGGCGAAATCAGTAGAAGCAAAGTGTCTATCTTGTACGATAGTTGGGATGATGTTCCACAAGGCCTAAAAAATAGTTTATGGGAAGATGCTAAAGTAAGTAAACCTATGTATTTTTAAAATCCATTCTTTTAATTTTATTTGAATCATGTTTATTATACTAATCGTGTATAATTGGTTCATTTTATATATTGAAGAAAGAGTTTGGAATACAAGAGGATGAGAGGAAGAAACGAGATGTGTTGACTACTTGTGATAAGCGGTGGAGAGATTTCAAGTCAAGATTAGTGAGTCGATGGATCACAAAAACGAGGTCGGGGCCTAACAATGATATGCAACCGTACGTGCTCTATCCTTTCATCACGAAAGGGATTTGGGACGAATTCGTCAAAAAGTGTAGCTCTAAGGAGTTTATGGTATATAATATGTACGTTACAACTACATAATATGTTATAATCAAATTTTGTTTTTGTGAATATTAACTAGTTACTTGTTTTCATATTAGGCTAAAAGTGAAAGAGCAAGAAAGTCTCGAGTCGCCAACATTCATCCTCATTTTTTGGGTCAAAAGTCATATGCGGAGATGATTCCCGTTTGGAAAGACCAAGGGTATATCCCTAAATCCTCTACAAAGATCATCTCGTTGACTCATCTACATCATCAATTATTTCCTCCTTGCCGGATCGAACTTTGCCATGGCTTCTTGCTAGATCGAAAAAAGATAAGGAAGGAAATCTTTTCTTCCCTAATGAAGAAACACAAAAGATAAAAGAGTCTATTGTAAGAATTCTTCAAATTTTATGATAAATTCTTGTCTAATTACTCGTATTCTAGAATTCTACTAATCATATGATTTTTTTGAATTTGATGCAGGATGATTGGAAAAGGAAAGAAAAGGAAGGAGAGTTTGTTCCAGGTCGGATGGATGATGTTCTATCCCGTGCTCTACAGAGGAAAGACCGTCCTGGGCGTGTGTTAACAGCTGGGCGTAGCATTGGGATTACATCGGTTTGGGGAGATCCTGATCGGAGTAGTACTGCTCGAAAGGGTAGGGGCATGGATGATGAGGAGATGCAGGAGTTGGAGGCGAGAGTGAGCCAAAGAGTTAGAGAACAGACGATGCAAGAGATGAACTCGAAGATTGATGCTATAGTTCAAGAAAGGTTGATGGCTTTTGCGGCGCAATTAGGTCTTCAAGCACCAAATCAAACAAATCCTCACACTCCAGTTGATCCTAGTAGCTGTCACTCGGGGGGCAATGATCCATTTGTGAACTTGCAGGTATATAGTTATTTTATATCTTCTACGATTATGATATTATGTTTGTAAAACACTTAATTAATGACATTGTGTTCTCATTGGATGTTAAGAGTCCGGTTCCATGTCGTTTGGCAATAGCGGATAACTCGGGACCGATCATTGTAGCTGAGGGTACCGTACATCCGCAATTGGAGTCATCATCACATTCTACGGCCGTGAAAGTGAGTGTTGATGATTTTTTTCAGACTACGCAGAAGCTCTAGTTCCACTACCTACTCCATACATCATCAAACTCAGTCAAGCCGAGGGTTCATTCATAGAATGGCCGAAAGAGTTGGTATTTTTAGTCTCAGATAATCAGGTAACTTATGTTTAATATTTTGATTTATATACTAAGAAATGTAAATATATATACTAAAAAATTTTGATTTATGTATGGTAAATAATCTTCATTTTGTATACTAAGTAATCTTGATTTATATATGAAATAATTTATATACATATATAATATGAATTAAAAAGAAGTCAAATTGAATTAGGAACATATACCTAAAGACGGTGCGATGAAGAAGAAGAAGAAGAAGAAGAAGAAGAAGAAGAAGAAAATAGTTGGTAGTGATCCTTGCACCGATGAGTCTGCACATAGGCACGTAGATCCTTTTAATGACTTGACACTTGGATGATATGGATGATAATATCAAGGAGATGCACCGAATATTTTGCGACAAACCCTCGAGTGAGCCTTTTCGGTTGCAAGTTCGGAGGGGTACCGTCTTCAACTTTGATAGAGATTATATGATCATTCTCTCACGACAAGATGTTTTTCAACTTCTCACGGGAGCATGGATTAATGTATCCATTTTGCAAGTATTTATGATGTGAGATTTCTCAAACTCTAAACTAATTAACATTGTTATTTATAGGTATTGTTTCTCCTAACTATAAGTGTTTGGATCTTAGGTACTTGGCGAGCGAGTCGAGGAGCATGGAGATAATAATATTGGTTTCATGTGTCCAAGTATGATTTCAGCGACCATGATACGCAATCACTTAGATACCGTGATCAACTACATGGCAAGTTCAATGAAAGCGAATCAATATATGCGTTTCATCCTATGTCCGTATTTTGAAAAGTATGTTTTATTTCAACTAATCTTTACTTTGTTTTACATTTATGAACTTGTAGTTATATATATAAAACATCACATTGTGCTTCATGCCTTAGGGATCATTGGATTCTTCTTGTCATTTGTCTACTTAAGAGAACGGTATATATATTTGATTCGATGAAGAAAGATAGATCCTTAGCTATCAAGATACCGTTGAATACGTAAGTTCATAGTTGTTATACATGTTAATAAGTTTACATGCATTTTATGATATTTTAAATAATTTAAAAATGTTTATAGTAATTAATTGTTACAAAATCTCTATATTAGTGCATATACAAAATACACGCGGCTTGAAGGATCAAATAAAGGAACTAAATTGTCTTGGACATATATGCGGGTAAAATTCTTATGGTTTTGTATTTGATACTTTATAATTCTATTTAGGATTTTTTTTCCAATTCTAATATATATCTTAAATTTGGTGTAGTGTGCTCAACAATCGGGAGGAGTGGAATGCGGCTATTTCGTGATGAGATACATGTTTCTAATCATCCGCTACTACTATGAAGCAGAGAATTTGAATGAGGTATATGTATGTTGTAAATTCATTATTTAGACTTATAGAATTTTAAAGTATATTAACTAGTTTAATATATTTCTAGGCTTTTTCGTCAAGTCTTGAGCCATACTCCATACATGAGATCAACGAACTCAAACAACTTTTTGCGGAATACTTTGTACGGGTCGTTAACGAAGCAGACTAAATTTGATGGTTTGTGTATGTATTTGTAGGTTAGCATAATATTTTGTTACTTGAACCTTGTTGGTTGATTGATTGCAACATTGGTTGCTTGATTGAGATGTACTGAAACAGGTTTTGGTTATATATATGCAAACATTTCCCAACGATTTCTTGGGTTGTCCAAATTACAAAGGAGACTCTGCCGAATTTTCTGCTCATAATTATTTACATAATGTTTGCTTAGTTTTGAAAAAAAAACAAAAAAATAGCTGAAAACAAAAACAAAAAAAGCTGAAAAAAAAAATACCCCATCTGCGTCGCATGCTAGTTGTGTGCGACGCAAATCTTTGTTTAATTGCGTCGTTTCGCGTCCGACGCAAATGGCTGTCTTTCATCTGCGACGAGGCCTGTGCCGTCGGACCAGGGTCCGACGCAAATGATGGTCCGAGGTCCGACGCAAATTATCATTTCTCTACTAGTGTATGTTTAGCCTTACGTATTTACTACTTTGAAAGCATCTTGTGTCCTGTACAGTATTTTAAAATGGTAAAAGAACTTCTCACCTCACATAACATTATCTTCATTTAACAATTAAGTTCTAGTTATGTAAATGTGTCCCCTCTCTTCCCATCAGTTATACACTAATTTACTTTATGTGATGTATCTTATGCATCCATGGAGCATGGGTCTAAGTATTAACGATTACTTCTCTTTATTTGTTCTTCTCGCTTTCTCCATTGAAATATTTTAATTGAACCTTTAAAGCATAGAAAAATGGAGAAAAAAAATCAATTTTTTTTTTCCTTGTGGAGTATTGTTCCATTATTTTTTTTATAAAATTTATCACCATCAACAAAGATTTGTGGAATATAAAGTCAAATTAAATATATAAAATTTTAATGTACAAATTTATTAATATATAACTTTTAATTATAGTTTAATTATAAAATCAACTTAATGAATATTGTGGATCTAAGATTAAAAATAAATGGTGTAGATCTAAGTTTAAAAATGAATGATCTAAATTACACAAGTTATGGTGGCTACAATTTTATTGTAGCCATCGTAAAATTGTCCATAAAACTAATACTAGCATCCTTTATAAGGGGAACACCAATTTCCTATCCTTATCCTATTCTCTTATCCTTATAATCTTTATCCATCATACCTAACCAATGCCCCATTAGAAAACAAAAAAAAAAAAAAAATCACTACCTTAAAAATATTGGGCAAATTAAAATTTGGACTTGTTTAAACTTTGAACTTAGCACACCATGTCAAGATTCTATAGTCTATATATACTTGAGTTTTTTGTCAGAGACAACCTTTTAAAAACCACTTTTTGCGAAAGACAACTTTTTAAAATTTGTTGGGCAACTTCAGACCTTAAATGTAAATTTTTTTGTTGGAAACAACCTTAGTCTATTTTCTGGTGTTGACCAGCCGGATTCCGGCGTTGACTCGTATTTTGCTTCATTTCAACCTTTTCCCTCCATTTCTCCCTAATTGTTACCCATAACCACCACCCTACATCATCTTCAACCCTCGCACCACCGGCGAAACCATCTGCTAGTCATGCCACATCATGCCCCCACCGACAACCACCACCACTCCACCCAGAAAACTCAAACCCACTATTCAAACCACCACCACCATCATATTCGAACCCACAATTCGATTTGCCACCACCATCATATTCGAACCAAAACCATCTAAAATGCACCACCACCACCGAGTGACATGATTGTGAAGAGGGGGAGAGAGAGAGGGGGGTTTGGGTTTCGACTATGTTGGTGGTGGTGCTATGGTTGGAGGTTGGTTTGGGGTTTGGGGTTTGGTGAAGAGAGAGACAGTGGTTGGTGGGTTTCGATGTTGGTGGTGGAGGTGGTGTGGTTGACGTTGGTGGTTTGGGCTTTGGTGAAGAGAGAAACAGATTATGTGGGGTGGTTCGGGTGGGGTGGTTGGGGGTGGGTGGTTCAGGTGGTCTCGGGGTGGGGCTAGGGCTGAGGCGAGGTGGTTCAGGTGAGTAGGGGTGGGGGAGGAGGGAAAGGGTTCAAATGGAGTAAAACACGAGTCACGTGCAACTCACGTGACTGACTTATGTGAGTCAACGCTGGAAAATAGACCAATGTTGTTTCCAACAAAAAAAATTACATTTAAGGTCTGAAGTTGCCCAAAATTTTTTAAAAGGTTGTCTTTCGCAAAATATGGTTTTTAAAAAGTTGTCTCTAATAAAAAACTCTATATACTTCCTCCGTTTCATTTTACTTGCTACACTTCTCAATTCACGGACTCCTAGGCAATTTTTGGAGAAGAGAGAGGTAGAGAGTAAAAAGAAAAGAGACCCATGTGAGAGGAGAGAGATAGAGAGAGTTTATTGCCCAAAAAGGAAGTGTAGCAAGTAATATGAAACTTCCCTATATGGAAAGTGTAGCGAGTAATTTGAAACGGAGGAAGTACTTTAGTTTGAAAAAAGAGGGAGAGAGACTGAGACTAAGAGTGAGAGTGCGAAGTAGAAGAAAACGATCGATGTTGGCGAGTTCAAGGCGGCGACTGCAATGGCCACTCTACGACGACCAGTCTCACACACCGTGACAGGCTCAGGAAGGCGCGTCGGAGATCACGCGACGCCGACGACGCCGTCGAACCAGAAGCCGACGCTCCTCCTTGCACCGACTTCGATGTCGCCTACTTTCAGTCCTATTCTCACCTCGGCATTGATGAGGAGATGATTAAGGTCTCTTCCTTTCTTTTCTTTCTTCTTCTGCTTTTTTATTTTTTTATTTATTTTTAAAGATTGTATTGTTGTTCATGATCATCCAATTCAGCTGAGGTATGAGTATCTTTTTTAAATTGGAGCTTTGAGATATTATTTAATGGTAATGTTATAGGAAACTAACCTAATCCTCAAATGTAATAATTTGCACTTAAAGAAAGTAATGGCTGGTCTTCTTGACCGCTTATGTTGATTTTATGATGGATTTGTTTGATAACCTAGCGAATTCGCGTAGAACGTTTGCAATTTGTTCACTATACTTGGGGTGTTATATAGCCTCTCCTAGCTTTTTGAATGTAATTCGAGTTTAAAGTATAATGGAGGGTTTAAGGGTTAGTGTCTTGCACATTGTTAAGTCCAGGCAACTCTACAAGATTTGTTTTGTTCGTATTCGAGATTCTCATGTAGCTTTTGGTTATGCCTTAGGTGATAGAGGAAGCTTATTTTATGTTCTTGGATCTATTAACGTAAAAGAAATGTAGCATCTGTGAAAGAAACTTACTGTTTGTTTGGGAGTTGGACCTCCTTTCTTGTGTTGTTATACTTCTTGGTTATCATTTGGATGTGGATGAGTAATGAGTTCCTCATTGTTCACCAATCTAGGCTTTTTGGTGGGAATAATTTTTGGATGATTCCTCTAGAGGTCAGGGTGATCATGGATGGATGATTCAATGTTGGAAAAGTGCATCACCATGTCTTTTCTTCTGATTCATCCCCTGTATCTTATTATGTTAGTTAGAGGTTTAAAACCACTAGTGTTGAGGAGATGTTGTTGATTGTTGAGTTCACTTCATATATCTGTAAGTTGGGATAAGAACTACAAATTAGAGTTGGGGACTAAGATGAATCGCTTATATTGAGTGCTTGTAGGATAAAATGTCCTCAAAGAGGGGATTGGAGGTAGATATGGACATATGGTGTATGAAAGTTACTTTGGAGAATAAAGATGCATGCTTCTGTGACATATGATGTCGTATTAGGCGTTTGTGGATACAAGGATGTTTCCACAGCTCTTCAAAGTCTGTGCAGGCTTATGATCCAAGCATCTCGTCACTCTTGTGTACACGTAGAGTTGGAGTTATCTCTGCCACTATTTTGGGAGGGCAATGTTCTTTTCAGTAATGACATTCATCTGGTTATAGTGGGTATAACTTCCTTATTCTGGTGTAAAATTGTGATTCATAGATAAGTGATAAGTTATCAACAAAGTCAGGAAGAGTAAGTGAAAATGCCATCCACCTTTCTCATGCTTCACAGCTGTCAGTCCCCAAAATGAGGCATACCACACTATTAAGGTCTTTGATATTTCATCATAAAATTCATATATAGGCTGTGCAATATCGTTTAAAAAACCATTTGACATTTTTACATGTCTTTTTCATTTGATGAAGACTATGTGGAATTAGATTTGTGCAATTATATGTTACTTATTGCTGTATTGTATATTATATATATGTGAGGACTGACACTTATAGGAATGCAGTCTTCAAGTACTAACATCTAATTGCAGGCAAAGTAAGGCTTCTATTGTTGGCTTTTGTTTATTAGTGTCTGTGTGGCGTGATCTTTGATAATCAATACTAAAATGGATTATGATTATTGACCTTGCAAATTATGTTCATGGTCTGATACTTGGATTACATAGCGTGGATTAATGAATCTTCTTTTCAAAGTCATATTAGGTTTTGACCCTTGCATTAAAATACTTTTTCCGTATCTTGCTTATATGCTGCAACTATGCTGGACCCTGGACTTTTAACTGCTTGCCTCTGAAACTGTAATGACAATAAGCTTCTCTGGCCTATGCGTTGACAGGGAAAAGGAGCTTATGCAGGTTTCCTGTTAATATTCTTTATTATTTATTTATTTTTGTTTTATCTACTTTTTTCACTTTTTTTTGCAGGTTGTTGTGGATGTCGGATGTGGGACAGGCACTCTATCCATATTTTGTGCACAAGCTGGAGCTATAAGGGTAATTTTCTTTGAGGTTCATACTTATGCTTTATAATATCTTGGATTCATGCACAGGAATTTTCAGCTGACAGAGGATTGATATGAAGTGCAGAGTAAAGGGTTTCTTCAAGTACTCTTTAATGTTAAAAATCATAGTGTATGGCAATTGTCATTTTAATTTTTGAGGCAGTGAAGTCATCCTTAGTTTTCTTGACATTAGAACTTTCTGATAATCTGGGATAGGAAAGAGCAGTAGGGTCCTGAAATTATTTCTCTCTTATTGTGGAAGATGGTGTATGTTAGCTTAAGGAACATTGAGACTACATAAATTATGACTGTGATGAGGTTGAAACACAACTATTTACAAAGGATAAATGGATTTCTTAATTGAACTTGCAATACAGAACAAACCCTGGCAAAAGAAAAAAAATTGTTTATTGCTTCCTCAACTGAACCTAATGATTGGACCTACTTGTAAATTTGAAATCCTTTCTCTTATGAAGAGTTGCTGTATGGAACTTTCCCTTTATTGCTTCTGATGTATAGAGCCATACTTGGAAGACTCCGTGCACTCCGATACTTCATTAATCAGGAAAACGCCATTACTAACAGGCAATTTGAGCATTACCTTCAGGCTACGTATTATATTTCGAGGGAAAGTGCTACAAACTGAAGATAGCATCCTTTTTTTCTGTCATCTTGTAGTCTTAAGAGGGATGAATTTTGCTGTACAAGTCAGTATCGAGTTCTGACTCAGATTTAAAGGAGATAGGATTGGGTTACAATAGTTGTTTCTGTGCTTATGTTTACTCCATGAAGGGGTCGTACTAGTTTTACATACTAAAAAAGCCGACAGATTTATGCTCTGTCCTCTTCTTAAGATTTTAAAATTCTTCAAACACATCAACAGTTTTGATTACTCCCTCCTTTAACAGAAACCCAAGAGCTTGTATAGAGTATAGGATACATGTGCTATACTTCCTCCATTCTAAAGTAAATGAAAAACTTACCATCGTAGGCCGTTTTAAAATAAATGAAATGTTATTCTATGTGCCATTTACTTCTCTCTATCTCTCTCTTCATCACATGGGTCCCTCTTTTTATATCTCCCTCCTCTCCTTACTCCCCGTGCCTTCACCCTACATTTCATTTATTTTAGAGCGAATGAAGTATTATTTATTGTATCTTCTAATTTCTTTTTCTTTTGTCAGGTTTATGCAGTGGATGCCAGTGACATTGCAGTGCAGGTACTTTGTTTAGGTTATGCTTCCTACTTGTAGTCAGTTGATTTTGATATTTAAAATTTGGTTTTCTTATGTTTATTTTTTATGGTTCTTGGCTTCTTGCTTGGTTAATTTGCTTTCTGGATTTTATAATCCTCCAATTTTTTTTTTTTTTTCTGG
Organism: Beta lomatogona; assembly: GCA_947646795.1. NCBI lineage: Eukaryota > Viridiplantae > Streptophyta > Magnoliopsida > Caryophyllales > Amaranthaceae > Beta > Beta lomatogona. The sequence continues at coordinate 684,244 of CANSNZ010001376.1, read as the reverse complement.
CATCAACTAATAATCTTTTTGAATGAAACTGAAAAGATTTAGCATGCCAATTTTTGAGCATGGTATGACCATTGTTAAATCAAATTTCTCACCAACTTATCTGATCTTAAAGGGGATCTTCTATAATTTTGCACGTGAGGGGTTATTTCTTGGTTTCGTCCAGTCATTAATAACTTGATTATTTTCAGATAATAATAGATAGAAAGAACGCTCGTAAGGAGTCCTATTAAAACCAATAAATATAAGCCTGCCTGCCATCCACACCAGAATAAATAGAGTTTTCCGTAACACTTTTTCCTTTCTGAAAAAAGTCATGATCCGTCTTTTCTATGTGTTCTGGCAGACATACTTTTTGAACCTTATTTATAATCACTTCATATTGTGATTCTTCAGTGTTAATTAGTCTGTACATATTTTGACATGTAATAAACTATCAATTATTTAGTTTGATAATTAAAATTTTGCATTTCTTAATAGAATACAAGTAAACAGTGAAGACTCTTTACAGCGGATTTCCCACCTAAAAAGCAAAGTTTTTTTCGTTTCATCAGAAAAGACAAAGCCATAAAGTCGAGTTATTGTTCTCCTCAATTTCATGGTTTCACATGATTCTCCCCAATTCAAAACTGCGTAAGGAAAACAGAATGTCAGAGAGGGGGCAAGAAATAAGGAGCTAAGGAAAAGGAATGATTTTTCATCTGACTTTTTTATTTTTCAGCCTCCCATCTCTTTTTTCCAATAGAAAGAGGGAAAAGAGAAAGAGAAGCAAAGGAGAAAACTATAGCAGGAATAGTAATTGGTGGTAAGCGATGACAAAATCTAGTAGCCATATCATTTGGAAGAAAGTCCCTAGACATTGCATCTTCAAGATAGTAGATTAAATTTTCAATTTGCAGATTTAGGGCTATACCATACAAAGCTATAAATGTTACTTGAATGTGAATGGATGTTGTTACTGGTTTGGGTCATTTGAGTATACTTCTTAAGTGATTGTTTCTTTTGACATGGCTACTGATGAATTTAAAGAGATTCATGTTCCTGATTATGCACATCCAAGTTCTAAGTGTTTAGGAATATATGATGATTGTCTTGCATTTTTATCACTTCATGAGTGAGAAAAATCTTGAAAATATGGACTTGGAATGAGGGGTCTTGGACCAAAAAAGCAACTGTGGGACCGTTTCCTGATGTTCGGGGTCCTATTGGTCATTGGAAAGATAATAGACTCATATTACAATGTGAAGATGGTAAGCTAGTCATACTTGATCGAGGTTCGCATTTCAGAATGATAGGTGGTGTGAAGGAGTTTTTGCGTACATGGAAAGTTTGGTTTCGATCAAAGATAAGACTGAGTCAGGTCAGGCGGAGGAAGTTGAAGCATAAGATAACCAAGCTCACTCTTTCCTCATTTTCTCCACAGGCTTCCTAGTGTGTAAGTTTTTGTGTTTCTAGTGGAATAAAACCAGCCTATATGTTTGAGTGCGTGCTTTGGTGTGTATAAGAGTAATCAGAGGCTGATGGAATGTTAATACTATAGTGTTCCATTTTGTGATAAGAACTCAAAAGTTTTTTAGTTGGGTATTCTTTATTATGTCATTGACATTGGGATATAAAGGAATATCTTGTCTTGTATAATCAGTGTTTCCTGTCTTGTATAATCAGTGTTGCCTTTTATGTTTTACATGCAGTTTGTTTGTCTATAATTTTTCTCCTTCAATATGCATGCTCTAACTCAATGTTAACTCTAAGTTGAGAGTTGAGCCACAGGGAGTCATAATCAAGAATTAAAATTAGGGTGTGTTTGGTCGGATGGAAAACATTTTTGATCGATAGTGTGGTTTTTTAGGAAAACCATTTTCCAAAAGAAATCTTAAATCTAGATTGCTTTTCCATTGCCTGGTAGCAAGGAAAGTATGGAAAATGAGTAAGCGCGTAGAAAAGCTATAGCTAACCAAATAAGTGGAATAATGAAAAGGAGTGAGATCTTCACGCCATGGCTAGAGAGAGAGAGAAAGTGTTTTTGTCAAGTGAGATGGATAGAGCATTTGATAATGACGGAAAAAGTGATGTCCCTAGCTTCACGAGGAAAAGTTATTTTCCACCCTTGGAAAATAGAGTTAAGCCCGTATTTTCCCTTCTTATATCCAATTCAAACCGAACAATGGAAAATAGTTTTCCAGAAAAGCACTTTCCTCATTGAACACATTTTATAGTCGTTTAACATTAATTCTCTTCCGGCATGTTATGGCAAGTAGGGTGATGCACTTCACGACTATGGACCTTGCAAACACATAATCATTTGGGAAAGTAGAACCAACCACTCGTATAATGTTGCCTCAGAGCATTGTCACCATAATGTTGCTCGAGCACATCCTTCACATGACTTTTCCTCCAATACCAGCTACCATCTTTCATAGCTCGGTATTGGCACCAATTGCTCTCTCTGATATACATGTCACTGACACGGGAAGCAGTATTTTACCTGCATGGACAGAATCATGAATCAAATATCTTCCAAGCTCCACCTACACAAAAGGAAGTTTTACCACTCAATCCAGATGGGAACTTTATAAAATAAGTCCGAGTGATAGAATAGCTGCAGAAATGATCCATTGTCTCCTAGGACTCTTGATGACATAGAGACATACAGTAGCAGCAAACTAAGATTGCATCTAAAACATAGTGTACAGAAATAAAATTGATTTTTCCAACATGTGTTAGCTAGCTTCAAAGTTTCTCCCACGAGCATTGCAAAAGCAAGAAAATTTGTCTCCATGTATTGGACTACCTCATGCGAATAGATCTAAGGATGTGCTTCTCAACTTAGCCTACCTTTGTAACAAGGCACTACATGCCTGCTCCAATGCATTAATAGGATTTCAAATCGTTTCCTATTAACTTAGGATGCATCCCATGCAGTCATTACTCATGTCCTTGGCTTCAAATTTGGCTATTTAAGGCTATTTCTGAACTTTTTGGAAGCCGACAATGTTTTTATATTTGAGACTTCTCTGAGGGACTCGGGACCCTTAGAACGATTCTTAAGTGATTGGGTTCTTTTGCATTGCCTTAAAATCTCTTTAATTCAACCCCGAAATAGCCCCAAAAGTCACATATGTCAGTCGACTGTTGTTAGGTATGGATATGATTCCAAATGATCTTATGGCCCTAAGGTGCATCACATGGGGTCGAATACTTGAATCTGGAGACTAACTGAAGCGTGTAGTTTAGCTTTCAATTTTGGCTTTTTGCGGCGAACTCTAGACTTTTCGAACCTAACAAATTTCTATCTAGGACGTTTCTGAAGGGCTCAGGATGGCTCTTAGATGGCTGTAACCTGAATTGCCTTTAAATTACTTCTATGGCTTTTACCATCTACAACTTGTCATTTCATGGCCTATACATTAACATTCATAACTTTTAATCCGAAAATCTGGTTAAGGTATGTAATATATTAATAAAACGATCTCAAAGTCTAATTTCGAACTCAAATACACCTTGAATCATTATTATTTCTTCATCAAAACATATAAGCAAAGTAGTGCAAGGATGTCCGTTTGCACACAAATTTGGATTATAGTGCGCATCTCCTATGATTTTAGTCCGTTTTGGAATTATTGTATATCTTTTTTAAAACTCATCCAATTGCCTTAATCTACTTGCCCGCACATAGTTGATCAAATAATCTGAAATCACATTAAAAATTGAAGGATTCGTGAAGGTAACATGGCCCACAAAAGAGACCAGAATATCCACAAGTCTAACGGTGATCAGGGGTCGAGCTGAGCTTTGCCCAAAAAAATGGCCCATTTCGAGCCAACTTTTTCACGTCAAAACCCGCTATTTCTAGCAGGCCCAAGCGGGCTTTTCAGACCATTTTCGGCTAGGCTAAAATTTCCGGATTTGGGTTGTTCATAGCCGTCTTAATTGCCCAAAAATAGGGTAGGTTCGATCGTGTGCCGAAATGTCCAAAACCACTATTTCGGACCGAATCGGTTTGATGTTGATCACCTCTAGCCCTTAATTAGCATGTTTGAGCTGACTTGCTACTAGCCCTTGTTGGGTCATCTGCCTTTATCTAATCCATTTTTGTGGCATGGGATGAAATGAGTACTAATAAATGATTGCATTAAAAATTAAACATAAGTCTGAATAAATATTACAGTTAGTATATTATATCATTGAAAAATATATTTCTATTGATTAGTGTTTTTTTGACAAGATTAGTGTCTAACTTTTACATAGTTGTATTGTAAATAAATATTTAATACGTAGATCTTCATCCTGAAAAAATCATAAAAAATTTAATTTACAAAGAAAATGCATTGCTCAAAAATTACCTTAATTTGTTAATGATTCTAATTTTTTTTTTTAAAAAAAACATTTCATTTTGTGTCAATGCCACACCATATTGACTTGAGTATGTGCCAATTTGGCAATATTGAGATGGCCTGCTAGTGATCTCCCTTTATCGTTTCCATCTCCATGGCCTGCTAGTAATCTTCCCTTTATCGTCTCCATTTTCATGGCCTGTCTGTCTCTATCTATTAGGGCTATTTTGGGGATTATATATCGCCGGTACTAGCTAGCTAAAACGGTTTTCTTTTGCAACTGTTCTTGTTTATTTATATTGGAGTATGGCTAAATAGCATATTGGTTTGTTGCCACACAAGAGAGATGAGATTGGAAGGGTAGGGCGCATAAAAAAAATTACCTAATTAAACATCCTCCCTCCCTATTGTTTGGTACGGTAATAAACAGTTTGTCATACAACATTATTTCGCATAATACAACATTATTTCGCATAAGACAATTTTCCTCCTTAAGCAGCGAGACATAACTGTAAAGATTTCAAAAGAGGATCGAGATAAACTAAAAACATATCTGATTCTTTGTAAAGAACCCTATTCACGACAAATGCATGAGGTAACGTGGCATTATAGACTTTAGTGGTGTCAAAACCGGTTCTCAAACAGGTTCTGGGTATACCCACGGCGAACCAGGTCAGACCCGGACAGGTCAGGATTTTGACAGTCAGTGCCCCAGGTAGTGATTGGTCAGGTTTTGTTCAACTGGGTCGATCACATTTGAATCATGGGATTGCCAGATGTCGGGCATGTCTGAGCATTCCATTTACAGGTCGATCCATTCCCGGGTATGATCTTCCGTGGACATTTTTTAACCGGGTTTGCGCAGGTCGTATTTGGATTTCATGTACACTTGGGTAGAGTCAAGTGTAATCGGGTTGAATCACTAATGCCCTTAGTTCGATCATTGTGAAACATCGGGTCCATTCGCTATTGAACGTCAATTCAACTTCGGATAACTCCTAGTCGGGGCATTTTGTTTTTGTTATGGATTTTGTAAACGAATCATATTATTAAAAGTATTAAGCTCGACATATATATACATATGTGTGTGTGCGATATATATATGCATGGATGATAACGAAAAACTAATAAAAACACTATATTGTTTACTGTGATGTTTAGTGTATTCTCTTAATCAACTCTTTTTTTGACTAATCAACTACGTAAAACCACTCTAATGAGTAAAGGAGTAGAACGACTCTTCATATGTTCTAATGTTATATACTATAACCAACGACAATAATAACGAGTAAATGATTAATTCCAAGCTTTATATAAATGATTTATTATTAAAAGCATTGATATATAAGTTTGTAAATAGCTATGATGATAATGAGAATAATAATAATAATAAAGAATTTTAATACAAATAATAACAGTAATAGTAACAATGCTTATAATAGCAATAGTAATACAAATAAGAACAGGAATACTAAAGTAGCAACAATGCTAATAATAGCAATAACAATAACAAACATAAACAATATATATGTATTATGTTGTGACTATATATGATAAAGTATAAACAAACTATTTTATCAACATGTTGAATCATTTTAGTAGAAAATTGGAATCAAAATAATTGTAAAACCAATCTAATACTCTATTGATTATGAATTAGTATAACGACTCTTGATGTGTTATAATATTATAACAAATGACAATCATACATTCATATGTTTACAACGAAGGTTCATATGAGGCCTAAGTGATTATAACGAGGGTTCATATGTTGCACAATAATAATAATAATAATAATAATAATAATAATAATAATAATAATAATAATAATAATAATAATAATAAATTATACCCCCAAATCATTCTTCCCTATAAAAGCTAAACATAGCTTATTAAAAAGTAAAATCAATAAGTTAATTGTTAACAAGTAACAACCATAAGTAAATTAGTTAACAAGTACTTACTAGCTAGTTACTAGATAGTAACTTGTTAACAACCATATAGTAAGTTGGTAATATTGTAGCCTAACATCTACGGTTCCTTTGAAGACACCTGGGCTCATCGGAGCCGTACACGTGTCCTCCCCTAGTTAATAGAGAAGGAAGATTTAATCTTTGGGTTATGCTCAGTTATGCTTAGTTGGGTTAAAAGGCTACTTTTCTAGCCCAAAAGGTAGTCAGAGCCCAGCCCTGTGAGGTGGCTGCAGGAGAGTGGTTGATAAACCCTCCCAAATCATGGCCTGCCACGTGTTATGATCTGATTTCTCAGCCAATCAGAGGCCAATATTCTAGGGCAGATTTTAAGGATAACTGTCATCTTGCTATCACTATAAATACCCCAGAAATCAGGATAAAGTTCATTCAATGCAAACAGTGCAAAGTTACTCTGAAAAAATACTCTCTCACTTTCTCTCTCTATCTCTACTTTCTCTTACCACTCATAATATCCGACTTAAACTTCGGAGGGGGAACCACCACCCAAACCTCCAGGGTGGGTCCCTTTTGCAGGTTCGGGAACGAAGCCTAGGCTAAGGACTGAGCTGATTCAGACATTGTTGCACAAGTCTCCAACTGAAGAACATCTAAGGGATACTCGTTTACTTGCTAGACAAGAAAGCTCAGCCTACAGCTTACTTGTTGGACAAGTAGAGGAAGTAACATTTGGCGCCGTCTGTGGGGGAGACGCAACGATGACAGATTGTCAATCGTCCAACATTGCCTGAAACCGAAGTCTTCAGGTTAATGTCGAAGACACAGTTGAGCACGAGAGACCGCCTCGAGGAAGGGATAGACCTCCAACCATCATCCATGTCCCTGGACCAAGCCAGCAGCCGGTCATTCAGGAAAATCTTGAACGTCCAGTGACGGCTGCCCATCTAGACAACGTCCTGAATAACTTTCAGTCTAAAATGGCAGCAGTCGTCCAGGATCAGAATAGGAACAACATGTTGTTCTTCCATCATAACCCGGAGCCAGCCGTCAACAATCAAGCTCCTCCTAGGGGACGTTCCCAAGAAAATCGTCCAGGTCCTAGTCGACCTGTTCGTCAGGAATCCTCTAAGAGGGTGGCAAGAGGAAAGCAGCCAGATGACAGTGATCAGCGAAGGAAGATGGACTGGAATCTGGTGGTGAGGACTCAAGATCAAGCTCGTCCGAATGAACATCGAATGGAAACAGACGCCAGGGATTACTTAGAGGCAAAGAGGGCTGCAACTTTGCAACGGTCGGCTACTGGCTCTACCCCGTATTTGAGACCCTCCTTTAAGGATACCATCCAGAATAGAGGGAAGAAGTCTAGGTCCTTCGATTGTTCGTCCGAGACAAGAGAGGATGGTGGTTCAACCAATGGTCTATAAGCGACCAGTTCCCTCAAACACTTCATCTAACCCAGTATTGAAGGAGTATCGCAAGGAGTTCATACCCATCGAGGGACAGCTGGGAGCCCTCCAGATCAATTGGCCTACTCCATTCTCGGCCAGGATCATGGAGGCGCCCCCCTTCCCAAAGGTAAAACTCCAAACCATTGAGCCTTTTGATGGAACAACTGATCCTGATGATCGCCTGTCTGCTTACAAGCATCAGATGTACGTCCAAGGAGTAGACGATGCTACTTGGTGTAAGAATTTCCCGGCTACCTTGAAGGGTGTAGGTGAGAAGTGGTTCAATAATCTACCCCCCAATTCAGTCAACAATTTCACCGAACTCAGTGTCTTATTTACTAGTCATTTCGTTGCACATCGTCAAGAACAAAAGACAAGCATGCACTTGGGCAAGGTCGCCCAAGGACCAAAAGAAGCTCTTAGGAGTTTTGTTAAGAGATTCAATCTGGAAGCCCTTCAAATTCAAGATCTCAATGCCTGAGTGGCTTTTGACGCCTTTATAAGGGGTCTGAGGCCAGGAAGTTTTAAGTTTGACCTTGTGAAAAAGAAGATCAATACTCTTGCCGAGGCTTTAAAGGAAGCTGAAGCCTTTATACATGCCACTGAAGTATGTGCGGAGGCAAAGCATCCTGAGTCCAAGAAGCCTGAAGAGGTTGCTCAACTAAAGAAGAGCAACCCCAAAAAGGCCGAGACTTGGGCCATAACCTCTACCACTACTTCGTCCAGAGGAAGAAACAAGAGGAAAGAATCTGAGCCCTCTTCATCCAACCCCATCGAATTCAGCAAGGACCAATACTCCATTCTCATGGAGATAAAGGACCAATATGAGCTGAAGGCTCCAGCTGAGATGAAGACTCCTTATAGGAATAGAGACAAGAGCAAGTATTGTCATTTTCACAAGGATTGCGGTCATGAAACCAATGAATGTAAGCACCTTAAGAGAGCTTTGGAGGATCTAGCCCGAAAAGGAAAGATGAATTCATACTTACCCCAAGGGGGAAAGAAGTTTCAGAGGAGAGATGACCGTCAAAGCAAGAAGAAGAAGAGTGAAAGCACTGATGAAGATGTAGTCCTTGTTATTTCAGGAGGATTTGCTGCCGGAGGACCAACCAATAGAGGTCACAAAAACTACCTTAGGGAACTCGGTCAAGTCTTGCTAGCTGATCAGACAAAGGCCGAGCCCTTCCCAAAAGTCGTGGTTAGTGAGCAAGATCGGGGCAAGCTGAGGACCCCCCACGACGATCCTTTGGTGGTAGAGATGAAGATAGCAAACCTGAGAGTAAGGAGAATTATGATTGATACCGGAAGCTCTACAGACATCATTAGTACTGATTGCTTGTCCAGACTAAAGTTTGACGAAAAGAACTTGGTTCCCATCCACCACCCCATCATAGGGTTTGGGGGAGGAGTCATCCATCCCATGGGAACAGTCACGTTGCCCGTCCGAGTTGGTGAGAAGGATGCCTCAAGGACTTTGTTCATCAAGTTCTTGGTTGTCCGAGATTTGACAGCATATAATGTCATACTTGGACGACCAACTTTGAATCATGTTAAAGCTATAATAGTAACTCACTTGATGCTTATGAAGTATGAGTGTGATGAGACCAGCAGGCGGCTAGGGAATGTTACCTAACCACCCTCAATCCATCATCGTGGAAAGCATGTAATGAGGACCAGACGAAGATCGAGGGCGGAAGGAAAACGTCTGAAATTGAGAAAGATAAGACGAAGGTGGCTGGAGAAAGGAAGGCGTCCGAAAATGTAAATGAGCCTAGGATGACCATTGAGAGTCCTCAGACGCCAATTGCCCCCTTAAGGAAAACGTCTGAACATCTTCCCAGCAAGAAAAGAAAGTATGAGCCCACAAAGGAAGAGTCTCCCCTGTCTAAAGAAGTGATGGCCATCAATGGGACTGGCATTAGAACGTCCAGAGCCTGTGGAAGCTCTTGAAGAGGTAGTGTTGGATGAAGCTCGTCCAGAAAGAACCCTCAAGATTGGGTCTTCACTCAGTCCGGGTTTGAGAGGTCTTCTAATAAGCTTGCTGAAAGAATTTCGAGACGTGTTCGCTTATTGTGTTGAAGAAATGCCTGGAATTGATCCAGAGATAGCCGTCCACCGGCTGAATGTTGATCCAAATTTAAAACCGGTTCGTCAGAAGAAAAGGCATTTAGGACCGGCCAGAAATCAGGCGGTCGACCAAGAAGTTCAGAAGTTGTTGGAATCAAAGTTAATCAGAGAAACTTATTATCGAGAATGGATAGCAAATGTGGTCATGGTGCCAAAGCCTAATGGCACTTGGAGGATGTATGTGGACTATACTGATCTCAACAAGGCTTGTCTTAAAGACAGTTTCCCTTTGCCTAAGTTGGATCGTCTGGTAGACTCCACGGTCGGCCATGCTTTGCTAAGCTTCATGGATGCCTATTCAGGTTTTCATCAAATCCCCATTTGGTCAGAGAATCCGGACAAACCGTCCTTCATTACTGAGAAGGGACTGTATGGCTGGTTGAGGATGCCATTCGGCCTACGCAATGCTCCGGTCACCTTTCAAAGATTGATCAATACCGTCTTTCAGCCACAGTTGGAAAGAAACATGGAGGCTTATATTGATGATATGATAGTCAAGAGTCAGTAAGAGGAAGGTCATGTTGGTGATTTGAGAGAGACTTTCGAGACTCTCAGGAAATACAAGTTAAAATTGAACCCCGGCAAATGCGTATTTGGAGTCTTGTCTGGGAAGTTCTTAGGCTTCTTGGTAGATCAGAGGGGAATAGAAGCCAACCCAGAGAAGATCCAAGCTATTTTAGACATGAAATCCCCGTCAAAGGTAAAGGAAGTCCAGCGGCTGACGCCGCCCTTGGATGTTTCTTGTCCAAGTCAGGTGACAAGTGCCATCACTTCTTCGCCACGATCAAGAAAAAAGGCCAAGGTTGAATGGACAGCAGAGGCATAGCAAACCCTTCAGCAAGTCAAAGATCACATTCGGCAGCTGCCTAGGTTGGTCAGTCCAGTTGAGGGGGAGAAACTGTTTGTATACTTGGTTGTGTCCACTCAGGCTGTGAGTGCCATCCTGCTGGCTAAAAGAGAGTCCGTCCAAGTCCCCATATACTTTGTGAGTCATGTGCTCAAGGATGCGGAAGATAGGTATACTCCAGTTGAGAAGTTTGGATTGGCCCTCGTCATCGCCAGCCGAAAGTTAAGGCCTTATTTCTTGGCGCACAACATACTCGTCTATACTGAACCAACCTCTGAAGCAAGTCCTGCAAAAGATGGAAGCTTCCGGACGAATGCTAAAATGGGCTGTTGAGCTTAACATGTTCGATATATCATTTGAGCCAAGGAAAGCCATTAAGGGGCAAGCCTTGGCAGATTTTATAGTTGAACTTACTCGGCCAACCATAGAGCCAATATATGATCCAACTGAAGGAAGGAAGCATTGGACACTCATGGTTGATGGGTCGTCCACTGTCAATGGATGCGGGGCAGGAATCATTTGCCAGTCTCCAGAAGGAGACAAGTTTGAATATGCTCTAAGGTTCCAATTCCAAGCGTCCAATAACGAAGCTGAATATGAAGCACTTCTAGCTGGAATCAAAATGTGTAAAGCGGCAGAAGCTCTGGAAATTGAGGCCAAATCAGACTCGCTCTTGGTCGTCAGTCAAGTCAACGGGGATTTTGAATGTAAAGAAGCATCGATGAGCAAATATATGCGTTTGATCAAAGATGAGATTGAGCCTTTGAAACGATTTGTTCTCGACTAAGTGCCAAGTTCAGAAAATCATCAAGCATATGCTCTCTCTAAATTGGCCAGCTCGGCTGAAGGTGATGTGCCAAGAATAGTGTTTTGGGAAGTCAAACCCAAAAAGAGCATTGACCAAGAACAAATTTTGTTTCTTAGCCGAGGGGCAGTCTGGATGGAGCCTATCATAGAATACAAGAAGACAGGACGGTTGCCTCCGGACCCTGTAGAGGCTAAGTATGTGAAGGATAGAGACAGGTGGTTTGAATTATGGGATGAGACTCTTTACAAGAGGTCATTCAATCGTCCTCTTCTCAAGTGCATCACCAGGGAAGAAGGTTTAGAGGTTCTGAAGGAACTCTATGAAGGAGCTTGTGCATCTCACATTGGGGGAAGAGCATTGGGAGAAAAGGCTTTAAGGACGGGATATTACTGGCCTACCCTAAAGGAAGATGCCCTCGTCTATCCAAAAAAGTGCGACAATTGTCAGAAGCACGGAAATTTACATCAGAAGCCGTCCAACTACCTAACTCCTATCTTGTTCCTTCTGCCTTTTGCCAAATGGGGCATGGATATTCTAGGACCTTTCCCTGTGGCCGCTGGGCAAAAGAAGTTTGTGATAGTGGCTGTGGACTACTTCATTAAATGGATGGAGGCTGAAGCCATGCGAGGTATAACAACAAACGACGTCAAGGGCTTCATTTGGAAAAACATTATAACTCGTTTTGGCATGCCACAGTCCATCGTCTTTGATAATGGCCCGTAGTTTGAAACACCTAAACTGAAAGATTGGTTGGCAGAACGAGAAATCAAGGCTCACTTCCCTGCCGTCGCCCACCCACAGGCCAATGGGCAAGTGAAGTCCTTCAACAAGATTCTATCTAATGGAATCAAACGGAAGTTGGATAACGCCAAGGGACAATGGGTTGAAGAACTACAGCTAGTGTTATGGTCCATCAGAACAACCGCCAAAAATTCTACAGAGGAGACACCCTTCATGTTAGTTTATGGCACTGAAGCCGTCTTGCCCATTGAAATTGAAGAACCCACCCTGCGAGTCATGTTGTACACAGAAGATGCCAACTGGGCTGCATTACGCACGGCTTTGGATCAAGTACCAGAAGTCAGGGGCAATGCCTTGCTAAGAATGCAAGTATACAAGCTGCGAATGGCTCGGGAGTTTAACAAGAGAGTCGCTAGACGACCACTCAAGGTAGAGGATTTGGTTCTAAGGAAGATGGAGGCGGTTAGACGAGCTAAAGAGATGGGGAAGTTAACACCAAATTGGGAAGGACCTTATCTGATTATCCAAGAGGTGCGCAGTGGAACTTTTCGTCTCCAAGATCTGGATGGACGAGTTATACAGCGCACTTGGAACTCAGATAACCTGAAGAAGTACCACGTCTAACTCAATTCATTGTCAAGAATCTAGCTGGTAGTTTGTAGTAAGTCCAAAGTGCCACGACACATGCTAGAAAAAAGAATTGTATACATGTATCTTGGCATTCAGTCAAGCAAAATTCATATAATACAATTCCTACTTTCTTATCGCCTTTGTTTACTTTCACCAAGTTAGTTCTCTTTGGGGCATTAAATCAGTTACTAGTCTAAAAGAGACAGTAACTTGGGACAAAAGCACACAAAACAATAGAGCGTCGAAAAAAAAAAAAAAAAAACTCATTTCTATGCCGAACATCACTCCCTTGAGGAGACCGGCCAAAAGTATAACAACCTAAAGGTTGACAATACATAAATGGCAATCAATTTGACACAATCTCTAGTAAGGGAAACGTCAAGGTCTCTAAGAGAAGGCTGACCAGAAATAAGCCCTTAGTAAAGGATACTTACTTTCACATACACAGACAGCTGAGTAGTAAAGACCCTAATAAGGGATCACTACTTCCGGACGAGTGTTGTTCCCTCAAGGAAGGCGGCTAAGACATGGTCAGACCATGTATCTAAAGCTCGTCCTTAGCGGTTTCAGTAGGCCTTACCAATGTTGGCCGCCCTCCTTCTTGGACTATGGCTTGTCCACTATATATGGTTGAGCCTAGCCCAAGAAGGGGGTGATAAGACAAGCCTATAGGACGAGCTAAAAGAGGGAAACTCGTCCAAAAAACCAGGATGAAATAAGCAATAAATACTGCAGGACGAGTGTTATCAACTCGAGAAAAACGGCTAAAACGTGGCTAGTCCATAAAGCCATATGAGTAGGCCGCTTTCCCCCTTCAGGCAAGACTCGTCTGAATGTGAAGACCATCTAAAGTTCCAGGACGAGTGTCACAAAGTACTTTGATTATACTTTTTTGAAAGATTCACAATCGTCCAAGGACAAGGATGGCAATTTCTCCAGGATATGTTTTACCCTAAATCGTCCATAGACCTTCGACCGTCCAAGGGCAAAGATCAGGGTTGACGGGATTACTCTATATGAACTATGTAAACCGTCCAGAATTCAGGACGAGTCTCTTCTTGTACTTGGATGCATTTTGAATAGACTTATGATCGTCTAAAGGCAAAGACGCTATTCAGGTACGGGTCGTCTAAAAGCCAACAACTGTACTTGGTCAAAATGTAAATTGGGGGGGGGAGACAAGCAATTGGCAAAAAGTCTTTCATGTATACTTCCTCCGTTTAGAAATAGTTGCACCATTTCATGTTTTCACGCTTGCCAACGCATGTTTTCAAACATTAATATCTTTAATTATTAAATAGTAAAAATCATAAAAAGTTGATATTAAAAATATATACATTGAGACGAATCTAACAAGATCCCTTATGACTATGTTTTTTATAAAATCTAAACGACCAAAGAAAATCAAAGTGTAATAAATGAATAGTAAACACTATACAAATGGTGCAACTATTTCTAAACGGAGGAAGTATATAATTGAGAAAAGATTTACAACTTAAGACTGAAGAGTTAAGGTTACAACGGCAGACAAGCCAAGAAACTTAGGAAAATAAACCTAAAACTAGGCATCATCTTCAGCTCGAGTTTCTTGGTTGTGTTCAGGGTTCTCCTCCTCAACTGCAGCTTCGTCGTCGAAGTCCAAAAACTCCGGAGGTTCCTCGACACATACCATAGCACGATGGACACTCTGTTGATACTCCAGACGACAAACAAAGCTGGGGAACTCAGCAGCCTCAGCCAACATCTCGAAGGCCTTGACGGCCCAGTCCTTAGACGTTTCGACGACTTGAGCCAATCCTTCCTTGGCATCGTCAAAGGCCTTGGCCGCCTCCCTTTCCAGACGGGCAATCTTCGCTCGTAGGAAAATGTTCTCCCTCCTCAGTTGAACGGCGGCAAGAAGAACAGCATCTCTTTCACCCTTCAGATCAGTAGAGACAACATTAATGATCATCTTCAGACGGTCTAGCTCCTTGTAAAGATCGTTGATGGTAACAAGATAATTCTTGTTCTCAGATTCCAGGGTTGCTGATCTCTTCTCCAAAGCCTCCAAGGATTGACGATGAAGGGTATTAGCCATCTCAATGTCATGGATGGCCTTGTTGCCTGCCGTTGTGGCCATGTGGACGAACTGCTTGTTTTCTTTTCTCAGCTCCCTCGCCCATTCTTCAGTAAGCATACTGCGAGCAAAAAGCTGGGACAATAAAAACAAAACAAGTCATTAGACGAGTTAAAAAAAGGTGAAATATACACAAGTATTAAACAAAAGCGGCAGTAAGTTATACCTCAGCAGCAAGTTGAGACATGTAGCCCACATGCCCGGCCGATGCACCCCTTAATCCTTTTATATAGGATTCAGGGTAACACTTGAAGAGCTCCTGCTTAAGCCGATCTTTTTCAGCCTTTGACATTTTGGCGAAAGCAGGAGAGGACTCCTCGTCCGAGTCTATGGTAGGAGGAGTTGTGGGTATAGCGGGGCCTTTGCCCTTATCTGAAAGAGGGGGAGAGTCAGTTATCTGGATGGGAAAGACGATGGCTTGTCTATTGGACGGACTCATGGACCGTCCGTCGACCCGCATCGTCCTAACTGTATTCGGATAATACGACTCACCAGACGAGATAGATGCCGTCCTAATGGCTAGTGGCATCTGCGTCACCGGCACCCAGCCACTGGCCACCGAGCCGGGCCGGTTCTCAGCCGCCGTCTCATGCCCCGGAACAACCAAAGCCAAGGCTGACTCTGGCCTGACTTCAACTAAGTCAGAAGGCAAAGTGTCCAACTGACCTGTGGGGTCAGAACTTTTCTCCTCTCGGCCGGAACGGCAGCAGAAGGCTCCTCTTTAAGAACCATATCTTTAGGAGAGGCATGGTTTTTTCTCCAACTCCACCACTTGGAGTAGCCTTCTCCGTCTTCTTTCTCGTAAAGCCCTTAGGCTTTTTTGCCGGAGGCTGGTCCGCGGCCGCTGTAGGCCTCTTTTTGGACGAAGACGACTTCCCAGGGGGAAGTTTGTTGGTAGGAACATTTTTCTGCAAGATATGATCAAGTCAAAATGATGGACGTCCAAAGAGAAAAATCTAAAACAAATTGCAAAGCTTCAGACGAAAATCACCCAAAGAAGGAAAGCGTCAAATAATAAACACCTGCTCTCCCAAGGGAAACTCGTCCGAGAAAGATTTTGAATTTAGACGAAGTTAATGCAAAGGAAGGAAGCCGTCCCAAAGGAAGACGGACTAAAATGACTCCAGTCCAGAGACAGGAAATCACCCCTTCGTTCAGTTTCAGAGCTTAAAGCAATTCAGACGAGAATGGCCCAAAGAAGGTGGCCGTCCAAGCATGGACGCTGTCCTTCTTCAAGTTATCCTCGTCCAAGAAAAGGGATAACGACTTGGACGAGTCCAAATGGTACTTGTCCAAGGGTGTTAAAAATCTCAAGACGAGAATGGCCCAAAGAAGGTGGCCGTCCAAGCATGGACGCTTTCCTTCTTCAAGTTATCCTCGTCCAAAAAAGTGATAACGACTTGGACGAGTCCAAATGGTACTCGTCCAAAGGTGTTAAAAACCTCAAGACGTGAATGGCCCAAGGAAGGTGGTCGTCCAAGCAATGGACGCTTTCCTTCTTCAGGTTATCCTCGTCCAAGAAAAGGAACAATGACTTGGACGAGTCCCAATGATACTCGTCCAAAATTATTTAGCATCTCAGACGAGAATGGCCTAAAGGAGGTGGCCGTCCAAGCCCAAAAGCCTTCCTTCTTCAGGGGATTCTCGTCTAGAGAAAGACAACCAGTGCCTCAGACGAGAATAGCCCAACGAAGACGGACGTCCATGCTTGGACGTTCTCCTTCTTCGGGTAATTTTCGTCCAATGTGTGCAAATTCTTAACGAGTTAGAATGATCCTCGTCCCAAAAAAAAAAAAATCAATCATGTTACCAATGTTTCAGCCCTTTTTTCGGCGCTGCTCTTGGCGTATTCCTTCCATAAGTTGTCTGTAAATTTAGACATGCTTATTTCACCCGTCCAAGAAGCTTTGAGACGTTTTCTGGCCGAGTCTGCAAAAGAGATGAAAAATGGTTAGTCCAATGTGATATGGACGAAGAAGTTTTACTTTGAGAATTTGAATGTATACCTCTATCTTTGGCCAACCGCAAGCCGGCGGCGACCAAGAAGTCATCTTGGTAAAACATTCCTTTAAAGGGTATCCAGTTAGTTTGTCCCTTAAAAGATCGTTGGTCGGGCCTGGAGTACTCCTTTACCCTGAAGTACTCCACCACCTCTTCGTCAAAGCTGTCCTCCAACTCCAGCCAAGACTGCTTCCGCCCAGTATTCGTGACGGATCGATTATAAAATCTATAGCTCTCTGTGGCGTAGTCGTTGGCCGCCCGTAAGAAGACGAAGTCGGCCTTCCATTCGTGCATTTTTGACGGCTTGCCCCAAGCAGTCATGAAGCCTGGACGGTTGCAGATGCTGAGCCATGCCCCGTCCACGGCGCCTGGTACCTTAGCCGCAGAATGGATATGAGTAAAGGATTGAAGAGAAAGAACTAGGCCGCGCAGCTCACAGACGGCAATGAACGTCAGGACGTTGTGCCAAGCGTTGAGAGCCAGCTGATTATGGCTGATGTGGTACTACTGCAGCACTTGTTCAATGAAATCGTGGAGAGGGAACCTCAATCCCGCATCCAAGGCCAGCTTGTAGACGGCGAAGTGGTTCCTTGGGGCACTCAATATCGTCGTGTCCTTATTTGGGATGACAAAGGAGAAGCCCGGCATGGGCATGTAGGACGATAAATAATAAGGGTCTAGTCCTATTTTCTCTAACCATTTACGATTGACCAAAATGAAGCCGGGGTTAGAAAGGGGACCTAAACGTATCCTAATCTCCGACGAGGTAATGGAGGCCTCGTCTGATTCTTCGGCAGCATCAGATTCGCTGCCGTCATTACCTTCGCAGGTCTCCGTCATATCGACGTCCCCGCCGAAATCTTGGCCTCGGGGGTTTATTTCGGAGTCTTCTAAATTATGGTCAGAGGAAGGAGGCCCGCCCAATGGCTCAGCACTTTGGACCTCTCTTGCCTCATCTGGCACCTGCCCAGTAGATTCCTCCATATATGAGCTATTTGACGGGATTATTACCTTTCGTCTTAGAAGGGCCGTTTGCTTGACGCGCGCCAGATTGCCCTGCACAGGTAAGGACTGGGTCGTCTGACTTTCTTGGCCAAAACCACAAAAAAATATATACTCGGCCAGAAGAGGCCCAACTCTTGAATGTGCCGAAAAAGAAGTATCGGTTCTAGGGTTAAGACGAGCTATTGGTCGGCTAGGATTATTTGACGAAGAAGATTCCATTTTATTGATTTTCTAATAAAAAATAAAGAATAAAGAAGAATGAAAAGAACAAAGAAAAGATACATGCTAAAGCGCCTGGACGATTCGGTGAAGAAAGTTGAGGCTGGACGATCTCTCTCTTTCTCTCTAGAAAATTTGCAGAGCTTCTTTCTCTAAAAAAAATCGTTCGAAGTGTGAAATGATTAAATGTTCTCACACCAAGGTTATTTATAGAGGGGTAAGAAACCTGTGGAGCAGGTCAAGAATGACCGAAGCAAGGGTACAACGGTCGGTTATGACCGGTAAAACCCAGGAAAAGGCGCGTCATTTCCTTCATTTCAAATGAAGCTACCTTGGGTAAAAGGGCCTTAACCGTCAGATGGGCCAAATGAAGCTACCTTGGGTAAAAGGGCTTTAACCGTCAGATGAGCCAACAGTGAAAACCCTTTTAGGGGCAAATGTTGTAGCCTAACATCTACGGTTCCTTTGAAGACACCTGGGCTCATCGGAGCCGTACACGTGTCCTCCCCTAGTTAATAGAGAAGGAAGATTTAATCTTTGGGTTATGCTCAGTTGGGTTAAAAGACTACTTTTCTGGCCCCAAAGGTAGTCAGAGCTCAGCCCTGTGAGGTGGCTGCAGGAGAGTGGTTGATAAACCCTCCCAAATCATGGCCTGCCACGTGTCATGATCTGATTTCTCAGCCAATCAGAGGCCACTATTTTAGGGCAGATTTTAAGGATAGCTGTCATCTTGCTATCACTATAAATACCCCAGAAACCAGGAGAAAGTTCATTCAATGCTAACAGTGCAAAGTTACTCTGAAAAAATACTCTCTCACTTTCTCTCACTTTCTCTCTCTATCTCTACTTTCTCTTACCACTCCTAATATATGACTTAAGCTTCGGAGGGGGAACCACCACCCAAACCTCCAGGGTGGGTCCCTTTTTGCAGGTTCGGGAACGAAGCCCAGGCTAAGGACTGAGCTGATTTAGACATTGTTGCACAAGTCTCCAACTGAAGAACATTTAAGGGATACTCGTTTACTTGCTAGACAAGAAAGCTCAGCCTACAGCTTACTTGTTGGACAAGTAGAGGAAGTAACAGGTAACTTAACACTTAGTCAGTTACTCCCTTGTCTTTATGAGTTATAAGATTATTTAAGTTAATTGTCTTTAATACTATAGTTTAATACTAGTATAGTGTTTATGGCCTTCTCTTAACTTCGTATATATATGTGGCTATAAACAAACTATTCTATCAGTATGTTTAAATATTTTAGTACGATATAATAATATTGGAACCATTCTAGCTAATACGCTATTGATTATACGCTAATACGCTATTTATTAATGAGTATCGACTCTTAATATGCTCTAATAGTATAGCTAACGATAATAATAATGAGTATTATATATGAACTACGAATATACGATCAATTCAACTCGTTTACCATGATAAATATATAGATGATAGCGAAAAACTAATAAAGTATTATATTGTTTATCGTGATGTTTAGTGTATTCTCTTAGTCAACTCATGTTTGGACTAATCCACTGCGTAAAACCACTCTAATATATAAATGAGTAGAACGACTCTTCATATGTTTCAATATTATAATCAACGACAATAATAACGAGTAGAGGATCATTCCAAAGTTTATATAAATGACTCTATTATTATAAGCATTATAATTGATATATAAGTTTGTGAATAGTTATGATGATAATGATAATCATAATAAACATAAATTATAAGAAGTCACTATCAACTCAATGAAATTCATATAAGTTATATTGTCACACTGTAAGTTCACTTAAATAGATATAATCTAACTATTACATAATCGGGTGATAGTTGTATATATAACACTATAGTTAGATGCAGGTCTGTGTGGTCAGGTCAGAATATAATCTTGCCGAAATCCCAAGTTAGGTTTCAGTCAGGTCTGAGGACTGACATTCACAGGTCGAACTAAGTTCAAGTCAGGTAGATATCATGTTGACCCAACGGTTAGATATGTTTCTGACACCACTACTTATAGTTATATGTGGACAGTGCTAGAGATTGCAATGGGTAGGATCTGGACAGGGTCCTCTAGGATCCAGATCCATATCCATTTTTTAGGCAAGGATCCAGATCCTACCCGGATCCACTGGGTAATAAAATTGAGGATCCAGATCCAATGGATCCTACGGATCCGGGTCCTAAACAGATCCTAACTTATTTTCTTCAAACGACCCTAATTTTCACAATAATTAGAGATTTTAAAGAGCAAAACAACGCCATTTAACATCTTCATTTGTCGATGTTGAATTAAGCAAGCATTCAATTTTAATAGGATTTTTTAACTGGAATAATACAAACTTTGGCCCATTCTCTCGCAATAATACAAACTTTTGATTATTTTTTAATAATACAAACTTTAGGCCAAAATTCCTCTGGTAGGTCAATATGACCTATAACCTACAAAACCGGTAAAAAAAAAATTCAACACTCCTCCACCATATCTTCAACACTCCCAGCCTTGAACCCTCCCCCAACTGAACTCCTCCACCAAACTCGAAGAAACACCCTGCCACCACCGTCGGCACCACCAAACCCATAAACCCACAACCACAACTGCCAAAACACCATCTCCAAAGATGAGCAGCTCATTCAACAGCAGCAACACACCAAAGTTCGAC
The DNA here is from genome assembly GCA_947646795.1 of Beta lomatogona. Taxonomy (NCBI): domain Eukaryota; kingdom Viridiplantae; phylum Streptophyta; class Magnoliopsida; order Caryophyllales; family Amaranthaceae; genus Beta; species Beta lomatogona. The sequence goes on along the minus strand of CANSNZ010001376.1, from coordinate 663,376 downwards.
AATCTCTTCCTTCAATCTCTGATGGGCCCGTCTTCAACTCCGTCAACAACCTCCTTTCAATTAAAAGCATAGTTTGCAATCAAGTTCTTAATAATACTCTAAACATCAAATGGAATAAAAATCCAATTGAAAGATGGATTGGAAAAGGTAGTACCTTTGAAAGTATTAAAGCAACACTACCGGCGGCGGTCCCACAACGGTGGCGACACCACTAACTCGCGACAGTAAATCAACAGGAGGTAAGAGAGATAGAAAGAGACACGAACAGGGAAGGGAACAGGGCCACCAGCACACAACGCATCAGCAACGACCAAGAGAAGACGGGGAAAGCGGCGGCGAGCACGACGCTCCTCGGCAGTGGGCCGAGCAACAACCACCCACAACACCACCTCCACGCGAAGGAGAAAGAAGACGCGACAGGAAGGAAGCACAGCAGCAGCAGTACCGCTGGAGGGGGTAGGCGCGGCTCCGGCGAGCTTGGAACGCCGGCGAGGTAGCAGCACAGAGGAGGAGAGCAAAGGGAACGAGGGTTTTCACGGGAAGGAGAGAGAGATAGGTTGGGGTTTGAGAAAAATGGGTTTTTGGGGTCTGGGAAGCTTTAATGGTGGAAAAGAAGGAGAAGAATGAAAGGAAAGAATGGAGGAAAAAGAACCAGAGCAAACAAAGAAGAAGAAGGGGAAATAACGGAAAAAAAAGAGCCACGTCACCGGTTTACCTGCACCAACAAGTGACTAACCGGTCATGACCTACTGGAGGAATTTTGGTTAAAAGTTTGTATTATTAAAAAATAATCAAAAGTTTGTATTATTGCGAGAGAACGGGCAAAAGTTTGTATTATTCCAGTTAAAAAATCCATTTTAATATAACAAATTCGAGCATAAATAACATTAAGAGTTTAACATTAATTTTTATCCTTTTAATTATATATTTTAAAATAAATTTAAAAAACGGGTAATGTATCCAGATCCGAATAATAATTTAGGACACGGTCCAGATCCGTTTTCAAAAACTAGGATCCATATCCTACCCGGATCCGTAGGGTCCAAAATTTGAGGATCCAGATCCGCTAAAAAGGGATCTGGATCCACGGATCTGAGTAGGGTCCATTACCCACTGACATCCCTAGGCAGTGCGGCTTAACGTGAACTTCACGTTCATTAATTTTCAAACACGGCAACAAAACAAGAAGACACATTGAAGATAGGCCGTTGTCAAAACGTTTAAGGCCAGCTTCGTCATCACTTTGAGTGGGGCTACTGGCTGCTAACAGCAAATCGAAAATAATTCAACGAAATATCTTTGTGATTTGAGATATAAATATAAGTATTGTTAATTGAACTCTCAATTATGGATTTATAGTTTCAGTCGAATCTGGTTTATTATCAAAGTGGAAAAGACTTTAAAGAGTTGGGCACAAGAGCACTATATTCTAACCATTATAAATTTTTAGTTGTCTTATCACTAACTCAAATTACACTTGTTACATGATAATGAAGGTCTAAACACCATCATGTACACTCAAATATAATGATTAGGCTTTCGCACGGGGCGGGAAACTTAAGTGCCCTTTTTGTCGCACTAATTGAAATAATTAAGTACCCTTTTTAGAGGCTTAGAGGTTTAGAGGTTAATTAATGTTATAGACTTGAAGCTACTCTAATTTTACAATGTAATAATGATAGAGTATAAAACTATTCTTGGGACTCTAACCATCAGCTTAAGCTTTTGGTTGAGTTGGTCCTTTGACATGATACCAGAACCAGCGTGACATAAAGGTCACGGGATCAAATCTCATCCACCTCTCCTTTCTAAGTGGAATATTTAGCGCTAGGTATGAGAGAGACCTGTGCTGCATCCACACTTCAAGCCCAATGGGCTCTCACGTGGGGGCGTGGTAGAGTATAAAACTATTCTTGGAACTCCAACCATCAGCTTAAGCTTTTGGTTGAGTTGGTCATTTGACAAATAAGCTACCCTTTTAAGTGCCCAATTTGCCAAAAAAAAAAAGAAAAGAAGATATAACTAACATGTTATTTAAAATCTTCAACTGTAGCTTTGAAATTCTACTTTTGAAACTCTAGGTCCATTCAATAACAAGAATTCGCAAAGTTTACGTCCTTATTGTATATGAGGAGTGATAAACCACTAACAGTTTGTGGTCCTTCTGCCCACTAGCAATGAATAAAATAACATGGATGAATATCTGCTAAATGCAACTAATTGCCTTCTGCAAAATCTGTTTGAGAATTTATTGATAGCTGTTTGTCTTTGTATGGTGCTTCATAGGCCATGGACCGTTATTTTAATAATGTGCTGTTATCCCGAGAACCTTGTTATGTAGAAAATTATTAATCGTAATTTTGGATGAAGTATGTAGTACACATTATTAAGTGTCTCTGATTCCTTGGCGGAACACAAGCGTTTCCAACCCAAATCAAGTATTGAAAAGGTGACGACGGTACTCCTGGCTACAGCCGCTCATGCTTGTAGTAGTAATATAGGGGAACTAGGGTAGCAAATGATTATGAAAGGACATGTATCTGCTACATTAATCTATGGTTGTGGCCGTCAATAGACACTGGTACATGTGGCTGATAAGGTGTTAACTGATGTGAGCCTCAATTGATATATAGAACCTAGAAATCACTCTATGAATGTGTAGGCCAAGTGGTTGAAGTTGAAGGTTGCTTATCGTGTTCAATAAACATATTTTGTATTCATTTGCCTATTGTGTTTATTGTTTAATGTTCAACATGCTCAAAACTGCTTATATTGTGCTTTTCTAGGAATCCATTAAGTTTAGTGGACGCGTTTAGAGTTGTGAAACCTGAGTTAAAAAATCTCAATGATTTTTTCATTGATTATTTATGCTCTGTAATGCTAATTAAGGTGACTAGTCACCAATTAACCCCCTCTGTAATGCTAATTGATTCCACCCATCAAAAACTCTCTATAACTCATTCTTCACACTCTCTCTGTGTCTTTCACTGCCAATGAATTGCTTCTTTAAACTAAACGCACATCAACTGGTAAAACACAATTGCACTTAGTTAGCAAAGAGAATGAAGAGTGGGAGTTGGTAGTTATACGGAAAAAAATTCATATTTATAAGGTTGTTTCCTACCAAATTTCTTTTTACATGTGATTTATTTATACCTTGTTATGTTGTGTCTTGACTGGTTATGTTAAAGCTGCTTGAATAAACCCATTAAGAGGGTGATCACATTGGGTAAGGCAGTATTGATGTGGTTTTTGTTGCTGAAGTTGTTATATATTAAAGTTGGATAAGTTCATTTTGATGCTTGTTCTGGTTCTTAATTCGTTATTCTTTTTTACGCGCAAAGGTTATTGATCATTTTGGCAGGATGCTAGATATCCTTGAAAAGTTTCTTACGCGCAAAGGTTATTCTTTTTTAAGACTCGATGGCTCTACGCCTATAGGATTGCGCCAGTCTCTTGTTAATGACTTCAACTCAAGTCCCAACATTACTGGCCTGCAAAACCTACTTATTGCTGTGGAAATTTAAACTGCTAAATATCCTTGTAGGTCTTTCTTGTTTCAACTCGAGCTGGTGGACTTGGATTGATTTTGTTCCCTGACTAACAGTTTGTTTTTTTAGTCAAAATTGATGTATAATGATGGTGATTAAACCATTTTGTATATTTTCTTGTATGGTACATCTCCTTATATAGGAAAAACAAGAATGAAGTGAAACATGAGCTGTAAAGGGCCTTCTGGTTGAATGACAGCCAGCTAGTTTTTATTTAATTTCAATTGCAAGTAGCTGATCCGGTTAAACAAGGAAACCGAATCAGTTTGCAGGCCATTTTTTTTAAAAATTATTTTTGCACTTTAACTGATCCGGTTTTGAAGGAAAACCGGATCAGTTAATATGATTGACTGATCCGATTTTCCTTCAAAACCGGATCAGTAAATAATTTACTGATTCAGTTTTGGACCGGATCAGTAAATATTTTGGATCTGCTGCGAGCCCATCCGATGCGGACCAAAATCGGATCAGTAAGCCCAGTTTTAACCGCATCGGATGGGCTTTTTTCCACTAGTGAATAATTGACAGCTTTATATGTTAAATTATGCTTAACAATAATATATACACGTAAAAATATGAGCGAAATTTTTTTTTGCATTGGACCCATTCTGGACCCTATACCCTACTCATACCCTATCGGACCCTACGGGTACAGGTAAAGGTCCTAAAAACATTTACCCTATGGGTATGGGTAGGGTATGAGTCTTCATCCAAAAATTAGGGTATGGGTAAGGATCGAGCCCTACCGTACCCAGACCCTACCCATTGCCATCCCTAAATGTAAGGACACTATCTTACAAACATGTGACAATATTATTATTCACTTTGATATCATTAATTAGTAGTATATCACTACTTGGTATTGGGTTGTTTGTCACGCAGAAACTAATTTATTCATCTGAGAGACAAGCACCAAAATTGTGACAGTATTTTAGAAAACAAAGACAATATTATTAGGAATGAAGTCAAATTGGACTCTGGACACCAGTACTAGACTACTAGTACTAGATATGTGAACTATAATTCATTCATATGAGACACAAGCACCATAATTGTGGCACTATTCTAGAAAACATAAACAATGTTATCTTGGATGGAGACAAATTGGACTTGGATATTAGTACAAGTACTCGATACGCTATTCTCATGTACTGGTCTTTTTACATTTAGTAATAACTTGTTGTTTGAAAATTACATCTTAATTAGCTTTTCCCCAAGATTTGTGTGTATCTACCTTTATACGCCACAGGTTTATGGTCAATCGCGCCCACTAGTGGGCTACGTTTCCCATTACGTAGTTTAATTTGAGCATAAGGAGTTACTTCTGTTAGGAAATTACTGTTGTAGATGTATTCAGTATCAAGAAGGAAATTACTGTTGTAGATGTATTCAGTATCAAGAAGGAAATTACTGTGAGGAAACTATACAATATTATATTTTTTTTGGTAAGGAAAAAAGAGAAGTTAGGAGACCCTCCTCACGAGGGGCACCCCTAACGCATCGTTTACAAGGATAGTAATAAGAGCTGAATTATTACAAGGATTTCCTACTAAATGGCCGACATTAGCGACCCAGTCTGCTGTCTGATTTGCTTCACGGAAGACATGTTGGATAGGGACCGAATTGAACTGCTGGAGAAGGAGGGAAGTATCTTTGATGATGTGATCGATTTGCCATGGAGTGGACCAAATGCCTTTAAGAGCGTTGATAACGAAAAGGCAGTCTCCCTCAACGAAAATGTTTTCAATACCCTGTTGTAGCGCAAGAAGGATGCCTTGATGAAGGGCGGAAGCTTCGGCCACGAAGGCTTGGGCAGTGCCGAGATTGAAGTTGCCCGTAGGAATAAGATTTCCTTGGTGATCGCGAAGAACGACCTCCGCTGCTGCTGAAGAAAGCTTTACTGAACCGTCAAAACTGAGTTTGGCAGTTTGGAAGGGGGGTGGCTGCCATGCCACTGAAATGAGAGAAAAGGGGGAAAGGGAAGGGGTGGAGCTCCCATTAGGGGAGAACCCGATTGGAGGCTTGAATCAAGAGAGGTACGTGAATACCATTCATTGAAACCAAATAAAGCTTTAAAGAACACTCTATTTGAGTTCCAAACTTCGTTGCTAAAAACAATACTAGCATTCCTTTCTTTCCAAATGTGCCACAAGAGCCATATGATTTTGGCAATAAGTTGCTTATTGTTTTTAACTTTTCTTAAAGTGCAAAGAACCGGTTCTGAAAAATGAGAATAATTGAGCCAAGTAGTTATCTGAGGCATAGACCATAAAGAAGCCGTAGTTGGACATAGAAAGAAGAGATGGTCTATAGACTCATCTTGCGAATGGCATAAGGGGCAATGACTCATGGGGATGATAGTGCGGCGCCACAGTTCTTGCCGAACAGGGAGGCTGTTATGGCATATTTGATATTTGCCATAAGAAGAGAATAAGTTTAGGAGGGAGATCAAGCCTCCAAATCCATTTATACTGCCAAGGTTCCTAGTCATGTATATTATGGGCTAGCCATGTAGCAGGCTTGACGGTGAAGTCTCCACTAGGGTTGGGACCCCAAATAGGGGTGTCAGCCATGGGAGTCGAGGGAAGTGGAATACCTGTAATAGTGTTAACAATATTGTGTGGGAGGAAGCTACGAAGCTTTGACCTATCATAAGTGGAGTTGGGAAGGATGAATTCACTCACCTTAGTATCCGAATTAAAAAGAACGGAGTCCAAATTCAAAGTATGTGCTAGTGACTCATTGGAAGCCCAATTATCAACCCAAAAAAGGATGTTTTTACCATCCCCTATTTTCCATCGGATGCCTTTGTGAAGGATTTCTCTTTGGGCTAAAAATTTTCTCCATATATGTGAATCCTTTGCCTAAGGAGAGCAGTTAAAAAATGGTCGTTTAGAAGGTACTTTGCCTTCATTATCTGAACCCAAAGATTGTCGGGTTCAGAGATAATTTTCCATCCAAGCTTAGCCAAGAAGGCTTGATTGAGAGGATAAGTTTTTCGAAGTCCCATGCCTCCTTGAGCCTTGGGTTTGCAAATAGTGTTCCAAGCGATAAGAGGAATACTATTCTTATCCTTATGTTGGTTCCAGAAAATTTTTCGATGAAGTGTATCAATAGCTTTGCAATTTGCCTTAGGGATTAAAGTGGAGGAGCAGGAGTAAGCAGGGAGAGCTTCCAAGTTAGATTGTATGAGAGTATGTCTACCAGCTTTAGAAAGAAAACCAGCTTGCCAGTATTGAATGCGATCCTGTGTCTTTTGTAAAATATGATGGAAATCGCTTTTCTTGGGATAAAAGGAGCTAAAAAAGGCTCCTAAGTATCTCCCAAGGCAAGATTGAAGGGTCATATTGAAATAACTAGCCAGACTTGTTCTTCGACCATGAGGGATCATTTTAGAAAAGATGATGGACGACTTATGGAAAGTAATTAATTAGCCTGAGGCAATACAGAAATCATCAAGAACCAATTTGAGATTCCTGCAGGCGGAGGATGTAGCTTTACAGAAAACCAGGCTATCATCAGCGAACATTAAACATGGGATTTTGGGGGATCCAGGTCCAAGCTTAAAGCCTAAACCCGATTTCGGTTTGCGACTTTCGATAGTTAGCTTTTGGACTGGTACATCCATACAAAGAATAAAGAGATATGGGGAGAGAGGATCTCCTTGTCGAAGACCCCTGGTTGGCTTAAACCAATCCTTAGAGGCTCCATTGACTTTGACATTCCATTATCCATTTAGGAAAACCCAACGAACATAAAACCTTTTTAAGAAAATCCCATTCAATTCTATCATAAGCTTTCTCCATATCCAGCTTTAAAGAACACCACCTAGTTTTATTTTTTGATTTATGGAAAGAGTTAAGAATCTCCTGTACAATTAGAATGTTACCATGAATAGATCGGTCTTTAGTGAAAGCATTTTGCAGTGGGCTGATATGTTTTTGAAGCAAGGGGCTTAATCTAACTACTTGAATTTTGGAGATTGCTTTGTAGATGGAATTGACAAGAGTAATGGGTCGTAAGTGGTTTGGAGTCTCAATAAGTGCTTGTTTTGGCATAAGAGTTATTATAGTGTGATTCAAAGAAGGTGGATCTTCCCATGATCGAAACAAAATTTAATGGCTAGGATGACATCTCGACCAATGATGGACCAATAAGCTTGGAAGAACTTAGCTCCAAAGCCATCCGAGCCTGGTGCTTTATTAGGATTCATGAAGAAAAAAGCTTCCTTTATTTCTAAATCGGAAATTGGTGCGAGGAGTAAGGTAGAGGCTGCGAATCAATAAAAGGTTCAACAAAACTCAAATCCATTGACCTTGAGGCAATGCTTATTGACTGGAACCGAACCTTGAAGGAGTTAACCAGAAGAGCTGAGATGTCCTCAAGGGAAGAAACCCATTCATTATGTGTATTTCTTTAGACGAAACATGGTAGTTTGAGCCATTTTGCCCTTCATTTTGTTATGAAAAAATTTGCTATTACGAACACCTTGAGTTAACCACCGTTTACGATAAAAAGAGGCCGAATGTGATTGGCCAAACAATAGTAATTTCTCTCTCTGCCGGATGAGCCTGTTGATGTGACTTACCGAAATTGGATTAAACGGTTGTAGCCAAAGTTTTTGTTGGAGTTCAGTAATTTTCTGTTCATTTACAACCAGTTTATTTTTTTTTTTTTGAAGGGAACAACCAGTTTATTTTTGTTATGGTTATATTTTGAGGCAGCCCAATATTTGAGCCTGTCTTTGATGTGTTTCAAACGAGTCTGAATTCTAAAGAAGCGAGAACCATGAATCTGTTCTTGCCAGGTTTTGGTAACGATATCAAAAGAATATTTCTCCACAACCCATGCATTTTGGAATCGAAAAATCTTTGGGCGATGGATAACATCAGGTATAAGATCAACTATCACTGGTGCATGATCAGACACAGTGAAAGTCCCATATGCAATGCGTGCGTTGGGAAACATAGATTGAACTTGATGATGACCAATAGTTCGATCTAGACGTTCATAGATTACTGAGTTGGAAAGGGTTTTCTTCCAAGAAAACGCTTGTTGAACACAGGGAAAGTCCAAACCTTGATGGCGGGCAAGAAGATGTGGCAGGCGACTTGTAGAGGAAAACACAGGAGGGCAACCTCCTATTTTATCGCTTGGGGATAAAAGTTCATTAAATTCACCTACAACTAGGACATGTATATGTGATACTCGTATAGAATCATTAATTCAGTTGTAATTACATCATATGAACTTAATAAATATTGTAATTTGCTTGTATACCATTATACTCCCTTCGTTTCAAAATATAAGGCATGTACGATGTTCGAAGTCGAACTTTGACCGTTTATTACTGTTAAATTATGTTGATAGAAATTTTTTAAAAATAATGTTATTATAATCCAACGGTATAATTTATATTATTTTTATTTATCATATTGTGAGAGATATTTGTGGTCAAAGTAAATTTCCGTAAAGCGTGAATGTCTTATATTTTGAAACGGATGAAGTATATATCTTTTAGATTTAGGATCAAAATAGGATTCGTAGATGAAATGCTTGTACAATCAATCAATCAATCAATATATATATATATATATAAAGGAGGAAGTTTTCGGGAGCATAGGGAGCTATTCAAGATTTTGAGGCCATAGAGTGCGCCACGTAGGATTGCCATGTCATTAATTATTATTTTTATTTTTTACAAAAATAGAGTTCTACAAAAATTTAAATACGTATAAGGAGTTTTGGATAAGCGAAAATTAGAGTTTGATTTTGAATTAACAACCCAAATAATTATATTATGTAAATTGCGTATAACTTTTGCTACGTAATTCGAAATATTATAATTTTTGTACCATTGGATAGTGCTCGAAATATACTTCGAAATAAGATCCATTTACAATATAGTTCGACAACTTATGAAATAGAGAGCGCCACGTAGGATTGCCAAGTCATTAGTTTTAAATTTAAATATTATAAAAATAGAGTTCTTCATATATTTAAATACCTACAAGTAGTTTTGGATAGGGAAAATTAGAGTTTCATTTTGGCTAAACAACCTAAATTATTATATTATGTAAATTGTGTATAACTTTTGCTACCTAATTCAAAACATTATAATTCATCTACCATTGGAGAGTGCTTGAAATATGCTTCAAAGTAAGATCCATTTACAATATAGGGTCACAAATCATGAAAATATTTAAAGAATAGAGTTTTACATAGATTTAAATGCATATAAGGAGCTTTTGATAAGCGAAAATTAGAGTTTGGTTTTGAATTAACAACCTAAATTATTATATTATCTAAATTTGTATAATAATTTTTGTACCATTGGATAGTGCTCTAAAATAAGATCTATATACAATATTGATTTACAACTTATGAAAATGTATTTATTTAGATGAACAATAACATATTATTTATTCTTTCTTTTAAATATATAAAAATAGCGTATTATACCTGACAATACTAATTATGTCTTTAAGAATCATACTTTTAAAAATTGAGTTATATAAAGATAAAAAATTAATATCCATAGTTTTGAACCTATAGCATTTATGATGGCATTACATGAAGAATCAAATGAAAGTTTGTCATCGAGATTGCAGAGGTATTATGCAATTAACTAATTATTTTATTCTTAGAATATTTATTGCATACATAATTATTTATGTTTTTTTTCCATATATCTATATGTAAGATCTTATTCTTTTCTCCATGAACTTAATTCTACTAAAACTATTTGGAAATTAAGATTCGCGTTTCTAGACTGTTTAAGGTCACAGATCATAAAAAAGGGGGAAGTTTGATAAGTCTTGATATGGTCATGATTGATGAAAAGATATTTTTTCTCTCTTATATAGTATTTTCAATTATTAATAGAGGTTAGTTTTACATTTAGTTAATTTTATTCATGAAACTATCATTATGATCTTCTTTTATACTTTTTCATCTTCCATTCTATATGCGTTAGTGTTATATTTAAAGTTGAAGTTGTGGCTGACACTCATGTTTTTCTCTATTCTTTCTGTTCTGCATCTATTAAATTATTACCCTCGCTCTACTTTCTTAAATTATCATTCGGGTATTATTCATGTTAAAACTGTTCTAATTATTGTTAGTCATATCTATTATTAGGATACCATTTAATAATAGAGTCAGTTACAATATTTAATTGGATATTAAAAATTATAAAATTTATATATCGTAATAACAAATCTAGAAATTATAGTATAATGACAAATACTTCCCTATTCTTTTTCTACTACAACAATTGGTGTGGGCATGGTACTTAAGGAAATAAAAAATGGGTGATTTAGCATAGAGGTACCCCTTTAGTTAACTAGAGTAGGGGATAAATAATCCTTAATAAAGTAAACGCAACTTTATGAGGCAATTTAGATAATTAATGAGGGTTTTATTAACATAAAATAAAGGCGATATTGTCAACAATAGTTACTTTTGTTTTACCAAAAGTGAAATAGTTCCAAAAGATGAAACTACCCAAAGCGGTAATTGTTGTAATAGAAAAGGAATGGTAAAAGTTATAAATACAATAGTGTTGAAAAATCTCATTTCACAGCAACACAAAATTGACAATAATATTAACAAAAAAAATTACAAAAAGATAAAATAAGCAACAACCCGTGCAACGCACGGGCTTCAAAACTAGTCTCTATATAAAAGAAAAAGATATGTTATAAGAGGAAAATCATATCACATAAGTATTATTGTTCTTTTACTCTGTAGTTCGTGCATACAAAAGAGAGTTTTTGGTGGCATAGAAAAATTCCACCGAGGATAATTAAATAATTTAAAATTAAAGTAACCACTCTCCGTGTCTTCTTAATTTCCATTCACGTTCATTTTATTAATGTAGGACACTCACATGTGCGGTTTGGGACTGGAGCTTGCCTATTACTTTTTATTGCCAGAGTATGTGTTTACTTTATGGTAGCTTATTTAAACCCAACGATGGTGTTGGCTAAGGTAGACTTTCACATCTAGCTTGTTAAAGATATCTCATTGATTTTCTTTCTTGTCGTCATATCCTGCAGCTTGTAGCTTGTTGAATTGGCACAAAGGTTTGTGCTAACCTTATAACTTTTATTAAGGTTCTAATTAATTTCATCTTACTCTGTGTTATCATAATTTTTAGCTTGCATTACTTCCATAATTTGAACTCCCATAAGATAAATCTTTTTAAGTTTCAGCGTGGGCCAGTTCTCTCTATATCAATAATAAGCATTTGTACCATATCACCTTCATTTCATTCCCTAGTTATCTCCTTTTTAATATATTGATAATATAATTATTTCTTTTAGATTCATAAGTGTTCTCTAAATATCTGGTGTTAGTATCGTCTTCAAGGTTTACTTCAGAAAGAAATTCATGCAAGGCATCAATAAACTAGAATAATGCCTTATTTACTGACCTATAATACACACAATTCAAAATATTCAAGATTAATATATGAATAGTGCAAAATCCGAAGTGTTGTAATTAACAAGTAGACAGTGGAAGTAATCGCAGAAATATTTGATGGGTTGATATTTAATTTTTTGCTTCAAATAAACTATACAACAATTTCGTTGAACATTATTCCAAATGTATAACACAGATTGAAAATATGAAGGCACAGTGGCTTGTGTTAGCAATATCAATGTGGGTTGTTCTTCAAGGAGTTTATGCAGCAGATGTAACCTTTGACCTTGAAACAGCTTCAAAGACAAAATATGGCACCTTTTTAAGCAATCTACGCAACAATGTGAAGGATTCAAAGCTAGTGTACGAAGGAATTCCAATGCTCCCTGCGCCCTCAAAACCAAGAAAATACCTTTTGGCCGAGCTAAATGCTAACAAGGACGGTACTCTCATAACCATCACACTTGCTTTGTTAGCAAAAATGACTTGTATGTAGTGGCTTTTACCGATCAAGTAGCGGGTAATTTACGAGTTCATTACTTTCCCGATATCAATCTTGCCACTTTGCAAAGGCCATTTTTCCTACAAAGAACGCAAAGACATACAAATAAGTTACACTAGTAATTACTTATCAATTGAAGGCGCCGCTGGTTACGATAGATTGAACTTTCGGTTGGGATTTGTGAAACTTAAAGAATATATGCTTGAACGTCTATGGAAAAAATGTTCGGGACGCAGATTATAGGAGAAGTGAAGCAAAGTTCCTTCTTGCCGCGATTCAAATGGTTGCTTGAGGCAAAGACGATTCCAAGTATGTTGAGAGCAAAGCGATCAATAACTTTGTACCAGATTATAAGGTGCCTAGTTTAGAGAACAATTGGAGTAAAATTTCTGAAGGTATACGAAAAGCAGTTAAGAAGGTCATCAAGCCATCGTCAATTGAATTAAGGAACGCTGCGAATGAGATATGGACTGTGAAACAAGTGAGTGATATAAAGCCCGACATGGGAATCCTAAGCTATGTACCTTAAAAATTAAATCATATGATTCCGTAATGTAATATTATTGTCATGCACGCTTAATTCTGCTGTGTTACTTCTTTCCAAGTGATGTTATGTACGTGTGTAATCTATGATGAGGATATTTTGGGATTTCTGAAACCCAATTATCCCCTAATAGAGTTCTATTGTATTATTATGGAAGATGTCAAGTAAATAAAAGCACGGCTTTCTATGGCTATCAGGCCATGTTTGGTAGCATTAGCTAAACTGTAGCCTAATTGATAAGTTACCTGAAATTATATGTGATATATAGCTAAAACTAACAAGGTGCTTATTGCATGAGTGGTTTTGGTCTGATATTTGGAGAGTAGTAATGGATGATTGTTTTTGGTGTTAGAATTTTGAAATATATTGATCTCACTTGCCTGTCAAAAAAAAAAAGTATTGGATGATGAAAGTAAATTGTGTCTGTACATGGCAAGTATTGAAATGCATGTGCGTCTAGTGACTACAAAAGATAAATCCACTAGATAAAATAGAAAAATAAACAACGCACCAATAAAGGGAAAAAACAAGATGAGGGTGATTCTTGGATGTTGATGGACGATGAACGGATTAGGTAGCTTATATATGTTATGGGGATAAAAGATCTTCGACATCAATTTCATGAGATTTTTTTACAAACAACTTCATGAGATTATGATAATAACTACGAATAGACTCATTGTTTCTACTACATATTGATAAGGCTTTCAAGACTCGCAAGTCTATGAAAAATTAAAAAAATTACAAATTCTCGTATAATGTAATAGTAAATCAAGATCGGTCCCCCACAAAGAAAAGATTGTTCTATTAAAAAATTGCATACGTAGTAAAACTAAACAAGAGGATATTATGTGATATTAATTAGTGAAGCTAAATTAAGTAATTACACTAATATATAATATCTAAGGCTAAGTACTCTCACTAGCATGAACTAAAATGTGTTTTACCCTCGGACTCCTCTCTCAAGGCATTATTGCTTCTCTAATATGCAACCAAAGCAGATGGACACATGGCCAGAGTTCAACATAAGCTAACCCTAGATTAATAAACTACTAATTTATATTATAAGAAATAAAATAATTAATAGAAGTCATAAAATACATAGCGATAGCTAAATTGATGATGGTTCATGAATTTTTGAAGAACTAATTATGGTTCTAAGTGTTTCTTTATAAAAATAAAGTAAACCAATACTTAAATTGAATACAATGTATCCTTGATAAGCAACTACTAGATCTAAATTTTCCTCCATAAAAAGAAAATCACGAGACCCATAGATGAAAAAGAGGATGGACTTTATATATGGCCCGTCCACACCTATAAATATAAGTGATGACTTGCCACATACTTCCTTTGTTATGAAATAAATAAAATACTTCTCCTTATTATGTGAGATGTTTTTGAGAGAAACGATTCATTTATTTCAGAACGGAGGAAGTATAAGAATTTGTGCATAGTGAAACATAATTGTATTGGAAATTTCAAATGTAATAATTAGATATTCATCCTATATATAAATAGAATATAATCTAGCATAGCTAATAAATTACCTAGTATGATTGTAATTCTAACAAAAAAAATAGTTACCTGCCATAACCACGCAAGATCGGCATGGCTAGCTATTGCAAGTTTGAGGTGGCTTGCTAATCTTCCAAGGGTTGGGCCTTCATTATGGCTTTATCCAATAATCCATTTCTGGTACGAATGACGACCATTTTTAGCTAAAGACAATTTCTCTTTACAACTATGTTTTGTCTATTTACCCCCTCAAATATGAAAAATGAAGTATTTGTCCATTTGGCTCAGGGTGAACCCGAAGATTCCGATTAAGCACTGTGACAGGCAGTTCAACCTTGTAGCATATATTATGGCCAAGGCGTGTAGGAACATGGATGCGGCTAGTATTGTAAGTAGGATTTTCCCCACCCCCCCTAGTTATTGTATGGGACAATTAACGTTGGATTGTAACCGTTTTAACATTATTAGTAATTATTAGTAATGAATGAATGATGATCTTTGTTTATAAAAAAAAAAAGTATTTTTTGTATGTTGATGCTTATCTCGGTCTTTACTTTTACTTGAAGTAGGGAGCAAAAACTGTCAAGATTGCAACGGTGGCGAAAACTCCCAACCACTAAACGAGTAAACGTGGGAGTCCAAAATTGACTCCCAATAACAAAAATTATCTTGTTTATCTTTTATGAGTTTATTATTTTTAATAATATGGTTGGTTGTTTTTTTTAAAGAGAGAATTCATTAATTGAAGGTCAAACGACATCTACAATAGGTATTAAAGAAAAACAAAATACAATCAAACAAGATCAAATCAACTTCGTCCTCGTTGAAACTCCAATCAACCTGATCGAATATTTTGGCGCAGGTCCCTTGTATTTGCTGTCTCAAGCAGTTAATAATGGAATCGTCTATCATTTTCACATAGTTTGGAGAATAATATTCTTGATCTAACCATGTTGACTGCATCCGACCTTCCAATACCTTCATGATGATGGTCTTGAACTTCAACCAATGTGAACAATTTCTTATACCTACAAACAAACAAACTAGACTCACAATTCCCATAGGGGAGAAAGAGACCTCCACAATAGAGAAGACTAAACTTCCTATAACAGGGCGCGAGAAATTCTCATAAAGGGAGACTAACTTATTCAATAAAATAAAAGGACAAACTAGAAACTGAAAACAAGAGAGGAAAAGGGCTTTACCATGGATGAAATCATCCATGACAGCCCCTAACTGGTGAAGAGAAAGGGGAAAAGAGGGGGACAACTAGAGAGAAAAGTTGATTTATATGGTTGGTTGTTGGGTATTAGGAAGAGGTCATTTTGACACAAAAAGTGCTTTAATTAATTTTTTTGGTGCTATAAAAAAAATGCTCTTACAATACTAATATTAACTCTAGTGGTACAGATTCTATAAGCTTCTAAATTTTTTTTAGGAAGTGTTTAATTGATAATCACATGATACCAAATACTCACATGGTACCTAAATAAGCTCTCATATCTCCTAAAAAAAGCTCTTATAGAACTACTTTTTGTGTTTGATATTCTAAAAGTCCAAAATGCCCCCTTTCATAATCCACTAACCTCTCACGACTAGTGGCTGAGACAAAGGGGGTGCTGGGTTAATGATTTTTGGGTGGCTTTTTCATTGTTTATTGACTTTTTCATATGGCCAAACAATTGAAAATTGTATGATAAATGGCTTTTTGGACTTTCCAGCTTCAAGATGGTTTTAGTACCTTTTTAATTAGAGCTGATCAACTTCAGCTCGGCCCGGCCCGGTTTTTGGGCGGGCTTGGGCAGTTTTTTTGGCCCGCGGGCCGGCCGGGCCCTTTTTTTTTTTTGGCGGGCTTTGGACAAGCCAAAAAAGACATTTTAGTCTAATTTTTTGGCCCTGCCCGTTTTGGCCCGAAATAACGGGCTTTGGGCACAATTTTTTGGCTCGGCCCGAACCCGGCCCATGATCACCTCTATTTTTAATCAACTCTTGGCTTTTGCATTTATTTTACACTTAACTTCCAATAACGTATTTTACCAAATACTTTTATAAAAGACCAATATTTCAACAACCGACATAGAAAAAAATAATGCATACTCATAAAAGAATTTAAAACAAAAAATAAGCTCTAATCTTCCCCGGCCCCAACGATAATAAATTATTCTTGGCGTTGACTCTTTGAAAGAAATCTAGTACTTCCTCTATTTTCTTCTATAGTACCATATAGGTTTTCACAATTTTCAATACACAACTTTGAACATTAATATCTTTAATTATTCTTTTTTTAGATTTTATAGATAGTTGATTTTTTAAAAAATATATATATCGAGTCGAATTTTAAAGACCTTTCTTATAAAAGATGGTCAAAAGAAATTGAACTGATACTCCCTGACGATAATTTTCTTATAAAAGATGGTCAAAAGAAATTGAACAGATACTCCCTGCCCGATATTGATCACATCCTTTGGCACTCATCAGTATTCTTCATATTGATACCACATGCTCTTGCATTTGGTACGAAAAAAACCCAAAAAAAAAAAAAAAAACAATGTTACCCATACCTTTTCCAAATGGTAATACTTAAATGTCTTTTTTACGGGAATATTAAAAGGAGGTTTAGGTACTATAATAAAGGTTTTTTTATCTATACCTTGCATGAATATTATCCCTTGCATAAGTGGGAGGAATTTGGAGATCCCATTTTGTATGGGACAACTCTTGTTACAAGTCACAAATTATAAGAGTGGAAGGAGGGCCTCCAACTAACTAGGTCAATCTTGATTTTATCTAGAAGCAAATTAGTGCTGCATAAACCTATTTAATACCAAATCAATCAATCAATATAATATAACTAATATATAAAGCAGAGTACAAAAAGCCAAAGCCACGAGGTCGCGACATTCGGCGTCCTCATTGGACGCCATTTGTCGCTCTCATTAAGTGCCACGTCACATTTTTTTGAATGTAAATAGAGTTCTAAATTGATTAAAATACAAATAGAAATTAGGATAGGAATAAATAGAGTTGGGTTCACAATGAAAAACTTAAATATAGTAAATTGATTATAACTTTTAATATATAGTTCGTAAAATTATAATTTTTGTACCATTGGAAAGTGTCTAAAAAGTACTTTAAAATAAGATCCATTTCTACTATATTAAATTTTTTATATTAAAGTAACATATAAAAGGAAATATTGACTATACTAACGTATTAAAGTAACCTATTGCAATTGGAATTAGGGATTCAATTAGAATTAGGGTTGGTTGCGACATTTGGCGTCCTCATTGGACGCCATTTGTCGCGCTAATTAAGTGTCATCTCATATTATTTTTTGAATATAAATAGTGTTCTAAATTGATTAAAATACAAATAGAGTTTAGAATAAGAATGTAGAGTTGGGTTCACAATGAAAAACTTAAATATAGTAAATTGATTATAACTTTTAATATATAGTTCGTAAAATTATAATTTTTGTACCATTGGAAAGTGTTTAAAAAGTACTTAAAAATAAGATCAATTTATAATATATTTAAAATTTTATATTAAATTAACATATAGTTTTTGCATGATAGAGTAAATGTGTGAATCATATAGTGAGTTTCTGCATGATATAGTGAGTGTCGAAATGATATACTAGATTGTTCAGAAATGATGTAGTTTATGCGTGATATAGTATGTTTATGAATGATATAGTGAGTTTCTTCATGACATATAAATTAGAAACCAACGTCAAAGATAATGACAAAATCATATTATAACTTTTAGTTGTTCTATGTCAAACAAAAATAACGGCCAAAAATAGGGGTGTAAATATTTAAACTCTACCTCTTCTTCACGAAAAAGCCCGAGCATTTGCCCGGGTCCCAGTGCTAGTATATATATTTAAAGGAGGAACTTTTCGGGAGCACAGGGAGCTCATCGAGATTTCGAAGCCATAAAGCGCGCCATGTATGATTGCCATGTCATCAAATTCTATTTTTATTTTTTACAAAAATAGAGTTCTACATAGATTTAAATATATATAAGGAGCTTTGGATAAGCGAAAATTAGAGTTTGGTTTTGAGTGAACAACCTAAATTATTATATTATGTAATTTGTGTTTAACTTTTGCTACGTAATTCAGAAAATTATAATTTTTGTACCATTGGATAGTGCTCGAAATATGCTCCAAAATAAGATCCATATATAGTTCTACAACTTATGAAACAGAGAGCGCCACGTAGGATTGTCATGTCATTAATTTTTATTTTAAATATTTTAAAAAATAGAGTTCTACACATATTTAAATACACAAAAGGAGTTTTGAATAGGGAGAAATTAGAGTTTGGTTTTGAATAAAAAACCTATATTTATATATTATGTAAATTGAATATAACTTTTGCTACCTAATTGAAAACATTATAATTTTTTACCATTGGAGAGTGCTTGACATATGCTTCAAAATGAGAACTATTTACAATATAGTTTTACAACTCATGAAAATATATTTAATTAGATGAATGATAAGACATTTTTTAGTCTTTCTTTTAGATAAATATAATAATAATTAAGCTATAAGTATAGTATACGATATGTAATTATAGTATTTTATAATAGGTCTAATTTACAGGATTAAATATATTATCTTTCAAAACCTCAACCTTACTCAACTGAAACAAAATAATTTAGTATTGCATCAAAATATACTGAGGAAACTTTATTCTTACAACAAAAACTAAATTCTATAGTGATAAAGTTACATATATATTAGAGTTTTAGATGATGAAAAAATTAGAGTTTGATTTTAAAAGACAACCTTAGAATATTATAAAGAGCTCCACCGAAGCATGCCATGTCATTATTTTAAACTTTTTTTAAAAAAATTGTGTTCAACATAGTTATAAATACATATGAGGTGTTTTGGATAAGTGAAGATTATTACAGTTTGATTTTAAATAAAAAACCTAAATTATTATTCTATGTAAATTGAATATAACTTTTGCTACAAAGTCGCAATATTATAATTTCTTTACCATTAGAGAGTGCCCGAAATATGATTCGAAATAAGTTCCATGTACAATATAGTTTTAGAACTCATGAAAATTTATTTATTTAGATGAACAATAACATATTTTTTATATATTTTTTTATTTTAAATACATATAAAAAAAACTATATAAATAGCAAATTATATGTGACAATAGCAATTATATCTTTCAAAATCATACTTTTAAAAATTGAGTTATATAAAGATAAAAAATACATATCTATAAGCTCTAACCTATAACATACCACGATGGCTTTACCTGAAGAATCAAATGAAAGTTTGTCAACGACATTGCAGAGGTATTATACAATTGACTAATTATTTTATTCATAGAATATTTATTGTACACATAATTATTTATGTTTGTCTTTTCCATATATCTATATGTCAGATCTTATTCTTTTCTCCATGAACTTCATTCTACTAAAACTAATTGGAAAAACAAGGTTTGGGTTTCTAGACTATTTGAGGTCACGAATCATAAAAAAGGGGGAAGTTTGATAAGTCTTGATATGGTCATGATTGATGAAGATATATTTTTTCTCTTCAATAGTATTTTCGATTATTAGAAGAGGTTAGTTTTATATTTAATTAATTTAATTCATGATACCATCATTATGATCTTTTTTTGGCTTTCCCTTAGCTTCTTCTATTCTATATGTGTTAGTAGTTATGTGCTATATTAAAAGTTGAAGTTGTGGCTGGCACTCATATTTTACTTTATTCTTTATGTACTACATCTATTAAATGATTACCATCTTCTTTCTTAAAATATCATTCGGGCATTCTTCATGTTAAAATTATGTTAGCTATTGTTAATCATACCAATTATTGGGATACCATTAATAATAGACTTAGCTACAATATTCAATTGAATACTAAAAAATATAAAATTTATATATCGTAATAAAAAATCTATAAATTAGAATAAATGACAAATACTTTCTCCGTTCTTTTTCTATAGCAACAATGGTTTTGGACATGGTTTTTAAGGAAATGAACAAATGGGTAGTTTAGCATAGATGTAAATTAACTAGAGTAGGGGATAATATAAGTAATTCCTTAATAAAGTAAACGCAACTTTATGAGGTAATTTAAGTAATTAATGATGGTTTTATTAACATAAAATAAAGACAATATTGTCAACTATAGTTGCTTTTCTTTAACCAAAAGTGGAGTAATCCCAATAGATGAAATTACCCAAAGTAGTAATTGTTGCAATAGAATTAGAACGGAGGAACTATGTAAATACAATAGTGTTCATAGTAACACAAAATCAACAATGTTAACCAAAAATTTGCAAAAAAATAAAATAAAAAACAACCCATGCAACACACGGGCTTCAAAACTAGTATATAGAGGAGGAACTCTTCGGGAGCATAGGGAGCTCCTCAAGTTTTCGAGGGCATAGAGCGCTCCACGTAGGATTGCCATGTCATCAATTTTTTTTTTACCAAATAAATTTAAATACCTAAAACGAGTTTTGGATAAGGAAAAATTAGAGTTTCGTTTTGAATGAACAACCTAAATTATTATATTACGTAAATTGTGTATAACTTTTGGTACGTAATTCAGAATATTATAATTTTTGTACCATTGGATAGTGCTCGAAATATGCTTCGAAATAAGATCAATTTACAATATAGCTCTAAAACTTTTGAAATAGAAAGCGCCACGTAGGATTGCCATGTCATTAATTTTAATTTTAAATATTTTAAAAAAAATATAGTTCTACATATATTTAAATACCTAAAAGGAGTTTTGGATAGGGAAAAATTAGAGTTTCGTTTTGAATATACGATTACTCAACGGAACCAAAAAATTTATTATTGCAACAAAATTTATTAACATAACTTTGTTGTTACAACAAAAACTAAAATCTACAGCAATAAAGTTACATATATATTAGAGTTCTGTATGAAGAAAAATTAGAGTTTGATTTTGAAGAACAACATTAGAATATTATTGGGAGCTCCACCTAAGCATGTCATATTATTATTTTTAATTTTTATTTAAAAAAAACAGTGTTCAACATAGATATAAATACATATAAGGTGTTTTGTATAAGTGAAGATTACAGTCTAATTTTAAAATAAACAACCTAAATTATTATACTATTTAAATTATTGAATATAACTTCTGCTACATAATTCGCAATATTATAATTCTTTTTTACCGCCGGAGAGTGCTCGAAATATGCTTCGAAATAAGTTCCATATACAATATAGTTTTACAACTTATGAAAATATATTTATTTATATGAACAATAACGTATTATTTATTCTTTCTTGTAAATACATATAAAAATAACTATAAAATACATATTTATAGTTTTGAACCTATAGCACATGCCATGATGGCATTACATGAAGAATCAAATGAAAGTTTGTCAACGATATTGTAGAGGTATTATGCAATTGACTATTTATTTTATTTCTAGAATATTTATTGGATACATAATTATGTATGTTTTTCATTTCCATATATCTATATGCTAGATCTTATTCTTTTATCCATGAACTTAATTGTACTAAACTAATTGGGAAATCAAGGTCTGCAATTCTAGACTTATTGAGGTCAGGGATCATAAAAAAGGAGGAAGTTTGATAAGTTTTGATATGGTCATGATTGATGAAGAGGTATTTTTTTCTCTTAAATAGTATTTTCGATTATTAGTAGAGGTTAGTTTTATATTTTATTAATTTTATTCATGATACCATCATTATGATCTTCTTTTTGGCTTTCCCATCTTCCATTATATATGCGTTAGCGTTTATGTGATATATTAAAAGTTGAAGTTGTGGCGGACACTCATATTTTTCTCTATTCTTCTGCATCTATTGAATTATGGGAAATGTTATATGTACCTCTAAAGGTTACATATAAGCATTAAATACATACCCTGAAATAATATTATTTGAAGAATTAAGGACACAATCACACGTCAATCGATGTAACTAATGCTTATTTATTGCTTAATATTTTCATTTTTAACTCCTTATATGTAGCATTTAGGGCTATATATAACATTTCCCTTAAACTATTACCCTCTACTTCCTTAAAGTATCATTCAGGTATTTTTCATGTTACAACTGTGTTATCCATCGTTAGTCATATTAGTTATTGGGATACCATTTAACAATAGATTTAGCTACAATATTCAATTGAATATTAAAAGATATATAATTTGTATATCGCAATAACAAATTTAGAAATTAGATTTTAATGACAAATACTTTATCCGTTCTTTTTCCACTTTGCAACAATGGGTTTGGGCATGGTTTTTAAGGAAATAAAAAAAGGATAGTTTAGCATAGAGGTACCCCTTTGATTAACTTGAGTAGACGATAAGTAAATCCTTAATAAAGTAAACGCAACTTTATTAGACAACTTGAGTAATAAATGATGGTTTTATTAACATAATGTAAAAGCAATATTGTCAACTATAGTTGCTTTTTTTTTACCTAGAAGTGGAGTGGTCTCAATAGATGAAACTATCCAAAGTGATAATTGTTGTAATAGAAGAAGAACGGAGGAAGTATGTTAATACAATGATGTTGAATTTTCTCATTTCACAACAACATAAAATCGACAATGTAAACAAAAATTTGCAAAAAATAAAATAAGCAACAAACGCGTGCAATGCACGGGCTTCAAAACTAGTATATATAAATAAAGGAGGAATTTTTCGGAAGCATAGGAAGCTCCTCAAGATTTCGAGGTCATAGAGCGCGCCACGTAGGATTGTCATGTCATTAATTATTATTTTTATTTTTTTTACAAAAATAGAGTTCTACAAAGATTTAAATACATATAATGAGTTTTGGATAAGCGAAAATTAGAGTTTGGTTTGAATGAACAACCCAAATAGTTAAATTAGGTAAATTGTGTATAACTTTGGCTACGTAATTCGAAATATTATAATTTTTGTACAATTGGATAGTGCTCGAAATATGCTCCAGAATAAGATCGATTTACAATATAGTTCTACAATTTATGAAATGGAAAGGGCCACGTAGGATTGCCATGTCATTAATTTTCATTTTAAATATTTTTAAAAAAATAGAGTTCTACATATATTTAAATACATAAAATGAGTTTTGGATAGGGTGAAATTAGAGTTTCGTTTTGAATAAACAACTTAAATTATTATATTATGTAAATTGAATACTTCCTCCGTTCCATAATAAGTGAAACATAGGAATTGGACACAAGATTTAATAAACATCACTTTCAAGTTTCAAAAGCCAAAAAGTCATAAAATACCCTTTACATTATCAAAAGGAGGAGAGAGAAAAGCAAACCACACAAGTTTGTGATGGGTACTCTTGTCATTTTGTCATTTTTTTTTCAATTTAATGTATGTTTCACTTATTTTGAAACGCTCTAAAATAGTAAGTGTTTAACTTATTATGGGACGGAGGAAGTATAACTTTTGCTACCTAATTCAAAACAGTATAATTTTTTACCATTGAAGAGTTCTTAAAGTATGCTTCAAAATAAGATCCATTTACGATAGAGTTTTACAACTCATGAAAATATATATTTAATTAGACGAATGGTACGGCATTATTTAGTATTTCTTTTAGATAAATATAATAATAGCTATGAGTATAACGTATTATATGTGATTACAACATTTTATCATAGGTCCATTTTACAGGATTAAACATATTATCTTTCAAAAAACTCAACTTTACTCAACCGAACCAAAACAATTTAGTATTACAACAATTTAGTATTATCTTTCAAAACCTCGGCCTTACTCAACTAAAAAATTCAGTATTGCCATAAAATTTATTAAGAAAACTTTGTTGTTACAACTAACAAAAACTAAAATCTACAGCGATAAAGTCACGTATATATTAGAGTTTTGGATGATGAAAAAATTTGAGTTTGATTTGAAAAAACAACCTTGAATATTATAGAGAACTACATCTAAGCATGCCATGTCATTCTTTTTTTGTTTTTAAATAACGTTCAACATAGATATAAAAACATATAAGGTGTTTCGGATAAGTGAAGATTACAATCTAATTTTAAACAAATAACCTAAATTATTATACTATGTAAATTGAATGTAAATTATTATACTATATTAAAAGTTGTGGCTGACACTCATGTCTTTCTTTATTCTTTCTGTCCTACATCTATTAAATTATTACCCTCTACTATTTTCAAGTATCATTCGGGTATTCTTCACGTTAAAAATGTGTTAGCTGTTGTTAGTCATACCCTTAACCTTCTTTTCTCCTTACCTTATAAGAAAAAACCAATTATTGAGATACCATTTAATAATAGACTAAGCTACAATATTCAATTGAATATTAAAAAATATAAAATTTATATATCGCAGTAACAAACTTAGAAATTAGAGTATAATGACAAATACTTTACATTCTTTTTCTACTGCAACAATAATTTGGACATGGTTTTTAAGGAAACGAAAAAAATGGGTAGTTTAGCATAGAGGTACCTTTTAGTTAACTAGAGGAGGAGATAGTTAAATCCTTAATAAAGTAAACGCAACATTATGAGGCAATTTGAGCAATTAATGATGGTTTTATTAACATAAAGTAAATGCAATATTGTCAACTGTAGTTTTTTTTTACCAAAAGTGGAGTGGTACCAATAGATGAAATTACACAAAGTGGTAATTGTTGCAATAGCAAAAGAATGGAGGAAGTATGTAAATATAATGGTGTTGAAAAATCTCATTTCACAGCAACACAAAATCAACGATGTCAACAAAAAATTTGCAAAAAAGTGAAATAAACAATAACGCGTGCAACGCACGGGCTTGAAAACTAGTCGGCAAATATACGCGAAGGCTTTCCCCTAATATCACGTCTTTTTAATTTTTAACCACGGCAATATAACCAATGGACAGCTAGCCATTGAGGATACGGCAGTACTGATAAGTCATAACTTTAGTTTTTGTTATTTTTCTAAAAGAGGGTCATAACATTAATTAAGACGGGCCTATGGAATTATTTGGTTATATCACTATATGTATTATTAGTTTTGCCGGTGCGTTGCACGGGTTGTTGTTTAGTTTATCTTTTTGTAATTTTTTTGTTAATATTATTGTTTATTTTGTGTTGCTGTGAGATGAGATTTTTCAACACTATTGTATTTATAACTTTCTCCATTCCTTTTCTATTACAACAATTACCGCTTTGGGTAGTTTCATTTTTTGGAACCATTTCACTTTTGGTAAAACAAAAGCTACTATTGTTGACAATATTGCCTTTATTTTATGTTAATATAACCCTCATTAATTATCCAAATTGCCTCATAAAGTTGTGTTTACTTTATTAAGGATTCTTTATCCCATACTCTAGTTAACTAAAGGGGTACCTCTATGCTAAATTACCCATTTTTTATTTCTTTAAAAACCATGCCTATACCAATTGTTGTAGTAGAAAAAGAACGGGGAAAATATTTGTCATTATACTATAATTTCTAGATTTGTTATTGCGATATATAAATTTTATAATTTTTAATATCCAATTGAATATTGTAACTAACTCTATTATTAAATGGTATCCTAATAATATATATGACTAACAATAACTAACACGGTTTTAACATGAATAATACCCGAATGATACTTTTAAGAAAGTAGAGCGAGGGTAATAATTTAATAGATGCGGGACGAAAGAATAGAGAAAACATGAGTGTCGCCACAAACTTCAGCTTTTATTATAGCACATAGACACTAACGCATATAGAATGGAAGTTGGGAAAGCAAAAAAGAAGATCATAATGATAGTTTCATAAATAAAATTAATTAAATGTAAAACTAACCTCTATTAATAATTGAAAATACTATTTAAGAGAGAAAAAATACCTCTTCATCAATCATGACCATATCAAGACTTATCAAACTTCCCCCTTTTTTATGATCCGTGACCTTAAACATTCTAGAAATGCGAACCTTGATTTCCAAATAGTTTTAGTAGAATTAAATTCATGGAGAAAAGAATAAGATCTGACATATAGATAAATGGAAAAAAACATTAATAATTATGTATGCAATAAATATTCTAGGAATAAAATAATTAGTTAATTGCATATATAATACCTCTGCAATCTCGATGACAAATATTCATTTGATTCTTCATGTAATGCCATCATGGAATGCTATAGGTTCAAAAATATGGATATGAATTTTTTATCTTTATATAACTCGATTTTTAAAAGTATGATTTTCAAAGACATAATTAGTATTGTCATGTATAATACGCTATTTTTATATGTATTTAAAATAAAGAATAAATAATATGTTATTGTTCATCTAAATAAATATATTTTCATAAGTTGTAAAACTTTATTGTATATAGATCTTATTTCAAAGCATATTTCGAGCACTCTCCGACGGTAAAAAAATTATACTATGCGAATTATGTAGCAAAAGTTATAATCAATTTACATTGTATAATAATTTAGATTTTTTATTTAAAATCAGACTGTCAATTTTACATTGTTGTTTATTTTATTATATTTAATAAGTTGTAGAACTATATTGTAAATGGATCTTATTTCAAAGCATATTTAGAATGTTAATTTACATAGTATAATAATTAGAGCACTATCCAATGGTACAAAAATTATAAAATTCCGAAAGTTATACACAATTTACATAGTATAATAATTTAGGATGTTAATTTAAAACCAAACTCTAATTTTCGCTTATCAAAAGCTCCTTATATGCATTTAAATCTATGTAAAACTCTATTTTTTAATTTTCCTCTATTCAAAACTCTTTTATGTATTTAAATATATGTAAAATTATATTTTTTTCAAATATTTAAAATAAAAACTAATGACATGACAATCCTATGTAGCGATCTATATTTCATAAGTTGTAGAACTATATTGTAAATGAATCTTATTTCAGAGCATATTTCGAGCACTATCCAATGGTACAAAAAGTATAATATTTTGAATTACGTAACAAAAGTTATACACAATTTACATTATATAATAATTTAGGTTGTTCATTCAAAACAAAACTCTAATTTCTTATTATCCAAGACTCCTTATATGTATTTAAATCTATGTACAACTCTATTTTGTTAAAAAATAAAAATAAAAAATGATGACATGGCAATCCTATGTGGCCCTTTATATTTCATAAGTTGTAGAACTATATTGTAAATGGATTTTATTTTGGAGCATATTTCGAGCACTATCCAATGGTACAAGAATTATAATATTACGAATTACGTGGCAAAAGTTACACACAATTTACATAATATAATTATTTGGGTTGTTAATTTAAAATCAAACTCTAATTTTCGCTTATCCAGAACTCCTTATACGTATTTAAATTTTTGTAGAACTCTATTTTTGTAAAAAAATAAAAATAATAATTAATGACATGGCAATCCTACGTGGCGCGCTTTATGGCCTCGAAATCTTGAGAAGCTCCCTATGCTCCCGAAAAGTTCCTCCTTTATTTATACTAGTTGGTAGGTAAGAACAAAAGGTAAGTATGACACATGGCAATCCTACGAAGGCACTTCGACTTGGTAGGTAAGAACTAAATGGTAAACATTAGCATAATCGGATAAGAGAAAACGAAGGCACTTCGACTTGGTAGGTAAGAACAAAAGGTAAGTAGATTGCATAATATATACTCCTATGCATATAGGCAAGGGTGTGCGTAAAAAATACAACTGAAAAAATGGTCCAAATCGGTGGTAATTGTACTTATTTTAAAAGGTTCAACGGTACGACTACCGAACCGACGAAAGGCACGGTTAAACGTGACGTTTACGTTTATGCTTTTTTAATAAACGACTAATTGAAAAAGTGGCATGGTTAATTTTTAACAGGAATAGGGAATTGCTCAGAGTAAGTTTTCTTTTTTCACAGATTACTAAGAGGGAATTATGAGTACACTTCTTTAGTGTGTAATACTTACCATGGCTTATTATTGGGTTATTGGAAGTGGTATAAAAAGTGTAAAACGTTGGGCCAAATTGAAGACAATAAAGCGCGGCTATATAAACATGATCAGATTTTTGAAACAAAGATATTCAAACATTAAAATTAATAACGCTGAGTTTTAAAAGCAGGCACCTACATAAACATTTACAAACCAGAGAAACGGTTTCCATCTCCTCCTCTTCCTACATTTGAGTGTTCTATTGTTTGCCCAAAAAAAACTGCACTTACACCTAGCAACTGCATACACACTTCCATACTCACTTAAGAGCTGCACATCTGTTTGTATAGTCCCAAAGAAAACCAAAAATTCAGGAGATTTTGCGTTTGGTCAGCATGATGGAGAAGTTGATGATCCTGCGTTCTTCTTTGTTGAACAGCTATAGGGGGTAGTTTGAAAGCTACAAGAAGGCATAGACAATTAGAAAGAAGAAATGGCCGAGGAAGTAGAACAACTTGAAGCAATTATTAAAAGGCAGAAATGTAATCTAACAATAGCACAAAGAAGGTTATTTGTGGAAACTTGCTTGAAACTGAGAATGATGGAGTAATGTAATGCATCCTTTCTTGTTAATGGAAAGTAAGTTTATTTGGTTAATTGGAGAATCCTCAATTCATAATTCTTATTGAAAAAGTGCTGAAAATTATGCATATTAATTTATCCAAAGTCGATATGAAATGAAAACAATCGAAAAAAAAAAAGAATTTTGAGATACTCATAATTGAGCCCTAAATTCAAATCGAACCTACGTTCTTTCTTCCCTAAAGGACCAACCTTTTCACTCCTTCACCTTTTTTTTCCTAAATTCACTTACCTTGTACAGAACCGAAATTCTTTCCAAATCAAGCTCTCTCTTCTCTTTCCAAAATCTTAGAGAAGCAGAAAGCTATAGTATAAGACTATAAAATGTGCATAAACTTTTTCAGCTCAAGTAAAACATAAGCTCATCGTGGAGATCAAGAAAGAACAAGTAATTTGATAGGGCTTTTGGGTTATAAGACAAGGATACAATCATACAAAGGATCGTTGGAGCTAAGTTTGTAGAAGGGAATTCAGTTCAATAACTCAAGAGGCACTATGAAATCCTCCGTGAAGATCTCCATCATATTAAGGATATAATAATATACTCAAATGCCTATTTTTTGTATTATAATTTATAACTAATCTAAGCAAGATTTTAACTACATTTTGAGGACGTTGGGAGAAAGTGATGCTGATATAAATAAATTAGACACTAAGCATACATATGCATGTTTATTGCATGTACAACGCCAAGTTTTTGTTAGCTGCATGTGCCCTTGTTTCAGTACAATACCACAAGGATACAGGGATCAGGTATCCAACTTTTAGGTCCACGCATGTCAATAGGGAAATATGGCAAAGTAGAGGATGATTTACAAATTCAATGCTCTATTGAGCCGGTAAAGAAAAAATCAATGCTTTAGAGGCTTAAATAAAGGGTTTTTTCAACTGCAATTTCAATAGTTTCAATGATTAATCTAGCAAATTGTTACCTAACTCACTAATTGTAAAATTTCTGTGGGCATTAATTAAGCACCTTCTTGCATGACACATAAAACACACCCCTAACTACACACTATAGACACTGTCATTTCGCTTTCGCATGGAGCATCTCAGCTGATATGTGCATAACAGTCAAGTATCCACCATATTTCTCACGCATACTACACCAAAGCAAACTCAAATACTTAACTTTTTTATAGTGCAAAAACCACACCTAACCCCAAAATCCAATCAAGTAAATCTTATCAAGATCCTCAACTTCCTTCAATGTCTTGTTTACAATTCTTTAGTACAATATAAAGAGAAAACATAGGTAACAAAGCTA
Organism: Beta lomatogona; assembly: GCA_947646795.1. Classification (NCBI taxonomy): domain Eukaryota; kingdom Viridiplantae; phylum Streptophyta; class Magnoliopsida; order Caryophyllales; family Amaranthaceae; genus Beta; species Beta lomatogona. The sequence continues at coordinate 633,000 of CANSNZ010001376.1, read as the reverse complement.
ACGAGGAGGATTAGGACATGATGCAGTAGAGAGGTTATGTCCTTGTTAAAAGCAACCAAAAGAAGCATATATTGCAAAATTTAGGCATTAAAATTTATAGTGTTATTATTTTGGGGAAAGTATCTTAATTATTATTGGTTAATATAATACTTCCTCCGTTCTTTAATAATTGCAACATATAGCGATTGCGCGTAGCATATATGCATATAACCCTTGTCCAAAATAATAATTGCAACATGTTAAATATAATGTAATTTAAATACAATATAAAAGAGAAAGTGCAAAGGAATTCATTAGAAAATGCTTATTTGAGCATTGTTACACACCTCTTCAGCTACAATGCTCAAGCATGGAGGCGAACTCATTATATAGTCCGTTAACAGGCACGAATCTCGACAACTGAAGCTCACAGAGCCCTTTTTAAGGTCATGAGAAGAGGATACTCATCATCACCATCCCGTTTGCCGGAGGGGGGGCTCTATTACGCTCGCTTCGTAAAAAACATCTATTATGTTCAATGAGAATATTGCCACTTCTTTTATTAAGCTTTGCCATTAGTAGTCGACTTCCCCCAGTTTATTGTTTGCAAATTCTTGTAGCTCTCTCTTAATCTTCTATGAAAAGTAGTTCATAGCCTTAAAACAAGATCTAAGTGTGCGGCTTTATCTCCATGTTTGGAAAATGACTCCTTCAGTCATCACCTGCAGTACATGGGAAGTATAGATGTCTGACCACCGAATATCAACTCAGACCATGAAATATCCCTTAAACTCGCCTAAAATGCGTTTTTTACACCTTTAAGATGCTAGCAGTACCGGTAGATTTGAAAACCTTTACGACACGGATATAATGAAACGGTGCAGCCTTGTTTCAACACCATGATTTAAACAAATCAAATGTTACACACCCCATTTTGTAATAGGTAGTATTAAACAAACTTTGGAATTCTATAGAAATTATTCAAAGGAAAACAAACAATACCCAAATCATGGAAAATTTGTATATTGGAATTGAAATACTACCTGGCCCCGACAAAGAAATAGTGAATCGCACCCCACATTGGCACTTATTAATTAACTGGTTGATCTAAAAAAAATTCCATCTTGAACTACTTCTTCAACAACTTGCAAAAACAATTCCTTTAAGTCAAGCAACAATATCCAACTTCTACAATTATTACAAGCAATAAAGCCTGATTCTTAATTGCCGTTTGCCAAGCTATAATAAGAGACTAATATTGTTGGTTATCAACTCCTTCCCAGTATGGTCAAGACTCAAATCTTCCATTCACCCCGAAAATGCAATGTATATATGTATTAGATAATGGCACTCCATAATATATTACATTCCACGATGTATTTAACTAAATTAGAGGCCACAACCTATGGCTATTCTTTCCCTACCCATTACACCAATATTTTACACATTATTGTGCCTCGCCACAAAGACAAGATCAAACATTCTATATTCTCAAGATCTAGGAAATCCACAATAACACCATAAGCTATTTGCCCCAAAATTCAAGGGACATCAGGGATCTTATACTAAAGATAGAGAACCACCACAGATGTAGTTTCATAAAGAGGCTTTATCACAATAATAATGAGGATGGAAGATTAATATACTCCATCTTAGAGATGGGGATAAAAATCCGATTTGAAGAGATTTTCTTCCAAAATTATCCTAAATAGGGCAAGGAAAGGCCCAAAAGACCGCTATGACCATCAAAAGTATTAGAGATTTCCCCTAAGACATTTCAGAATGAATGGAATCAGAAAATAACGCAAATCATAATTTGACCAAATGCCCATAGGCCATAGGGTAGTATATATCTTAAAATATATACCCACTGCAAGGAGTTCACATTTAGCAAGCATAAGATGAATTAAACTTTCTCTATACTATATTTTTCAACGTTTCCTTGCTTCTCCATTGAAGAGAGCCAAAATCCATATAAACCAAATGCTTAGCTCATACCTATACCAAGTTTCTTCTGCCACTTATGAGAACATAGGCAGCTGAAAAGGCAATTTATGATTATTTGCCACCTACATTCATACTTCATAGTGGTTGTAATTGATGCAATAATCAACTAAAAAGAAGAAAGAAGCAAATTTTTAAAAAGAGCATGGAAAACCTAAAATTGAAAGCCAAGTAAAATAGATAAATAGATAAGCATACTTATTTTGCATTGAGATCGTTGCCAAAGTAGCAAATTAATGCTTTAAAGAGGAGAGCAAAAAGACACAGAAATTTCAACAAATACAGATCCTATCAAATGCAGATCTCTATATCTCCATACTTCTCTGATCCCTTAGATCAAAAGACATGTATATTCAAACATTTAAAATAAATACATAATGTCATGTTTCCTACAATTCAATATAAGACGATCACAAAGACATTTTTATCACGTAACCAGATGTTAATACCATTATGTTGCTATCCAGAACTCAAGAAACTAATCTTGTGCTCTCTTGGAAAGTAAGAGGATAGCAGCCAAACTCTAGAGAGTGAATTCCATAATATATTGACAAGAGAGAGGACATGCAGAAAGAAGGAAAAGACAGATAGACTAAGAGGGGGAGAATACAAGATAAAATAGGACTTAGATACTCTATATCACCTAAAGAAGGATAATCCACATGATCATTGCAAGGTCTGCAATGAAGTAAACCACATATACCTGTCAGATTTCATATGCAAGTTACCACAAAAATAATACATTCTACCAACAAGGCACTCGACAAATTTCAATCACAGCATGAACACCTAGCATAATGCTAAGACCCATAATATTAAGCAAACAATTAGGCAAGGTAAAGCAGCAAATTAGCACTAAGGATAGATTGTATTAAGAAAAACTCTCAGATACAACCCTTGCATTCGAGAGCCAATGTCTCTCCCATTACACAACTTTCTCTCACTTAATTTCTGGATACCCTAGCTGTTGAGCAAAGCTCCTATTTATATACACAGCAGTACGAATATCTGAGGCCTTTGCCACCTCATCATTTCTCTAACAGATTTCGTTATCCTGAGAGTCAAGGGATAATTCTTCTTCCTCCTCTCCATGAATGACAACTATCTTGTTGTGAGTAATGACTCCTCTGCCCTTAGGCACCTTCTTGCTTCTATAACACCCCCACGACTTCTCCTTATACATACTAGGAGAAATTGCGGGAGTTGTTATGCCACGCATGATAATACGTAAGGCTAATCGGGAGAATACAAACGGAAGTCTTTTAAAATAAACTGGAAATACTTTAATACAACCGAAATAAGAAAGTATGTAAATGAGTTACAAATTCGAAAACTATCCCATAATAGTCCCATCTTCAAAACAAGTCAAACCTTGACCCCAATGGTCAAGTAAAGTCAAACATATAATTCAAAATAACTTAAATATATAAGATAGTACTTGTGTACTATAATTCCCATCCGGATGCTTATGATTCCCATGCACATCAAGAACTTGTACCTGAAACTTCTCCTCTAAGCTCTGCTCGCCAAATGGGTCATCACAGGGTTGTTGAGGAAAAACAACAACCAAAAGAAAACAAAGAAACACATACATCAAGCAACGGTGAGTACATAACACTACTACTCATGCAAATAATAATATGCAATCCTCAAACAACTTCGGCTTGCTCTTCTTATGACTCTACACGCGACAAGCACATAACTGAACTTACTATATACTTCTTTTTAATATTATTTGGCAATGAACGGGCACCGTACTCCTCTTGGAATCATACGGGCTACTATTCCTTGTGTAAGTGATCCCACACCTCTTACTAAAGTTCCATGAACTTTAAATAACTTGACTCGAGAATTTTTAAGCTTGTTAGTAATGAAAGAGGGTGAGAGTGAGCCTCTAGACTCAACATCTCAGAGATATAGAATACGAGTGACACCTAGTCCACTCAAAGATCTTGATAATTGGAATTCCATCAACTTGCTCAATAAAATAAAAGCATTAGCATCGTCATGCTAAGCTATATGCAGGAGTGTAGTTTCACACTAACTCCCCCTTATGTTCAATACTCATGGTGGATCCATCCCAAGAGTTTTATTGCCAAAGCCCATTATGTGAGACACAATCACAATAATAATACATCTAGCAAATAAATTAATTTCTTATCTTTCTTTAACAAGTGAATGCAACAAACACCATAAATAACTCAATCCTAAATTCTTTGAGACCTTGCTCATCTTATTACTTTAATGACTCCTTGAGTCCTTTCTTACTTTCTTAAGGATCCATGTTCCAATTAATTGAGTCCTTGCTCAATGATTCAACTACTTGTGAGACCTTGCTCAATAATTTTAAAACTTGTGAGACCTTGCTCAACAAAATATATAACTTCTAATGAGACCTTGCTCAATAAAATATTTAACTTCTAATGAGACCTTGCTCAACAAAATATATAACTTCTAAATGAGACCTTGCTTCAATAAATATAACTTCTAGTGAGACCTTGCTCAATAAAATATATAACTCTTCATGAGACCTTGCTCAATAAATACAACTTCTAGTGAGACCTTGCTCAATAAAATATTCTCATGCAAGCCCTAGCTTCAAGAATAACTTTAAATAACTTCAATCATACTCAAAAGCAATTATCATCAATCACATGCTTTTCAAATATAGGAATAACTCAAAAGTTCCATTCCTAATCTCTTTTCTAAGTTCTCAATATGTACTCAAACAATTAAAAGGCATAGCCTCTCCTTACTCCTCATGCTCAATAAATAAACCTTTAAACACTAAAGTCAAAGATCAAGTGTATGTACTTTGTTAACACACAAAAATCAACAATTCAAAAGCTTGACTTGCTTTTACTATGCTTGAAACCTACCAACAACAGTACTATCAATTAGTACTCACCAACAACAATTCAAGGCTACTAATAAACAAAAATCAGCACTTTAAAAATAATAACAAAGCTGATTTTTTTCTTTAAAAAAGGCTTTAAAACTATTTTTGAGTCATAAACTTGGAAACCTTTACTAGTAGGCAAAACCCACTATAAACTAATACTTAAAACTTCATAAAAATTAATAATTTATTAAATTAATTACTGCTGTAATTTAAATAATAAATAACAACAAAAATTATTTTTTTTACATGTGGTTCGAAAACCACGAGATCCGGAAAAACAACACCAACCGGCGCCACCACGCACCACCCGCACCACCACCGGCACGGCGGTGGGCGGGCGGCGCTCGTCGTGCCTAGCCGATGCCACCACCGGCCAAGACACGGCGGTGACCCACGCACCCACATCGAGGCTCGCCGGCGAACCACCACCGTGGTGGCCGGAAAACGCAGGAGAGAGAGACCGAAAAAAATAATGGAAGAAAATAAAAATCAGAAAAATTTAACCTTCTTGCTTCCCTTTGATATTTGCAAGATCCTTCTATAATTTTCAAAAACAAAACTAGATTAAACTTGAACTTTGAAGAGAAAACTTGAAGAACTAGAATTTGAGAGAGAAAAGGAATCCTCCTTACTCCTTTTTGAAGAAGGTGGCTAGTAGAATGATGGAAAACTTAGGGTTTCCATTTTTATAGTGGTGGTCTTTTTGGGTAAAAGACTAAAATACCCTTACTCATCAAATTACCAAAATACATTTGATAATGAAATTGCCGAAATAATCTTCTCACTAATATTACTAAAATACTTTCTTAAAAAGACTAAAATACTTCTTTGTGAAAATACTCAAATGCTCTTTTGGTAAAATGACCAAAATACCCTTCTCGCTTCCTCAAATATCGAAATGAAATAGCTTTAATAATTCAAAAATGATTAAAACTATTAAATTAAATATCTTAAAAATGTGGGGGATTACAGTCTACCCCCCTTAAAAGAAGTTTCGTCCCGAAACTTAAACAAAACCTCCTCTCTTCTCCAAGCTTTCAGCTTGAAAACTTATGAGCATTACGCCCTAATATAGTTCTTTCTTAAGAAGTAGCCAAATAATATGCTACCATGTAAATAAGTAGCCAAATAATACGCTACTGAGTAAAACAAGTAGCCAAATAATATGTTACTAAATAAAACAAGTAGCCAAATAATACGCTACTAAATAAAACTTTTGCCTTAAATGTTTAACTATGAAATGCTTACTTTACTTGAAAAAGTTTTCTTTGAAAACTCTAAAAATCGTGCACAAATGCAACAAATTCTTACTAATTTCTACTTTGCTTGAAAAGTTTTCATTGAAAACTCTAAAAATCGTGCACAAATGCAACCAATTCTTACTAATTTCCACTTTGCTTGAAAAGTTTTCATTGAAAACTCTAAAAATCGTGCACAAATGCAACCAATTCTTACTAATTTCTAGCAAAGTGCATAATTTCTAGCAAAATGCACGCACGCACTCTACCCCCCTTAAAGGAGTTATGTCCCGGAACTTACCTAGTCGAAGAGCTCAGGATACTTCTTTCTCATCTCATCTTCAGTCTCCCAGGTAGCCTCTTCGGTACGCTGGTTAGACCACAAAACCTTGAGTATCTTTATATCTTTATTTCTTGTACTCCTCACCTTAGAGTCCAAGATCTTCACTGGTCTCTCTTCAAAAGAAAGCGTCTCATCCACTTCTATAATCTCGGGATCTAATACATGAGACTTATCGGGTACATATCTCTTTAGTTGGGATACATGGAACACATTATGCACCTTTCCCAAGTTATTTGGTAAATCCAAACGATAAGCTAATCTTTCAATTCTTTCAATAATGTCATAGGGACCTATAAACTTCGGGCTAAGCTTTCCTTTTTTGCCCAAAACGCATCACCCCTTTCATAGGTGACACCTTTAATAAGACTTTCTCGCCTACTTGATACTCACTATCTCTTCTATTCTGATCTGCATAAGCCTTTTGACGATCCTGGGCCACCCTCATGTTTTCACGGATATATCTCACTTGATTCACGGTATCTTCAATCATTTACGGTCCCAAAGTAACCGTCTCGCTAATATCATTCCAGCACAATGGACTGCGACATTTCCGACCATATAGAGCTTCGAAAGGAGCCATCTTAATGCTAGAATGGTAACTATTATTGTATGAGAATTCTATTAAAGCCAACATCTCATCCCAAGTCTTAGGGTAATCTAAGGCACACACTCAACATGTCCTCGAGAGTCTAAATTGTTCTCTTCGATTGACCATCGATTCTTTGGATGAAAAGCCGTACTCTTAAGCACATCGGTCCCAAAAGCTTTCTCGTAATGCTTCCCAAAAATGAGATAAGAATCTTGAATCCCTATCAGACACAATAGTGGAAGGAACTCCATGATGCCTCACCACTTGGTCCACATATTTTTGACCACACTGTTCCATCGACCAATTGTCCTTCATCGGAACAAATTTTGCTACTTTAGTTAGTCTATCTACAATCACCCACACTTTGGTGAATCCTTTCGCTGTCTTGGGAAGACCTACAACGAAATCCATTGCTATGTCATCCCACTTCCACTCAGACACTGGTAACGGTTGAATCGTCCCTTGAGGTCTCTTGTGTTCGCTCTTCACCTTTTGGGCAAGTCAAACACCTAGCAACAAATTCAGCTACTTTCCTCTTCATATTGTTCCACCTGAACATCAGCTTCAAGTCTTTATACAATTTATCCCCTCCAGGGTGGATAGAATAAGTCTTGTTGTGCCCTTCTTTCATCACTTTCTCTTTCAACTCGGTGCAACTCGACGGTATACACCACCTTCCATTGAATCGGACACTTCCATCATAATGGATGCTAAACTCCTTTGCTTCTTCTCCTCGATCAGCTTCTTTATCTTCTCCATTTCCTCATTCCCTTCTTGAGCCTTTAAAATTTCTTCATTCAATGTTGATCGGATTGAAATGGCATTTAAGCATGCTTCCACTCCACCACTCCCAACAACTTCAATGTTGAGCTTCCTAAACTCATCACACAACTTATCTGGAAGTACCAAAGTACTTAAACTATGGCTAGACTTGCGACTTAACGCATCGGCAACGACGTTTGCCTTTCCTTCATGGTATAAGATCTCAATATCGTAGTCATTAACCAACTCCAACCATCTTCTCTCGCCTCATATTCGATCCTTTTGAGTATACAAATACTTCGAGACTCTTGTGATCCGTGTACAACTTCACCTTCACTCCATGCAAGTAGTGTCGCCGGCATCTTCAAAGCAAACACTATTGCGGCTAACTTTAGATCATGGGTTGGGTAATTCACTTTGTACGGTTTCAATTGCCTAGAAGCGTAGGCTATAACCTTTCGGTTTTGCATCAACACACACCCTAAACCATTTTTCGAAGTGTCACTATATACCTCCAACTCAAGATTCTCCTCTCGACAACGTCAAGATCGGAGCTCGTAGTCAATAACTCCTTAAGCTTCTTAAAGGTTTTCTCACACTCCTCGGTCCATATGAACTTTGTATCCTTCTTCATAAGACTAGTCATTGGTTTAGCTACCCTCGAAAAATCCTTCACAAAACGTCTATAGTAGCCGCCTAGACCCAAGAAACTCCTTATATCGCTAATATTCCTAGGTGTAGGCCATTCGCTCACCTGCGGTTATTTTCGACGGATCTACGGAAATTCCCTTCTTTGACATAATGTGGCCAAGAAACGCCACTTCTTCCATCCAAAATTCACACTTCGAGAACTTTGCGTAAAGCTGATGCTCCCTAAGTGTAGATAATACCAATCTCAATTGTTGTTCATGCTCCTCCTTGTTCTTCGAGTAGATAAGGATATCATCGATGAATACGACTACAAATTTGTCCAAATACTCTCGAAACACTCTATTCATGAGGTCCATAAACATCGCTGGTGCATTGGTTAAACCAAATGGCATCATGGTGAACTCATAGTGACCATACCTCGTCCTAAAGGCGCTTTGGTATGTCCTTCTCCCCAATTTGCAATCGGTGATACCCCGACCTCAAGTCTATCTTCGAAAATATTCCAGCTCCTCTTAATTGATCGAATAGGTCGTCAATCCTCGTGAACGGATACTTATTCTTAATAGTCACCTTGTTGAGATCTCTATAATCGATACATAGCCTCAAGCTCCCATCCTTCTTTTTTACGAACAAAACAGGCTCCCCATGGGGAATAACTAGGTCTAATGTACCCTTTCTCGAGTAATTCCTTTAGTTGCTTGTTGAGCTCCTTCATCTCTGCTGGAGCCATTCTATAGGGTGCTTTTGATATAGGGGCAGTTCCAGGAACTAAGTCTATGGTGAATTCTAACTCCCTTTGAGGTGGCATTCCCGGTACATCTTCTAGAAATACGTCTGGAAACTCATTCAAAGACCTTCACATGTTCTATCTTAAGCTTCTCTTCTTCCAACCTCTCGCACACTACACAAGAATAACGAAGCTCCCTTACTCACTTGCTTTACCAAACTTAAGGATGAAATGATCTTAATTCTACCTTCTTGTGGTTTAGTCTTGAAAGTCACCTTTTTCCCGTCCTTATTCTTCAATCTCACTTTTTGTTCTCCACACGTAATCTCGGCTTTATACTCCTTAAGCCAATCCATTCCTAAAATGATCTCCAAGTCTTCCAATGGAAACTCTATGAGGTTGGTTTCAATGTCTACATCCGCAATTCTCACAAGGACGTTCTCATATACTCTTGAAGCAAGTTACTACTTCCCCAGATGGTAACATAATAGGAATTTCAACATCCCTAGGGTTTTCTAAGCCATATTTTGAAACAACTAACTTTGAAACAAATGAACGCTCGGCTCCTGAATCAAATAAAGCTTTAGCAAAAGTGGAATTTATAGAAACATTACCCGTAACTACATCCTTAGACGTCTCAGCTTCTCTAGCACTTATGACATTCAATCTTGCCACTGCAGGCACACTAGGGCCAACTCCACTTGAAACGGTCTTGTTGTTCCCATTTTGCTTGTTTCCACCTTGATAGTTATTGCCTCCCGAATGGTTTCGATTGCCACGACCAAACCGGGTTTCCGCTCTTGCCCTTGTCGGTCTTCAACTCGGGGTTCTTGGAGAAGCACTCATACTCTCGGTGACCCAATTTGTGGCGGTAGTTACACTCCACTAGCTTTCCTTCGCAATCCTTTCCAGGATGATTGTAGGGGCACTTCTTGCGAAATACACGCGTTCGTCTCCTTTCCTTCCCTTATTAGGACCATTTCCACCCTTCAGTTGTTGATACTGGCCCCCATTCCTTTGGCCATTAGATTGTCCTCCTTGGTGAAAGTTATGTTGAGGCTTGAACTTCTTGTCGTTCATCTGGAAATTCTGACTAGGATTCTCCTTTCTCTTGTTGTTTGAGCTTTCAACTCCAACTTGTTTCAAATAGGAACCTAAATGAGCAGCTCTATTGTACACTTCCTCTAAGGTCCCGAAAGTTGAACCTCCTAGCCCAAGCTTCACCTCAAGACTAAGTCCGGTCTCAAACCTAATAGCCTCTTCTTCCTCGGTAGGTACTAACTCGGAGCAAACTTCATCAAACCTACAAACTTCTCATAGTATCGCTCCACGATCATGTCACCTTGCTTCAACTCATCAAACTCAATGGCCTTTTGCCTCCTCAAGAAATTGGGATAAAATTTCTCCTTCATAGCTCCTCCCAAAGCTTTCCAATCAAAGTCAGGCCTTGCCATTAACGTCTCCTTATGTTGCGACCACCAAAAATCGGCTTCCTCCTTGAGGTAGTACGCCGCTATAGCTACCTTTCTATTATATGGACATTGGATAGCATCGAATAGCTTCTCAAAGTCCCTAAACCAGTTCTCAAGCTTGACAGGATCGCCTTTCCCATCATAAGAAGGCGGTTTACTATCACTAACCCTCTTAAACCAATCAACAGACTTCTTTTTCGAAGGGACTCTCCTAGCTAAATTCATAGTCACTCGGACCAAATTCCTCAGCTGAGCATCAACTCTAGTGTTTCCATCGGCCATTGATCTGCCCAAGAAAAAAAAATTCAACTTAAAAATCGCTTATTGGACCCCAACATAGATCAAAACTACTAAGCAAATGCCATGCTGACATTGAATTCTCAATTTCCTCTCTAAGGAGCTTTCATACTAACTCTGTTACTAGAGTAGTAGCTCAAAGCAAAACTAGCACTAATTTGTAGTCATACTACACCTTTTAGTCAAAACTGGAATCTATGCAAGTAGAAAATGCCAATCATGTTGCAATCAAACACTTAGTCACATAAAACACATCAAAAATGCTACTAGACCTTAGAACACTTACTAATCTAAGGCACATAAACACTTAGTGACTAATGCGATGCAGTGTACATATGCATATGCAATTCCCTTCCCTTTGCAATTCAACTTTGAAATAGTTTTAAGTTCAAAAACTTTTGTAAAATAAAGATAGTATAACCTTTGGAGCTCTGGTAACCACTTTATAACACCCCCACGACTTCTCCTTATACATACTAGGAGAAATTGCAGGAGTTGTTATGCCACGTATGATAATACGTAAGGCTAATCAGAGAATACAGCGGAAGTCTTTTAAAATAAACTGGAAATACTTTAATACAACCGAAATAAGAAAGTATGTAAATGAGTTACAAACTCGGAAACTATCCCATAATAGTCCCATCTTCAAAACAAGTCAAACCTTGACCCCAATGGTCAAGTAAAGTCAAACATATAATTCAAAATAACTTAAATATATAAGAAAGTACTTGTGCACTATAATTCCCATCCGGATGCTTATGATTCCCATGCACATCAAGAACTTGTACCTGAAACTTCTCCTCTAAGCTCTGCTCGCCAAATGGGTCATCACAGGGTTGTCGAGGAAAAACAACAACCAAAAGAAAACAAAGAAACACATACATCAGCAACGGTGAGTACATAACACTACTACTCATGCAAATAATAATATGCAATCCTCAAACAACTTCGGCTTGCTCTTCTTATGACTCTACACGCGACAAGCACATAACTGAACTTACTATATACTTCTTTTTAATATTATTTGGCAATGAACGGGCACCGTACTCCTCTTGGAATCATACGGGCTACTATTCCTTGTGTAAGTGATCCCACACCTCTTACTAAAGTTCCATGAACTTTAAATAACTTGACTCGAGAATTTTTAAGCTTGTTAGTAATGAAAGAGGGTGAGAGTGAGCCTCTAGACTCAACATCTCAGAGATATAGAATACGAGTGACACCTAGTCCACTCAAAGATCTTGATAATTGGAATTCCATCAACTTGCTCAATAAAATAAAAGCATTAGCATCGTCATGCTAAGCTATATGCAGGAGTGTAGTTTCACACTAACTCCCCCCTTATGTTCAATACTCATGGTGGATCCATCCCAAGAGTTTTATTGCCAAAGCCCATTATGTGAGACACAATCACAATAATAATACATCTAGCAAATAAATTAATTTCTTATCTTTCTTTAACAAGTGAATGCAACAAACACCATAAATAACTCAATCCTAAATTCTTTGAGACCTTGCTCATCTTATTACTTTAATGACTCCTTGAGTCCTTTCTTACTTTCTTAAGGATCCATGATCCAATTAATTGAGTCCTTGCTCAATGATTCAGCTACTTGTGAGACCTTGTTCAATAACTTTAAAACTTGTGAGACCTTGCTCAACAAAATATATAACTTCTAATGACACCTTGCTCAATAAAATTTTTAACTTCTAATGAGACCTTGCTCAACAAAATATATAACTTCTAAATGAGACCTTGCTCAATAAATATAACTTCTAGTGAGACCTTGCTCAATAAAATATATAACTCTTCATGAGACCTTGCTCAATAAATAAAACTTCTAGTGAGACCTTGCTCAATAAAATATTCTCATGCAAGCCCTAGCTTCAAGAATAACTTTAAATAACTTCAATCATACTTAAAAGCAATTATCATCAATCACATGCTTTTCAAATATAGGAATAACTCAAAAGCTCCATTCCTAATCTCCTTTCTAAGTTCTCAATATGTACTCAAACAATTATAAGGCATAGCCTCTCCTTACTCCTCATGCTCAATAAATAAACCTTTAAACACTAAAGTCAAAGATCAAGTGTATGTACCTTGTTAACACACAAAAATCAACAATTCAAAAGCTTGACTTGCTTTTACTATGCTTGAAACCTACCAACAACAAAGTACTATCAATTAGTAGTCACCAACAACAATTCAAGGCTACTAATAAACAAAAATCAGCACTTTAAAAATAATAACAAAGCTGGTTTTTTTTTTCTTTAAAAAGGCTTTAAAACTATTTTTGAGTCATAAACTTGGAAACCTTTACTAGTAGGCAAAACCCACTATAAACTAATACTTAAAACTTCATAAAAATTAATAATTTATTAAATTAATTACTGCTGTAATTTAATTAATAAATAATAACAAAAATTATTTTTTTTACATGTGGTTCGAAAACTACAGATCTGGAAAAACAACACCAACCGGCGCCACCACGCACCACCTGCACCACCACCGGCACGGCAGTGGGCAGGGCGACGCTCGTCGTTCCCAACCGCTGCCACTTTGCCCGGCCACGACGACAAGACCCACGCACCCACATCGAGGCCCGCCGCGAACCACCACCGTGGTGGCCGAAAACGCAGAGAGAGAGAGCCGAAAAAAAAAATAAAGGAAGAAAATAAAAATCAGAAAATTTTAACCTTTTTACTTCCCTTTGATATTTGCAAGATCCTTCTACAATTTTCAAAAACAAAACTAGATTAAACTTGAACTTTGAAGAGAAAAGTTGAAGAACTAGAGTTTGAGAGAGAAAAGGAATCCTCCTTACTCCTTTTTTGAAGAAGGTGGCTAGTAGAATGATGGAAAACTTAGGGTTTCCATTTTTATAGTGGTGGTCTTTTTGGGTAAAAAAATAAAATACCCTTACTCATCAAATTACCAAAATACATTTGATAATGAAATTGCCGAAATAATCTTCTCACTAATATTACTAAAATATTTTCTTAAAAAGACTAAAATACATCTTTGTGAAAATACTCAAATACTCTTTTGGTAAAATGACCAAAATACCCTTCGCTTTCAAATATCGAAATTAAATAGCTTCAATAATTCAAAAATGATTAAAACTATTTAATTAAATATCTTAAAAATATGGGGGATTACAGCTCCTTCTAGAATACGTGTGTATAATAGGAGGAGTGAATCTGGCAGAAGACTTAGCAATACCCCCCTCCCAATTAAGCACCTTGTCCTCAAGGTGGAAGTCAGGGAAACGAGCACTAAGTAGGGCAGCATCCTCCCAGGTAGCTTCAAAAGTAGGTAGATTGATCCATTTGGTGAGAACTTCAGTGACTTCAGATGGCCTGTGTGAGTGATACCTGATGCCCAGGATGGACTCAGGTTGAACATCCAGCACTAATTCAGTAGTGAGTTGTGGGGGAAAAGTAGTGGAAGTTTGAGAACTACCCAAGGCCTTTTTTTTTAGCTGAGACACATGGAACACTGGATGTAGCTTGGCGTCAAGAGGGAGTTGTAGTTGGTAGGCAACCTGACCAATTATCTTAACCACAGGGAAGGGCCCATAAAATTTGGGTGCCAATTTTTCATTTCTTTTCTTGGCCAAGGAATGATGCCTATAAGGCTGAAAATTGAGATATACCAGCTCACGTTGCTCAAATTGGATTGCTTTTCCGTGCTTATTTTCCCGTTGTCTCATGCTATTCCGAGCTTCTAGCGAGATGAAACTTGAGGTCGCCTAGGGTAGCATCCCCTGTCAAGCAACCGATCTTCCAAGGAAGAAACGGCTATCTTTGCCTTTTTTCAAATCGAAATAAGTGGGGAGGATCCCTACCATAAACTATCTTGAAGGGAGTGTAGTGAGAAGAGGGATGTGTAGAGGTGTTATACCAATACTCTGCCCAGGGAATCCAAGTGGCCCACTCCTTGGGTTTTCCATTACAAAAGCACCGGAGATAAGCTTCAAGAGACTTGCGACCACCCGAGTCGGCCATGAGGCCGAGTGTGGTAAGCGATACTCCGATGCAAGTTAGTACTCCTATGCAAGTTAGTACCACTGGAGCTTGAATAACTCCCTCCAAAAAAGACTCATAAATACTTTGTCTCTATCTGAGACTATTGTAGAAGAAAATCCATGAAGTTTTACTACTTCCTTGATAAACACAGTAGGAGCAGTAAAAGGATGCTTGAGAGTGATGAAATGCGCATACTTGGATAATCTATCCACCACCACAAGTATAGTATCCCACCCTTGAGACTTGGGTAAACCCTCCACAAAGTCCATGGAGATATCTTCCCAGTTGCCGGGGAATAGGAAGTGGTGTAGTAATCCAGCTGGACTAAGTGTGGATGTTTTGTATTGTTGGCAAATCGACGGTTTTGCACAAACGTGGTAACATCTTTCTTCATTCCTTTCCAATACCATTCACCAGCCAACCTTTTGTACGTCTTAAACACACTAGAGTCCCTCCCATTGGAGAAGGGTGGCTCTCGAGTATAACCAAACGTCCTTTGTACTTCAACATCCGATGTTCCACTTGTAAACCCGAGATTGGAGCTCTCCCGGCGGCCACTTCTCATCATCGGGTCTTTGCGGATCAGGATCTTGTTGTATGGCCTGGGTTATTACTTCCAGGTGGGGAGAGAGGGAAGTTGTAATGACATTGCACTCTGCCAGGAGGATGCTTCCTGGAAAGAGCATCAACCACCTTATTGTGGCCACCAGGTTTATATTTGATTTCAAAATCAAAGCCCAATAGTTTTCCAACCCATTTTGGTTAGGTTGGCCCAATTTCTCTCTCGGTTAAGCAAGTGCCTCGGACTTTCTTGGTCGAATGTATCACAAAATGCCTCGCCCAATAAGAAATGTTTCTATTTTTGTCTTGAAAGTACCACAGTCGTGAGCTCTTTCTCATAGATAGATTTAGCTCTTGCACTCTCTCACAAGGTTTTGCTAAAATAGGCAATAGGGTGGTCTTGTTGGGCAAAGACTGCACCCAACCCATAACCCGAAAGCATCGACTTTAATAACAAAAGGCAAGCTGAAGTTTGGCATCTGTAAAACAGGAGCCTCTGTGAGAGCTTTTTACAATTTCTCAAAGGCTTGTGTGGCTGCAATGGACCATCCAAATGAGTCCTTCAACTGGTCAGTGAGTGGCTGGGCAATAGAAGCGTATCCTTGCACAAAACGCCTATAATAACCTGTTAGACCCAAAAATCCACGAAGGTCTCTCAAGGTGGTAGGTATGGCCCAATCTTACATGACTTGGACTTTGGAAGGGTCCATGGCCACCACCTTTACTGATATGATGTGCCCTAGGTAAGCCACCTCTTCTTTGCCAAATTCACATTTCTTCAAGTTGGCAAAAAGATGATTGGCAGCCAGCAATCCCAATACCACATTCAAATGATGCACATGTTGCTCCGGCGATTCTGCGAGACAGGTTTGGGATCACTGCATGAGCAGTGGCTCAGCCACGAGCAAGAAGAGGGTGTGGTGTAGTATAGGCGTAAATTTATTGAGTTACTGGCTCCATTAGAAGGAATAACTGAATCCATAGCCCAAGCCCAATTCGTGAGTAAATTAAAGGAGGAAATTAAAAGTGAAGTAAGAATTCCCGGCCTTGGCAGTGATCGACAGTGGCTTTTTGTAAATTGATGCCCGGCTTCCACTCACGCTCAAGCTCCTCATCGGTGAGCCCTTGTACAGCTGGTGTTGGAGTCGGTGTTTTACTGATGGGAAAAGTGGGTGGAAAGTTCAGTTTAGAAAAATGTTGGGTTTGTGAGTTGGAAGGCTGGTGGAAGGTACGTTGAATGTGAGCACGTGGGGTAAGAAAATTGGGTTAGGGGAATCATAAATGAGATGAGGGTTGGAAAGAAAGTTGGGTGGGTTTAATGAAATATGGGGTGAGTGGATGATTTAGTTGTGCGGTGTGGAATTTGAGTGGCAAAATTTAGGAAGGAAGTTGGTCAGATTTAGGATGATAGGAGTAAACGGAAATGAAGTTTAGAAATTGAGTGGAGGGATTTCCTAAGGTGTGGGTTGATAAATTGGGCCGAGATTCAAAAAAAAAAAGGCATGGTCCCCAATTCGTTAAAGGTTGGGTGAAAGGAGTGGTTAGTAAATGGCCCCTCCAATTCCTTTACTAACTGCAAGATCTCATCATCACGTGGCACCAACAGCTTAATTCCATCACTTATGTTAAATCTGTGGTCATTGACCAAAGTACCCTTAATGACATCTTCTTCATTTGGCTTCCTCTCCAAGCCAATGAATGACTCATCCCATCATCCCAGCTTCCCACATACACTTCTCTTTCTCGAACTTTCTCCCCTCTTTCCTCCAGGCCACCTAGCCTCCACCGGTTCTTATCCATCGACTCATCAATTGTGCAAATACAACATTACCCCCAAATGAATCTGTCTTCCTTCTCAAGCCAGCTAAGAGTTCTTTGAAGCCTTTTCCACAACCCACGACCGAAAATTGTTGCAACAAGAACCACGGCGAGCGCCACCATGCTTCACCACCACCAGGGATTATCACCGGCGAAGCTATTTTTACCCATAAGATTTTCGGGTCCCCTCCCGGACCCGCTTGCCTCCGACCCGCCCTTCACAAATCTTTCTCGTTCCCTATTCAAGCCACCATAAGTGGTGGTTCCCTCACCAAACTTACCATTTCCGACCAAAAGACCTGGTCCACCACCGGACCCACTTCCCCCTGCCCTACCTTTCTCGAACATTCTTTCTCCATGCCTGCTTCCAACTGAATCACCTCCCCATGTGTATACTCCAGCAAAATCACTATGTTTTCCACCAAATTTTCCGTTGGTCGGTGGATCTTCGCCGGTGGAATATACTTCAAAACTAATTTCAAGGGATTCTTCTTCAGATTTGACTCGTTCGCTTCAAATATCAGTTGGTTGCCTTCCTCTTCAACCTCCTCTTGAAAGTTAATGGCGTCTGTTTGAATCTCCTTTGTTCCTTTCACCACTTTCTCTTCCCCTACCAGATTTTCTTGGTTGTCTTTTGGCACCACCAGTCTTCCATTGCCCTTGGTACGACAACCTGTAACATCACTCATTTCACCATGATTGTAACTCAGGGAGATATTTTGGTACTTAATCCTATCATCCCAGCCCCTCTAAGTTGTCGCCGATGAAGGATTGAAGCGCCTCAACAAGTGCTTCTTCATTTTCTGTCACCCATTGAACGACCATTGCCGGTGTTCCCATTCGAACCACCGCTGCGCATCGCCTTCAAGTGCCATTACGGCCGCCAGAAACTTTGTTTCTTCATTTAATTGGAAATATTGGAAGCAGTCCTCCAATATTAGAATCCACTCATCGTAGTTTCTTCCATCAAATGACGGAAGTTGAAGCTCTCACCGGATTCTTTGTTCTTCTTCGAGATCTTAGATTCCTTCATTTCTTTTTTGTGTGATGTAGGCAAACTCTTCGCAGATCCACCTTTGCATTAGTTGCCCTGCATTTCTGCCTGCAACCTCCATGGCAGATTTCTATCCTTTTTTTATATATATATCAAAATCCGAAAAATCATCAACTAATCTCCCTGAATTGTGTGCTCTGATACCATTTGCTGAGAATTAACATAGCTTAGACACCATTAACAGTAGAAAATAATGAAGAAGCTGAGTATTTGATTAAAAAACTGACAATACAGCAAAAGTAAATGATATTCAAGATTTCGAGAGGCTTGATTCTCTCCCAATGAACTCTTAAAAGCTCTCTAATATTCTCAACAAATTTCAACATGATTTTTCTCTCTAATTATCCCTATATATATTGTAATTACCTTAGCACAACTACCTAGCTTATTCCCCAAGCTACTAATTAATATAGTACCTAAATTACCCTCCCCTATGATATCAGTTCATAGCACATAACTGATCAAGCCTTTGTCTTTTCATCTTAGTTTTACCTAGGCGCAAGGCGCAAAGTGCACCGAGGCGCAAGGCGCAAGGCGCAAGGCGAAGGCGCACGCCTCCTATAGGCGAGGTGCATGCCTCCTGTAGGCGAGGCGCACCTTCGATGCCAAAATGATTAGAAATAAAAAATAGAAGCATCGTAATACTTGAAACAACATAGATATTATATTAAAGACCCATAAAAGGATATAAAAAAGCATAAATCATCCCTAAAGTACCGCAACAAGTCAAAGTACTAAATAGAAAGATGAAAATGAGTTTCTATAACATGATACTAATTTATCGCTGCACCACCGGCGAGAAGAAGAAGAAGAACGAAAGACAGAAGAAAAGAAGATGAAAAACAAAGAAGAAGAAGCGAAGAGAAAAGAGAACTTACCCCGGCGAAGACGAGGAGACCACCGGCGGGGAGGCCGCAACCGGTCGGCGAGGAGTTGGTGACCATCGGCAACTCGAGGTAGTACGAGTAGAGTGGCGTATGTTCTAGGGTTTCAGCCCTACGACCCAGAAGCAGATCTCGAGCAAAAAAGTGGTAAAATACCTACAAAAAGGAAGGCAGTGGCCATCATGCGCGCCTCAACACGAAAAGCGACCGCTTTCTGCGCCTCTCGCCTCGCTCAAAGGTGCCCTAAAGCGCGCGCCTCCGTGCGCCTGACGTCATGCGCCTCGACTTGGCAGTTGGAAGCGATTTGCTCGCCGCCTGGGCTCGCCTAGCGCCTAGGCGCGCCTTGGACGCGCTTTTTAAAACTAAGCTTTTCATGGGTACCATGCTCAGGAAACAAAAATCTATAACTGCTTCAGCTAACAACAACCCTCCAATCTAATTTTCACCAATGACAGTGATGTCAGCTTTGCGAAAATGCGAAACATGGGTGAAAAAACCATGTATTTGCTAAAGAGAACCACAAAACGGGAACAACCAAAAAATAGAAAAAAGAAATATAATCTTTGTGTAGATGCCATGTTATAAGATAGAAACTAACCACAAATAAATAGACACCCACATTAGCTAGAGGAATCAAACCATCAAATTCAGAAAAACAAGCAAAACATAGAAATTGAAAAACCGTGTTCTCAATTTTAACATGCCCACTTTACAAAATAAACAATACCCACCTGCATACTCACTTATGCTTTCGATCCGCCGCACCTCCCTCCCAAATCTTTGCCAATAATCTTCTCAATTTTACAACTTTCAGCCCTATTTCCACGTATCAAACCAATTAGTTCACTAAATTAGATGTGGGTCACATTTGTAAACTTGATTGTTTAATTTACAACAATTAAAGAACGTAAAAAAAAAAAGTATAAAAAATTTGACACCTGAAAGTTCACCTCTTTCACGAACAGGGGTCAATCTCAAATGTGAGTAATTCCTTCTCGCCCTAGGCGAAGCAATATCTTCCACTTCAGATCCCAACTCAACAGTAGATGTATCACTCCCTTTCAGCTGTTTAAGAGTATGCCATAAACTGAAACCAATAACTCAAACATTGGAAGTTCCTTTCAGTTCAAGGAATAAACATTCACACCGTTGGATATTGGAGCATAAGCAAGAACCTTTTCATCAGATCAAGACCTTCACAACTTGTCTTGCACGCTGCGGGCCTGCGGCTCGTCATTAAGAACCATCTACTGCAAAATGAAATGCAAAGTTGATTAATTATAAGAAGAAAAACACACATTTTCTCATATGCATACTACATCACTTAACGCTTAAGTTATTTTCTCCTCTAAGGAGACATCATACATCCTCTTTGCTCTGCACAAGTGCAAGTCCCTCCAAGAAATTCCGACAACTCACTGCATATGGTAGTATCCCATCAGGAAAACTGCACTCAATAACATTCTAAATGCCGCAAGGAAAGCTCTATACCAAGAGATATAAGTCATAAATAAAGACAAAAGATACTACCATATGCAGAAATTACTGAGAATAAGGGAGGAGAAAAGTCATAAGTTGTTGCCACATTAGCAGCCTTAGAGGATGTCGCTGATGCTCTGAAATTGGTAGATACAATTACTCCAGTATACCAAGGAAAGAAACTAATCTGCTCCACAATTTCGATCTACCAATCTCATTGAACACATTACACACATTTGATGAGCCCAGGGTGTGTTGGCTGGGTTTATGACAAGGAAGCAGAGGATCGAGGCAACAATTGGACTTCAAGACAAGAAGATCTCAGTATTTGTTTATGTTGGACATATAATTGTTTTTACCCATGAAAGGAACCTAGATGGTTGGTGGGTTGTCCAACTACTGTAGGACTGTAACATTAGATCTCACACACACATTATTGATTTTCCTTTATGTTCTAATAATTCCAAGTTTTTCCACTGCTCCAAGCCCAGAATTATCGATGGTGAACTCATGCAATATCTTAAAATAAAGATAGGATTCAGGTTCTAGTATTTGCACTGATACTTTGTGGTAATTTTCTCCCCAATCTTAGTATGTATTCATTAATTTTTACATTTCTGCTTAGGCGAAAGCTTGTAGAATGGCTATTCAAATTTCAACATGAAATTTTTAATATTCTTTCTCATTTCTAATAGAAATTAAATGTAAATACATATGTTTTCTTCATCCATATATATAAGGTAATTCATGAGAACTCATGCAAAAATTAGGAGAATTTTGATGTTATGCATCAAAACTAAAAACATGAGAAACACAAGAATCATGGCTATGATGCCTACCAAAAGAATTTTCCCCATCATAAAAATAACATGACTCCATGATAATGAAAAAGAAATAATAAATAAAAACTACCGACAAAGAGGAAAAAAAAAAGTAAAAAAAAATAAAGGCAAGAACTTAACTAACAATAATAATGAGTGATAAATAAATAAAGCTTGAAAACAATAGATGAGAACCTACTGGCAGATTAGAAAACTGTTAAAGATATCAATAATAACTTCAATTAAAATTAAAACTAAGCTATAAGACAAACAAATAAAGTACCTTAAAATACCGGAGACACACAAAAAAATAAAAGGAAAAAAAGAATCTTATTGGGCCAAAAGAGTGCAGCCACGGCAGGCACAAGAGGGAATGTGGGGTTTTAATAAAAAAAACCTAAGGCAGGGGACGAGAGGAATATATACAGAGACCAGAGAGTGATGCAGGAAAAAAAAGATAGCCGGACACGAGGGAGCGAGGCACGAGGAACAGAGGACGAATACGAGAGGAAAGACGAAGTGACGATCATCCGAATCCGGAGTTTCTTTCTCTCTTCTCTTAGTTTATGCTATCTAATTTCATTATTACTATGTCTAATTTCAGATTTTTACTTTCAATTAGTTGGGTTAATTTAGTTTCAATGTCTAGCAAAATTTTCATGTTCTAGGACTAGATGTAGTCTTTTATTTTCTGTCAATGAATTGAACTAAATTGTTTGGATTGATTTATTTGTATTGCAATTTGATAATCTTGGTTTGTTTTCATATAATTGATTTGGCCAGTTGATTATATGTTTAAGATATTGGATTATTAGCTGAAGTGAAATTTTAATATTAGTTCATGGGATTCTTAAACGTCAAGTAGTATAATTTTAGGAATAGTTATACACTTGGGGTGGTCTTTTACATGAATTTCTTATTTGTAATGGGTTTATATTAATTGTTATTACCACGGAAGCAGGCATAAGATTAGTATAAATACACATTTTCTACCTTGGAAGAGGAGATAATATATCATAGGAAGTTCGATCATAGTAATACAATAGCTTTTAATCTGACAAGTAGTTTAATTTCATTGTAGAAGGTAATTGGTGAAATCTAAGTCCTAAAACTATTTCTTATACTTGATTTATACCCATTGTCCGACGTCTTTAGAGTTAGAATTAGTATAGTTCTTATTTTATTAGTCAAGTTTATCACCACCAATCACTATTCCCGGATCGTCTAGATAATATTAGTGTCTCTTAATTTGGTAGTTGTTTATACCTCCTTGTGGGAAACGATATCTTGCTTATCCTATATTTACTTTAATTGACTCGTACACTAGTGGTATTTTAAGGTATATTTAGGACCGACCAAGTTTTTGGCGCCGTTGCCGGGGAGGCAATAGTTAAATATCATACTAGAGGGATTTTAATATTAGTTTAGACTTTATTTTCTTGTTAGCACTTGTTTTATTTTTCTTTACAATTTTTCCCCTTTCATAAACGTTTTGTTAGTGATATCTTTGTGTTCTTGAGTTAGTAGTATTAGAATTTTTTAATAATTAGTTTCTTTTCCTTATCACTAGTAGTTGTGTTTCTTAATCATTTAACGTAGAAGTTGATGCACTTTTAGTGATTTTCCTTTTGCTCACAGAATTATTAATTTGAGTTCAAACTTTCTGATATTTATTAGTGTATGCCACGTACTAATCGTTCTTTGGTTTCATTTGATCCAGAGATTGAAAGAACAGCTCGTACACTAAGAAAACAAAAAGAGGTTGGCATAAATACAAAAGCTGCCCGATTTTGATTTGGAGTACATATTTTCGCAAGAATCGACAAGAAACCAGTTGCGATGGGGGATGACAACAATGAAAAGCCTCTACGTGACTACCCAATGCCGAATACTAGTGGAGCCCCTTCAAGTATTGTAAAACCAACTGTTACTGCAAATAATTTTGAAATTAGTCCTGCTTTCATTCGTATCATCCAACAAGAACAATTTAGTGGACTAGATAATGAAGATCCTAATGACCATATAGGTAATTTTCTAGAAAAATGTGATACTCTTAAGCTGAATGGAGTAACCAATGATGCCATTAGATTAGGACTTTTCCCCTTTCGCTAAAAGTTAAAGCAAAAATATGGTTAAAATCTAATCCTGCTAATTCTTTTACTATTTGGGAAGATTTATCTGGAGCTTTTCTTAGAAAGTACTTTTCCCCTGGTAAAACTGCTAAACTAAGAAATGATATAACTAGCTTCATACAGAATGATGGGGAGTCTTTATATGAGGCTTGGGAAAGGTTTAAACATTTACAACGTCAATGTCCTCACCATGGTGTCCCAGATTGGTTGCTTGTGCAAACTTTTTATAATGGTCCTGGATGAATCCGTTAGAATCACTATAGATGCTTTGCTACGGGGAGGTGCTATAATGGGTAAAACTACTGAGGTAGCCAATAAATTATTAGAAGAAATGGCTTCAAATAATTATCACTGGTCTAATGATCGAAATAAACCAAAAAGAACTGGTGGTAAGTATGAAGTGGAAGGAATAAACATGTTAAATGCAAAAGTGGACAACTTAGTAAATTTGTTTACTAAAATGAATAATGTCAATTCTGTGTCTTCTTCTAATGTGACATGTAATATATGTGGTGGTGGCCATTTACCTACAGAATGTGCTAATATGGAACAAGCTCAATATGTTTCTAATTTTAATAGGCCACCACAAAATGATCCTTACTCTAATACTTATAACTCAGGTTGGAGAAATCACCCTAATTTCTCTTGGAGAGACCAAGGACTCCAAAATGCCAACTTTAGACCACCAAACCCACCTGGCTTTCACCCAAAACAACCACAACAAGAAAGTAAATCATCATGGGAGTTGGCTATTGAAAAATTGGCTAATGCTACTTCTGAAAGAATTGAAAAATTAGAAACTAAAGTTGATCAGATAGTTATTTCTAATAGAAATGTGGAAATGCAACTTGGACAATTAGCTAATACAATTAACTCTAGAAACCAGGGAGCCCTACCTAGTAAAACAGAAGTCAATCCTAAGGAGCACATCAAAGCCATAACTTTAAGGAGTGGTACAAAGTTATCTAAAGTAAATGACAAGTCTAAGGAGAATATAGAGTTAAAAGAAAATGAGAAAAACAATGAAGAATCAGTTGAAAAAGAACTAGAATCACCCTTTTTTTCTCCTGTTAAACCTTATGTACCTCCTATTTCTTTTCCTCAAAGACTTAAAAAGAATAAGTTGGATAATCAATTTGAGAAATTTCTGAAAATGTTCACAGAATTACAAATTAATATTCCTTTTGCTGATGCTTTAATGCAAATTCCTTCTTAGCCCCTGTTCTTTTGAACTTATTTTGGCTGAACTGAACTAAACTTATTTTTGCTGAACTGAACTTATTTTTGCTGAACTAAACTGTATATAACATAATATTATCAAAACTTATTATTATTATTTTATTATTAATAAATAATAATAAATAATAATAAATAATAAATAATAAATAATAATAAATAATAACAAATAATAAATAACAAATAATAAATAATAAATGATAAATAATAAATGATAAATA
This sequence comes from Beta lomatogona, assembly GCA_947646795.1. Taxonomy (NCBI): domain Eukaryota; kingdom Viridiplantae; phylum Streptophyta; class Magnoliopsida; order Caryophyllales; family Amaranthaceae; genus Beta; species Beta lomatogona. Next base: position 607,798 of record CANSNZ010001376.1, on the reverse strand, counting down.
ATATATAATAAATAATAAATAATAAATAATAAATAATAAATAATAAATAATAAATAATAAATAATAAATAATAAATAATAAATAATAAATAATATATAATAAATAATAAATAATAAATAATAAATAATAAATAATAAATACAAAATAGTAAATAGTAAATAGTAAATAGTAAATAGTAAATAGTAAATAGTAAATAGTAAATAGTAAATAGTAAATAGTAAATAGTAAATAGTAAATAGTAAATAGTAAATAATAAATAATAAATAATAAATAATAAATAATAAATAATAAATAATAAATAATAAATAATAATAATAAATAATAAATAATAATAATAAACAATAAATAACAAATAATAAACAATAAATAATAAATACTAAATAATAATAATAAATAATAATTAATAATAATAAATAAGAATATTAATAATAAATAATAATAATAAATAATAATAAATAAGAATATTAATAATAATAAATAATAATAATAATAATAATAATAAATAAATAATAAATAATAATAATAAATAATAATAATAATAAATAATAATAATAAAAAATAATAAATAATAAAAAATAATAAAAAATAATAAAAAATAATAAATAATAATAAATAATAAATAATAATAATAATTAATAATTAATAATAAATAATAAAAATAATAATAATAATAATAATAATAATAATAATAGTAATAAATAATAATAGTAATAAATAAAAAATAAAAAATAATAAATAATAAATACTAAATAATAAATAAAAAATACAAATTGATCGTTATTATAATTATAATATTAATAATAATAACAATATTAATAGTAATATTGAAAACATAAATATTAACATTAGACAAGACTAAACTTATTTTTGCTGAACTGAACTTATTTTTGCTGAATTGAACTTATTTTCGCTGAACTGAACTTATTTTAACTTATCTTTGTTGAACTGAACTTATTTTTACTTATTTTTACTGAAAATAAGTCCAAAAAAACAGGGCCATATTCTAAATTCCTTAAAGAAATCATGTCTAAGAAAAGAAAACTTGAAGATTACGAAACCATTGCTTTAAGTGAGGAATGTAGTGCTGTTATTCAGAATAAGCTTTCGCCTCAATTAAAAGATCCAAGGAGTTTTTCTATTCCTTGTACTATTGGTGATATTAATTTTTCTAAGGCTCTTTGTGATTTAGGTGCGAGTGTGTCACTTATATCGTTGTCTATATGCAAGAAGCTAGGACTAACTGATTTAAAACGCACTACTGTCTCGCTACAACTTGCTGACATATCTATTAAATATCCTTTAGGAGTAGTCGAAAATGTATTAATGAAGGTGGATAAATTTATCAATACTGTTGAGTTCATTATTCTTGATATGTGAACAAGTAGATATTGACTATGTGTTTTTTATCGATCCACCTGCTGAGAAAGATGGTGTAGATGCTACATCTAAAACTATTGTTATTGCTGATACTCCTGACAAAGAGAAATCTGAGAAAACTCCTAAATCTGATGGGGGGATAAGTCTGGAAAAATTTGTTAGGGATAATAAGGTTGTTAAGGGAAACATGCTGAACCTAATGACAAACCCCATATTTGATTTGTTTGTATCCTATAAGACTGCAAAATCAATATGGATCTCTTTGGAGAAAAAGTATGGTGCTGATGATGCAGGGACAAAAAAGTATGTCACTGGAAACTGGTTGAACTTTAAATTGGTAGATAATAAGCCAATTATGGAACAAGTTCATGTGTATGAGAATTTAGTTGCTGAAGTTCTTGCTGAAGGAATGAAGATGTGTGAAATTCTTTAGGCAAATGTTCTGATTGAAAAATTGCCTGAATCATGGAATATATATCGTAATCATCTGAAACACAAGAAAATGGACATGACTCTGGAGGAGTTAGTTGGTAACATGAAAATTGAAGAGGCAAATAGATTGAAAGACTCGGCAGCCCCAACTGCAAAAAATCTCGCAGTTAAGGCTAATCTGGTTGAAACTGGCTCTGGTTCTGGCTCCGGTTCAGGGAAGCCAAGAGGAGATTTCAAGAGGTTCAATGGAAAGGGTCAAAAGACTCCTGACAAGGGGAAGTTTAAGAACAATGGGAGGATTGAGAAGAAGTCGGTCCATTTGTTAACCGTGGCAAGCCGGGTCACTATGCTTCCGTTTGTCTAAACAAAAAGAAAGTCAAAGGTTCAGGTCAAGGCTCGAAGGATCAAGAGAAAGGCCAAGCCAATTTGGCAGAGGCAGATGATCTTGTTATTGCAGTGGTTTCTGAGGTTAATCTGGTGGAGAACAATTCTGAGTGGATAGTAGACACAGGAGCCTCTCGTCACTTCTGTGCAAACAAAGACCTATTTGTGGAATTTGAAGAGGTGGATGAGGGTCACCAAGTCTATATGGGAAATGACAAAGAAATCTCAAGTGCTCGGAAAAGGGAAGGTTCTTCGAAGGCGACATCCGGGAAATCATTAGCTCTCCTTAATGTTTTGTATGTCCCCTCCCTTCGTAGAAATTTGATTTCTGGTAGTTTGCTTGACAAAGCAGGAGTCAAGTTAGTTTTTGATGCTAATAAGCTAGTGCTGACTCGCAATGGCGAGTTTGTTGGGAAGGGGTACGTGAATGTTGGTTTGTTTGTTTTGGACATTGTAACTCCTATTTCAATGAATAAGATTTCTTCTTCTGCTTATATTGTTGAGTCTGTAAATCTATGGCACTGTCGTTTGGGTCATGTGGGGGTTGGTTCAATAAATCGCCTTGGGCGAATGAACCTATTGCATGACGTGATTGATGATGGACTTAACAAGTGCGAAGTGTGTCTTGAGGCAAAATTTGTAAGGAAGCCATTTAAACCAGTTACTAATAGAGTGTCTGAACTATTAGAACTAATTCACACTAATCCGACGAGACTTTAAGAATCTTGAGAGTCGGGGTGGTAAGAAATATTATATTACCTTTGTGGATGATTGTTCAAGGCTCATGAGAGTCTTCTTGTTAAAGTCCAAGGATGAGGCTAAACAGAAATTCTTGGTCTATAAGGCAGAAGTTGAAAATCAATTGGACCGAAAGATTAAAAGGCGTCGGTTTGACCGTGGTGGGGAATATGGGTCTGATTTCCTTAAGAATCTATGTGAGAAAGAGGGCATTATTCATGAGGTGTCGCACCATATACCACTCAAAGAGAATGGCATAGCGAGAAAGGAAGAATAAAACTCGAAGGAAATGATGAATGCTATGCTTTTAAGTTACGGTCTCCCCGATAATATGTGGGCGGAAGCTGTCCTATCTGCAAACTATATTTTGAACAGGGTATCTCATAAGAAGTTAGACAAGACTCCATTTGAGCTGTGGAGAGGTTTTGTGCCAAATCTGAAATTCATGAAAGTGTGGGGGTGTCTAGCTAAAGTGGGAATGCCTTCGTTCAAGAGGACTACTATAGGAGCCAGGATCTTTGATGTTGTCTTCATTGGTTATGCTGAAAATAGTGCTGCCTATAGATTTCTGAGGCTGGATGACAGGTCTGTGTGTGAATCTCGAGATGCATAATTCTTTGAAGAGGTATTTCCTTTGAAGAAAATTGGGCACAGTGAAAATGCTCCCTATGTGGGGGCTCCGTCTGGTGATGCAGGTCCTTTGGTTACTTCAAGTGGGGTAAGTCAGTCAGATGAGCCTAGAAGAAGTAAAAGGCAAAGGGTGGAATCAAGCTTTGGTCCGGATTTCATTACTGCATTTATGTCCGAGTTTGAAGCTTAAGAGTTTATGGACATGTCACTATTTATGGTGGATGAGGATCCCAAGACATTTGAAGAAGCCATGAATTCTATGGATTCTAGTTTCTGGAGGGTAGCAGTCAACAGTGAGTTGGAATCCATCATGGCGAATAACACTTGGGAACTTGTAGACTTACCTACAAGGAATACGCCGATCAACTGCAAGTGGATCTTCAAGAGAAAGTTGAAGATTGATGGGACCGTGGAACGGTTCAAGGCAAGACTGGTTATTAGAGGATTCACTCAAAAATTTGGAGTGGACTATTTTTATACTTACTCACCTGTGACTAAAATTGCTACCATTCGTGTTTTATTTGCTTTAGCTTCTTCATTTAACCTGTTTGTGCATCAGATGGATGTAAAGACAACTTTCTTGAATGGCGATCTCGATGAGGAGATATATATGGAACAACCTCCTGGTTGTGTTGTGCCTGGGATGGAGCAAAAGGTGTGCAAGCTGAAAAAGTCTCTCTATGGCCTCAAGCAGGCTCCAAAACAATGGTATGAAAAATTTCATAAGACTATTCTTGGTTTTGGATTTACTGTGAATGGCTCAGATGCATGTGTGTATTCAAAAGTAATGGGCTCTGATTGTGTAATCATATGCTTATATGTTGATGACATGCTTCTGTTTAGTGCAAGTCTTGATGCTATAGAAGAGACTAAGAGATTCTTGTCTTCTAAGTTTAAGATGAAAGATTTGGGTATAGCCGATGTGATATTAGGGGTAAAAGTTGTTAAAACTCCTAAGGGTTATTCACTATCTCAATCTCATTATGTGGAGAAAGTGTTAAAGAAATTTGACTGTTTTGATGATCCTCCGGTCAGGACTCCCTATGACTCTAGTGTTCAATTACTCAAGAATAATGGTGATGGTGTGTCACAAGGAGAGTATGCTAAGGTTATAGGTAGTTTGATGTTTTTGATGAACTGTACTCGTCCTGATATTGCCTATGCGGTGAGTAGGCTAAGCAGGTACACTCATAATCCCAGTTTGGATCACTGGAAAGCTCTTAAAAGACTATTGAGATATTTAAGAGGAACCACAGACTGGGGGTTAAACTTTGTGGGTTTTCCAACTGTCCTAGAAGGGTATTGTGATGCTAATTGGGTAACCGACGAAGTGATGAGGTGAGTTCTACCAAAGGGTATGTGTTCACTCCGAATGGTAGTGGAGTATCATGGAAGTCCGCAAGCGGACATGTATAGCTCGATCTACTATGGAAGCTGAGTTCATTGCCTTGGATCTTGCTACTCAAGAGGCTGATTGGTTGAGGAACCTTTTGGCAGACATTCCTTTGTGGGGGAGACCGGCTCCTTCTGTGTCAGTTCATTGTGATTCACAAGCTGCGATAGGGGTTGCCAACAACAGTGTTTAAAATGGCAAGAAAAGGCACATTCGAGTCAGACATGAATCTGTGAGGCAATTTATTGTGAATGGTGTCATTTCTCTTGAGTTTGTGAGAAGCGAAAGAAATTTGGCTGATCCTTTTACCAAAGGATTGAGAAGGAAGTTAGTATTAGAATTCTCAGGAGGAATGGGTTTGAAACCTTTATACGTTGTTGTATTCCTCAATTTCTTACTGAACTTATTTATGATTTCTCATTAATATACTTATTGCTCTGATATGAGTGGTTCTTATTGAACAGGTTGTATATGTGTATTTTTGAGATTTGGTGTCCATGGCCTTTGGCTGATTCAATTTGATTGAACGTAATGGACATGATGTTTCTATGGCTTTATAGCTGATTCAATTTAATTGAACGTAATAGAACATCGTGGATGAGTGTGAAGGGTTGGCCTCCTTCTGTCGAATGTCGTTCTTGTAGGCATTCTAGAGCACTCTTTGTAATCCCAAGGTGATGGCCAGGATTGTTGAACTTAGCAATGTTCACAATCATTTGAAAGACATGTGATGTAACACCCCCAAATTTCTCTCTTTTTGAAGAATATATTTTAATATAAAACACTTGAGAAACTTGAGAGTATTACGCCACGTGATAACGTTAAAGGCTTTAATATTAACTACTAACCGAACTTGAAACTAATGCAATGGAAATAACTTAAATAATTTCTCTTTATTAATATAAACTTTATTGTACAACTATATAACAAGAAAAATAAAATAACAACTCCTTGACTAATTATGATTCCTCACTAGCTCCCCCATATGAAGTATGCATGCATCATATCAACCTTGTAAAAATCTGCTCGCCAAAATGGGTCATCACAGGGACAAAGCCATAAAACAAAACAAATAAAAGCGTGTCAGTAAAAATACTGAGTACATGTATATGCGGAGTATTAACACTTTATTTAATTTAACATTTGAAATATTTAATTTCGAAGAACCTTTCTGGATACTTGATAATACTTGTATAATATAAAGTATATAACCTTGATAAAAATCCTTTTCCTTGCCTAGGTACCTTTCCTAAAGTGTGCACACCCCCAAGTTTAGTATTCCTTACCGAGTCTATTACGAGGGGACTACCTTGTCCACATGACTTATACAAAAAGTACATGGGTAAATAATATAATGGCTACCGTTCTTGCTAATAAATAACAAGCCGTTGCCCGGGTAAATAATATTAATAGCTACCGTTCTTGCTAATAAATAACAAGCCGTTGCTTCTTTATTATTGCGATCATAAAAGATCATATATCTAATAAAAATCCTTCTGAAATAATCCTCCTTTAAAAAGAATAGTACTACTCATAAATTTAGCCATATAAAGGCATAGTTAAATAACTTGCTTGTAAAATAATCGTGAAAAGTGTTAATGAAAACAACAATGGGATCGATAATAATAACAATATAATAGTAAAACATGAAAGTTCATACATGGAATACCAAAATGTAAAGTCTACTATTCTAATTCTTTTGGCAGCAGTAGACGCATACCAATAGGGAGATGACAATGTTAACTAAACATGCTTTCCAACTTTCTATTAACGTTTTAAATATGACTATAAAACTCATGAAATTCATAATCTACTCATAAAACAAGCTTTTAAATAAAAAAAAAAATAATTCTAGAACATGATACTAAGTTTGCAAAATAATATTTAAAGATCTACACATACACGCACCTCGAAAATTTATAACTACTAGGGAGAAGAGAGAAGGTAGGCTAAGAGGGAGAGAGAGTTTAAACTTGAGAAAAGAGATGTATTCCTCAAATTTGGTGTGAAGAATATGATGGGTGGAGACTCTATTTATACTAGTTGGACGGGTAGAGTCGTACAAGGACTCGAAACTAAAGAGATGGGTTTTTGAGAAAAGATAAATAATTTTAGCTAGGATACATTATTTTTTATGATCATATAGCTAGAATAGAGGAATATTCCATAAGATAAATAGTCTAGATGCTTAAATTAACCAAAAGATAAAAACAAAATAACCAAATCTTGATAACATGAACTTAGCCCTGGCGGTGAGTTGCCGAGGTCACGCTTTGAAATTTTTTTTTTTTTTTTTTTTTTTTTCTTTTTATAAATCTTTTGTAAATCTTTTGTAAACCTTTTCTCTTTATTTTGTAAATCCTTTTTTGAATTTTCCTTTTCAAAATATTTTTAATTTTTCCTAAACTAATTACTTGGATTATAATAAGTAAACTTTTAGGCCCAAATCTTAATTTGGGCTAGAGTCTATTTGAAAAACCCATAATCTACCTTTATAATTAATAAAAAGCCTTTTTTAGTATATAAAACCTTATAAAAATTATACTAATAACTTACTAAAAATACGGAGTATTACAGACTACCCCTTAAAAGAAGTTTCGTCCTCGAAACTTAACGCATGCAATTAAGAAATAAAGCAAGTAATTCACAAATACTATAAACTTCCTATAAAAGTAAGCTGACTCGCTTAATAACTCATGAAACAAGTCAAAATTAGATCAAAAATAGCGTTCTAAGGTCAAACGCGCGAAACTCTATCGCATTCTATCCCCCTTAAAAGGAGTTACGCCCCCGTAACTCGCTAAGACTTAAAACTTGACTAAAAATATTTTTTTCACCAACTTTGTAATACAAATAATATAAGATTCATTAGTTGACTAAGAATTACAAAAATCACTAGATAGATTATACCTTCGAAAAAAAAACTTTTGAGCTTTGAAAATTAACCTTTTTTTTTAAGGTAATAATAATAGAAGTATTTGCCTTCAATAATAAATCAACATAATAAAGAAAATATTTAAATAAGTCCAAAAGGGTATAGTTTATGACAAACTGAAAAGTTTTATAAAATTTGAGTAGGAAAATTTTCCAAATTCTAGAATAATAAAGAATTTCAGCTTAACACTAACGACAAGTGTTGTAGGAAAAATATTTGAGGGAAATACTAAAATGTTATGAAAATGCTATAATATAATGAGAACAAAAGAATTTTATAAAACCCTTCGCAAGTTTTACTCGAAAAACGCCTTTATAAAAAAAAAAAGGCTTGCTTTCTCCTTAAAAAGCTTCAAAAACTAAAACTCCTCGAAATTCATCTTCAAATTTTCCTTGAAATACCATAATCAATATTCTCTCAAAACAGACAGTAGTCAACTAGGACTTGAGATAGTAAATAAACAATCTTGTGAAATTCATATAATCTATATTTCAATAAAATTAACTCCTTCACAAAATATAAACTCAATGTTTAAGTCCATAATATAAAAATACGACTATTCTTTCGAAAATCAATTACCTTGAATGACTAGTTTCTTCCCTTTTCTCTTTTATTAAGCTCCGAATTTCTCCCAAAAGAATATATTTCTTCTATTATTAGAGTCACTTATAGTCACTTAGCTCCTTTATAATTAATATACCCAATCCTTTATAACTCGTTGTAACAAACATCAAGCAATAGTTTAATACTACTCTAAAAGTTAATACTTCTCTTGACACTTAATAATACCCCAAAATCAACTTAGCATGACGTTTGGAAAGCTCTAGTATCTTACTTCCACCTTTTATAACAAAAATGATCTAAATTCTAAAGGAATCTACTAAAAATTCAAATATGGTCTTTCGTACTTTATTTGCTTAACTATAACAGCGATAACTTCTTTAAAAATATATTTGCAATTCAGCATAGGGTAAGATTCCTTAATTAAATCAAACTTCAAATATGGTATATCATATACCTATAAGGTCCTCATAATATCCCTTATTTTGCCACCTTTTTAAGGTTATCTCTATATCATAGCTAAAATGGTATTGACTATATCCATAAACGAAATATATAACTTATCTAAATCATGATAATTCACCCGAACGAGTATAAATCATTGATCTCCTTCTTGTACTTTCCACAAATCATAAAATTTCCCTTTCTTACTCATGTCACCAAATATATAGATCATCCAACTTCATAAAACTTCAAATGACTAATTTCACAATTTTTAGCATAACATAAGGTAATGTCTTCTTCATAAAAAACATAACTACTAAACTTCTTTCCTTCAAAGGAATAAACCAAAACAGTATTCACCTATAATGAATCTAAAACAACTAGGCTTACTTTGAAGTCATAGGTTCTTGTAACACTTATAAATCAAAAAAATAAACATATAAATCATTTTGCATGAATTAGATCACATGCATACATGTCATACAAGACGTTAAATAATCAAATTCATCTCGTAGAAAATATATGTGCCAAAACAAATGCCTCAAAAGATAGTAATATCACAACTTGCAAGTAGCTTCTTAATAATATGTCATGAAAGACGTGAATAATAACTCAATTCTTATAATCAACAATAAACTCTTTCTTTTGCTTATGAAAAATACAAAGATTTTCATATTAACTTGCCAATAAGTCAAACCTCCTTGAAATATATTCAAAATAATCATATTTCTAATATAACAATAAATAACTAAATAATTCATCTTTAAAAAAAAATTCAACGGCTATCATCTTATTCTACTTATGCACATAAAATGCTAAAACTTTTCTTGCCAAAATTATTTTTTTCAACCTTTCGTTTTTCCAAATATGTTTTATAATGAGTATTTGATTCATGACAAAGAATAGTCGGGCCAATGAATTTCCCAGGAAAGAGTTGGTTACACGCAACGTTGGTGAGAGCCCAAGCCTTTCCTTGCCAAGAAACATTGCCAACCCAACTTATCCAAATCAATCCTTTTTCCTCAAATAATAAAATAGATTTTAATGCATATTTAATATAAATATGAAAAGAATGCGAAACTCTATAACCTATATGCCCACCCTTAAGTCTACCCATTAATTTTAGATTCCAGTTTCATATCCCTAGGCTTTTAAACTGATACCACTTTGTAACACCCCCAAATTTCTCTCTTTTTGAAGAATATATTTTAATATAAAACACTTGAGAAACTTGAGAGTATTACTGCCACGTGATAACGTTAAAGGCTTTAATATTAACTACTAACTGAACTTGAAACTAATGCAGCGGAAATAACTTAAATAATTTCTCTTTATTAATATAAACTTTATTGTACAACTATATAACAAGAAAAATAAAATAACAACTCCTTGACTAATTATGATTCCTCACTAGCTCCCCCATATGAAGTATGCATGCATCATATCAACCTGTAAAATCTGCTCGCCAAAATGGGTCATCACAGGGACAAAGCCATAAAACAAAACAAATAAAAGCGTGTCAGTAAAAATACTGAGTACATGTATATGCGGAGTATTAACACTTTATTTAATTTAACATTTGAAATATTTAATTTCGAAGAACCTTTCTGGATACTTGATAATACTTGTATAATATAAAGTATATAACCTTGATAAAAATCCTTTTTCCTTGCCTAGGTACCTTTCCTAAAGTGTGCACACCCCCCAAGTTTAGTATTCCTTACTGAGTCTATTACGAGGGGAACTACCTTGTCCACATGACTTATACAAAAAGTACATGGGTAAATAATATAATGGCTACCGTTCTTGCTAATAAATAACAAGCCGTTGCCTGGGTAAATAATATTAATAGCTACCGTTCTTGCTAATAAATAACAAGCCGTTGCCTCTTTATTATTGCGATCATAAAAGATCATATATCTAATAAAAATCCTTCTGAAATAATCCTCCTTTAAAAAGAATAGTACTACTCATAAATTTAGCCATATAAAGGCATAGTTAAATAACTTGCTTGTAAAATAATCGTGAAAAGTGTTAATGAAAACAACAATGGGATCGATAATAATAACAATATAATAGTAAAACATGAAAGTTCATACATGGAATACCAAAATGTAAAGTCTACTATTCTAATTCTTTTGGCAGCAGTAGACGCATACCAATAGGAGATGACAATGTTAACTAAACATGCTTTCCAACTTTCTATTAACGTTTTAAATATGACTATAAAACTCATGAAATTCATAATCTACTCATAAAACAAGCTTTTAAATAAAAAAAAAATAATTCTAGAACATGATACTAAGTTTGCAAAATAATATTTAAAGATCTACACATACACGCACCTTGAAAATTTATAACTACTAGGGAGAAGAGAGAAGGTAGGCTAAGAGGGAGAGAGAGTTTAAACTTGAGAAAAGAGATGTATTCCTCAAATTTGGTGTGAAGAATATGATGGGTGGAGACCCCTATTTATACTAGTTGGACAGGTAGAGTCGTACAAGGACTCGAAACTAAAGAGATGGGTTTTTGAGAAAAGATAAATAATTTTAGCTAGGATACATTATTTTTTATGATCATATAGCTAGAATAGAGGAATATTCCATAAGATAAATAGTCTAGATGCTTAAATTAACCAAAAGATAAAAACAAAATAACCAAATCTTGATAACATGAACTTAGCCCTGGCGGTGAGTTGCCGAGGTCACGCTTTGAAATTTTTTTTTTTTTTTTTTTTTTTTTTTTTTTTTATAAATCTTTTGTAAATCTTTTGTAAACCTTTTCTCTTTATTTTGTAAATCCTTTTTTGAATTTTCCTTTTCAAAATATTTTTAATTTTTCCTAAACTAATTACTTGGATTATAATAAGTAAACTTTTAGGCCCAAATCTTAATTTGGGCTAGAGTCTATTTGAAAAACCCATAATCTACCTTTATAATTAATAAAAAGCCTTTTTAGTATATAAAACCTTATAAAAATTATACTAATAACTTACTAAAAATACGGAGTATTACATGTGATGTGTCTTGGATGTAAATGAATAAATGTTCAACTATATTGTATGTTGTTCATGGGGAAATTCAGTGGATAACACAGTGTTTCTCAAGCCTTGAAAGTAAAATATGTGCTATCGGGTCCCTTCTCTCTCCTGCAAGTTCAATCTTAGGATACTTGTAGGTGAGGGGACACCCCATCTCACTAACATGTTAGTTCAATCCTTGGACACTAATATGTAAGTATTAAGCTTTCCTTTTACTGCTCATTTCTCAATTTTTTCTTTAACTTCGCGTTTGTTGGGGATTGTTGGATTTCATCCTAATTGAACGCGAAGCTTCATTTGGCAAAGGTGTGGTCGTGAGTCTGCCGCGACTCGCGGTGGAGGCCGCGACTCACGGTGGCCGCGTTTCTTGGTTTCTGCCTCGTTTCGCGGTAGATGGCTGCAAGCTTACCGCGACTCGCGGAATAGCGGTTTCCGAGGTATTCAAAATCTTATATTCTCTTCTTATTTCCGGATTTATTTCGAAGTGGTTTTATATCCCTCATATAAATAGTGTTTTGGCCGTTTCTCTTTATTATTCATTCAATATAACCCTAAAACACAAGCCTATCCTATTCTCTCTGAGATTTGAGCAGTTCTTGAGAAATACCAATCTTTGATCCGGGTGCACGGAGTCAGAGATAGTTGTGTGAACCTTGGGGGGCGAACGTCATCGTTAATCCGCACTGGTGGTGGCGAAATTCGTTTCTAAGGCAGTGGCCATCATACCACGGCGCAACTTGTTCTTGTAATTCAGGTTAAGTTATTGGATTTTTTAACTACAATAATATAAACTTTTGCCCGTTCTCTCGCAATAATACAAACTTTTGATTATTTTTTAATAATACAAACTTTACATCAAAATTCCTCCAGTAGGTCAAGTTGACTTGTAACCGGTAAAACAAGTCAAAAAAAATTACAAAATGATCTTTATTCTTTGTCCCTCCTCCCCCAACCCCCCACCCACCTGAACCACCTCAGCTAGTTACCTCCTACAACAAGTTAAAAACTGGTATTGTCCTACTGGAGGAATTTTTATCAAAAGTTTGTATTATTAAAAAATAATCAAAAGTTTGCATTATTGCGAGAGAACGGGCAAAAGTTTGTATTATTCTTGTTAAAAAATCCTAAAAAATTTGATTTCTACAGATTTACATCTTACAATAGTAACTAGACGAACTTTTATGAAACACCCTAGTACAAACAATTTGGTCAACTATGTCTATATAAGACCAACTACTAAAACAAAATAAGATCCCCATAGATGCCTTATCCACATCATATCAAAATCACTAATTTTCTTCTTTACAATTTGTCAAACTCTAGCTCTAACTAATGCAACTCCGTTCCAATTTGCTTACAACACTAGGATTTTCATGCCACCCAATATACAACTTTAACCATTGATATATTTTAGTATCTATAAATAAGATTTATAAAATGTTGAAATTTTGAAAGTATACATAGAAACATATTCAATAACAATCCACATGACTATGTTTAACCTTACATATTTTGAAAGCATCCTATATCCTGTACAGTATTGTAGAATGGTAAAAGAACTTCTCACCCCATATAACATTATCTTCGCTTAACAATTGTTCTAATTCTGTAAATGTGTCCCCTCTCTTCTCATCAGTTATACATTAATTTACTTTATGTAACGTATCTCATGCATCCATGGATCGGAGCATGGGTCTAAGTATTAACGATTACGTCTCTTTATTTATTCTTCCTGCTTTCTCCATTGAGATATTTTTAAAAAGTTCTTCCTATAGAGAATATTACTTTATTTGGACAACAAATAATAGAAAGTGCAAATAGTAAAAGAAAAGTTTCAAAGTAAGAGAGAAGTTCAAAAAAGTACAAGAGAAATGCAAAAAGCATATTTACCTTTGGTTTTTTTTTCCTCATATTCTATATATGAAGAAGAGCTAAGAACTGAGGGATTGTTATAAACCTCTTACAATATAGTCTATCATACATGTGATATCTTCCAACTTTCAAAGGGTCTCATTATGAGTCATAGTCGTACCATTACAAATATGACCATAAAGATGAAAGTAACATATCCAACAATATGTTATTGATTCACTTGTCACTAATAAAAATAATACTATTAGTGTTTAAAATTTATATGAATGCATAATATGAATAAATTAACTTATTTTCTTTCTTTTAATGCTATACTTCACCAAAATAAATCAATTTCCTATCCTTATCCCACTCTCCCATCCTCATAATCTTTATCCGTCATACCTAACCAACGCTCCATTATAAAACAAAAAAAGTCACTACCTTAAAATTATTGGGCAAGTTAAAATTTGGACTTGTTTAAACTTTGAACTTAGCACACCATGTCAAGATTCTATTCTGTAGTCTATATGCTTTAGTTTGAGGCCAAGTCCAACATAAATATTTGGAGTCTAGTCCACTTGGACAAACTTGGACGGACCGGTTTGGCGAGTTCATCTACCGTACCCTTTACTTTTGAAAAATAAACACCATTAAACTCGTGTACATTAGTAACATTACTGCTGCTGCTGCTTCTTCTTTCTGGAATGCAAAGCAAATTAGTAGCAGTTTTAGCAGTTGTGTTGCGAAATTGAAAAAAGAAGGAGAGAGATTGAGACTGAGAGTGCGAAGTAGAAGAAAAAGGATCGATGTTGGCGAGTTCAAGTGGCGGCGACTGTAATGGCCACTCTACGACGACCAGTCTCACACACCGTGACAGGCTCAGGAAGGCGCGTCGGAGATCACGCGACGCCGACGACGCCGCCGAACCAGAAGCCGACGCTCCTCCTTGCACCGACTTCGATGTCGCCTACTTTCACTCTTATTCTCACCTCGGCATTCATGAGGAGATGATTAAGGTCTCTTTCTTTCTTTTCCTTTTTCTTCTACTTTTTATTTTTTTTATTTTTAAAGATTGTATTGTTGTTCATGATCATCCAATCCAGCTGAGATATGAGTATCTTTTTAAAATTGGAGCTTTGAGACATTAATTAATGGTAATATTGTAGGCAACTAACCTAATCCTCAAATGTGATAATTTGCACTGAAACAAAGTAATGGCTGGTCTTCTTGACCGCGTATGTTGATCTTATGATGGCTTTGTTTGATAACCTAGCGAATTCGCGTAGAAAGTTAGTAATACACTTGGGGTGCTATGTATCTCTCCTAGCTTTTTGAATGTATTTCGAGTTTTAAAGTATAATGGAGGGTTTAAGGGTTAGTGTCTTGCACTTTGTAAAATCCAGGCAACTCTACAAGATTTGTTTTGTTCGTATTCAAGATTCTCATGTAGCTTTTGGTTATGCCTTAGGTGATAGAGGAAGCTTATTTTATGTTCTTGAATCTATCGACGTAAAAGAAATGTAGCATCATTGAAAGAAAATTACTGTCTGTTTGGGAGTTATCCCTCCATTTTTGTGTTATTATACTTCTTAAATGTCGTTTGGATGTGGATGAGTTCCTTATTGTTCACCAAGCTAGGCTTTTTGGTGGGAATAATTTTTGGATGATTCCTCTAGAGTTCAGGGTGATCAAGGATGTTAGGAAGAAGGTTAGAAATGGATTCAATGTTGGAAAAGTGCATCACCATGTCTTTTCTTCTGATTGGTCCCCTGTATCTTATTATGTTAGTTAGAGGTTTAAAACCACTGGTGTTGAGGAGATGTTGTTGATTGTTGAGTTCACTTCATATCTCTGTAAGTTGGGATAAGAACTACAAATTAGAGTTGGGGACTAAGATGAATCGCTTATGTCGAGTGCTTGTAGGATTAAATGTCCTCAAAGAGGGGATTGGAGGTAGTTATGGACATATGGTGTTTGAAATTTACTTTGTTGAATAAAGTGATGCATTCTTCTGTGAAATGTGATGTTGTATTAGGTGTTTGTGGATACAAGGATGTTTCCATAGCTCTTCAAAGTCTGTGCAGGCTTATGATCCAAGCATCTCGTTACTCTCATGTACACGTAGAGTTGGAGTTATCCCAGCCACTGTTTTGGGAGGGCAATGTTATTTTCACTTTTCAGTAGTGACATTCATCTGGTTATAGTGGGTATAACTTCCTTTATTCTGGTGAAAAGCTCCTATATGAAAAAGAAATAGTAAAATTGTGATTTATGAATAAGTGATAAGTTCTCAACAAAGTCAGGAAGAGCAAGTGAAAATGCCATCCACCTTTCTCATGCTTCACAGCTGTCAGGCCCTAAAATGAGGCATACCACACTATTAAGATCTTTGATATTTCATCATAAAATTCATATGTAGGCTGTGCAATATCATTTAGAAAACCATTTGACATTTTAACATGTCTTTTTCATTTGATGAAGACTATGTGGAACTAGATTTGTGCAATCATATGTTACTTATTGCTGTATTATTCATTATAAATATTCTCAATACTGTTTTATCTATGCCCAGGATCATGTGAGGACTGACACTTACAGGAATGCAATCTTCAAGTACCAACATCTAATTGCAGGCAAAGTAAGGCTTCTATTGTTGGCTTCTGTTTATTACTGTCTGTGCCGTGATATTTGATAATTAATGCTAAAATGGATTATGATTATTAACCTTGCAAATGATGTTCATGGTCTGTTACTCGAATTACATAGCATAGATTAATGAATCTTCTTTCAAAGTCATATTAGGTTTTAACTGCTTGTCTCTGTAACTGTAATGACAATAAGCTTCTCTGGCCTATGCGTTCACAGGGAAAAGGAGCTTATGCAGGTTTCCTGTTAATGTTCTTTTATTATTTATTTATTCATTTTTATTTCATTTACTTTTTTCACTTTTTTTGCAGGTTGTTGTGGATGTCGGCTGTGGGACAGGCATTCTATCCATATTTTGTGCACAAGCTGGAGCTAAAAGGGTAATTTTCTTCGAGATTCATACTTGTGCTTTATATTATCTTGGATTCATGCCCAGGAATTTTCAGCTGACGGAGGATTGATATGAAGTGTAGACTGTAGAGTAAAGGGTTTCTTGAAGTACTCTTTAATGTTAAACATCGTATTGTATGGCAATTGTCATTTTAATTTGTGAGGCAGTGAAGTGATCCTTAGTTTTCTTCTCATAGACATTATAACTTTCTGATGTAATCTGGGATAGAAAAGAGCAGTAGGGTCCTGAAATTATTTCTCTCTTTTTGTTGAAGATGGTGTACGTTAGCTTAAGGAACATTGAGACTACATAAATTATGACTGTGATGAGGTTGACACACAACTATCTACAAAGGATAAATGGATTTCTTGCTTGAACTTGCGATACAGAACAAACCCTGGCGAAAGAAAAAAAAAAGTTATATATTGCTTCCTCAACTTGCACCTAATGATTAGACCTACTTGTAAATTTGAAATCCTTTGTCTTATGAAGAGTTGCTGTATGGAACTTTCCCTTTATTGCTTCTGATGTATAGAGCCATACTTGGAGAAGTCTTTGAATTCCGTGCACCCCGATACTTCGTTAATCAGGAAAACGCCATTACTAACAGTCAATTTGAGCATTACCTTCAGGGTCCGTATTAAATATCGAAGGAAAGTGCTACAAACTAAGGATAGCATCCTTTTTTCTGTCATCTTGTAGTCTTAAGAGGGATGAATTTTGCTGTCCAAGTCAGTATCGAGTTCTGACTCAGATTTAAAGGACATAGGATTGGGTTACAATAGTTGTTTCTGTGCTTATGTTTACTCCATGAAGGGGTCGTACTAGTTTTACATACTAAAAGAAGCCGACAGGTTTATGCTTTGTCCTCTTCTTAAGATTTCAAAATTCTTCAAACACATTAACAGTTTTGATTACTCCCTCCTTTTACAGAAATTCCATAGCTTATATAGAGTATAGGATACATGTAGTATACTTCCTGCCATTCTAAAGTAAATGAAAATCTTACCATTGTGGGCCGTTTCAAGAAACGTTACTCTATGTAGCATTTACTTCTCTTTATCTCTCTCTTCATCACATGGGTCCCTCTTTTTATTTCTCTCTATCCTCTCCTTACTCCCCGTGCCTCCACCCTACATTTCATTTATTTTAGAACAAAGGAAGTATTATTTATTGTATCTTCTAATTTCTTTTTCTTTTGTCAGGTTTATGCAGTGGATGCCAGTGACATTGCAGTGCAGGTACTTTGTTTAGGTTATGCTTCCTACTTGTAGTCAGTTGATTTTGATATTTAAAATTTGGTTTTCTTATGTTTATTTTATGGTTCTTGGCTTCGTGCTTAGTTAATTTGCTCTCTGGATTTTATAATCCTCCAAAAAAAAATTTCCTGGCATCAACTAATAATCTTTTTGAATGAAACTGAAAGGATTTAGCATGCCAATTTTTGAGCATTGTATGACCATTGTTAAATCAAATTTCTCACCAACCTATCCTCTAACACTTTTTCCTTTCTGAACTTCTCCAAAGGTCATGATCCGTCATGTATCTCTGTTGCCTGATTTTCTATGTGTTCTGGCAGACATACTTTTCAAACCTTATTGATAATCACTTCATATTGTGATTCTCAGTGTTAATTAGTCTGTATATTTTTTGACATGTAATAAACTATCAATTATTTAGTTTGATAATTAAAATTTTGCATATCTTAATAGAATACAAGTAAACAGTGAAGGCACTTTACAGCGGATTTCCCACCTAAATGGCAAAGTTTTTTTTTCGTTTCATCAGAAAAGACAAAGTCATAAAGTCGAGTTATTGTTCTCCTCAATTTCATGGTTTCACATGATTCTCCCCAATTTAAAACTGCGTAAGGAAAACAGAATGTCAGAGAGGGGGCAAGAAAACATCATAAGGAGCTAAGGAAAAGGAATGTTTTTCATTCAACCTCCCATCTCTTTTTTCCAATAGAAAGAGGGAAAAGAGAAAGAGAAGCAAAGGAGAAAACTATAGCAGGAATAATAATTGGTGGTAAGCGATGACAAAATCTTGTAGCCATATCATATGGAAGAAAGTCTGTAGACATTGCATCTTAAAGATAGTAGATTAAATTTTCAATTTGCAGATTTAGGGCTATACCATACAAACCTAGATGTGAGGATATGCCTTGCTCTTATTTACTAGATATGTCGCATGTGTCCCAACACATCTAGCATTCGATTTATTTTGGGCAAACCAATATGGCAATATATACTCTTACTCGTGATTACATGATGTGAAAGTGACTCAGGGTTGAAAATTAAATCACTTCAATCACCTGCTATAGCAATTGTTTTAGATACCAATCTACCGGCACTTGGCCTCCTTTAATATTAGGCTGTCACACCAAGCGGCACTGTATAAGACGGTCCTTTCTCTCGCCACTAATCTAGACACACACAAAATCGTACGATCATTTCTATTTCTTATTGTTGAAAGCGATCGGAAGCTTAAGAGGTGAGAGATGTTAGGGAGGAATACGAGATAGGAAGGGTTGCGACAAGGTTATTGTTTTCCACTTGAGGTGAAATAAGCCTCCTACCCGTCTAAGCTCCTCAAAAATATTAGTCATGGGTTTCCAAAATCTTTGCTGGTCAAACCTCATTGAAGCAACAAACTTTCTAAGAGCATTGTGATCATAATCAATCTCTGGTAAGCTGCATTGTGAGAGTAAAGACCTTTCAAATTGTGAGAAATTTTGTAAACTATAATAGTTAACAACCAATAACAAAATAGTATCGTCAATTTATGTAAAAGGGAAATCTGGACCTCCTCTGCCTTCACCTTAACTTCAATTGCTCTCTCAAAAACATCTCTGTCTAGCATTTTACCAACCACGTCAACGACTGTGGATAAGCCTCCGCTCATTAGAACCAGAAAAGTAGTATCGTCAATTTATGTAAAGGAAACCTGGACCTCCTCTCTCGACCTTAACTTGAATTGCTCTGTCAAATACACTAACAACTTACCGAGTATATCAACTAATGTGGATAAGCCTCTGCTCATCAACACCGGAAACAAGCATGAGACAAGCACCACTTGATCCAAAGTCTTGCCTTCTGTTCATAGATTTATCCTGTCATAGATGTGTGCCATGTTTTAATCAATGGTGGATCTGTCCCCAACTGATGAGCATGAATTTCATAATGACGTTGGACATGGCCTGAGAAAAAGTTGCAAAAGATTTGTTCGTTTATCCAATTTGTAGAATTTTCCCTCATAGTTGAGCACTGGTGCGATCCACAACCTTTATTAGAGGTGAATACTGCAACACGTTTTAATCTGCAAACCATGCCAGCAATGGCGTCAAGGTGGTTCTTTCCGTGCTTTGAATTTGTTATGCGGTTATTATTTAAGTAGGCCTCCACAGTCAATCTCTCGGGCATAAATCCAAACTGGTTCTCTGAGATCTTCACACTTCTCCTTCATCTTTGCTCAATAACTCGCTCCAAAAGTTTCATAGTATGGCTCATTAGTTTGGTTCCTCGATAGTTGGCACAATCTTGGACGTCACCCTTGTTCTTGTACAAGGAGATGATAGTACTTTTCCTCCACTCTAATGACATTCTATTACTTCCCTAAATCTTGTTGAAAAGAGTTGTTAACCATGCGACCCCTCTCTCCCCAAAAGCATCTCCAGACCTTGATAGGTATGCCATCGGGCTCCACTGCCCTCTTCGATCCCATTTCTTGCAATGCCATTTTGAATTCTTTGCATAAACTCCCGGCTAACCATATCCAGAGGGATACTTGTATCTCCAATATCGTGCCCTTGATCTCCGTTGAATAGGTTACCTTTGCTGACACCAATGTGGGAATTAATTCTGCGTGGACGTTAAACTGGGATTTTTTTTAAGGTCTTATTTAAGAAAAATGTTAAGCATGCAGCTGCCGTAAAGAAATTAATACCAGGAGATGCTACACAATAAAATAAGGTGTCATTGTATTCTTGATTTTACTTTGTTCGCGTGGCTTGACAGCACTGTCCTGCTCTAGAAGAGTGTCACTTCTGTTGGCCGGGTTGTATATAAGCTAGGATTGAGTCAATTGACAGCTTCTCCGAGACTCAATTCCTTTTCACAGCAAATCTCTATTTGTTTCTCTTTAATTAAGAGCAGATCTGAATATTGTTTACTATATTATCTAAACTGCAACGTATTTGAGAACTCACCGCCTTTCTTTATCTGTAGATTAATATGATCTCATTCAGGTTATGTGCTTGGTTTTTCCCTGTTTGGCGATATTTTGTTTGACACAAAATTGTTAGACATCTTTGTTATTTTGTCTCTTTATCTTATTTTAAGCAACTGCTAACTATTTTTACATTTTTAACAGGCAAATGAAGTTGTCAATGCAAATAACCTATCTGATATTGTGAAAGTATTGCATGGACGAGTGGAGGTAGGATTCTGAAATAAGCGCTCTCTTTTATCTTCTAAAGCCATTAAACTCTTAATTTTGTAGGGTTAGATTGCTTGTAGTATAACAGGGTTTCTGTTCCAGAGGGTAATTCTGTTCTAGATCATGAATGTTTACATGTTGAATTAGTTTGAAACTTAGGCCCATGCAACACATTTGTAAGTTTTGTTACAGTTATAATGAAAATATGTGATATGGCAGCAAAATCTCAACTCAATTTGGATTTCTGGGAAGGGCAGGGTGTATGTGCTTTACAGCATTCAGTGATGTCTGGTCTTTCTAGCTTGTCTTCGGGTGTCTGTTAGTAGAATTCTTGATGTGGTGGCTTTATCTCAAATCAGAAAGCGATATTTGCATGCAATTTATTGTGAAATTACAGAGGAACTGGTCCTTCTACCACAATACTAGTGGTATATGGGTACAAACCTTGGAAATGCCAGCTGCATGTGCCTTAGAGAAGCCAATCTGTCTCACAAATCTGGAGCTCTGGTTGTTAAAGGTACTCACTGTACTGCCCATATGGGAAACAACCATGGCTGGTGAAGGTGGGTTGGTGGTGTTAGTTTTGGTTTGTGAAGGGCCAAAGGAGAGGGTGTTTTGAGGAGATGCGGCTCGGTTCTGGAGTGTTTTGGTGATGGATTGGGTTGGGTTAAAAGAGAGGTTTCTGGATTGGGCGTTAAAAGGGGAGGTTTCATAACCAGATTTTGGGGTTTGTGACTTTGTATTGTTGACCCTAAGTCAAACATAAATTTACCCTCAATTTTGAGGGCTAGATCCATTGCCACATCCAAGTTAGGAGGCTCATGGAGCCTGATCTCAGCTTTAATATGCCCTTTGAGTCCATTTATGAATTGACCCAGAACCATCTCCTCCGATTCATCATCCAAGGGAGCTGAGAGTTCGATGAAGCTTTTGCGATTCTCTGCCACACTATCCTCCTGGATGAGAACCAACCATTGCTCGTGAAGAGAGCCGGTGTGGGTGGTGCGAAATTGGCGATGCATCGAAGTCTTCAACTCCTCCCACCTCTTAATAGATTTCCGCCTTTTTTCCCAGGGGCATCCCCTTCCAAGGCAACCACCACGGCCTCTACTTTTTCCTCTGACAGTCGATAAATATCAAAGTACTGTTCCGCCCTAAGAATCCAGCCATCTTGATTCTTGGTTCATGCCCTCAAATAGGGGCGTATCCAAGTTTTTTAAACCTCCAATTAGATCCCCAGTTCGGAATCCCCCTGGTCGAGGATGAGGTGGTCGATTTTATGAACTCTTGAATCGGAAAAGTTTAATCTAACCTGATTTTGGATTTGGGTTTGATCCTCAATGAATTTCGCCATCCTTGCGTTCATACTAGTGAGTTCATCAAGGAATCATTGCTGAGTTTGTTATGTGCTTGATTCGACCTGTTCCATTGAACTCTGACTCTCAGCAAGTTCCTGCTCCACCTTTTCCACCCTTTGAGATACAATCAGCCAGGTTACTGCTCTGATACCAATTTGCAGTAGATTGATAATAGACAGAGGAAAAGAGAAGAAAAGAGAAGAAGAAGATAGGTAAGATTGGTAGTGTGGGTGTATTCATAGACCGTAAATTGAGTGTCTAATGAACTTCAGCTTTCGGGAGTCTGATTTTCTCCTAATACAAAAGACTTCACAATATTTCTCAATGCCTTCCTCTCTCTACTATTCTGTAATTTATACTTATTACAACCATAAGATGCTCTACCTCTCTCTAAATCATTTGTGTGCTTCGCTTGCTATAACTAACTTCCCATGCATCACCTTCTGCTCTTCAAATCCAACTGAAAACCCAAGCCGTAATTTAAGTGCCCTTTCCTCCTGCTACAGGTGAAGCGTATAGGAGGGTGCACCTGTGGATGCATTGCATTTTTCCTTAGTTGGCACCTGAAAATATATATCTGTTTTGACATTTGGTACTTTGAGGTTTTCTTTTTTAATTTACTAGTAGCTGTTCTGAATTTTCTGCATTATATGATTATATTGTCCAATTTGAAGCCAAAGTTCGAATGCCAGAAATATTTTCCATTGCCTGACCTATGTAACATAGTTTAACTAACTTGTTTCTTAATACACACTTATCGCAATGATCCTAATACGAGTATTTTAATATTCTTGTCTCAGTGTCTGAAATCTGAATATACTTTTGCCCTTTTAGTTCTGCAAACAGGTACTTCCTAAGTAATGCCTCACGTTGTATGTTATTGCAGGATGTGGAGATTGAGGAAGAGGTTGATGTTATAATATCTGAATGGATGGGGTACATGCTTCTTTATGAGGTTAAGATTTGTACATGCATGTAATAGCTATGATATTCTTGGTTAGATGTGTAAATTTTGTATTGAGACGTTCAGTTCAGATGTTTAACCTCCAGGTTTCAGATCTCCAGGTTTTTTGTCATTCACTGTGAATTATATGTTGTATTTCTTTCTGTAGAGCATGCTGGGAAGTGTGCTTACTGCTCGAGATCGCTGGCTGAAGCCTGGAGGTCTTATTCTTCCTTCGCATGCAACTGTAGGCTCTTTTCTGTTCTCTATATCTCTAAATTTCCATCATCAAACATTCTATGCTACTGCATGAGTTTCCATTGTTGGATTATGAATCTTTCACGACTGTATCCAACATCTGTTTTGCAATGTGATTTTGTTGCAGCTGTATATGGCACCTGTTACGAATCCTGATCGATACAGTCAAAGCATCGAGTTTTGGCGAAATGTATATGGAATTAATAGTTAGTACTCAGTAAAACCCCTTCTCCTGACTGAATATTTCAGAGTTATTGCATTTTCATGGAAGGAATGGTGCTTTAGTATGTCCCTTGGTCATTGGTTGCTTCTTTTTTGGAGATATTGTCTTTTGTTCTGTACTTCTGTATCTCGTGTTTGAACTGCATCGTGGAAGATTTATGGTAAACCTGTATCTTGAATTTCATCTACATTTGATCTGATGATTTTAGCTTGTAGCATAGACATGCAATAATGAGTAATTTTAAGTTGGATCATTCTTGTAACTCTTGTTGCTTCTGCTTTGTGGACATATTGTACTTCTGATTTGTGGACATGTCACCTAGATTGGTGTGGGAATACGTAAAGCTTTCAAGGAAGTTTGTCGGGTAATATTATTCCTCTTTTGGAGTGTGGACTGTGGTGGGCGTGTAGGAGTGGACACCCTGGACCTTATTCAGCTGAATCTTACAGCCTGTCTCTTAACTGTTGGGAAATCAGTCAAATGTGGCCATTATACATTTACATGTGTACCAACTCATACTCCTTGATTCGCAGGCCCTTATCCAAAACATACTTTGACTACTCATCACTCATTTCTCTTGGATATGCAAAGTGCAAACACATGTGCCTCATATGAACCTTGAATACTTTTTGAGTATTGACAACCCATCTTTGTTTTGTCTCAGTAGAGTCTTTCAGTGGCATGTTTCGGTCCTCTTCCCCATTACTTAGAAAAAGTGAGCCACTGGTTCAGGTACAAGATACTATCATTACCGCCTGGACAATTAGACATCCAACCCGCTCTTGCAACTGGGAACGGATAAAGGGAACAGTTTTGATAGCACGTATTAACCCTGTCTGTGAAGCTATATCTTTTGCTCACTCCATGCGATACATAGCTTCCTGTTTATTTGAACACTTGGTGGAAAATAGGGTTCAACATTAAGTTGCTTAAATAAGATTTCCAGCAATAGTTCCTTCACATAAAAAAGGTGGTCCAATTGATTGCAAGTTCTATGTGGACACTATTAAGGGAATTAGTCTGCCATAACTTCTTTTTGTGAAGATATTTTTTCTAAATGTACAGCGCCAATTAGGCATTAATTACTATATACTTGTATTTGCTTTATCTCATATCATATCGCTGGGTAAACGTTATAAATAATTAGAATTTCCTTGACGGCCCTTTTGGTAGTCGTTAATAAAGTGTAGTAATGGGAATGAATTTCAAGTGTGATATTACAAAAGAAGCACCCTTAAGATCTCCATGGAGAGACAATTTCAACCCCCAAATATGTGAATTTTCTCCATGGGAAAACTATCTCACCCCTAAGCTTGTGTTTTCTTCTCCAAGAGGAAGCAATTTTCATCACCACTCATTACCAGCTACAAGGTGGTATTGGATGAGAATGAAAATTTAAGAAGAAAATAGACACTTTAGGATAAATTACCATGGGAATGAACAATGATTTTTTTTGTACAAATTTACATACAAATTCATTTCCATTACCACCATTTATAACCAACTACCAAACGAGCCGTGAAAGTATCCAATTTGGAATGTCAGGAGAACTTTCTGCAGTGCAAATGTTTTTTAGATCTTTTGAACTGTCTATTTTCCTCATTGACTCATCTCTAACTGTTTGTTTTTGAAGAAAGTAAGTTTCCTTGAAAATTTGTAAATCCAGCAATGCAGTACAAATGGCTCTGTCAATCTCCACATACATTCAAAGAACAATCTGAATTTGTATTCTAATTTTTTTTTTTTTTTGCACCATACATGTCTTTACTACTTTGATTGATTCTTTTTGCTATGAGACTGTTGGTCATGCAACTGGGAACAAATTTCTTGTTTGATCTGTGAACCTTTTCTTGTCTGTTAATCCTGCATCTCTTGCTATATATTTGTTAATTCAGTTATAATATCAATCAATTGAAGTATCAAACATGCAAGGATCTCTGTGTGCACAAATCTTAAATAATGGCTTCATGTACAAGGTCAAATTGACAGATTGGGAGCTATGCTGCAAGTTATCCAAAAATATCAATCATATTGTCAGTTTGGGACCATTAGGGGGCGTTTAGTTGGGGGGTTACAAGAAAAGGAAAGGGAATCAAGTAGGCTGATGCCCTAGTTTGTTTGATCCATTCAATCATTCTCTTTCCCCTTGGTTACCCCCAAACTCCTATACATTGATTCCCCCTCCCCCCAAGGGTGTCACTTACCCTTTCTCTCCTCTAACTCCATGGTCACCATGACCACCACCGCTTTGCCACCGGAACCACCTCTCCACCACCTAAACCACCACCATCAACCCTAAACGACCACCCCACCAGGCCACCATCACACGAAACAACCCCACCACCACCCGAAGTTTCCCACCATTACTCCACCACCTAAAGCCACCACTACCTAAACAACCTCACCGTCACCTGAAGCAAGCCCACTGCCCACCACAACCAACAACCGAAACAACTCTGCCACCACCTGAGATTGCCCCACACGCTCAGAACCTCAACTAGAAACAGCCCCACCCCACCCGAAACCACAACCCTACCACAAGAAACTACCCCTCCACCCGAAAAACGACCACCTTCCACCCAAAAACAACCACCAACCACCCGAAAACCACCACCATCCACCGAAAACTCCTTCCTCCCTCCAAAAACCACTAGATCTACAAGAGAGAAGGAGAGAAAAGTTGATCAACCGGCGAAGGAAAGGGGAAGGGGGCAGCGGTGGGGAAGGGAAAGGGGGCTGCGACGGGGAGAGGAGAGGATAGGGGCGGTGGCAGAGGAGAGGAAGGGCGGTGGCGAAGGAGGTGCAATTTCGTATTAAGGGTGGTGATGGTTTTAGGGGAGAAGTTGTGGTGGTGGGAGTATTAGGGTTTCTCTTTGATAAATTTAAACAAACAACTTAGAAAATCAAAGGGTAAACCTTTCCTTTCTCCTTGTAACCCTTTCTCAAACCCTTTTCGTTTCCTCTTAAAAAACGTCCCCTTATTCGTTCATTGAAGCTATTACTATAACTGCTCTTTTGGTACACAATAGCGTATGTTGAAAATGTTAATGAATTGTGGTCCATGTTAATGCTTGTCCATCTTCTAATACCTCCTTTTCATCACTACTTTTTATTACTATTCATTACCACTTTAGGGTTGGTATCGAGTAGTAATGTTGTGAAGAAAATCACATGTTTGTGAATGAAGTCATTTATCACATGCATTAACATAGACTTTCTTTACAAAATTACATGTTACTTTATTAGCATTACCACCATATGTTACCCGTTACCAAACGGTTCGTAAGAAACAATGTCGTTAGATAATGGACAATTAGTCACTGCTTTGATTACCCCCTATTTTTTTCAGGCCTTTCTGTTTAATATATACTCTCTTTCTGTACCACCAGTGTCAGCCATGGTGCCACTGGCCAAACAATGTGCATTTGAAGAGCCAAGTGTGGAGACTATATCGGGTGAGAATGTCTTGACATGGCCCCAGGTGGTGAGTACTTTCTTCCTCCAGTCATCATTCTGTTTGATGTTAAATGTTATCAAATCTGTTTCTAGTGAAGAGTCTCAGCATAAATTTAAATCACAGCTCGAGACCCATTATTATTACTATATTATAGTATTGGCGGCCAAACTACCAGATTGATAGAAATATAGATGGGTCTTTGCCAACTTGGTATAAAAGAAGTCACCAGTGACGTGGTATAAAAAATAAGGGCACCTTGACAAATTGGTATAGAAAAAACAACTACGGCGTCATATAAGCCTAAATTTTTAATGGATTTAACTTTTTTCATCCGGATTTAACATAACTCAAATGTAATGTTAATACATTATTATAAAAATTGTATTTTTACCTTTTTTGCATCTTAAACCCCTTATTATTGTTTTTCTTTAATACGCTTTATCATTATGGTTATTGTTATTATGTCATATAAAAGGAGAAAGGGGGGGGGGAATATAAGGAAATGAGGTTTAAAATAGATTTTTTTATTGTTTAATTAAATCAAGCAGCAAAAAGTTAAATCCGGCAAAAATTTAGGGCAATATGATGCCAGAGCTGTTAATACCAATATGTCGCTGGTTAATTTTTTATACCAATCTGGCAATTCGGCATAGTATAAGCGGTTCTCAAAATTATCGAATTGGTTTTTAGTCTCTGGTATATAGGAAATTTAATAGTTCAGATTATTTGGAGAAGCTACCAATAAACTTGGGATTGGTTTTAAAAGTTGGGTGAAAGTTGGGATTATTTATGTCAGTATTTCCAAAATTATACTTCATTCGTTCTATATTAATTGCAACGTTTCCCTTATTTGGAAGTTTTACATTAATTGCGATGTTCCCCTTATCTTCTCTCAATCTCTCTCTTATCACATGGGTCCCACTTCTTGTCGCTCTTTATCTCTCTCCTCTTCATGTGGCTTTCTTAATACCATGGGGCGATGTTGCAATTATCTATCTCTATCTCTCTCCTCTTCACATGGGTTTCTTAATGCCATGGGGAGATGTTGCAGTAATTATTGAACGGAGGAAGTATGAGCCAAACCTCTTGAATTACCCCCCTTTCAACCGTCAATGCCTTCTTCTTTTGTCACTTCTTGAATATCGTTTATTATCAATTACCCTTAGGCTATATGTATTTGTCTATTATATGCTCTATATAAATAATAAAGTTCTTTATATCTTTCCAATATGTTATATTGCGTCGCAAAACACTCACTACTGCAACTTTTGCGACACTGCAGCTGTTATTGCGATCGTGTCCGCGACTGCAACCTTATTTAAGGTCTTAGCAAGTGATTTATTTTTTAAAAATTCAATATTTATTCTCGCATTTTTTGGTCAAGTTGCTTCTCCTTTCAATGATTTTTCTTCTGAAATCATGCATGCCTGAGCAGTCTTTCCTTGCCTTATAGCTCTTCAGAAACTTTTTCAGTGTGTTTCTTTGTCGGCTAAGATGTACTCCCAAGCTGGAAATTATCATCTCTTTACCCATAAGTCTCAATGATACTGGGAAAACTTATGAAAGATAATGGAAGCAGAGAACAGTGGAGACTAGAGAGTGATCAATGCCAACGAGGACCCCAGTGATGTTTTAAGGTTTTCTTAAACAGTGCCTAGGTGAATTTGCTCAACAGTGAGACAGGGAGGGAGTGAGAGAGAGGAGAAAGAGAGAGAGAAGAGTGACTGAGGAGGTCCACATGGTAGAATCTCCCTCAGATCTGACCTCGTCTTTTTATTTCTTTTTCCTTCTTACTTCTGGGCAAGGAACTGAACGCATGAGGTTGACACCCAGTTCGAAACATGACGTAATGCTTCACTTGCCAGCTTGACCTTTTTTGTGTGTTTCGTATTTGTTGTTGCCTGTTTATGAAATGGAACGCTTCATGCTGAAACTCCAGGGTCTTTGCCTTTCCATGATTCATAAATATACTATAACGTTTGCTGGGTAATCTATACTAGATCCAAAGAAAGGTATCCAACTTTCAGAAATCTAGATGGCTGATCCCACCTATTGACATTTCAAATACTGGTTAACACTTATCAATGGGCACTCTCATTAGCAGCAACTGATGTGGAAAACCTATGATATTTCTTCATTTTATTTATTCAGAGATTTACTGGCCTTGAAGGCTGTGAGGTTTTTTTTTTGTTGTGTTTGTTTTTTTTTTTGGGGGGGGTATAAGGGAATCCCATCCCACAAAAATCCCCGGCCATTTAGATTGGTAATTGGGCAGCGAACCCATTCGGAAATTAGGAACCACATAATACCCAGACTTAAAGTTGGGGGAAATGAGAATCGATCCACAAAAGTTGATTAATGTCCTGTAGTCTTGTCTAATTGGTCAAATGTCTTGGAAACGTAATAAATAGTGAATTTGGAGTTTTATTTGTGCTCATGTCATTTCTGAGTCTTCAGTTTTCAAGTTTTTCTGTTGGGTTGTTTTGAAACTAAAGTCTGTTTTTAAAAACGACTTTTTATGTGATGCATAATTTGTTGCTTAATATGAGTAGAAAACTGCAGATAAGCAACTTATCTACATGCAATTTTCTTTATTTAAAGCAGCCCATAACATGTCATTGTGTATCCCCCTCCCCCCTGCTGGTTTCTTATAATTGAAAGTATCAGTACTGTCAGATGGATGTACAGTAATCTCTTGCTGTGTCTTTAATTATCTATTGCTGATAAGCTTCACTTTTCCAGGTAAAGCAAGTAGATTGCTATACTGTTACATTGACAGAGCTAGAAACTGTTGCAACAAAGTTCAGATTGCAGTCTATGATGCGTGGTAAGCAATGGTGGACTTTTGTCATCCATACATTATTCAAGTCTTTACCTGTGAAGATCATGTCTTATCTATAGAAAATAGTCTATATGTATATACTGAAATAGTTCTTCGGTTCATCCTCCACGTGACGCTCTCCTTCATCCAGTAGAACTCACTCCATGTAATCCATATACGTATAGGAGAAAAACATGTTCATCAAAAGCCTTGATTCCATGACCTCAAGTATGAATATCAGTAACTAGTCCATTGATCCAATGTGTTCTTATGGCTTTCCTCTGAAAACCATAGATGATATAATTGAAAATGAAGGACCCAATTATCAATTTTCATAATTTTAGCTTGCAACTTTACTGGTAAGGTCATAAGGTCTTAAGTCTTAACCATTGTCCATCTACCAACCAGGACCAGCCCAGGCCCATGAATTATGGTGCTGTCTTCACCTTAAAAAATAAGTTTCAGGTTTAATAAGTTCAGATAAGTTCAGATGAGTTCACCTTACAAAATAAACTAAGTTCAGATAAATTCATGAGAGTTCAGGTGTTAAGAACACAACCTTAGTTTTCCTGGAATTAGATGTTAAAATCTTGTCAATCATTAACTTAGTTTGCAAGGCTTTCATGTCTCAAATTTTGCTCTTAGTTAGAACCTTATTATTGTATTTACAAAATGTACCCTTCAGATTCTTTGGTAGGCAACATATGGGCTAGGTCTTGCTTAATGAGAAACCCCAATCACCATATAGAAAGGGACCAGATAATAAGGATGGGAATATGGGAAATTTACACAAGTTTGTAACAGAATTTTTGTTCACTTGTTCTTATCGTCTATAGTGGACAGATCATATCAACAGATTATTTGAAGAAATCTAGGATTGTTTAATTTTGACCTCTTAGACAAAGTCACAAGAGCAATCCCTTGAAGAGAGCTTAGTAAAATGGCTGGATCATTTACTTTGTTCAAATTCCCAGTTATCTGGTAATCTATGCCCGTAAATGGAGAAATAGGTCGCTGTCATTAATTGATCATTTAAATTTTTAGTCAGCAAACATGTTTTCGGACTTTGGAGATTTTGGCATCTCTCTCCAAGAAACGAACTTCCATGAATTCATAGCAGAGCAGTCATGAAAGAAGCTTCTTTCCACATTTCTCATCGCCGAATACCCTGTGGCTAGATGACCTGTAAGAGACCCCGTGCTGTGGGCACACCCAACCTTTCCCCCTTCTTCAATTAAAAGGCTTTTTTTTTTTTTTTTTTACTTAAGCATCAACTTATATTGTAGACTAAAGTGGTTATATCCGCATTCAATACTTCTTTTTTATTGTAAATATATGCTTTTAGTCATAGTAGGCAAGAAACATTATGCAGTTAATATTTATCATTTCTTCTGTTTCCTGTGTGCATTTAAATTTTTCATAACCCCCCCCCCTCCCCTCTTCCCTTTCAAAAGAAGTGCATCAAAAGAGAAGTAAAAGTTTGAAATATGGTGCCTAACTTTTTTTCAATTAGAAGGTATCTCATAGATTCCTGTTTACACAGGTAACTAATAAGATGAGGGCCTTGAAGGCATGAACTGCTGCTTTGCTACGCCATTGAACTTAAGCTAAGGGAATAGTACTATAATGCTCAGTTTTGGGTTTGGGTGTCAGACTCGGGTATGATCCAAGTGTCGGACGTTGGAAATTTAAAATCAAGGAGTCAAGGACATTTTTTGCATGGATCCAAAACTTGGATATGGACTTGGTAGTACGGGCTCTTTATATCTTATTTTAGCGTGGGCAGGGCTTCTTTTTCACATAGGCAGGGACTGTATAGGTCCACCATGGTATGATAGGAATTTTCACTAAAAATTATGACCATTTGAAAAGTCAATAAGGCAAAGTAAAAAAAAAAAAAAAAAAATAACTCAGTAGTGGATTACAGCTTACCTAAGCCTAGCTGATTACAGCTCATAAGGTTACAGTACGTGGGGGAGGTAGTCTATTATGTTACTGGGAACACGATGTTCTCTTTTTTATATAATAGGCCACGTCACGTGCTAATCACATGAACTTATGTGAGAGGGAAACACAGTGTTTCCGGGAACACCTAATAAATGTAGGCAAGGAAGGAGAGGTTAAAAGAAATCAATACAAACGTCAAACCACAAAAAGGAAAAAAGAATAAAAAGAAACAAGGCAAAGTCGGAAAACGGCTCTTCAGTTGCATCTACTTATCCAGTCAGGTAGAGAAACTTTCGAGCTTTCTTCCATGGAGCATGCCTGAGCTTTTTCCCATGGTGGAATCCTAAGCTTTCTCTCATTTTTCAGATAAACAGATCTGTATGTGGAACAGGATCTTCCAGCAATAGCAACGATTCCACTTATTCCCTCAGGGTTCCAATCTGTATTCTGTGTTCGCTCTGGGTTGGATCAGGTGGACACTATTACGTCAAGGTGATTAGGAGAGTCCGAGTGTCACAGCTTTAAAATCATACTAAAAGTAACTGTAATAGAGTTTTGCTTACAACATGCTTTGAGAATTGCAAAATGTGTTTTGTCAGCAATTGAGCTATGACTCATACCAGCTGTTATGTCTCTATGGATCCAGCTCCGCTTCATGGGTTTGCCTTCTGGTTTGATGTTGAATTTGGAGGACCTGCCAATTTACTAACCAACAATGGTACTCCCTCCGATGATAAAACTATCAACCGTAATTGTGAAAATGGTGGACAGAGAAAGAGGCGAACAAATCCTAGTGAAGGACTTATCTTATCTACTGCCCCTGAGGATCCACCAACACATTGGCAGCAGGTATTTTCTTTCTCTATTTTACCTCTATTTTTTTTTCTGGGCATGGTGGAGGGTGTATAGGCTGGAAGCTGGCCGTTTAAATTGTTGAACAAAGTTGCAATGTAGACTAGTTAACCCGAGGAAATTTGGACACCAAGGATCCTTATACATTAATCCTATCACCAATTATCCCTGAATTCGTATTTATGTACAATGATATCTGGTGTCTGTGTTTGATTAATATCAAGTATAAATCCAGTGACCTAGCTCTTAATACATGCTCTTCATATTTGGTTTTGAGATCCAGATTCCTTCTTACTTGTTTGTGGGTTCCCTTATGAATATAGATACTCTTCTTCGGTAGGTTCTAACATTCATCATTTTCTTCTTACTCATCTAAGTGTTCCCTTAAACAAGCATTTCTAAAAGGTTAGATAGAAGAGGGCTTATTTCTCATCAGGCGGTCATGCTATGCTGATTATTTTTCTCTCTCTAGCGTCTTGTCCTTTCTTAAGATCCCTAGGGTTATGAAGATGAAAGTTATGAGAGACTTGTATCGTTAGGAATAGAAAGGGATAGGAGTGATCATTTAGTAGGTTAGGACCTTGTGCGAAAGCCAGGGATGAACGAGGTATGGGTTTGGGGAATATGTTATGATGTCATAAATATCTTTCTGTAGTGGGAAAACGGCGTTGGTGGTTTATGTTTAACTCTCTTTGGCACAAAAGTGACTAAAAGCAAGTATAGATTTTTTAACAAATGGATGGATGTGATGGCAACCTTGCAGTAATCATCTTGTTTTTTTTTTTTTTTGCATTTCCTTTTTTTTTCCTTTTTTATTTTACAGGTTGCTCCCTTGTCCTTTCTCTTTTTTCTTTGTTAGGTATGAGGTGGGTGATACGAACCAAATATTTCTTGCGCGAGGGAACCTCTTAATCAACATACCTTTCTTTCCCCTTTTACCTCAACTTGTCGGCTCTGTCTGTTGCATCCCCATAGTAGTTTGATAAGCTGTGTGTTCGGTACTTCGGTGGCCATACAAGGTGCTTTCCCCTCTTTTATGGTATCCAGGCTTTTCTAGTGAAGAGACAGGTATTCACCTCTTCTCGCATTGTACACTGGCTACAGACTTTTGGCAGAAGATACTTAGCATGTTTAGGGTGAAGTGATCAGTCTAGCCCTTGTATTGGAGCAGTGAGAGAACCATTATGTGAACTTTTGGAGTCATTTGGCCTGTAGAATTTTGTGGCAATTAGCCCTTTTTTGCTATTTTGTGCATTATTTGTTTGGAGAGAAATGATTGGATTTTCGGAAATCAAATATCAAGTTAAGTGTCTTGTTAAAAGGGTAGTGATTTTCAGAAATGACTATGGAACTTATAGGTGTTATTTTTCTTTTTAAATAAAATTGATTTCATTGAAATTTTTGTGGTGGAATTGTAATTTAGGTCCTTTCGTATCTTTTTGGCCTCTCTTTGTTGTTAATGTGATTGGTGCTCAGCATGTTCCCTGTAACCTACTTGGATGGAGGATCACTTGTATTTAATGGTGTTAATCTCTTTTCATTCATTAATGGATTTTTTTTGTAAAAAATAGTATTACCCTACTACCTATTAGACTCGACTACGTATGGGTCTGGTGTTACAGAAGATGTCAGAATTCAGAGTTATCAGTTCCTTGATGCATATTCTATAGTTTCTTCACTAAAAAATACCCTCAACATATAGCCATACTAAAGATCATCTTCCTGTTTAAGTTTGATGACAATCTTCGGCAAGTTCAGCAAGGTACAATTGGTTTCCCTTCCCAGTCATTGAGAGATCTAGAGAATTATAAGTCTCAACATGTGAATTACATTATATATCATAATATGGCACCACCTCATCCACAATGGCTTCTTTGGGAGAGGCCTAGATTGATACTTTAGGAAGTTTGATGTCATTGCCTCGTCAAATTAGCCTTCTCAAGCAAGATAATTTCAATAAATTAAAGGATGATTCTTACAGCCAATGGCATGGCAATACAAGATCAATCAACAAAGGACTCCAACGATCTGCGACCCTTATAAGGTGATTTTCATATGCCTACATTTATGATAAAAGGGAGCATTCTTACTTCATCATTCCACTCTCTAGACACCATTATAATCGTAGATCGTAAAATTCATACCCCATTGAAGCTTCATACTACTTGGCAAAGCCATCTTTTAATTTGTAGGTCTATATTTAAGAATTTTCATGAATGTCAACTAGCTTAGCTGGTGATGTCTTTGTGGAGGTGGTTAGGGATCCCATCTCATCCCATCTTTTTTATATCACTGCTCGTTGCGGCGCTCCATGTACCCCAAAAAAGGTTAAATCCATTATGCCCCTTAACTGGAAATCACTGTTGTTACAGAACTTTCGGTTTTCAAACAATTTACTTGGCCGTATTCTCTCAACTTCCCCTTTGAAAGAAGTCATTACGGTAGTTGGAACTCAAGTCCTTCCTTGTCTTTATGATGTGGCCTGTTTTAGCTTACATGAAAAGACAAGGTGGATTTTGAGTGGATGGCCACTCCTTTCCATGGTTCAAAAATACGGTTATGGTTTCGGAAAAGTGTTGCAGTTTCGTGGGAATGGAATGGATACGTTCAATGCGGATCGTGTTGCGATTTCGCCCACAAATTTGGTATTATTGTCCTTTTTAGGTGTTTTTTATGATTATACTCCAATATTATAATAGTATAGTAATAAATTGTATGTAAAATTTAGTAAAATCTTTTATATCTCCTAGTTCATCATACTCTTATTTTCACTATATATTATAATACTACCTCCGTATCAAATTAAATGCAACAATTCCTTTGACACGGACTCCTAGGCAAATTTTCTTAGGGTGAGATTAATGCAAAGTTTTAGCAAGTGGGTATGTTAATTAGGAGAGAGAAAGTGGGGCCAACAAAATAAAAAAGGAGGAATGGGGCGCCAGATTACCACCACCACCACCGACGACTACCGAGGCACTACCAAAGAACCACCCGGCCAGCCACGACAGCCCCCTTCCCCCCCCCCACCCCTTGCCAACCAGCGGCCCGCCACCACCCTCCCCCACCCTCGCGATCCTAAACCCCACAGCCCCAATTAGGCCCCCCACCCTCGCGCCCCCCCTTCGATTTCGGACCTCTAACCCCACCATTGCGCCCTTCCTGTTGTGTCCACCACCACCCAAAATCGGTGGGATGAGGATTTTTTGTGGGTGGGCGATTCTATGGTGGTTTTGTGGTGGATGGGTGGTTTGTGTTTTGTGGTTCCGTGGGCGGCTAGTGGTCGTGTGTGGTGGTTTGGTGTCACGGTAGAATGGGGTTGTGGTTTCGTGGTTGTTGCGATGGGTTGGTGGTGGTTGGCTGGTGAAACGAGGTGGTGGTAGGGTGGTGCGGGTGAGAGTAGGTGGTGGCTTGGTGGTCACGGTGGAATAGGGGTGGTCAATGTTGGTCAAGGTGGGTGTTGGAGAGAGAGAGGGGGTGAAATTTTGGTAGATTAAGGTTGGTTAGGTTAGGTTAAGGGGGGCTTAATTAGTTTTAGTAAGGGTATATGTGTAATTTCACATTCAAAATCTTTACCAAAAATAGAAAGAAGGAAAGTGGTGCATTTAATTTGAAACATCCGTTTTTAGAACTGTTGCATTTAATTTGATACGGAGGAAGTATTAACTTAGATAGCATTTGTTTTTTTCGGCTCAATACCACCATAGAGGTTGTGGTTGTTGTTTCTTTGCCTCTTCTTCTCTCATAGCTATTTCTTTTTATGTTGATTTATGCCATCATTGGAGGGAGGTCTAGGGAGCAGTGGGTAGGAATAGTGAAAATCTCTATGGAAAAGAATCTGAAAAGTAGCGTCTTGATACGGAAAATGTGGGCGAAATTGTCTTCTCAGAGTTGTTCGGACGGAATTTCGGCTTATTTAAATCCACCACTTTGAAACGATCAAATTCGGTTCGCCAAAGTTGAAAACTATTCTACAGGCGAACCGAATTGAGTCGGCCTTTTTTTTCTAACCATGCTCCTTCCTCTTCTGGATGACCTGGATTTTTCAAGCTAATTTGAGTTTGGATGGCTGCTAGATATGATAGGTTGCCTTGTCAACTTCGCGCAAGTTCTCAACACAAGAACAGACCCGAACAGTTCCATACTGGCATTTTAGGTGGTGAAGATGCCAACACTGCATACTTTTGACCTAAGACAACCAAGCACAATATTCGCTAGGCTGCACAAAGCCAGTTTGGGCCAAATGGAACTATATCTATGCTCTTCAGGCTGTCACCCTTTCCGAGCCTTGCTTTGCATATCCCGAGTGTTATAAATTTTGAAGCAACTAATCCTTTTGTCCAATGGAAAGTCCAGAGTTTGCAAGGAATCACATCACTTTTCACATTACCACTTGCCACTTGCAATGTTGCCTGATGAATGTAAGGTTTTAAATGGAGTTGAACATTATTAGGTTTAGTGTTAAAATACACCGCAAACCCTCTACAAGTTAGTTGGGAGGTTTGAAGAGAAACATAATTATAAGTAACACTATTTTGCTGTAAAAATTTTGGAGTTCACTAATCTTGAGGCAAACAGTAATATTCCAAATGGATCGTTGCATTTAGCAAAAATCACTTCTATGGAGGAAGCTAATCGTGAGCAAAGGGAGAGACCTAATTACTGGTTTCATGCTGAATAGTATGGCTTACTTCTTCAAATGGAGTAGCGACCTGTGTATTCACTACAATTTATTACTTTACTATTGAAAAGGCAGCTTCTTTTTTCTTGATGATGTATATATGTATTTGGATGTTTTTAGGCATTGATTTACTTTTATGAGCCAATAGAAGTTGAGCAAGATCAACTCATCGAAGGATCTGTGACCCTAACGCAGAGCAAGGAAAACCGCCGGTTCATGAATATTCATCTTGAATACACGTGAGTTGCTTGATGAAACCTTTTATTGGATATAGTTTTTCATGACCAGATATTAGTGTGACTTTATATTCTTCTCTTGCAGATCTGGCGGCCGGACATTAGTGAAAGAGTCTGTTATGCGCTGAGCTTATGTTGAAGACTTGTAGTTCTCCGTGTGTTGGTAATGTAAGTGCACTGCTACTTCTTACTGGCTCAACTGTGGCTGCCCATGATATTCACTTTACAATTTAACTCCGCACCTTATGACAAATATCAAAGGCAAATCTATTAAAATGACATCAGCTCTCTATCCTACCACAGCTCTGAAGATAAGATTCACAAATGTATTGGGTATGGATTGTGGAGCTGATGATCTCGAGTTTTTGATGTGTAGAACTATAAATTGTCACCAGGCGATCATATTCTTTCAAACCAAAGAGGCCTGTATTAGAATGATAGTTTTTCATTGTGTATTAGAATGATATTTCTTATTTGTACATTTTTCTAGAAAACTATCTTATCTTGGGTTCCGCGTTGATGTTGTTGTCCTTTCTTGCATTCTTTTTCTTTTTGGTTAATTAATTAATTAATCAAGGAAGAGGGAGGGTTGATAAGAAAAAAAAATACTAAATCAATTAATTTAAAAATAAGTGCCACTCCCCTTTCCCTAAATTTACTCCTATATGCTTCTTATCCTATGTTTGTGGCAAAGGACAGACAAATCCTACATATTGAGACAGTTTTACAACATCTCAAACTTTATTATCACTAATATCACAGGATCAACTCCTAAATCTTTAGCTCAAAGCTTATTAAGAAAACGAAGCCTTGCATGACCAAAACTTTTATGATGTATCTAGGACAAATCAGATTGGTAAGTCGAGTTGACTTGAAGTCTCTGTTCCCTTTCCGCCGTTCTAATATACCTTCTTGTGTTGCTATACATAATGAGGCATTCTTTATTTCACAAAATTGTGAAATCCTAAGGAAAGTTTAAACCTTTCATATCGAATTGTGCTCTAACCATTTCAATACAATACTCGGACTTCCTGGCTTTCCCAGCATTCATTCGATTGATCGCAAGCCTTCAAACTCGCATTTGCTGTCGTAGAATGTAACTTTGACTTATTAATTCTATCAAATGCAGCATTTTACCTTCCTTGGATCGTGGGTTTAAGAGAATTAGATGAGTCTTCTATTTTGATTTTGTATGATGATTAGGTGGCATAAATATGAGAGGTGACAGAATAGAAGGTCTAAGCCTCTAAGGAAGTGGAGTGGAATTTGGGATGATTGATAAATGATGATGTTAGGCATACGTTTTGGGATTGGTGGAGAATTAAAAGATGAAGATGAAGTAAGTAGTGTTAATGAGAAGAAAAAAAAAAGTGAAGATGGTGTGGCGTGAGATGAGTATTAATGGTGTAGATGTTAGGATGGATGTGTGTGGCCATTTTTTTTTTTCGACATCGGGGTGTGGCCATTTTGAAGGTAGGATATTCGTATTAGCAGGTTAAGATTAATATCAGGCGGTGGAGAGAGCTTTTTTTTTTTTTTTTTTTTAAGGAAACAACGTAAACTTAAATTCGACTAAACCACCAAGCATTGAATTTGGAAACTTGATATCCCGTCCAAAACCCAAATCTCTCTTTGGCAAATCTGCCACAGCAGTATTGGAGTGCGCTCAATTCTGTACTCTAGGAAAATTATTCCAATTGACTCATATCCTCTGGCTCTGTGTAATACTTTTCAGGAAACGATGGACCACCTATTCCATAATTGTTCCATCTCAGCTACAGTGTGGCTCCCGCCTCAAACTCAAGAATGGTGCCAGCCTCAACACCCCTTTACCATTCATGATTTTCTCCACAAAAATCAGCACAACAGAAACCTCCCGAAAATTATTTTTCTTCCTTGGAGCATTTGGAAAGAACGCAAATCATTTTTAACAATTCTCTAATTTCCAAAATACATTTTAATATAAAACTTAGAGAATTATCAAAGTATTATCGCTCGTGTGATAATGTATCGGCTTATTCAGAATTTTGCAGCGGAAAACATAATAAATAAAATTTAGAAATAAAACTTTGTCAACCAAAAAGTCAACTCTAAAAGCCAAACCAACAAAAGTCAAAGTCAATGAAAATAGTCAAAGTCAACTATGAAAATTATAAAGTCAAATATAGTAAATAGTCAACGCAAGTTCTCCAACCCCGAACCCATGATGCATCCTCTTCAAACCTGTAAACAACGATGTTCTATTGATCCCGAGATACTGCTTACCAAATGGGTCATCACAGGATCAATGAGGTATAGTCATAATCAACATACACACACAAAGCACGTAATCAGCAAAGCTGAGTACTACATAATACACAAATAAATAAAACCTAACATGATACTAATAAATATTAAGCAGGAATAAATAATAATATAATAACATCGCAGACTACTTTTACTGAACTAAACTCCACAACTAATAGATTAATTAATTTAGATGGAATAGTCAATGAAATGAGTTGTTTGAACCAAAACCAGTCTTCAATCTAGAAGACGAAATACGGGCGCGACTCCGTATTCCCCTGACCTACGATATCGAGGAACCTTTAAAATAAAAATAGGATACGGTGATCAATCCGGTCCCATGAAAAGCCATGGGATGCCACCATGTACTCCAAGTCTCCAACTCATACTTGTCCAACACTTCAGACGTGCACAAGTCTAAAGCTATTGTTATCCACGTTTCACTTTACATGATTAATAATTTATTCACTTGTTAAGACTCACAAGTAGTACAAATAATATAATCATCAAGCAATCATAAACTTTCGTTTTTATCTTAGGATTAGATAAGGTGATCAACAACAACTTAACAACCCAAGATTAATTCCAACTTTTAATCCATAACCTTCTTTTATTTGTTGAACCAAGTCAACAACCAACCAACCTTTCATAGGTATAATAATCCACTTACCAAATAAGGTCATCAGTCCTCATAAAGTAATTAAATAATCCAAAGGGAATTAACAACATGATTCAATCATGATCCAAACCAACATATATATTAATCCCTCATGTGAATTAATAAAATAAAGTTCCCAAATCCCATACGCTTGCATCAATCTTCCATACAAACATAATATAAATATCATAACCAACATGCTTCGCACAACGGCATAAAACATGCAAATCCAACTTAATAGAATTCATATATGAACCAAAAATAGTTCCCTCTACATGATACTACATAATTCTCATCCTTAGGACATGATACTACATAATTCTCATCCTTAGGACATGATACTAATCCAATTAACACATAGGTAGTACGTACCTTGTGTAGACAAATCGAGAGGCCACTTTTACAACCTTGAAAGTCGCCTAAAGAGAAATTCTCCGCCTAAAACAACCAATATAAATCCACCATCAATACTTTATAAATTTACAGCAATAATAAAATACTTTAAACCCTTCTTAAAAGTGTTTAAAAACCTTTTTCATCATTAAAGCTTAGTTATTAAAACCTCCTAGTATACTAGTTGTTTAAAACCCTTAAAAACTCATGTTTAAATCATAAAAACTCCAACATCCACATCCTTTTTAAATTTCCAGCAACATATTAAATATTAAAACTCTTTTACACATACTTAACATAATTAAAATCATAAGAATACTCAATTCCATAAACTATAATATACTACTATGATTTTCCAACTCACAAAACCCTAAAAATCCATGCTTTGATAAATAAAATCCCAATTCAAACATAATAAGTAAAGCTGAATCTTAATTTCTTCATTACATAAATTATATAATCTTAGTTTCATAATTAAATCATCAAACTACAACTTTTAAACATAAACATAATAAAACCCATCCTTAAAAATATAAACTTTGCATTAAATAAAACTTGAGGAGGAAGAAATAACCAAACAAGAGAGAGGAGGAGAGGGCTCACGGCAACCGAAGGGACGCCGGCTGCTGCTGGCCGACGGTGGTCCGGTCTGGCGGCGGTCGTCGCACGAAGGAGGAGCGAAGGCCGAAGAGGAGAAGAGAGAGAAAAAGAAAAGAGAAAGAAGATAGAAGGAGGGCCGAAAAATATGAGGGGAAAAAGGAGGAGAGAGAAAATAGTGTATGGGGATTTTGGGGTTTTGGGGGTTCATATAGTTTCTCCTTTTTGGGACATGGAAAAGGTGATGGGACTTAAACTAATATTTAATGATTTATGAGTTTGGTGGTTGGGTTCCTCAAACCCCATTTAAAATCTTTTTTACAATCTGAAAAGTGTTTTAAGCTTTTCAAGTATATTTCAAAGTATGACTAATTAAAATGTTTGACTTCTTTAAATCATTAAAATAATTCCTTTGACTTTCAAATAGTAAACCTTTCAAGAATTCGATCGTTTAAATACTAAAACATACTAAATTATATATAAATATACATTAAAATATATTTATAAAATTCATAAATTTACGGGGGATTACATGCATCGTACCCTTCATTGAGCTCGTTTTGCTCACAATGAATGGTACCACCGTCTTCAAATTGACTCAAGGCACGTTTCGGGTCCTCCCTTAGCTGGAGCTCAACCCCCTCCCGAGTGCCTACACTCCTCAAGGTTGCGTGGAATCTTTCTCCACTTTCCTTCCTCAAACTCAACTTCGATTGTTCCGTCCGTCACTCACTTGCGGCAGCAAGTATCATTATCAGAGATCACCTTGGGCAAGTCTCCAAAGCCACAGCCTTCAATCTTGGCTTGGCTAGTGTCATTATGGCCGAAGCCTTCCTTCTTCACTCTAGTATAAAGTTGGCCATTCAACTTCAGATTACTAACCTCCTAATCGAAGGCGACAATCTTCTGGTTATTAACGCTCTTAATGGCGTTTGGCCGCCCCCGTGGAAAATTGCTAAAATTATACATGACTGCAAGCTCATCTTATCAAGATTCGACTTATGGAAAGCTAAGCATATTTACCAAGAAGCTAATCAAGCGGTAGATTGGATAGCCAACGTTGGTCACTTAGTTTCTACAGATTATGATGTAATTCCTTGTAATCATTCTTCCCTTTCTTCTATCCTTGTATCCGACACATTAGGTACTCCCCTCGTGCGAAGGGTAGCCTAGTGTTTTTATCTTACCATATCAAAAAAAAAGTAGTCTAATAGACAAAATACATCCAGATCTAGCATGCAGGAAAGTCCAAAAAGAAGCAACCAACAAGAACTAAGCATATCACACAAACTACATAGTCAAGCATCCACCACCATTCCACCAACTAGATTGCAGCGAAGGTGGAAGGGACATTCTCTAAATCCCTGGCATAGGCCTCCCTCACATACTCAGGAGCCATGATATTGACCACTCTTTTGTCACTCTAGAACTTTGCTTGCGCAGCCATAAGATGAGCCACCACCTAATTTGCATCATGTTTAATATGGAAAAAGTCCACCTCCCAATTCCTACCAAGCAGGATGCAGATGTCGAGCATAACCACACCAATGGCATGATTCTCAGCGCGCTCTGAATTTTTCATCAAATTAACCGCCGTCTACAGCAAGCGCATCACATTCAACTTCCAACTTGAAACAGCTACAATCTCAGGCAATTTGAAGGCCCTCCCTGATTGCCATCAACTCAGCAGCTTCACGGGATGGAACATCAATCTTTTTGGAGAAGCCAAACTCCTAAATTCCCCTGAAATCCCTAAAAGCCCCACCAATCCCAGCAACAAAAGGAATATTATGCCAAGCTACATCAGTATTAAGCTTCAGAAAGTCCATCTTTGGGGGCCTCCAGCTAGCCCG
Source organism: Beta lomatogona (assembly GCA_947646795.1). Lineage (NCBI taxonomy): Eukaryota > Viridiplantae > Streptophyta > Magnoliopsida > Caryophyllales > Amaranthaceae > Beta > Beta lomatogona. The sequence continues at coordinate 563,973 of CANSNZ010001376.1, read as the reverse complement.
GCCTTTAGCATCGTTTTTAGAAGTTTCTTAATTGGACCTGAAGTACACTTATGTTAGTATAATAATCAGCCACCACACGATGATAGTGAAGATGAGGGTGGGTGATGGCCTGTTGAAAAACAACTTCGTTTCTATTGCACCAAATGGGCCAAATGGAAGTACAATATTGAAGTTTCCAGAGATCATTTTGGCCAAGATTAAAACCAAACCAATCTTGCCAATTTAACTTGAAAAACTTCATGAAATTAGGGGAAACGAGGCCTTGAAATGTCGTTTTCAAATGATGAAGGCTGAAGGGCAATCCCTAAAGAGATGGAGCAAATGCCCCCTAGTCTCATACACATAACACACAGAGAAGAGAAGGACAAAATAAGGACAGAAAGATGATGGGCACAGGGAAGAATATTGTGTTTGCAGTCTCAAAGCCACATCTTATTATTATAAGGAGCTTTAAGCTTCCCAATGACTTTCCTGCCTTGAGAAGAGAAATTTGGGTTGTAGCTAGAAGTGGCAAGAACGTAAGCAGATTTAACAATAAAAGTGTCATCTTTGGACTGGTGCCTGATATAATCATCCTCAGCACCAACACAACAAGGACGGGTTGTAGCAAGAATTTGTTCAATTAGTTACTCTCGAAGGAACTCAACAATAGCTTGAACATCCATCTTTTCCTGCCTTATCATAGTAGCCATATGCCAATGAGAAAGGTACTCAGGATCCTCCTTTATGATAGAATTCAGGAGAGAGATAGCGCTAATAGAGTGAATTGGTTTATATATGCGATGAGAAAAAAAATTCATTGCCCAAACCATTATATGCCCGTTCTAATACATGATAGTCCTTCAAAATGACCTACCATGTCCATAAGAGACATCTCATAGCCTCTGGTTACCTGGCCCCGAGAACATCTGAAAGCGTTTATAACCTTCAATTGAGGCCATTTTCGGACTTCTACTGCCCGGTCATATTTTTCCCTAGAATCTTCTAAGGTGATTTACTATGTGTTTTATGTAGCTCGGGTGCTTGGGACCCTTTCCATTGCCCCAGAATGCCTCTAAATACCCCATTTAGTCTTTTCTGGTGCAACATCGAAATATCCCCAAACTGGCCGTGAAAGCCGATATATGCCCGTTCAAAACCATGGGATTCCTGTAAAATGACCTCCCATGTCCATAGGAGGCATCTCATGGCCTCTGGTTACCAAGCCCGAGGAACATCCGAAAATGTGTATTATAACCTTCAACTTTTGGCAGTTTTGGGGCCGGTTTTGGACTTCTACGAACTGGTCATATTTTTTTCAGAAATCTTCCTGGGAATCTTACATGACTTGTAATGTATCCCGGGTGCATAGGACGCTTTGCATAACCTCATAATGCCTCTAAATATCCCATTTATGCTTTTCTGGTATGCCCCGGGATGGCCGTGAAAATCGTTATATGCCCGTGCTAAACCGTGGGAAACCTATAAAATAAACTCCCATGTCCATAGGAGGTATTCCGTGGCCTCCGGTTCTCGGGCTCAAGGAACATCTGAAAGCATGTATTTTAGTTGTTTTGAGCCATTTTCTAAATTCTATGGGCCCGACCATATTTGTAATACTAACAAAGCGTAAAACTACTATTTCGTTAATATTAAATATCTAACTTTAAAGTTCGAGGACGAACTTTGTTTTTTAGGAGGAGTAGATGTAATACCCCGAAATTTCGAAATTTATTTTATTATTTATTACGCTTTAATATTATTTCCACTTAAATTCATTTTTCTGATAATTCAGTTTTATATGATAATTATGTTTATTAAAATAATGATTTCATTTAGTTTTGAATTATTTAACGAGTTTATTTAAATAATTTAAATGAAATGTATTTTATTTAAATAAACTAATTATTCATTTTTATTATTTCTAAATATTTTGATTATTAAGTATGGTAATTGAAATCTTTACTTAGTTGTGGGCATTCTTATCCAAACAATTGTCCATCCACATTAGCAAATCCATATAAAGTCCAACCCATACAATATATCAAGTCCATAGCCCATGTGACATTTTTTTAGCCAAAAAAAAAAAAAGGAAAAAGCCAAAACCAAAACAAAAACAAAAAAAAAAAGAAAGAAAGAAAGAAGCGTGATCATCATCACCATCTTCATCCCTCCTCACATACTAGATGAACAGAGCCAAAGGAGCAATTTTTTTTTCAACAAAATCAGCAGCTCTTGTCAGTAGAAGTTTGAAACTCAATCCACAAATCCCGGATTTTTGTAGTAACATTAGTCAAAAGTAAATCTCAAACACCATACCTCACCATACCCACCATTAATGGAGCTTGACCGCAAAGCTCAAAATTCTGACCAAAACCCTCTATAAATACTGAACTACATTCACCCAATTGCTCAAGCAAACTAATTAAACTTCAAAGGTTTGCTTCAATCTTTCTCTTCTCCCTTAATTTCTGATTTTCGTTTTGGAAGAAAAATAATAAAAAATTTGAATCCACCATTAACACCCTCCTCTACCACGTTGAACCAACCGTGCACCACCGTCAAACGCCACTTGACCCCCCGCCTGACTTCGCCGCAGCACCAAAACCAGAACCACCAACCAGTCACTCCCTCCTTCGTAACCTCCTCCCCTTCGTAGCGCCTCTGCTGCCCCGACTGCACCCTCGCCCAACCGCCCTCCTGAGCCGTCGAGCCTATCTGGCAGCCTAAGCTTCGCCGTCCACCGCTCGAAACACCAACGCCCAACCTCCTGCTTCCCCCGTGATTCGTTCCCTCCCCTGTCTCCTCCCTTCTTCGTTTCTTATTTTTGGTTTATGAAACTGATTCTTTGAATCAATACTCACCTTTCTCCCTTTTATTTGTTTTATTAGTATATTATTTTTTTTAAATAAAATAATTGACTTTCCTAAATTGGCTTACTTTATTAAGTTGGTGTATTTTAGATTAATTAACTTAGTCTCTTGTAACTTTAAAGTATTTCTAATTTTTCTAAAACAAGGTAAGAAGTATAATAAAGTTAGTTTTCTATGTTTAAAATAATTGTGTAAGTTAATGAAAATTAAGTTGAAGTAATATTTGAGTACTTAAAATGATTTCATAAATAATTTGAAAACGATAAACTTTGATTTATAAACTCTCTTAAAATCATTAAGAATTCTTTAAGTTATTTAAATTGTTTATTTTATATATAAAAAGGGGTTATTTAGGTAACTAACTTAGATATCGTTAATGTCTATTGTAGATTTCGATTGCGTAGACGAGGAATATCAATAGTGTTAATCCGTTCGTGAACTTAACTTTTGGGCACGCGTCACGAGGTAATCTCCGATGTCCATCTAAACGTAGATCCCGTTAGAATAAAACGAATTAATTATGTGACTATGTGAATTATAATATCGATTATGAATATGGTTTATAGTTATGGTTTATGTACGATGAATGAGGATGACAAATGAAATGACTTGTATAGGGGACGATATGACAATGATGAGTATTATTATTATAACGTTGTTAACACCGTCAATAATAACAACTTAATCACTAATCTTTTATTCTTGTTATCAACATCGTTTAATATCATTTATTATTTATTTATTTATTTATTTATTTATTTATTATTATTATTATTATTATTATTATTATTATTATTATTATTATTATTATTATTATAGCTATTCTTACCATTTATATTATTACTATTACTAAGACTATTGTTATCGTTATTATTATATTGAAGTGATGAGTGAAAGCTGAAAATTATCAAGAACATGTGATAATTGGATGATTATGAGTTAATCAATGTAACGATGTGACGGTTATGAAAATAAATACGAATGGGCTCTCGGATTAAGCTATGTATGAATTGAATTTTGGATTTAGAATAAAAGTATTCACTCTTGATTAAATGAATTAACGCATATGTGTACATGTGTTATGTGATGACTTGAATTAAAAGCTATTAATCACCTAAAGTGAAATAGCGGAGGGAAATGATGAACAGGTTGCCATGTATAGGAGGTTCAGCGGCCACCTACGGGTTCTCTGGTTACTATGCTGATTTTTTGTTACTTGTCTTCCTTCTATCTTGTTGTGATCCAAGTAGAAGGGTGTGCACACTATGGACTCTGTTATTATGGCCATTATGGTATTCGTAGGTGGTTAAAGGGGATTGACCCCGGTCTACAATGTTGAAGTAAGTGCTTACAGGGGATTGACCCCGGCTTACTGGCGTTCTCTTTCCTCTCCTTAAATAACTGGATTAATTGAACTTATGCGATTATTCATTGTATATATACGTGTATATGTGCGATGCTTTCTAACCCTATTAACCTACTATTTTACAAAGTATTTTCAACTTAGGTATTTTACGGGATGGGGTTGGAATTACTCAGTTTTTCTGATTTTTGGGAGCTTGTCTCTCTTGTTTCTTTTCAATGTATTTGTGCAGGTGGGTGATCGACAGGGGAACAAAAGTGAGATCATTTAGAGTTGTCATCCACTTAGCTTATGATTTAGCTTCCGCTGGAACTCTGAAACACTTAAATAATTAGTAATATTTAATGCACAATTTACTTGGTTGTAAGGATTAATTTATTTTGAATTTAGTATGCTTTAATCTAGCCTTGCCTTTATTTCCAAGGAGATAAGTGCGGCGGTAGCACGCCCGTTGAGTTGAACCCTCGTTGATTTTCCCCCATCTCGAGATTTATTAAATGAAAAAGGGTTTGGGTTGGCGGGGGTGTTACAAAGTGGTATCAGAGCGGAGCTTAGATTAACTAGGGAAAGATTAAAATTATTAAAATATAATAATTAGGGAAAATGAATCAAAGAGGGTTAAACTTAAAATTGGTTTAGGAAGTCAAAATAATAAAAATATTTAAGAAAAATGAATTAGGATTAAAATGTGAACTAAGGGTTTAGTATGGGTACGAATTGGTTATGTGTACATGTATGAAAGTACTCGCCAAAGGTACTTATTAATTGTTTATGATATTTTATTAGATGGCCAAGACACGTTTGACCGCCAGGAAATGCACCAGAACCCCTCGTCAAGGACCTTACCTTCTAAATATGAGGGTAGGAGAGTCTGTTTCAGCTTATATTTACAGGTTACGGTTAACAATAAAGTGTTACCACCTCAATGAAGGTCACGGGCGTTCGGATTACCTCACGCAACCTAAACAGGCCGATGTTTTTATTCACACACTTCCCAATGATGGTCCTTATGCCGGAATCAAGAGCGAATACTCTGATGTTCTGAAAAATGGAAGGCCAAACTATGAACGATACACATTGAAAGGGAAGTGGTATCTCACGTTGAGTTACCTGGAGAAAAGAATGCTTGATGCTAGGGCCAAGTGGCTTTATGACTATTTACCCATTGATGACGAGGAACCCAGTGGCGATAAAGAAGTAGGAAGCAACCCTACCTCACCCGTTGTAAATCTCGATGGAGATGGAGACGGAGATGAAGGTGAAGACGAGAATCCATCCGAGTACGATGACTAGAAACCCAAATATCTAGCCCTGACCCTTAGATTTCTAATTAAGGTCGTAAAAGACCAATTAACTTGTTAACTTAGTTAAGGATTGTGCGACTAATGCTTATTTGACTATTTGAAACAAACTCTTATGCTACTATGAACGAATTGTTATGGCACTTTTGGAGTAATGAATGATGAACTTTTGACATGTGAATTGAATGTGAAATGAATGATGAACTTTTGATATGTGAATTGAGTATGAAATGAATGAATGGTGAGAACCATGATTATGTGAATTAGCTTTTATATAAGAATCAATGTGAATGGTGGAAACACCAATGTGGATAACGCAGGTAGCTTATGCAATACGTTTATACGCGATCTAGAGCAAGACGACAAGAAAACCAAATGGCCGAAACACCGGAACAAGTTGCAGCACGACTTAGGACTCTCGAGCAACTAGCTCAGAGCTTCGGCTTAGTCCTCCAAAACCAGATCAACAACAACCACCATGGAGACGATCCGCAAGCTGCAATGGCGAAAAAGATTTCCGCTTTGAAACCACCAACCTTTGTTGGGAGAGAAGACCCATTACTTCTCGAGAACTGCATAAGAGATTTCGAAAAGATTTTCACGGCCACGGGTACGCCTGAGGCCCAAAAAGTAGACCAAGCAACCTTTTACCTACACGAAGATGCCGATACTTGGTGGGAAAGTGTAGGACCTACTATTAAAGCTCAAGAGAACTTTAACTGGGAAACGTTTAAGGTAGCGATTAAGGCTCGATTCTTCCCTGACCACATTCGTAGGCAGAAGTACAATGAGTTTAGTAGGTTTAACCAGAGTTATAACATGAGTGTGCAAGAGTACGCTCAGAAATTCAATGAGTATGCCTGATTCTTCCCGACTGTAGTGCCAGATGAAGGAACTAAGGCTCAGAAGTTCGAAGACGGACTTAGGTTTGACGTCCAGACTCGGTTGGGAGGAAGTACCTCAGCCACTTTTTCGGAAGCGTATGCTAAAGCTTCAAACCTGGACAGAATCTTACAGCGTGAGATAGAGGTGCTAGGCAGACACAAAAGGAAGGAACTCCGCCAAGCAACAACAAAGAGGTACGACAAAAGGCCCAACAATGGTGGAAACAACAATAACAATGGTGGACGCTACAACAATCGCAACAATCAGAATTATGGACAACAGACCCAGCAAGGAAATAGGAACCAAAAGAACTTTGTTTGCAAGAAGTGTGCCAAGAGCCATCCAGGGTTCACTTGTCAGGGTGAAAGGATCAAGTGTTTCGAGTGTGGAGAAGTAGGTCACAAATCATTCAACTGTCTAAAGAAGCAAGCTCAAAATGGACCAAATGGGAACAATGGTAACAATGGAGGTGGAAACAAAATTCAAAACTTCAATAACAATCGCCCCAGTGGAGGAAATGCTGCACAGAACGGGAACCAGAACACCCGCTCTTTTGCAGGTGGAAATGAAACTATGGAAAGAATGGCAATGGAGGCTACACCAATGGAAGAATCAATGTCATGAGCCGAATTGAAGCTGACACCGATGCCAATGTTGTGACGGGTACTTTTCTCGTTAACTCAAACCCTGCTTATGTACTCTATGATTCCGGAGCGTCTCATTCCTTTATTTCTAGCACTTTTGTTAATAAGTATCCCCTCAAGTCTACCCAGTCTTGTCAAGCCAATATAGCCATGCCCACCAGTGAAACTATTTCTTGTAAATCTCTTTTTCAAAGTATCCCGGTAGTCATAGCTGGTACTGAATTACCGGTCGATCTTATTTTTTTTGACGTAAAAGACTTTGACGTTATCTTGGGAATGGATTGGTTAGCAAATTATAAAGCCAAAATCGAGTGTCATAACCAGAAAATATCTCTTAGAGGACCAAAGGGGAATAGGATATCTTATAAAGGCATAACCTTCCAGCCTGATGTCAAGATAACCTCAGCCCTGAACCTTCAAACCTATCTTAGAAAAGGCTACCCAGTCTACCTGTGCCAAGTAAGGGACGTAAGCGTGGAAAACGAGGAGTTGACTCAAATTCCGGTAGTAAGGGAGTTTTCGGATGTATTTCCCGAAGAGCTTCCTGGAATGCCACCAGAGAGAGAAGTGAACTTTAAGATCGATTTAGTCCCTGGAACAGGACCTATCTCTAAGACCCCGTATCGAATGGCACCTGCAGAAATGCAAGAATTGATGGTGCAGTTGGAGGAGTTGTTGGATAAAGGGTACATTCAGCCTAATGTCTCACCTTGGAGAGCCCCGGTGTTGTTTGTCAAGAAGAAAGACGGATCCTTGAGGTTGTGAATAGATTATAGGGAGTTGAATAATGCCACGGTAAAGAATAAATATCCGCTCCCGAGGATTGAGGATTTGTTCGATCAGCTTCAGGGTGCAACGGTGTTTTCCAGGATCGATTTACGATCAGGTTATCACCAATTACGAATCGCTGAAGAAGACATCCCTAAGACAGCCTTTCGTACGAGATATGGCCATTATGAGTTCACCGTCATGCCTTTTGGACTCACTAATGCGCCCGCAGGTTTTATGGACCTCATGAATAGGACTTTCCAGCCATACTTGGACAAGTTCGTGATAGTGTTCATAGATGATATATTGGTATACTCGAAGGATAAAGAAGATCATGAGGCTCAGTTGAGGAAAGTCTTGGAGATTCTTCGAGAAAAGCAATTGTACGCGAAGTTCTCGAAGTGTGAATTTTGGCTGGAAAAAGTCTCATTTTTGGGTCATGTGATATCTAAAAAAGGCGTTTCCGTAGATCCATCGAAGATTCAAGCAGTGACCGATTGGCCTCAACCTGAGAACGTCACCGAAGTAAGGAGTTTCTTGGGTTTAGCTGGATATTACCTGAGATTTGTGAAAGATTTTTCGAGAACAGTCCAACCTCTCACTAACCTGATGAAGAAAACAACAAAATTTCATTGGGATGATAAGTGTGAGGAAGCATTTCAAGAGCTGAAGAAGAGACTTACAACAGCCCCGGTATTGACATTGCCCTCTGGAGTAGAAGGATTTGAAGTCTATAGTCATGCCTCAAAGAAAGGTTTTGGGTGCATCTTGATGCAACATGGTAAAGTAGTGGCCTATGCGTCGAGACAACTCAAACCGCATGAGCAAAATCACCCTACTCACGACTTGGGGTTAGGAGCAATCGTGTTTGCGCCTAAGATCCGGAGACATTATTTGTATGGAGTGCAATGTAAGGTCTATACATATCACAAGAGTTTGAAGTATCTGTATACGCAAAAGGAGTTATATATGAGACAGAGACGTTGGCTCATGCTTATAAACGACTATGATTTGAAGATAGTGTATCAAGAGGGAAAAGCGAACAAAGTAGCTGACGCGTTGAGTAGGAAGAGTGCTCATTCGATAAACGTGTTGATTTTGGCAGATGAATTGTGTGAAGAGATCAAGAGATTGAGTTTGAAAATAGTTGAGCCCGGTTATGTGAAAGCTCAGTTGAATGCTCTTACTGTTGGACCGGACATATTTGAGGATATTCGGGTGAAACAAGCTGTAGATAAGTGGTTAACCAAGTTAAGAGAGATGAAAGAAAGTGGTCATGCACCGGAGTTCGAGATCGACGACAATGGTGTTGCAAAGTATAAACTGAGATTGAGTGTGCCACAGGATGAGGAACTCAAGACGAGAATTCTAAGGGAAGCCCATAGTTCGTCGTATTACATACATCCAGGAGGAGATAAGCTTTATAAGGATTTGAAAAAGCATTTTTGGTGGCCTAGGATGAAGCAAGAAGTCGCCGACTTTGTGGCAAAATGTTTAACATGCCAGAAGGTGAAAATACAGCATATGAAGCCTGGAGGAAAATTGCAACCGTTGGAAGTGCCAGGATGAAAATGGGAATCTATCTCTATGGCTTTCATCATGGGGTTACCGAATACGAGGTCTGGAAAGAATGCAATATGGGTAAAAGTGGACCGTTTGACTAAGACGGCAATATTCGTGGCAATGAAAGATACTTGGTCGTTGAAACAGTTGGCCGATGCTTACTTTGATGAGGTGGTTAGCCTACATGGTGTTCCGAAGGACATCGTTTCGGATAGGGACTCGATATTCTTATCTAAGTTCCGGGAAACAACTTGCACGGCCCGTAGGGTACACTATTGAAATTCAAAGACGACCTTCCACCCAAAGAACAGATGGTCAAACAGAGAGGACAATTTAGACCTTGGAGGATATGTTGAGAGCATGCGTAATGGATTTCGGAGGATATTGGGATGATCATTTGATGTACATTGAGTTCTCGTACAACAACAGTTATCACTCGAGCATAGGAATGGCACCTTATGAGGCGCTGTATGGACGGAAATGTAGAAGTTCTATATGTTGGAGAGATGTGAATGAGTCGTTGAATTTGGGACCAGAAATGATAGAATAGACTACCAACAAAGTGAAGTTGATTCAAGAGCGTATGAAAGTAGCTCAGGATCGACAAAATTCGTATGCCGATCAAAGGAGACGAAATTTAGAGTTTGAAGTTGGAGAAAAAGTGTTGCTAAAAGTTTCACCAACCAAGGGAGTAATGAGATTCGGTAGAAAAGGAAAGTTGAGTCCTCGTTATATTGGACCTTATGAGATACTCGAAAGAATTGGGGAGGTGGCTTATAGATTCGCCTTGCCCACAAAGTTAGCCAATGTTCATAATGTCTTTCATGTGTCTCAACTCCGTAAATATGTCCCCGATCCCTCCCATGTCATCCAACCTGAAACCATTGAACTAGATGAGACCCCCACCTTTGAAGAACGTCCTGTTAGAATCCTTGATTCCAAAACGAAAAATACCCGGAATAAGGCAGTAAAGTTAGTCAAAGTTTTGTGGTCTAATCATCAAACCGAGGAAGCAACTTGGGAAGCAGAAGATGACATGAAAAAGCGTTATCCTTGTTGGATTTCATCCAAGTTGAAACGCGAAGATTTCTGGCGAGGGCTTACCGCGACTCGCGGTGGCCGCCGTGACTCGCGGTGCTAGTCTGTGTCTCGCGGTAGTTTGCCGCAAGCCTACCGCGACTCGCGGTTTCTGAGATATCTCTTCTTATTTCCGGATTTGTTTCGGAGTTGTTTTATAACCCTTATATAAATACCTTCTTGGCCGTTTTTCCTCCCTCAATGTTGTTTTCATTAACCTAAACACATGGCCAACCCCTTTCTTCGAGATTTGAGCAGTTCTTGAGAAACTCCAATCCTTGATCCGGGTACACGGAGTCGAGGATCGTTGTGTGAACCTTGGGGGACGAACGTCATCAGGAATCCGCACCGGAGATGGCGAAATTCGTTTCTAAGGCAGTGGCCTCCATACCACGGCGCAACGTTGTTCTTGTGGAATTCAATCAAGTTCAGTTGATTGTTATCTGCAGATAACTTTCTTCTCTATATTGTGTATCAATATGGTTTATATTTGTTCTTCATGAATACATTAATCTAACTTATATTTCCAACAATCCTGAACTCTTTTCTGAGGTACGATTATCGAGTTTCGGGGACAAAACTCCTTAAGGGGGACCGAATGTAATACTAACAAAGCGTAAAACTACTATTTCGTTAATATTAAATATCTAACTTTAAAGTTCGAGGACGAACTTTGTTTTTTAGGAGGAGTAGATGTAATACCCCGAAATTTCGAAATTTATTTTATTATTTATTACGCTTTAATATTATTTCCACTTAAATTCATTTTTCTGATAATTCAGTTTTATATGATAATTATGTTTATTAAAATAATGATTTCATTTAGTTTTGAATTATTTAACGAGTTTATTTAAATAATTTAAATGAAATGTATTTTATTTAAATAAACTAATTATTCATTTTTATTATTTCTAAATATTTTGATTATTAAGTATGGTAATTGAAATCTTTACTTAGTTGTGGGCATTCTTATCCAAACAATTGTCCATCCACATTAGCAAATCCATATAAAGTCCAACCCATACAATATATCAAGTCCATAGCCCATGTGACATTTTTTTTAGCCAAAAAAAAAAAGGAAAAAGCCAAAACCAAAACAAAAACAAAAAAAAAAAGAAAGAAAGAAAGAAGCGTGATCATCATCACCATCTTCATCCCTCCTCACATACTAGATGAACAGAGCCAAAGGAGCAATTTTTTTTTCAACAAAATCAGCAGCTCTTGTCAGTAGAAGTTTGAAACTCAATCCACAAATCCCGGATTTTTGTAGTAACATTAGTCAAAAGTAAATCTCAAACACCATACCTCACCATACCCACCATTAATGGAGCTTGACCGCAAAGCTCAAAATTCTGACCAAAACCCTCTATAAATACTGAACTACATTCACCCAATTGCTCAAGCAAACTAATTAAACTTCAAAGGTTTGCTTCAATCTTTCTCTTCTCCCTTAATTTCTGATTTTCGTTTTGGAAGAAAAATAATAAAAAATTTGAATCCACCATTAACACCCTCCTCTACCACGTTGAACCAACCGTGCACCACCGTCAAACGCCACTTGACCCCCCGCCTGACTTCGCCGCAGCACCAAAACCAGAACCACCAACCAGTCACTCCCTCCTTCGTAACCTCCTCCCCTTCGTAGCGCCTCTGCTGCCCCGACTGCACCCTCGCCCAACCGCCCTCCTGAGCCGTCGAGCCTATCTGGCAGCCTAAGCTTCGCCGTCCACCGCTCGAAACACCAACGCCCAACCTCCTGCTTCCCCCGTGATTCGTTCCCTCCCCTGTCTCCTCCCTTCTTCGTTTCTTATTTTTGGTTTATGAAACTGATTCTTTGAATCAATACTCACCTTTCTCCCTTTTATTTGTTTTATTAGTTTACTTTTTTTTTTTAAACAAAATAATTGACTTACTTTATTAAGTTGGTGTATTTTAGATTAATTAACTTAGTCTCTTATAACTTGAAAGTATTTCTAAATTTTCTAAAACAAAGTAAGAAGTATAATAAAGTTAGTTTTCTATGTTTAAAATAATTGTTTAAGTTAATGAAAATTAAGTTGAAGTAATCTTTGAGTACTTAAAATGATTTCATAAATAATTTGAAAACCATAAACTTTGATTTATAAACTCTCTTAAAATCATTAAGAATTCTTTAAGTTATTTAAATTGTTTATTTTATATATAAAAAGGGGTTATTTAGGTAAGTAACTTAGATATCGTTAATGTCTATTGTAGACTCCGATTGCGTAGACGAGGAATATCAAGAGTGTTAATCCGTTCGTGAACTTAACTTTTGGGCACGCATCACGAGGTAATCTCCGATGTCCATCTAAACCTAGATCCCGTTAGAATAAAACGAATTAATTATGTGACTATGTGAATTAGAATATGGATTATGAATATGGTTTATAGTTATGGATTATGTACGATGAATGAGGATGACAAATGAAATGACTTGTATAAGGGACGATATGACAATGATGATTATTATTATTATAACGTTGTTAACACCGTCAATAATAACAACTTAATCACTAATCTTTTATTCTTGTTATCAACATCGTTTAATGTCATTTATTATTATTATTATTATTATTATTATTATTATTATTATTATTATTATTATTATTATTATTATTATTATTATTATTATAGCTATTCTTACCATTTATATTATTACTATTACTAAGATTATTGTTATCGTTATAATTATATTGAAGTGATGAGTGAAAGATGAAAATTATCAAGAACATGTGATAATGGGATGATTATGAGTTAATCAATGTAACCATGTGACGGTTATGAAAATAAATACGAATGGGCTCTCGGATTAAGCTATGTATGAATTGAATTCTGGATTTAGAATAAAAGTATTCACTCTTGATTAAATGAATTAACGCATATGTGTACATGTGTTATGTGATGACTTGAATTAAAAGCTATTAATCACTTAAAGTGAAATAGCGGAGGGAAATGATGAACAGGTTGCCCTGTATGGGAGGTTCAGCGGCCACCTACGGGTTCTCTGGTTACTATGCTGATTTTCTGTTACTTGTCTTCCTTCTATCTTGTTGTGATCCAAGTAGAAGGGGTGTGTACACTAGGGACTCCGTTATTATGGCCATTGTGTTATTCGTAGGTGGTTACAGGGGATTGACCCCGGCCTACAATGTTGAAGTAAGTGGTTACAGGGGATTGACTCTGGCTTACTGGCGTTCTCTTTCCTCTCCTTAAATAACTGGATTAATTGAACTTATGCAATTATTCATTGTATATATACGTGTATATGTGCAATGCTTTCTAACCCTATTAACCTACTATTTTACAAAGTATTTTCAACTTAAGTATTTTACGGGATGGAGTTGGAATTACTCAGTTTTTCTGATTTTTGGGAGCTTGTCTCTCTTGTTTCTTTTCAATGTATTTGTGCAGGTGGGTGATCGACGGGGGAACAAAAGGGAGATCATTTAGAGTTGTCATCCACTTAGCTTATGATTTAGCTTCCGCTGGAACTCTGAAACACTTAAGTAATTAGTAATATTTAATGAACGATTTACTTGGTTGTAAGGATTAATTTATTTTGAATTTAGTATGCTTTAATCTAGCCTTGCATTTATTTCCAAGGAGATAAGTGCCGTGGTAGCACGCCCGTTGAGTTGAACCCTCTTGGATTTTCCCCCATCTCAAGATTTATTAAATGAAAAAGGGTTCGGGTTGGCGGGGGTGTTACAATATTTTTCGACACAAATCTTCTTATGGATCCAGTATGCCACCTAATGTATATTGGATGCTTGGTACCTTTTGCATTACCATCGAATGCTTCTAAATACCCTATTTATGTTTATCAAGTGCGACCCCAAAGTGGCATTGGAATGGCCGTGAAAGTCGTCATAGTCCCATTCTAAGCCATAGTTGCCCTTTGGAATGATTTCCATGTCCCCCAGAGGCATCCTATGGCTACCTTGTGCCTGGACCCCTGGTACGTTCGATAACGTGTATTATAACCTTCAATTTTTGGCTATTTCGGGGACCTTTCTTCCCTTTTGCCTTTCATACATTTTCCCTTTTTTCCCCGTTTTTTTGTGATGTTTTTTTGTTGGTGCTTAGGACCACCCTTTGTATCGCCTCAGAATGCCTCTAAACACCCATTTATGCTTTTCTGGTGCTATGTCGAAATAGCCCAGTAATGATCGTGAAAGCGGTTATATGCTCGTTCAAAGCCATAGGAGTCCTTTAAAATGACCTCCCATGTCCATAAGACGCATTTTATGGTCTCCAGATACCTGGTCCCGGGAACGTTCAAAAGCGTGTATTATAAGTTATTACCTTCGATTTTTGATTTTGGGGCCATTTTCGGACTTCTACGGGCCCGATCATATTTTCCCTCATAAATCTTCCATGGGGTTTAGGTATGTATTGTTATGTATCCCGGGTGCTTGTGACCATTTCAAAAGCCCCTAACAAACCCGAAAAACCCAGGATTGCCGTGAAAATTGTTATATGCACGTTATAAATATTTAGTCTTCATGGAAATCCTTTAATAATGACCTCCCATTACGGGATCCATATCGAAAGAGTGTGTATTATAACCTACAATTTTGGCGTGTGTTTGGGGGTTGTTTCGTTTTCTAAGATTTTTTCTTGTTTTTTTCATAAATCTTCCTAGGGTTCTGATATGCCTTGTAATGTATCCCGGGTGTGTAGGACCCTTTGCATTACCTCAGAACGCCTCTAAATATCATATTATGCTTTTCTGGTGCGCCCTGGAACGGTCGTGAAAGTCGATATATGCTCTTCTAAGATGTGGGAGTCCTTAAACATGAACTCCCATGTCCACAGGATGCATCCCGTGGCCTCCAGTTCCCGGGCTCAGGGAACGTCCTAAAGCGTGTATAATCTTCAATTTTAATTGTTTCTGCCATTTTTCTGAATTCTCAGGCCCGGTCATATATTTTACCATAAATCTTCTTAGGGATACATTATGCCGTCTAATGTATATCGAGTGCTTGGTACCTTTTGCATTGCCATAAAATAATACCCCGTTTATGTTTTCCGGTGCAACACCATAATGGCACAAGAATGGCCCGTGAAAGCCGTCATATGCCCGTTCTAAACCTTGGTAGTCCTTTGGAATGAACTGACATGTCACAAGGAGGCATCCCATGGCCACTGTGTGCTCGGCCCTGGGAACGTTCGAAAGCGTGTATTATAACCTTCAATTTTGACTGTTTTGGGGCCATTTTCGGACTTCTACGGACCCGATCATATTTTTCCCTCTGAAATATTTCAAGGGGATTCAGTATGAGTTGTCATCGCCTTTGCATTGCCATAGAATGCCTCTAGATACCCCATTTATGCTTTTTCGGTGCAACCCGAAAATGGCCCAAGAATGGCCATAGAAGTAGTTATATACCCGCTCTAAACCCTGAAATATTTCAATGGGAAACGGTAAGCATTATCATGTATCCCGGGTGCTTGTGATCTTTAGCATTACCACATAATGCTTGTAAATACCTCATTTATGTTTTTCCAGTGCAACTCTGAAATGACCCCGGAATGGCCATAAAAGTTGTTATATGTCTGCTCTGAGCCATGGGAGTCCTTTAAAATGACCTTTCATGTCCATGGGAGGCATTTTATGGCCTCAAGCGTGTGTTATAACCTTCAATTTTGGCTGTTTTGGGACCGTTTTCTGAATTCTACTTGCCCTGTCATATTTGTTACAAAAATCTTCTAAGGGATTCAGTATTCCGTCTAAAGGATATCTGGTGCTTGTTACCTTTTGTATTGC
Organism: Beta lomatogona; assembly: GCA_947646795.1. Lineage (NCBI taxonomy): Eukaryota > Viridiplantae > Streptophyta > Magnoliopsida > Caryophyllales > Amaranthaceae > Beta > Beta lomatogona. The sequence goes on along the minus strand of CANSNZ010001376.1, from coordinate 547,729 downwards.
TATAGAATGCCTCTAAATACCCCATTTATGCTTTTCCGATGTAACCCTAAAAAAGCTGTGAAAACCGTTGTATACCCCTTTTAAGTCATTTGAGTCCTTTAAAATGATATGTCATGTCCCTAGGAGGCAACCCTTGTCCACCGTTTGCCCCGTTCCCAAAAACGTTCGAAAGCGTGTATTATAACCTTCAATTTTGGTTGTTAGGGTCATTTTCGGACTTCTCTGGGCCTAGACATATTTTTCCCTGGAAATATTCCTAGGGGCTCTGGTATGGCTTGTTATGTATTCCGAGAGCTTAGCACCCTTTGCATTGCCTCATAATGCCTCTAAATACCCTATATATGCTTTACTGGTGCGACCCCAAAATGGCCCTAGAATGGCCATGAAAGTCATTATATGCCCGTTCTAAGCCATGGTAGTATTTTAAAATGACTTCTCTTGTCCCCATGAGGCATCCCATTGATTCCATGCTCCCGATCCTGGGAACGTCCTAAAGCGTGTATTATAACCTTGAATTTTTGTTGTTTTGGGGTTGTTTTCAGACTTATATGGGCCCTTTCATATTTTTCTCCGGGATCTTAGGGGATTTTGTATCCTTGGTGCTTGTGGCCCTTTCCAGTGCCTCAAAATGCCTCTAAATACCCCATTTATGTTTTTCTAGCAACCCCTGAATGGTTGTGAAAGTCGTTATATGCCCGTTTTGAGCCATGGGTGTAACACTGGAGGAGCCACTAGTAGATATTGTCCTCTCTAAACCCTTGTCTGCAATGATTTGCTTTGGTGCATAACCAATGTCCTACCTAAAAGGTCTCTACTAGGTTGCACCCCTATATGAAGAAGACTTCGTTCTCCTCAACTTTCGATGTGGGATAGCCAAGATCTTACGCACCTTCTTCCCTCCTTTAAAGAGTTTGCGTCCCCATAACCGCTACAGAACACCTAAATGGTCCCTAATTCTGATACCATCTGTAACACCCTAGGAACCAATTCACGAATCCCAACTGCCCATTCCAGTGTCGTTAATATAATCTCATAATATGAATTGAAAGATTTATGAAGTAGGACAGTTTGGATTCGTGAATTGGTTCCTGGAGGTAATGTTGACTGGTGTCCTTTCCTCCTCCACAATGGAGTTTGGATTCTGGAGGTGTTAGGTTGTGTGTTGGTAAGTAGGACCCAAATATATTAGTTAGATGTCTTGGAGGTTATTTTGTGAGTGTTATGTCAGGGTATAGAGACTTGTGTGAAAGATGATTTTGGTATTCGTGGGTCTAGTTTGTTAATTTGTCCAGATTAACTTATGTTATTTCTCTTTTAAGGTTAGCAATGACAATGGTTTTCATTCCTTCCAAAAATCTTTATTGGGACGTTGCTCCTCATTTTTTAGGATTCATAGCATACTTATCTAGTCACTTTTAGCGACTCATGTTTCTTATGAGCAATTCACAAGTCCTTCGCAACTGCAAAACAAGTTTGGGATTGTTGGAAATGCCGAATGTCGGATTTGTAATATGGGAGACGAAACACATACTCATCTTTTTCTCTTTTCAAATAAAAAAAAAATTGCTTCTGTGGGGTTTTAAATTTTTTTTTTATTTTTTTTTTTATTTTATAATGTTTTGGGGGAGTAATGAGATGGAATTAAAGATTGCAAGCATTCTAAGTTCGAAGAAATGTCTACTGTTGCTTTTTCGCCATGGTTTATGTAATTTGGCATAGTAGAAATGAAATCTTGTGGAATAAAAAGCAAGTTGCTCATAATTCTCGTTAACATGTTGAAAAATGTCACTAGGATGAGAATTTTATCCATTCCGCCCTAGGAAACTTTCTAGTGCTAATAAAAGTGGGTTTTTGAGTCCGTAAGACTCGTGGTCTTTGTGTGGAGTGTGCTGTTGACACTCTTTGGGTGGTTTATGGGGTTTGGTCCTGTCCTTTAGCTTAAGTTGTAATTTGTCTTTGTCTAATATATCTTTCCTTACTTAGCAAAAAAAAAAGAATCACTACTAGTGGCTTTGGCACGCTTGAATGTTGTAAGCAAAATCATCTCAACAATCAAGGATCCAACGGAGAAGAGCTTCCTACCCTTTTCGTTTTTAATAGGTTGTTTTTGGTTTGTTTTGCAAGTGTTGCAAGGGTCTCTAATGACTCTGTTAGTGTGTAAACTTTCTTTGTTTACTTATGCAAATTAAGCCAATGTAAAAAAAAAAAGTGTCATGAGATCATCATGAGGTATAATATTTGTGTTTTATTTAGGTTAGGTTAAGAATTTGTTGGAAAAATAATAATACTCCTTTTTTTTTTATTTGGTTGTGTAGTTTTGAATTGCACTTTTCTTATGCATACTTTTGATCATTTATATCTTTAATTATATATTGTCAAAAATCATAAAAATTACTACTTGAATATATGCATACAATAAATAATCCTACGTATCAAAATTTGTTATTAACCATTAGTCAGAATCTTTTGAACAAAATTGGTTATGAACAATACTATAAATCGAAAAAAATTGCAATTTAAAAAAAATGTATGGGAGCATAACTTTTTGGTGGCCTTTGCTAGTTAGTAGTTACCTAAAGAGACTCGTTTTCTTTCCTTCCCATTTTAGCTGAGAGTTCTTTAGAATCAAATTTGTCACTCCAATTAAGACGTACACAAAGATTAGACGAAAAGCATAAGAAGTAAAATAATGTGAATGGTGCTCATAGCATCAAAGAGCACAAATAAAAAGAAACCTTGGGTCACTTTTCGGAACCGAAGATGATATTGTATTAAATTATGAGCAAACTTTTAGGTGCTAATAATGACTCAATTATTGATATAACTTGTGTATGCCAATTGTATTCTCAACTTCAGTTAGAGTATGTGTCATTCTTTTATAAACCCTCGGTCCTTGGTGACATTCCCACTTAATTATATAATATAATAACAAAATAATATAATCCTACCGTTTGCTACGTTCTTGTCGTATTTCCATGCAAATTGATCAAGAATTTATATGATATTGGTTCCTATCGTAATCACAATCCAATTGCTTGCTTTAATTTGGTTGTTTTATTAGCGTTATACTGATCTTACCATGCATAGTATATGACAATTCTAAGTGGAAGTTTTAGTGATATTATTAATGGGGGTATGCGCAAGCTGCATTATCAATAATTAGCTTTATGAGATCATATATTTCCGTTTAAACTACTCGTTGTAATGTGCATATATATGCATGAACAGCTAGAGTTAAATGTGAAGAGGTAATGCGATTAAAGGATTCGATGTTGATGGACATAGACAATTAGACATATAGTATTCATGATGGGTGTGAATATTATTTCATTTGTGAATCACTTCAAGTCTGCTAGGAGCGCCTGCTCGTGTCATACATGCACCCACACCTGCTTCCCTGTCCGCACATAGATGATGTGTAGTGTGTAGTGTGTACTGTGTACTGTGTGTGTGTAGATATAGCCGACCTTCAATCAAAAACAATATGCAGATTATGTTTATGAATTGAAACTTAAGTTGCCCAATTTGTAATTTGTAGGATACGTTTAAACAAAGATTGAAAATACTATATGCTATAGACATCTCCGAACTCTATTTTTATTAGGTTAATTGTGATTGTTTGAAATGTCTCTACTAGCATGATCTTACTTTGTTGTCAAACCAAAAGCATTTTACACATCACTTTGTTTCAACGTAGTCCCAGAGATGTAGTAATTAAGAGATCATCAATTCAAATAAGAGCACACCTCATATTTGTATGATTTTTTTGTGTTAGAAAATATTAGGAATATAATATTAGGGTATAGTAAAGATATGATAATATGTTTAGGTTATAATATTATCTTATGGAAATATTATCTTACCCTAATATTCCTAATAGAAAGCGACTAAGAGTGGTAATATTGACGGGATTTGATCTCGGATCTTAGATACCGCCTCCAGTCCTCCATAAAACTTTACCAACTAAACTAGATGACATCCATACCTCATAGTTAACTTGTATGCAATATACTCCCTCCGTTTCTTTTTAATCTACACACTTTTCTTTTTAGTCCGATTCTTTTTAATCTACACACTGTTGCTTTTTCTATATTTGGTAATATATCACATCTACTTTCTCCTCTTTTCCACCCATGTCATTCACTTTTTAATATTTTAACCCACTCTTTTGTTTCTCTCTATCACTTTTTTTTTTTTTTTTTTTTTTTTTTTTTTTTTTTTTTTTTTTTTTTTTTTTTTTTTTTCTCTTTTTTCCCACCAAAGTGAAGTGAGTAAATTAATATGAAACGGAGAGAGTAATTCTCTTAAATTGACAATATTTTGTTGTTTTGGCTGGCTGGCTAGTTCTTGAGAGTATTTTATAGTACAAAAAGAAAGGGAATAAAGCAAAAGAGAAAAAACAAAAGGAAGACTGATTGATAATAAGTTGGGTCAGGCAAGTAGCATTTTAGTTAGGGTTATAAAGTATTGGATTGTTCAAGCCATATCAGCTTCTACAAACTAACTAACCCCCTACACTAATTGAGAGGCCAAAAAAGGTGGTCTAAATGGAAAAGCATACCTTGATCCATTAGTTTACTTGGACTTGGCAGCCATTTTGTCAACAAAAGATTTCCAACTTTTCATTTTAGATAACAACCTGTTTATTAATTAGTAAGGGGAACAATAAAGTTGGAATGTGATCAACTTTCACTTGGAACATTTATCTAATGGTGCGAAGTGTCTTTATCAACTCTGCCGAGCAATTGTTCAGCACGTACGTGTACAAAGATCATGCAACTACTAAAGTAAGTAGCTATATTTCAATCATCATCTCGCCTCGTTGTAGACTGTAGGTGGTGCGTAAAATATTGATAATATATTACATTCGCAAACTATCTAGATTTCTTACTTCGTGGTAGCTAGGGGAATGATATATAAAGGGTCTTAGGGGTAGCTATCGGGTGTAAATAAGATGAGACAGTTCGCGAGCTACTTGACATCAACAAATCAAAGCTCGACTCATGTAAAATCAATTCGTGCTCGAGCTTGACTCGTGATGTTGGCGAGCCAAGTTGAGAAATTTGAAAGTCGGCTTCAAAACGCATGACAAGTTCGAATAGTCGATTTTTAAAAACTATCAAAAGCAATATTTAGATCCAATATGTCGTCTACCTTAGGGATGCTAATAAGACATACATTTGCAAGCTACTCGAAATCGACTCGCTAAAAACTCGACACGACTCGATTTTGACTTGTAATGCTAACAGGTAGAGATTGTAGAGTCGACCTACCTCAAATTCAAAGTTGACTTGTATCATTTACAAGCCTAATTATAACGGTTCATTTTCGTAGTTGAGTAAATTAAATTTTTGGAGTTTTTTGTAAAAACTGTAATACGGATATTCATGAGTAAGAAAGATTCTTATTCACACCAAATTGGTAGCATAAAGTATAAACAATTCAGTTCCCTTAAATTAAGTTAATCACTAGATATATTAGATCATAATAATATGTATTAGACGTACACTTTGCAAGAATTGTATTACTTTTTTCTTTTAGGGAACAACCCCGAAAAACTAGGTATTATTAAGAATAGTATTACTTAATAACCTAGTCACGAAGAAGAACATACAATTATAAATAACATACCCTGGCCCAAACAGGAGCCACTTTTGAAGAGTTGGAGTTAGGCATAGAATCCCTCTGAAGAACAATACTCAAAGCTCGGCCTTGCAAAAGGAAGCATGCGAAAGGCTCACTAGGCGAGCTGGTAGTTTCGCCATCGAACGTGCAACCAGGGGCGAAGCCAAGAATTTAAAGTTACAGGGGCCGATTCTTTAATATACATTGTCCATATTTCAATAGTTTACTCCTTTATTTTTTTCCCAATTTCTAAGACATATATATGACCATTTTATCTTTAATCATGTTTTTAAAAAATAAAAATACACTTAAACATATATATCTCGTACTCTACCTTCTTTCATAGTCACGAAATGTCGGTTCCTTAATTTTTTTTGGGGCTGGGTTCCGAAATTTGGATCACTAGATCTTTTATTTGTCTCACAATTTGAGTAATAACTTTCTTGCATCACAATATTAGCATGAGTTAAAGTTCTTTACGAGTTAGTATTACGGCAATTAATTTTTGATAAGCAAAATTACGGGTTAGTATTACGACGATTAATTTGATTTAACCATAACATTATATGGAGTAACATATTACACAAAAATAGTTGCATTAATTCATTAGCAATTAATTAATCAATCTATCAACAATTATCAAAAGAAATAAAAAATTTACATTACAAAAAATTTCTAATATATTTAACAAACAGAAGTGAACAGTGAGTACTAACTACATATTGATATTAGGGAATTGAATTTTAAAAAATACGGAGACTCAAGAACGTGTACCTCTATAGCTAGAATTAAAGTAGAGTCCCAGTTAAATTTGCAAGATTAAAGATTTAATTCTCTGTAGAATTGGTGATTTAGACTTTAAAAACCAAAAATAAAAAGAAGATGGGAGTGAATGAAGAAGATGAAAAGAATTAGGGGTGGGGGAGTAAACAATTTAGGAAAATAAAATAGAAATGAGAATGGCAGAGTAAAGGAAACATGAAAAAAAAATAGGCAAAGGACTAAAGGAGACAAAGAGTCGAGAAAGTTAGAAGAATAAAAAAAATAGAAGAAGAGAAAGCGACAACTGTATAGTAGAAGGAAATTTGGGTGAATTTCTAAAAATTAAAAACTAGATTAAAAGTAATGGCTAATAGGATTTGATCCTTTGACCTCATGTTAAAAGAGTTATTTTAACCAACACACTTTACCACTAAAGCAAAATCATTTATATGATAATCTAGGCACTTTAAAACAATATATACTAAAAATCTACAGGGGCCACTTGTACAGTATAAGATAAGGCCCGCAAACATGTAGGTAGCCAGTATCTAAAAAACATCTTTCATCATATACCCAACCGTAAAATCTAGATTATTACTTCCTTTATCCGATCTCAATTTAGTTGCCACAAATCATTTGGGTATAACTTGTAACAAGAGTGGAAAAATAGAGAGAAAAAAGTGAATGGACGAGTGTAAAGCCCAACCTTAGAGAAAAAGTAGAAAAAAATCATCTTTGAAAAATAATATGTCACCACTGAATTAGAACATCCCAAAATAAATGACATTATTCCAGCTAAATTGAGACAGTTGATCGAGTACGTGAAACATATATGTGCATGAAGAAATTTCATGTAAATTTCGTGTGTTATCCTTTTGTTGCTTCTCCTGTTCTCCATATACATGTAGAATTTCAAAAAAGGCCAAAGCCATTTTAAGATCAGTGAGTGGTTTTGTGTTGTAACCCACTCAAATAAAAGAGTAGACTGTACTACTGTAGAGCAGAGGAGGGAAAGTGAGAGCAATACAGCGGTATTTCGTCTTCATCCCCAGGTTTAGGGTGGGTAAATAAGGTACCACGTTGCATACTTCATCAGTTCACCATCAAATAACAAGGAAGTTTGTTAAATCTCTAACACTTAGATATATCTAACACAAGTTTTCGTGTATATCAAATATTGTTCGTGTATGTAAAAATATTGTTTGTGTTTCATATAACAAATAAGAGGAAAACAACACAAACAATATATTTACATTTGTTATATACATAAACAATATTTGTTACACGAAAACTTTTATGTTATATTTAACACATCTAACAGGTAGATGTTTATGCAATTTCTCAAAACTACTGACTACATGTCGTCTTATGCGTACAACTACGTTGTCTTATTCTTTTTTGGGTTTATATATTGCTTTCACCTAACTCCATCCATACCCACTTTCACATCTTCTTGTCCTCCGCTAATTTTTCAAAAGAAAGATAAATTTCAGATGTTTCTACTTAATTTGCTTTGGCTTATCTAGAGAAAAAACATATTTGCAACAATGATTTTTTTGGCATCAACAGAAGTTCCAATTTCATAGAGTATAAAATATCTATTTAAGCACTCCAAATATAGGTACTATATTGGTTTATAATCACTTAGCTTGTTACAGTAATTGACTACTTTGATTACAAAAAAGGTAATGTCCCTCAAACCTACCCTTACCTCATGACCCAAAGCCAATTCATTCGAAACTCGTATAATGCTTATCCCTTGATAACCACCAGACTACTATATTAGTTCAAATTAATATCAAGCCCAGCCTGGATATTAATATATTATATACCTGAATTACATCTAATCCACCCCCAATCGAAGAATTAAACAAAGAAAATTATTGTATATATGACCATTTCCATATCTTATTATTAATCTCCGTAGGTTTTACTAAGGCTTTGTTTGGCAACACATTTAAGTCACCTTAAATGAGTAGGTGCTAAAAGTTTAAATCACCTAAAATAAATAGTCGTGTTTGGGGTAAGAGCTTAAGTTAAAGTATTTTCAGGTGTCTAAGTGGTTTTAATTAAGGGTGGGTTTTTATGAGGAATACGAGTTATGCTCGTATTGAGAAAGTTTATATAGTAGTATATATACTTATCATACGTCTTATGTCATTATGTTTCCTATGTTAATTAGTTACCTATATCATTGGAAAAGTGTGTTAGTTATTTCCTATTAGAAATAGTTCAGTGATAATTGTTCACTAATAGGTTTATGTCTTCTTTAAATATATATATTTATCACTACATCGCATTATTCTCAGGATTATTAATATTTCTCCATCTTTTATCAAGATTTCTTTCAAGTTCCCTATATGAAAAAAAGATTGGCAACTAGCATCTCAGGTTTTGAAATTACAATCGTAGTGGATTGAAGCTGGAATAAAATCTCAATAGAGTCGCTGCAACTCGAGCATCAATAAACTTTATAATAGTTTATTTGGATCAGAATAATCCAACCCAAATGTGAACTATACCCGGCCAAAATTATAGGACTCGGTACAGATTAAATCCAATTTCACCTTATCTCAAAAAAGATGTGGCTTATATTGAATTTTTTTTATTGCAGTAGCTACACGCTAGTCATAAATGTCGCAAATTTGTAATTTAGATATAGTATGAAGCTAAAAACAAAATATTTGTACTTATCGTGAAGAAAATATTGCTGTAACATAGTAAAATTTGGTATGTGAAACAATTATGAAAGTGGTCCTCTTGCTGATAACATTTGCCTTCTTTATTCTTCAAACATCTTTTAACCACCCATAAAATCAGAAGGGAAACAAAAGGGAGACTTTCTTTAACCAACCCAATTGACCCTTCCAGCATCTAAAGTTTTGGGCCCATTACTCATGTTGTTTGTACTTGTTCTCACAGCATGGGCTATGGGTAATTCGCAAAATAGTGAGCCAACGTAATCTTACAATATGGAGATAGCTCTTTTAATACTTCTACTAAAGTTTTGTAGTCTACTTGCGTTATTTATCAAGCAAGTTAGTAGATTTTGTCAAGGTCATGTAGTGTTGTATATCTTACAGGTTAGTGGTCTGGTTTAATTTTACATTATAAACTCCATTATAACATTTTTTTTAACTTTCTATTTGTTATATCTTTCATTAAAAATCATATTTCCTCTCTTTTTATTTATGATATCTGCAATCAAACTCACTAACACGCAATTATAAAATGTTTATGCCTACAGATGGATAAGAAGGTAAACCATTAAATTAGTTGAAATAATTTAAACACTTGATGACCCAATCAAACCTCTTAGCAGTGTTTGAATTGTATTGACTAATTCATCCAATTACCATCTTCCTACTCGATCATTCAAACCAACCACACTTTCCTTTCCCTCAAAAAAGACAAATGTGATATCTCAAAGCTTATTCAAAATTCTTTTGTTTTTATCAAGTTTAACTATCTACTGAACATGTTTTATGAAGAACAAAGAGAACGAAGGTAATTTAACAAAATACACTTTAAGATAGGCAGCACCACCTCCGTCTATCTTGTTTTCCATCCAACATATGATGTAAATAGTCTTTTTTTTTTTTTTTTTTTTTACACTACACAGTACAACCCCCCCAAAAAAAAAACCCCTCCTTCACGCCCCTAGCAAAAACTAGAAAACTTTCCAAATCGGACCCATCAGTAACAAAATTAACTCAAAGCAAAACAGAGAGAAAGGGAGCCCATCAAAGTCAATAATGATTTTTCTCTCCTCTTTTGCTTTTTACTGTTCCAATCTATCGAAATCCAATACCAATAAATTCTCACTCCCCCCCCTCAATTTATCTCTTCAATCCTCATCCCCAAAACTGAAGTTGAAACCAAATGACACTCCACAAAACAAGACCATTACTTATAAAGACTATATCATGTATATCCTTCAACCCTTTCTCTCTCCAACTTCAAGTAGTGGCCACACTACTGGTGTTTCTCCACCTCTCACGTGCTTACGCCACCCATAAAACCACCAATCACGTGACCACCTACCCAAATTTCCAACATTTGAATGTTCCTAGAGAACTTAAATCCATTAAACTCCGCAGTAAACACTATTCACATCCTACCAACTTAGATTCTGATGACCATCATCCTCCAAAATTCAATGAACAAAAAACCATCACATTATCTAACAATAATATCAATAATAATAATAAGTCCTTAAGCTTTAACCTTAAGTTCAACCTCATACACAGGGATAAACTATCAGCTGGATCTCACAAGTACAACCATAATCATAACCACCGCTTCTCGCGACGGATACAACGCGATATCAAACGTGTTGCCGGCATCGTTCACCGCGTATCGAACATTAGTAGTACTAGTGTGGATGATTATAAGGTTGTGGAGTCATTCGGGTCAGATGTGGTGTCGGGTATGGATCAAGGGAGTGGAGAATATTTTATTAGAATAGGTGTAGGGAGCCCTCCAAGGAAACAATACATGGTGATAGACTCAGGAAGTGACATAGTATGGGTCCAATGTCAGCCTTGTAAACAGTGCTATAAACAAACAGACCCTGTTTTCAACCCAGCTGAATCAGGCAGCTACTCGGCTGTTTCGTGCTCATCGTCGGTGTGTAGTCGTCTGGAAATTTCCGGGTGCAGCCACTCAGAGCGATGTCGATACGAGGTGCTTTACAGTGATGGGTCCTACACGAAGGGGAATCTTGCATTTGAGACACTTACAGTTGGTGGGACAGTTATAAGGAACGTTGCTATGGGTTGTGGACATAGTAACCAAGGGATGTTTGTTGGTGCGGCAGGTTTGTTGGGGTTGGGTGGTGGTTCGATGTCGTTTGTTGGGCAGTTGGGTGGTCAAACTGGAGGAGCTTTTAGTTACTGTCTAGTGAGCCGCGGATCAGGGTCCAGCGGCTCACTAGTATTTGGGCGGGAAGCAATGCCCGTGGGGGCTGCTTGGATCAATTTGGTCCACAGTCCCCGAGCCCCGAGCTTCTATTACATAGGACTAATGGGGCTCGGGGTAGGCGGAGTTCGGGTACCAATCCCTGACGGTGTATTTAGTTTCACCGAATCAGGGGATGGTGGAGTAGTCATGGACACAGGTACAGCTGTGACCAGACTCCCCACCTCTGCCTACCAGGCATTTAGGGACTCTTTTATCACCCAAACTGCCAACCTCCCTCGAGCTTCAGGTGTTTCGATTTTCGATACGTGTTATAACTTGGCAGGGTTTGGGTCGGTTCGAGTCCCTACCGTTTCTTTTTACTTTACTGATGGCCCAATCCTGACCCTCCCAGCTCGGAACTTCTTGATTCCGGTTGATCAGGCGGGTACATTCTGCTTCGCCTTTGCGCCTTCGCCTTCAGGATTGTCCATCATAGGAAATATACAACAAGAAGGTATTCAAATTTCTGTTGATAGTGCCAATGGTTTTGTTGGGTTTGGCCCCAATATCTGCTGATTCTTTATCAAATCATCAACCAACAAACACCACTCTTTTTAAATTACCATTTCTTTTAGTTAAATTACTATACTAGGTAGTAGTAATTAATAGTACAAATAGTAATCTGTATATAAAAGCGGCTTTCTTTCCCCTTGTCTTTTTGAATTTTGGCTTATATTTTCTACCCTTTTTACTCACTTTTAGTAACTGCTATGATTGTATTGATAAATGTGATTGATAAATAAAAATCTTATGTAATGTAGTAGCATGATTTGATACGTACACACGTGAGAATTTAGTATCAGAATTCTTAAACTTTGTTAATTAAGAGGGTCAGAGGGAAGGTTTTCCATCAGTAGCTAAAAAAAAATGTTTTACAAATGAATTATCCTTATTACACCCTTATAATAGTTACAATGTGAAAGGAAAGGGGGGTTTCAAGGAAAAAGGGATGATAATTGACAGCTCTTGTGTTCCCTTTTTTTTCACCTCTAGGAACTGGTAGGGACGATGGACTAGGTAGGAAGTTGCACATTTGAGAGAACATGTACAATTTGTGGGGCCTTCAATAACTTTCCATGCTAAAAAAGAGTAAGTGGTGACTTGCTGTGATGTTTAGAAGGGAGAAGGGAATGAGTAACTGAGCAAGATTAAAAGATTGATGTGGGAAAAGTTTACTGCTAGTCTACTAGACAGTCAAAGAAAAGAAGATGCAAGGCAATAATTAAACGAGGCTCTTTTCGAATTTGTACAACTGTGAGAATCCAAAGAGTTATATTAACAATAAGATACAATTGAGCACCATATGTTAACATATAAACTAGTTATATTCACGCATCTAAGTATACAAAGTACCTTACTTTTAAAATGACATTTACTTCACAAACATAACTTGAAATGTGAATGACATGGACGTAATTTTTGATATAAACGCCTATAAATAATAGTGTGGCGAGAACATTTTTACCATTCTCCACGTACATCAATGAAAACATGAAATTTATAAATCTGTGAGAATATTATAAATTGGAGGATTAAGGGGAATTTTAATTTAGGATTATACCTTTTTTTTCTTTTTCTAAATTTTTTTCCCTCTTTTATTTAATAACGGAACAGTTTAGTAATTATAGAAGATCCTAATTACGCGCAATAATCCGTGCAATTAGTACTAATTGATAAAATTGCTAGTAATAGTATGAGAATTGGAGTAGATTTAAATGGGTTTACACTATAAAGTTGAAATAAAGGTGAAGATGATTGGATATATATCTTTGTTTAAGCCTAGTTCATTGTCCAAACGCACCACCTTTCGCTCTTGGCACTTTTTCTATTTGATGTGAAATGCATATACATGAAAGACATAAAAGGGAAGGTTGTGTATGGTTTGAAAAGGATGATTTTAGGGGGAGCCACAATTTCATTTGCTCCATGTGTGTCTAGTACACATGTGAAAGCATAAGTGCATGATATTTGGGGGGTGACTTCACGGTCTTTTGCTGCATACTTGGAATAGAGTGACTAGAGTCCCTTCACCAAATGACCTTCTGCAAAGGTACCACTAACTTTGGCTTCTCTTCAATGACTTTTACACTAGAGATTTTTGGACATATCAATTCTTCTAATAGCAATGCCTCTCATGTGTCACGGTACACGCTTAGATGATGGCGTGACATTAAAGTAACCACATTTATGTCAACAATATCTCCATTATACCCGTAATAATATTTGTCATCGACCTTATATTTGCATTATCAATAACTTATCAATGAATAAGCCATGTAAAATATATATATATAGAAATAGCCCTAATTATACATGTATGAGGAACATGGGGGCCCTAACATCTATTTATGTTATTATTAAAAATTGTTATCACACAAGTTCATCTAAGGAATAATTGAATCTAATAATACAATCTTTCACAGATTAATTTTTAATAAGTCAATCATTCAATTATTCTTGAATAATGCAACCTTTTGGGGTATTTGCTTTTAATGGCCTTTGACGTCTTGGTAATCAGTTTGTTTGGTAAGCAACATTTCCCAACTCGTCCATTATTCCCTTTCCTTGCCACCATGCTCCTACTTCTATGGTAAAGAGTTAATGTTTTAGACGATTTTAAGTCATTTTGACTCATTAGAAGTAATTCAAGTAAATAGGGTATAAAGGTTGCATTATTCAGGAATAATTGAAAGGTTTGTTTATTAAAAATTAATCGGTAAAAAGTTGTATTATTATAATCAATTATTCCTTAATCTAATACATGACCCCTCACCTTATGCACCTTACTAAAAATTGTTATCTAAGTTCACCGGCACACCCAAATTGAGAGCTCTAATTGAGAGCATAAAAGTTGAGAAAATATATCAAATTATAATATAATAGTGAATACTTTTACTAAGCTTGTTTTATGTTGGTATATGAACCATAGTCAACCACTTATCATATAGGTCAACGTTTAGTATCAATATGAATATAATAACATTATCAATATTTAAAACTGAAATAAATTTCAACCACATCACTTTACAAATGGTGGTATAAGGACAAGGGAGAAAGAGGTATGAGTATTGTTTTTCATAGTGATGTGACTTTTTTTTTTTTTTGACAATGGTGAAATTGTGCACTAATTAAAAACGGAAGTACAGCCTAATGCTAATACAACCAAACGAACATAACGAACATAACGAAAATAAACGAAACTGAGCTAAACTCGCTCTTATATAATACCAACAGAAACATATACTACCTCCGTTCCGAATTAAACGCAACAATTGGAGTGGCACGGACTCCTAGTTGAAATTTCTTAAGGGGTGATTAGAAAAATGTGAGGGTATGTGATTAAGTTTAAGTGGAGAGAGAAAGTGGGATCAAGCACCACCAGTACCACTATTTACTGCCACTACCACTGCGGAGCTCCACCACCACCACCAGCTCCACCAAAACACCACCACCAGCTCCACCAAAACACCACCACCAGCTCCACCGAAGCACCACCACCGGCCAAAAATACCGAAATTCACCACCCAAACCAAAAACACTGAAATTCACCACCAAAAAATACCACCACCAACAGCACCACCCAAACCAAAAACACCGAAATTCACCACCAAAAAACACCACCAACAGCACCACCCAAACCAAAAACACCAAAATTCACCACCAAAAAACACCACCACCAGCATCACCAGCCAAACCACTCAAATTCACCACCAAAAACCATTGAAATCACAACCGAAATCCACCAAAAAACCCTAAAAACACCACCACAATTCGCAAACCACAGAAATTCGAACCCCAAATCAAAAAAAAAAAAAAAAACAAAAAGACCGAAATCCACCAAAAAAAACCATAAAAACACCACCACAATTCGCAAACCACAACCCCAACCATAGAAATTCGAACCCAAAATCAACCAAAAAAATAGAAGAAAAAGAGATGTGATGGTGAAGAGATCGAAGAAAGGGAGATGAAGAGGGGAGATCGAAGATAGGGAGATCGAAGAAGGGAGATCAAAGAAAGGGAGATGAAGATGTGATGGTGAAGAGATAGAAACCCCATAGCTCATGGTTGAGGCGGTGAAATTCGAGAAGTTCGGCGGCGGTTGCAAGGCTCGTGGTGGTGGTTGGGTCGATAAGGGTGGAAGAGGTGGTGGTTGGTGGTGGAAGTTATTGTTGGAAATTGTTGGGTGGAAATGGTGGTGGTAGAAGATGATATAGAGGGTTGGGTAAGTGGTAGAAGAGGAGAGAGAGTGTGTGATAGGTGGAGGAGGTTAGTGTAATAAAAATTAAATTAATTTTGTTAATAATCAATTAGGGTGTATAATATGAGTTTTTATTTTTTTATGAGGGACATGTTGGTAATTTTATGTCAAAAAACCATACCATAAATGGAAAGAAAGAATTTGTTGCATTTAATTTGAAACTGCCAAAAAAGGAAACTGTTGCGTTTAATTTGGAACGGAGGAAGTATAAATAACTTAAGCTAAGATAAAAATGCTTGATCTGGAGGACGGAATTAATAGATAGCTGAATTGAAACACTTCTTCTGGTGGATGACAAGCGCCAGAATCCTGATGCAAGGAGTAGGAGGAGATAGCTGATTTCACAAGCGGGGGAACCAAGGACCAGCGAGATTATGAACTCGCAACATAACCAATTCCAGTGACCTTCTGTCACATGGAATCCTATCGTCATGTTTCTTGAAAGAGTCACATTCTTGTGTGACTCAATACCCTTGTGGAAGGGTATTGCAGGCTTCTCCTTTGATGAGAAGCTCAAATGAGTTGAGGCACTATAAACCCAATTGACAAATTGGGGAGCCGCCTTCAGATATCGTTTTGTCAAGGCAATGATTGATAAAATCATTACCAAGCGAGATGGAAATCTAACCAAGGTTAGATCTCGAAAAACTCTCCGATTATTAAAATCGGATGAAACAAACCCCAAACATGAAATCTCTTGCCACGCAAACCCTAACCAACCACATAGACCAAATCCAATCTTTTGAAGACAAAGACTACCTCCAGCAAGTAAAAAAACCAAGCAAATTGATTGAACACACAACACCACCATACTAAACTTACCAAGAACTCACAATGAAAACAGAAAACTAAACTTAAAGGGGTAAAGGGGGAAGCACTTCCAAGTTCCAAAGAAACACTAGGTGAAAGGGGTTAAAGGCACAACCACCGGAGGATGGACAGGGACGCAACCCTAACATGGGAGGGGGAGGGGAAGCCCTGCAATTGTACTCACTGCCTACACAAAACTAAGGGGGAGGGGAAGGGGAGGGGATGCCCTACAACGAAATTGATTTTTCCTGACACAACACTAAGGGGGAAGGGGGAGGGGGAGGCCCAAAACTGACAACTAAGGGGAGGGGATGAGATACCTAACCACGAAACTGGGGGAAGGGGAAGGGGAAGCCCAAACTATACTAACTCACGGTGGGGCGGTGGAGATGATGGAACACAAAACTTGAAGGGAAGGAACGTCCAGAAGACGACGAAACACTACGACCAGAAAACTAGGGGAGGGGGCAGCGACGACCGGAAAAGGGGGAAACTCGAGGACAAACGAAGGGAACCTACAAAGGGGACGACGAAGAGGGCCTAAA
Organism: Beta lomatogona; assembly: GCA_947646795.1. NCBI lineage: Eukaryota > Viridiplantae > Streptophyta > Magnoliopsida > Caryophyllales > Amaranthaceae > Beta > Beta lomatogona. The sequence continues at coordinate 530,764 of CANSNZ010001376.1, read as the reverse complement.
ACTAGAAAAACCGACGGAAGAACGACATAAAAGGCGAAGAAAAAGAGGAAAAAAAAAAAGAAACAAACTCGCTTGAGACCTGCGCGGCGCCGGATCTCCTGCGAGTTCTAGGGTTTGGAGGGTTTATTGTAGAGAGAAGGCAGAGGATGAAAAGTGTAGAGAGAGAATTTTCTATGTTCTTCTATGATGTGACCATTTTAGATACATGAAAACAACATTAATTTCTACTACATCTTAATATTTGCAACATATATAAAATTAATGACACACATATCAAAGAGAATGAGAAATAGTGTGACATAGACACATAGTCCATCGAATTAAATAAAGTAAGGTTTTGTTTGTATAAAAACCTATCAAAAACAGAAATGTCATACGAAACTTCTTGAAAAGATAATTGTTGCAATACAACCATCAAGATATAGAGAGTACATTTTAGAGGCAATCATGGGGTGGATTGTAGTATCACAAGCCACACAGGAGGCCCCCGGCCCACTAAACGATGACAAGGGAAGGGAATGCAAGCCAGAGGATATTTTATGTTTGAGTTCGACAGAAAGAAGTCATTATTACTTTTGCGGCCCTGTGTCGATGTTGTTTGATGAGGAAACTTGTACAAAATAAATAAATAAATTAGAATGAAGCTATAAGATTTCCACAAATTTCTGCAGTTTACCTTTTCCATTATTTTCTCTCCGAATAACCAAACATGGTAAAATTTATTTATCCATAAAATGGTAAATCTATTGCTAAAAAATAAAAATAAAATATGCAGGAATATCTTCTAAGATGGGCAATAATAAAAGAAACAGAGCAGGCCTAAATATTTGGACTAACACTAAAATTAATTAAAAATAAATATGCAATATTTACATATAAGTATGCTAGCCTTCCCACTCCCATAAATCTAGTGGCTAGTGACTACCAACAAAAAAAATCTGTTCAAAAGATGAGAGAAACTAACCCAAAAAGTTGCCACCAGAACACCTAAAGACCATTGCTAGGAACCACCATTAGCCAACTATTCACACAAACAACTACCAAAAGATGGGAAGGGAACAATTGAAAAATGAAGCCATACAATTTTGCTATATAGCTCGACTCCCAAGAAATATATATTTGAGATCGTCAATGGTTAAACGAACTCCAGAACCAGCTACATGGTCTTCACCAAACGCAGATGCCACAATCTTCCTCTTCTCCTCCTGTACCACAACAATTTATCAGACAAAAGAAGATTTTCTGAGGGGTGGAGAGGGGGGGAATAAACAGTCTGACTTTGTCATAGCGTCAACCTCACAATATAGTGTTTGGGTTGTACAATATACTGTCCATGTAGTTTGATAGTGTTTGTAAGGGGTGAGATGGGGAAAAAAATTGTCAATCTCCAAGATAGTTGTATAACACTATCACTCAGACTCCCTCAATACACTCCATATTTCAGAGCATTCACATCACCCATATTTTATGCCATGACATTTTTTTAATAGGTAAAGACAAATCCTCCCTCACATAAGGCCCCACCCAGAGGCCCATTACAGGTCAGACAACTCCCAAACCTCCCCCTCCCCCCTAAATCCCAAGCAAATGCTCGGGGTAGGAATTGAACTCTAGACTTCACCAAGGAAGGTGAGAAAGCCTACCACTTGAGTTAACCCGAGTTCCTATTTAATGCCATGAAAATGAGGCTCTAAATTACTCTTGAAGTAATGATCTCAAAGAAACTATTCCTTCAACGAGGACACCCTAAACATGAACTGCTCCCTAGCCTCTACAAGAAAATGAAGCACAGGAACATCCACAGGTAGCATTTCACCATATCCGGTACATTTACAAAAAAAAGGAATGAAATATTACCCAAAAGGCAAGCAAGCTGAATATTTCAGCCATTTGAAACGCTCAAAGAGACTGCTACCCAAGCTTACAAAGACCCCGAAGACATGAGAAAAACCATCAAATTAGTACATAACACTTTCATGTGTAGCCACTCGGTGCAATTTTTCATGCTGAAACCATCTCTCTGCCTTACATACGCTCAGATGTTCAGTGCAGTTTTCCAGGTCTAGTATTTCCACGAAAATATACTAGATCTATAAATAGAGGTTTCGAATGAGAACCAGCTGAATACAAAACTTTTTACCACTTTAGAGAGTCAGCTGCAGATGCAGATTCTCTTAATCTGGTAGTGATAGGTTTGTAAATGTATACATTTTTACTACTATTTTGTAATTTTGTCTATAGGAAGACGAAATTCGTAACTAAAGTGAATTTCACCACAACTCGGTAATACGGAATTAAAGTCCAAAAGTTTGGGTCTTCTCACATGTGCATCCCACGGATACTTTCAGCAAAACGGATACTTTCTGGACACGAGTTACTACTATTTTTGTAATTTTGTCTATAGGAAGATGAAATTCGTAACTAAAGTGAATTTCACCACAACTCGGTAATACGGAATCAAAGTCCAAAAGTTCGGGTCTTCTTACATGTGCAGCCCACGGATACTTATGTTTGTCCAAGCCCAATATTGGCTTTATAGTGAAATCAGACACAAACCTTGAAGGGTAGCAATCCTCAGTTAAGAGCAGTCCAATGTTTATCTCCGTGGAAGATTTATAACAGCAAAAGCAGAGTTGAGTTGGAGCTTGGAATTCAAAGGAATCAAGGAAGTAAGAGGGATTACAAGTTTTAGTTTAGGGTTTTTATTTTAGTACCAATAGAACCAAATAAAAGAAGTGGACTAGAAGACCAGCAGTTATAGCAGTGAACATAGAAGAGATTCAGAGTAAGTGCAACACAACCTTCGCCGTGATGAAGTCTGCTCGTCGATTCATCTGGATTTTGGTAGTTAAGAGTTTAGTTTAAATTATATGTTACTAAGGATTTACTTTTCTCTGATTCGTTACTTCAGTAGAATATTCAATTGCATATTATCAGTTATTTCCACCTCAGTCATGAATTTTTTACTAGCTATTATTATTAACAAAATTCTTAATATACTTAGCTAATTCTTATTAGCATAGGGAGATATATTCAGCATTGGATTATTCAATTGTCAGGATGTGAAAGTTTTGATTTTTCTTGTTAGATGATTAATTTTATACCTTGATTGGATTAAAAGTTTCTTGTTATTGCCTTAAACTAGTTAAATAATATTTTTGAAAGCCATCTTTAGTGTAATTCGCTAGTTTGATTGCTAGGATTCAACTTGTGATGTGCAATCATTCTTGTTAATTCCAATATAGCAATTAGGTGTTTGATTGGTGACTTAAACTTGTCATAATACCTCTGGCAATTATCTTTTGAGTTGCATAATTCGAGCTTGTTTAATTATGGCTCAAGTTAACTGATCCCGAATCGTTAATTTTGCTAATTAGTCGTGTCAAGAGAGATTATTCTATATTGTTAGTTAGTTAGCTAGTTAGACAATATTCCTAGAGCTTGTTTGGTTTATTTGCAATTAAGGGAAGTTTAGAGTGTTCTATTTGTGTTCATTGGTTAACATTAAGGTGTATGGGTGATCTATCTAATTTATGTTCATGACTTGTGAATTTGATGATCAATTAATTTTCCAACGTCAGCATATATCTTCCGGTCCACATCTTATTACTTGATGTTGTTTCCTAGATTCAGTTAGTAGTTTATTTTCTTTTACATAAGTAGTTCTCAACACTCTCAAGTATAGGGGTTTCTAACTTACTTAGAAAATCATAAGATAAAGTAGTTTTCTGTAGGATTGACCCTGACTTTACCTACTACATTGTTATAAGATTAGAGTTAGAATATTGTTGGTAGGCCTAGAACAGGTAGTTGACGTGGATCACCAGAAAAAGACAAGATAAGAATGCATTGAGGAAATGCATACCCCAAGAAAAAAAGTAGGAATGTATCTTCTAAAAACTATTTGAGAAAGGCCCTAATTAAGCAATTTTTATCTTTCATCGTAGTTGCCCCCCCCCTTCTCTTTTCCCATCCCCAAAAAGAAAAAAGCAAGGAAGTTGCCCCTTTTACTCCCTCCATATCTTATAGTATGCAACAATTTCCATTTATGGGATATCTCCAAAAAAAATGCTTCATTTTTTCTGGTCATGGGCCCCATTACTTTACTCTCACAAACTTCCTCCGCGCTATGCCCTTGAAGTTCATTGCAAGATTTCCCTACTTGGTAATATCTTCTCTATATCTCTCACCTTTCACATGGGAGACCTCCTTTTATCCATTCTATCTCTCTCCACTTCACATGACTTTCTTAAAAAATGTGGCAAGTGGTGATGTTGCAATAATAATGGAAAGGAGGAAGTACATAATATGTGGTTCCACCATTTCACTTTTGCGCCAACTCCACCCAATCAATTGTTAAAAATTATACCAAATCCACATGGAGCATACTTGTTCTCTTAATCTGGCAAAATCTAAAATAATTATGAAAATAACTCTCAAAATAACATTCTAAATAACTAAATTCTCAGCTCCCTAGTCCCTAGTCCCTATCTCCCAACTTTTTAGGAAAATTGACAATTTACCATTTCCATTTTGATATCAATGTCCATTTAAATGATACCAGAAATATTAGTACACACAATTTGTCCTAGACACTAAAGCAGTGGTAAACACATAAAAGCATAGATTGTAAAAATAAAACAGAATTGTATAGGGCACCAGCCACCGTACCTGAAGAGCCAAAATACGATCTTCAACAGTGTCTTTGATTGTAATCCTTGACACTGTAACAGGCCGAGTTTGGCCAATACGATGTGCTCGATCAATAGCTTGATCTTCTGTAGCCGGGTTCCACCAAAGATCCAAAAGGATAACATGGCAAGCTGCAACCATGTTCAAACCAAGGTTTCCAGCTTTAAGGGACATCAGCATGACAGTGACCTACACAGAAGCCCACAAATTAAGTTTACAGTCACAGCTAAACAAAAGAACGCACCAAGGTAAACCACCTCGAAAGCTGCAACAATGAACACTTCAACAGCATATAACTAAGTGTAGGATTATAATCTGCAGAATGCATAAATCTCAGGCGACTGCACAAAACAGCATTATTTGTGATGTAAAACAGAACACTTGATGCACCACAGAGATTTGGAAGCAAATTTTTAATAATACACTTTTCTAATAGATTTAGATATTATAAACCCATAGCTTTATACATGAATACTTAATAGATCTTTTGGAAGACGAAAAAGAAACTTCAGCAGCAGCCACAGTGTTTATTATTTTATTAAGGGCAACTCAAATACTTTGTAAGAGACAAAAAGAGAAGTGGAAAAGACCAGTATATTCAGCTAATCCACACCATCCTCTCCCACCCCCAAAAAATACAGAGGGTACAGAGAAATGGTTAGTCCAAGTGTGCAACAGTAAAAGGTCATATCACAATATCTTCCATCATAGCATATTATTTTCTAGATCATTGCCATTAGTGAATATATACTTAAAGACGAGCATCAACTTTAACCCAATGCCTCGAAAGAGGCTACTGACTGAGAGGGATATTGGGGGTCAGATGTACACAACCATTGCCTTGCAGTGACAAAGACGTCTTTTCCAAAAAAAATCCTCAACCCAATACACAATAATCATCCGCTAATTTACAATAAATAAGAATTGTCGACAATTTAATAAGTATAATGTGATCTTGTGGGACGCCTTCTCACCATCATCATGGCTCCAAACACCTTACAATGTTAGTTTAAGGGGATTTCAGTGAAATTTTTCAAACATTTTGTGTCAACTTTGCACGTGTCACTTTTAAAAGTCAATTTTGAGATCCGGACATCAATTTTCAACTATTTTGTGTCATTTCATACATGAAAATTTTTTAGTATACTGTGCCATTTTTGCAAGTGTCATTTTCCAGAACTTCAATGTCAGCATTGACAATCTGGTTGTCTGGGTGCCATTTTTATTATGTTTTGATTTATAAGTGTCATTTATAAAGTATTGTCTTTCGCCAAAACTTCAATGTCAGTTTTTGAGATTTGGGTGCCAATTTTCAAGTACATGTATCACATTTACAAGTGCCAATGTTAAATTATAACCAGTTAAACTCTGAAATCACCTGTATAGAGTACCTGATGCACATCATTGTTAAGTGAAGCCATCAATTTGAGAGGCAAACTGTGAACACAATATGGAGGTTCGGAGGATTCTCAACTATTTTAGAAAAAAAAAAAGACAATCACAATGAAGATTGCAAGTCTTGTATCAGATTACTTGGACTTGGAAACAGGAATCGTGTAGCTCTGCCCATAAAAAAAGCCTAAAGAGCCACTCATTTCCATGGTAGATACCCAGCACCATATAATTACTTCACTCTTAGCATACAGACATTAGCTAAGGCCTAAGAACAAGAACCAAAGGCAATGGGTGTGGGGAAGGCACTTAAAAAGAAACAAGAGAGAGGGAAAGAGAAAGAGAGAGACAGAAGGAAATATCGTGAAGTAATCTCTTTAAATCTAACAAAATAACTCAACGAAAGGAATTTACTTGGGAAAAACTAGGATTTATAGATAAACTGCAAAATAGAGGAAAGCAAACCTCGGGATCAGTATTGAACTCTCTGACAGCCCGATCTCTTGCAGCCAGAGACATACTACCATCAAGCCTCCGATACTGGATGCAATACAGATTTAAAGAATACTCAAACAAATCCAGCATACGAGTCCACTGAGAGAAAATAATGGTTTTTATTGGTCCTTCTGACGACGAATTCTCCACTTTCTCAGTTCTCACTTGTGCAGGCATAGAATTTTCTTTACTTGTCTCCCCCAACTCATCGACCTCTTTACATGTACTGTTTGATTTACAATGAGAAAACAAAATCTCTAATGCCGCCTTAATTTTAGAGGAGCTATACTCATTACTGAGAATTGATGAACTCTTGGAACTACCATTGTCGTTAGAAAAATTGCCATCAACATCACCAGAAACACAATTTAATAGAGTAGCTTCTGAAAAAAGGACATCATCAGTTAGGTGTTCTTTGCATCTTTGAGCAGGACACATGGTGTCATCACCATTGAGATAGTCTGCCACACACTGGTAGCAGAAAACATGCCCACAAATGGTCACAACAGCATCCTCAGCTGGATCCTGCAAAAATCATCGAAGAAGATAGAAATATTACTCCTCATTTTAGACCAACGAAAGCTTCGAAAAAAAAGGCTAAGAAAATGTATTCTTCTTCCTTTTCCTTTATTGATCTATGTTTATATTTAGTTGCAGTGCTTGAAGAACATCATGCACACCCCATGACTCAGATAATTAGTTGCAGTGCTTGAAGAACATCATGCACACCCCATGACTCAGATAATTAGATGATTATGAGTCCGTCACATCCAACAATGACATTTGGACATACGGTGCGGACGGTTGGAAATTAGAAGTTGTTTCCGCAGGAGAAGAAAAGGTGACCAAGAGTAGGTGAGCAAAGACAATTAGTGATGGCCATGTTTGGCTATATCAGCCAAGGCACTAACGAACTTCACGCTATGTTCCATTTAAAGTTTAAAGGCATCACATTGTCAAACCAATTAAGATGGTCACTGTTCAAAATCATGTATTTCTTATCCTTGTTTATTCTTTAATTCAAAATTGAGACAGACAAAGCAGATAAAAATATACAAGGAAGTCAGCGGAGTCCTGAGAGTCAATCAACTGTACAAAAAGAAAAATTAACGAAATACTGAAAGGTGCATTCAGGGAAAGCAACTTTGGCAAAATGCAAGGTGACAAAAACAATAACCACAACCAAAAGCATCCCTGAACACATTTCTGGCTCTAGAATATTCTCAAGTTAGCCAAATAACCCATATTGTGACAAGCACTACATTCCTCCAAGACCATTCCATCCGTCATGAAACAAAAGCGCACTAAACACTTACTAGACAAAGCTTTCAAGTTTGTGATGGACACAACATTCACAACAACTCCAAAACAGACTCTCAAAAGAATTAAGCTCAGCAAAGAGTGGATTCTCGGCTGTTTTACAACTTTACCAGAAGGTCCTTTTAGATTGAGGCACATGTCCCTGATCCTCCGAATTGATTCTTCCGTAAGTCACCTAAAAGTTAAATTACAGCCAGCCACTAATAGCCGGACACGTAGCGAGCCCAAGGAAGCCGAATTTCATCTGTTTAATATTCGACACATGGTATAGATGAACAGTAATTCTAGGGCTTTGCTTAGCTCGCTTGGCAATGTACTAACCGCAAAGAGCAATGTTCAAGGATTGTGCCTTTTTCCTGCCATTGTCACTCTTAAACTGACAGACATTAGTTAGACCTCCTCTCTCCAAAAATAAAAGTCGCCAGTTTCTCTCTTTACAACCATCACCCTTCAATTATTTTTTACGACATTTCTAGCCACCTAAAACGACCAGGTTAATCCCCAAAACCACCCTTAAGAAGAGATTTACATCTTATAGGGAGTTGATCGTCAATTCATCCAAGCTCCCAACTCCCAACTCCAATCAGAATCCAAAAATCGTAAAACACAACACCATTTGAACCAAACTCCAAAAGGGCTTTTTGACAGAGGGACAAATCATTTCTATCTCCACCACTTGGTGAAGTTCCTCATAGTGGTTACTCTGTTAAAATTCTGCCAACATATTTCACACCCCACTGGTGTTTTGCATTTACTCTTGTTATAATAAAGCAATACAAATTCACTTCAAGGATGAGTAGCCAAAAGCCCAAAGCCCTCTCAACTCAGAAAAAGGATCAAATTAACGGGCTCGGCATGTCCCTCACCCCCACCTCCCCTTTCACCATATAGCACAGGGAATGGCATTTTGCCAATCATGTCGAGGGCAGGCGAAGAGAGAAGAGACAAATATGATAGAAAATGGGTGGACCACATAAAAGTTGAGGAGACTTAAGTAGGATTTAGTCCATCAGTATTCAATTTGAAAATCATGGATCTAAACAGATCCGGAGTAAAGAAAAACGGTAAGCTGGAAAAAATCGGTACAATATTCACCAAGGGTCTGTCCAGCTTTTTAGCCCTTCTTCATACACCGCGTGGCTTATTAAACCAGATAAGAATTATAATGTACCGTGCAACTTTCTAAACCTTGGTCCCACGTGATTTCACAACTCTACAGACCCCTTCCTTTCTCAACTTCCCATGAAATTTCACCTACAGTTAACATAACTAGAATTCATACTCAAACCTCAGATCTCGAAATAAGTTAATAAGTTTAATAACTATCTATTGATGCAATTGATCTCCCGATTGGACGAAATTGATGATGTTTGGAGAGAAGGTGATTGATTTTCTCTCTATCTTCTATGGTTACTCTCTTCCCAGATCTACCAGTATCTCCTATTGAAGTATCTGGCCCGCATGCTGCACCTGGATCCACATAGGGTCGTATCGACATTCTCGTACGCCAGAAAATATGTCATATTTGAGTAACATAGCACATACTATCAACATCATATATTGCAAATTTATTTATACACAACAGAAAACAATAGGAACACAATTTACAGAGTAATTATTGAATAGGATGAAACAACATATACATCGAGTTCAAAAGCAAATAAGATTTTAAAAAAAAGAAAGTAATCCCGATTCCGGGCAGAACATACACTGCAAATGAGACAGATTGCAGACGCTGCTTCCAAATGATTCAATAATTGCATCAAGACACGCCTAGGGAGTTCCTTAGCCTTCTCCAGATTAGTTCTTCTACCAGAACCTGAATTAAATCCTTTAACGAGAAGTGGGTGATCACAAGCCTGGCGAAGCCGCAATATCATCAACAGAATGTTGGCATAGTTTTGATTAACTGTACCAGCAGCAGCATAAGCCTGCAAGACAGATGTTCCACTTCAGAGCCTAATATAAAAGAAAAAAGACCGTGTTTCCCTCAAAATTAAGATCACGTATGATTCTATAAATTAAGGGCTAAAATTCCTTGTCTGTAAGCTTTATATGTTTTCTTATATCCTAATACTATCATTTGTTACCTATCAAATAGAAGGAACATACTCACAAGTCCCTCGATTCGCTTCAAAAAGGAAGAAAAAAAATAGTGCTAGTAGATTGAAGAAAGTAGGTATTCCTAGCATTGTAACTCCATGTATGAGATCAGAGAGAGCTAGGAAGATTTCATCCATGATAAGATATCATATCACTGTCAGATATTGCACGTTGTTGGGGTGTATTATTTGAAGCAATAAGTTTTTCTTTTAATTAATTAACGTAAGAGGAGCATTGAAAGATATTCAAAGCCAATTCAGAAGGAATTTCCCAGTTCTCGACGACATGCAAAAATGAGAAAGATTACATAACAATTATTACAAGACTAGAAAGTGCATCTCTCCCTTCATCAAAGTATTCGGGATACAATGGTAGTAAACTCACAGCACAAACTAGGCTCTATACTAGCAAAAATACTGCTGATAGTAATAAGGATAGAACTCCATGATTTCTCCAAACTCCATCCTAATCACTAGATTCTAGACAAGGTAATGACACTGTAACCATGATAGAGCTGGAAACTTGGAATTATTATGAAGTCTACAACTAGTGACCAAAAATTATAGACATCATGATCTAATGCAGGTGCTAAAGCAGCTATTAGTACAGATGCTCCGACATATTTAAGAGAAGAGGAAACTGCAAAACTCAAAGACGCTGCCACATGTTCAGTTTTAAAATCAGTGGTGTTAATTTATTTTGTAATTATGTCTTCTTCATACACTATGTGTGGTAGGAGGCCTACAAAGCATTTATTCTCCTACATCCCCATCACTGAGACCACTGCAGCATCACTCGGAGCGGCCCCCAGATTGGTGGCAGACAATGTCACCTTGACACCTTACAGGAAAAACCCTCAGTGAGGTTGGCATCATAATTCTCCGTCAACAAGTGGCTTGTGCTCAGATCTAACCAGAAAAGAAATAAATGATTCCCCCAATCGTGCATGCCTAACCATAACTCTGAGATAATCACCTATCAAGGGTCGCGAAAGGTAGAATCTGAGAGACAATATGGAGAAAGGCTAAGGGCGTGTTCGGCAACAGTAGTTGTGGTAGTAGCTTTTAGCTGCGAGAGTAACTATTAGCTGGTAGTTGTTAGTGGTTGGTATGTAGTTGTTAGCTGTCAAGTAGTTGTATAAGATATTGATGTCCGGTAAAACAAGCTATCAAAGTAGCTGTTTACAAATAACTAGATAAAAACTCAAACGAAACTTTAATGTATAATTTATACACCACTAGGAGCTACCCAAAAGCTACAAATTGTAGCTTTTGACAAACACTACTAAAACACTACTTACACCACTAAAAGCTACTTATACACTGCCTAACCAAACACTACTATTATCTTAATTAGTGTTTTGACCTAAAAGCTACTTCAAAAGCTTGTGCCGAACACGCCCTAAGTCTGCAAGATAATATTGCTATTGTTAAAGAGGCTTTGAAAGGTAGCACGAGTGCGGGACAAAAAAACAAAATAAGGGGAGTACGAAGTAGATTCACATAATACACAAATCAATCTGGAACGCAGAACGAATTCAGGATTAGAATTCGCTACCCCTAGGTAGATTTGGTTCGATTTCGGTTTGTAGTAACTAGTAACTTTAAGAATTAGTAAGTTGAGAATTTGGGATAATTAATTATATATAATATTATGTTGATCAATTTTTTGACTTATACTTTATAATTATTTTTTCAGCTGCCAACTTTAGAATTATTATTCTCTCTTTTTACTTTCTTACTTTCTTGCAAGTAGGTAGTAGCAAGTAAAATTATCTAACAGTGAGAATTGGCATCTTCCCGTAAAAGGACGTCATGATGAAACTTTTAAGCATTCACCTAGTGGCTAGTGCTACACTTTCTTGAAAATAAGTAAATAACTATTCGAAAAAATTAAGAAGGGACAAAAGTCTAAAAGGCAAGATATTGGAAGTTGAAAAAAAACTGCCAACCAGCAGGCAGCAGGTACCACCTGCTCTCACCGGAAAAGGTTGCTAGCAATGAGCACTCATCAATCATACCAAACGACGCCTCACCCTTCTTAATAAAAGCCCCAACAATTAAGTGATTAACATCTTCATTAAGTGAATTACGTCTTCAATGTGAAGATCTAGCCATCTACAGTTTACCATTTAAACCCTAGATCTTAAAACTTTCGTTAGTTCTTGCATTTCTCCTTGCAAATTTAGCCGTTCCAACTCGTAAACCATGTCGATGTGGCATGCAAATGAACAGCGAATGCAATCGAAGTTCGTCAGGGTCCTGTAGGGAGTAATTTTATATTTCGCTTGACATGACTATAATTAACAATTGATATTAAAGGACACATCATGATTCAATGAGGACACAAAACCCACCTACTATTCCAATAGACACTAGCAGAGCCCAAGGTTAACCACCACAGTATCAAAAACAGCAAGATACTTTCTCTGCTAGATGCCCAGAAGCATTAACCAGCCTATCTAGCTGTTAGATTGATAAGTGATTAAGTCCAGCAATACAATTTAATTTCGTCAATCCTGAATAGAAATTTGTTCTATCTAAACAAGTAATTAGCAACGCGTTTGATGTAACCATTCAATGACTCAATTGACTCATAATTAACTGGCATGAAATAATTGTGAATCTTTAACAATGTCAGCAAACATGCTCTGCTTGATTAATATATAAGAGACTTGATTTTACAAGTCACTTTTTGAAATTTGTTGTTTTCTAACAAATTATTATTCCACTTCTATAATAAATTCAGCAGTACACCAAGTTATTGCTGGTGGGTCACACAAAAAAGTTAAAAAATACTTGCTTGTGGGTCACACTGTCATCTATGATGATGAAGGAATAAGGATGTCATACAACTTATGTTTGCTTCCAATGATAGAATAGATCAAAGTATTAACGAAGGAACAAGAATGCGGCAGAGTTTATACATATACTTGCTCCGAAGATTGAATAGATCAAAGTTTCAACATCAAATTGCTTGCGCCACAAAAAATAACATCTAGGAAGCATGAAAATATAAGCTTATGAAAGGAACAACACCTTGAATTGTGAGCGCGATTCAGCTTCCAGTTGAGCATAAAAGGCCCGCTCCTCAACACTGAAGTTCATAGTCTTCATGTTTATGGTTTTCGGAGGTAAGCTTATAATAGGCTCTCCATCAAGTAATGTCTCTGTACTATGTAAAAAACATACTCAGGAAGCATTCTACAAAAACATAACACAAAGTACAAAATCCAAGAAAATAGAACTGAAGACAACATCTGACAAAATCCATTACACACTACAACTCTAAAGAATGCCGGTATAAGCAGAAAGCTATTTGATGGAGAGAAAAATTCCCATCCATGAAACGAAATTCCATGTATATATATATATATATATAGGGTTAAGTTCATATGAGGACCACCCTTATGGTGAGAAACGTGAGAACAACTCAATTTTCCTCATTTTACAAAGATTTTGATCATTTCACAATGTTTTTGCTCATTTTATGTTTTACTTATTTTATGTTTTTGCTCATTTGACATTTTTATGTTCATTTTGCAACGTTTTTACTCATTTTACGTTTTGCTCATTTTACGTTTTTTCTCATTTAACTTCTTTATGCTCATTTTACGTTTTTCTCCTTTTATATTTTTTTCCATTTTACATTTTTAATAATTTAATGTTTTCTACTAATTTTATGTTTTTGCTCATTTTTTACTTTTTTTTGCTCGTTTTAGGAAGATTTTGCTCATTTTAAGTGGTTATCAGTTCTCACCATCACTAGAAAAAATTAGGAAATCAATTCAACTTTCCTGAAGTCCCACTATTTATTGCATAATGCATACCACAATTTAAACATCAGTCGTCCATATTTCCTTCTGATTTCAATTTTTCATATAAAAAAAAATGGATCAGTACTGCAGAGTGAGGATATATACTATTAACGTTCTCATTATGTTATATTGTAGTTTAAACTCTAGGCTGCTCTATGCCACTTTCTCACTACATTTCTACAAGAACAAACCTTTTCAGTCCAACAAATTTGGGGTCGGCTAACATGATGAATCATGAAAAATAGTTTTTGTGACAAAAGAAACAATAAAAGTAAAGAAAAAGAGTTCAAACAAAAAAAACAGAGATAGTGAATGCGAAAGGAAAGAAGAGAGAAAAAATAAGGAAGCAAAATAAATCTGACAAAATTGATCACCCAAAATACAAATATCATCAGTTTTGTACACTACATAAAAGCTATATCGAGGCACATACAGATGCACAGAAGCAAGTACGTCAGGGGTTACAAGATGCACAGAAGCAAGTGAGTCAGCGGTTAAAAGATGCGGACAACTTATAGACAAATCATGTAACTAAGAGAACAATGCTTAAAAGCCAATGCAATCTCGTCAAACAAATCACCTTTTGTACGTCGCAGCAATAAAGTCCTCAATACTGCTTGAAGCTTCTTGTAGCCTATATTTGGGTCTCTGGAAATTGGGTTTTTTATTCCATCATAAAAGTTTTTGTAACTAGAATAAAAGTGATGACGAAGAAACCTGAAGTAACTGTACATTTCATCCACTGAATTCTGTATGGGGGTTCCAGATAAACACCACCTTCTTTTTGCTCTCAATCCACAGCAAGCTCTAGCTGTTTGTGTTCTATGGTTTTTTATGGTTTGCGCTTCATCTAGTACCACCCTAAACCAATTCACTCTGGCAAGAGCACCGGCCTGACTATATAATGCGCTATCAGCTAATTTCTTGCCTTTCTTCCCTTTTTTATTGGTGGTAGATGGATGCTTCCTCTTCTTACTACCAGAAAAGTCAGATGATAACCCGTATCTATCCCCAGGTTTTTGCTCACCATCATCCTCATCCACTATAGGTTGCTTAGGCACCTCGTTAGTAACTATAGCATAAGTGGTAAGAACCACATCATACTCCGCCAGCACAGAAGGATCCTTGGTCCTATTGCCCCCATGGTACACCAAAGTTTTAAGTTTTACTTTCCAAGCAACTTTTTCATTTAACTCTCTATGCCACTGCCTCAAAACAGTTGCTGGACACACAATCAATGTACCTGCTGATGGCCTCTGCTTCTTAAATGTGTGGTGTGAAGAAGTTGACCCTGAATTACATTTTGAACCATCACCATTTTCCATTTTCTTGACAGTTTCAGCAGTGGCACTTCCATTATCATCATCATCATCATCCAAATTCAACGTCTCATGTTTATTCTTACCGGCCTCCTCTGATTTGCACTTCTCAACATTAGGAACCTCTGTATTATTTCCTTTGTTGTCATCATCATCATCATCATCCAAATCTAAAGCCTCAGCATTGTAATTGTCGTGTTTCTTTGATTGTGACTTTATCTGTGCAGGCCACTGTTTTAATATCAGGGCGATAGTTGAAATAGTCTTACCCAGTCCCTGAAAATTTCATAAAGTTACCATACTGAACGCTAAATTGGATAGAGATAATGAAATAATTACAGCAAAAGGACCCTCAAGGGAATTTACCAGAAGGGAAGATGTTAAAAAGACATGCATGCAAAATACTGATATAAAGTACATATACAAATGCATTTTGCATTCAATGCCGATATACAATTAAGTATCACAACACAAGACATAAGCACATAGAAGTGCAGGGAGGGAAAAGAGGAGACACATACCTGATCATCTGCAAGAATTCCACCCAAGCAATGCATAGTTCTTGATTCCTTCTCAACCATCCATGCTAGAGCAATTTTCTGTAAAAACAAAAAGGATCCTTTAAGGCAGATAGCATATTCTTAATACAAGAGACATATATTAGGAAGACACCGAAAGGGGTGTCACCCATGTCCAAATGACAGATAGCATTGTTTGTAAAACTGAATCCAGGAGGACACAGTGACCAAATGATAAACTTTCAAAAAAGCCCTTACCCTTTACTATCAAAATTAGGATTACAAAAATAGCATTTAAAAAACCTCCACAAGGTGTGACCTCTCTCCAAACCCCCCCCCTCTCCCTCACTCTCCCTCTCTCCACCCCCCTCTCTCCACCCCCTCTCTCTGTCTCTCCCCTTCTCTTACAAAGAGTATATATTTTAAAGGAAAATTTATCATAACAAAATCTTTATATGTCAGTTTTTGCTAGAAACAACCTTTTAATTTTTTTTGGCAAGGCATCATTCCAGTGAAGGAATTCAATGAACAACCATCTTAAACTGCAAGTATTCAATATTCTTCTTTAAATTATGTTATGAATATTTCCTCTTTTGTGAATTAATTGTCTTAAAAAGGATTGGTTAATGTCTGAAAGTGGCCTAACCGCATAAGGTTGTTTCTCGCAAACAATTTCCTTTCTACAGTCTTAAGTTGCCAGAATAAATTTAAAAGGTTGCTTCTCGCAAAAAGTAACACACAAAAGGTTTTGTGACAGAAGTTTTCCTACTTTAAATATACACATAGAGATGAATTAAACAAGATCACAAACGACCATGTTTTAACTTTTTATCATTAATACAAAATGCTCAAAATGTAGTGTGAATAGTGGCAAAATGTCCCTATTAAAAAAAGCAAAGCGAGTAATAGTTAGATATATATGAATAAGTATTCTTTTATTACTCACATAACATAAATGTTTGAGATATGCTCTAGAGGTATCAAGATGGACCTGGGTTCAAAATTTTGACAAGACAAACGGTTTATGGGGAATTCCATTTGATACCCAAATTTTATTTGGATTCTATATGGTACCACTGTAGTTTGGACTATTCTCTACCACAACATTCAGTTAAATAAAACATTAGTTTTGGGTTAAATAGGGTTAGCCGGTTAGTAGTTTGCCTCGTCTACGTGCCTTGGGCATCGAGAATAGTTCAACTAAGGTTTGGGAGTCATTTCAGCTCTTATGGGTCAAAATTGAAGTCTACTTTTTTTTACCAAATTGGACCTTAAATTTGGTCGTTAAGGACAAAAACGACTCCCAAAACCTTAATTACGCAAAATTAGACAAACCCCTAACCCTATTTAACCCCCCAAACTAATATCTTGTTTAACACAATGTTACGGTAGAGAATAAGTCCAAAATACAGTGGTACCATATAGAGCTCAAAGTACAATGGTATCAAGTGGAATTTAAGAATAATAATTGCCTCAAGAGTTGCCATAAGATCGTTCAAACATATCATCAAGGATTTGTCGCTCTAAATGAGTGCATTTGTGGTTGTCTTGGTTACGTGTTTGAATTCCAAAATATAGGCCTTCCACATATTCGCTCATATGCTACTTTTCTCGACATGACAAGTTAACCACGAACAAATGACTATGGTCTACTGTTATTTTTTAAAATCATTACTAATTATGATTAAATGGCCTTTGTTACTCAAGGATTTGATCAATGAACAATGGGGACAGCACCAAAGTAACATACCTTGTCTCCACTTCAGATAGAGTACGGGATTTGTTGTTTGGTTGACAGGATTTACTAATATTTTAGTGCTTGTTTGGTTGACAGTTGACTGCTGACCATAACTAATGGTGAAATGTGACTTCATGGGCATTTATAAACGGGAACAGGATTATTGTTGTTTGGTTTGGCACCAAAAGGTAAAAATTGACAAAATGGAAATTCATGGGAAATTAATTAAGCATTCTCCCCTTGGCCTATTGAATCTGTGTTATTCAAACTCGACTACAAGTGTCCACTAGGAGCGTTTTCGGTATCGACCATTTCGTAGAGAAATGTCAAGTTTTTGGTTTGAAATAAAGTATTAAAGTGTCACATCAGTGTCCCGAGTCCAACATGAGTACATAAGGAAATCAAAAGAGTTGGAGTCACATAGAAATATATATTCAAACTTCTCATAAACTGGTCAACAAATGGTATTCAGATAAAGATATTATATCCTTTACGTCTAAAACACAAATCGATGATACGACCTTCTCGTCTAGATATAAAAAAATCGAACAAATTCAAACAAATAGTTTTTGTGTTTTAACAGTTTTGGGTAGAGATGGTTCTACCTCGTCCGATATTCATTTTGGTATCTATTTGAACTATGATTCATATTTAGCATTCAGAACTCGAGATCGGATACTCATTTCTTTCTTTTTTTCTACTGCTCTTACTTTATCTTTGTTAGTGACATCTATAATGTAATAGTTAACAAATCAAAAACTTTCAATTGAATTTATTCTTTGATCAAATGCATTTATGCTAATCAAACAAATGAAGGAAATTTCCTAAAAAATGTATGAAAGAAATAATTTCCCATAAAAACAACTTCCCTTAGGAATATATTTCCAATCTTAACTAAGCGAACACTTAGATTTTCTTGCAATGTACATAAGATTTGATGATGTCAATTCCCCTAAATACAATTTTTTGGTAAAAATATACTTTTATAATATTAGTTTACACTTCTAGGGTTACACATAACCACACTTTATAAGCATTCATACAAGAAAATGACTCTGCAATCTGTATATCGCTTACATTTAAATCTAGCTAGTAATCAAAAATACTTGTGCAAGTAATCAAATTTACTTATGACTTTGGGCTATAAGATCAATAGAAACAAACCTGGTGTCTCAAAAGAGAGACAGATAAGACCCCTTGAGGAACATCAAGTTCAGCTAATGGCTGGCTAAGATCCTACATATAATTACAAACAGCTATGAGATACAGAATCAACTGATATGCAAGAATTACTAAAACAAAGAGAAATATGTGATACAAGTATAGATCATAGCAGATAATATTTACAACAAACTTCCTCCAAGTCTCAGATAGAAGAGCTTATCCATAATAAAACCCAACGAAGAAGTGAGTTTACAATACTTTAACTCCTTGCAAATCCCGTAAATAGATGAAGAAAGAAAATCATATACTAGCTTAGATTACAACCCAGTACAACATGAATTATAGGCAATAATTAAACATTGAGAAATTTAAGCCTTGACAGTAGGGAAAACATTCCAAAACAAAAAATATTTTTTAAAAATTAACTGAATCCTCAACAAGAAACGCCAAAGAAAGCAATCAAGCAGATAGAAAGCCAGCTTCAAGCCTCTAACAAACAAAACTCATACAGAATGCAGATCAACATACAACAGAAAAAACCTTACTTTTCCAACTATGTACAATCCAACTAATACATCTTTAATATCCACACTATATAGCTAATTTAAGTAAACTATTAACACAATCAAACAGATTCATGATAAAATCCTTTATACAAAAGATGTGACCTAACATCCGGAAAGAGAAAAATCTCTTAGTGCTAACGAGCTTTGATAAACTAGAGGAAAAACTGATAGCAATTGTCACAGTTCCGCTCCGACTCAAAATCCACCATTTTTAATTCACTGGAAGTTATATCAAACTTTGGAGAATGTCTTCCCAAATTGATGCTTAGGGATCTTTGACTTCAGCAAGTAATTTCTATTTACCAAATGACCAATCTTCCACCAAGTAACTATATGCCAGTGTGTGTGCATAGAGAGAGAGAGAGAGATAACTTTAGGTTCAGGTGAGCAAGTTGCTTAAAACGAGAAGAATGAGAAAAATACATAAACGGATATAAAAATTGAATGTGAATATATTTTGAGCTAGGTGCAACTTTTTATTTAAATGCGATATAATGTGCACCTTTTTAGTTACCGAGTTACTTATTAGAAGTTGTTTCAGTTTGAAGAAAAAATTTGAACATTGAGTTTGTAAACAGGCCAGATATAGTTGCAAAGCAGCTTGAATCAATAATCAAATCGACTTCTTCCACCAAACCAAAAAACACAGAAATTCTACCATACAAATATGTCATTTAATGTACCAATCCTCACAGTTCCAAATTTTTATATTAGAAGTTTCCTGTCTACTATTGATAGAAAATGTTCACATATATACATGCATAGTTTAATAATTTATTTTACTTCCTCCGTTCCATTATTAATGCAAACAACACCCTTGGCATATTTTTTAAGAACGTCATGTGAAGAAGAGAGGGATAGAGAGAGGGAAAAAATGTGGGACCCATGTGTTATGGGAGAGAAAGAGAGAAGGTACTATCAAATAAGGAAATGTTGCAATTGAAGTAAAACTTCCAAATAAAGGTAAAGTTGCAATAAAAAAAGAACGAGGTATTTGGTAAGGAACACAACGGGCACCCTGCTGGAGTCCTATCTGGGTTCGCCATCAAGGGATTAATGCCCAAAGGGAGGTATAAGGTACTGAGAAGTTGAGCCAAGGTGGAACGGTGGAGGGCAAAGCTAAGCCCATTTTAGTGCTTTGGAGGAAGCGCACTAGATAACATGAATCTAAAAACTTGGCGAAGCAACCTACAATATGACTCGGAACGTGGGTGCCTCAAGCAGCCTCTGGCGAGGCATTGGGCACATTACTATGGAAATCTGAGTAAAAATATAAGTCTAGGCATTGGGAACATCACCGTGGGAAATCGAGTAAAAACATAAATTTGACTCAAATGTTCTCAAATAAAGGATTAATCAAGCCGTTAAAATAGCATCGATTTGCTTTAAATTTGGCCTCAATCAAAACCCCTTTGTTGATTAGAACCCTACTTTGCAACTTGTCAAAACCGGGTGTCATTTGTCATGTAAAGTCGTAAAGTATGACTGAAATCCTTGATGGCAATCAGCGGTCATCTGGTGGTCGTCGGCTTATCGCTGGTCTATCTTTTTCAAATTTGACGATTTCTCCTCTTGGTTTTCTCTTTCTCTTTCTTCTTGCTTCAATTTTTTTTGTTTACTTGCCTTTCTCTCTCTAGGTGCCACAGAAAACGAGTTTAAACGCTCGCCGGTTTGAGTTACTCACTAGGCCCTCTGACCTCTGCCAACTTTTGAGCGTCACTTTACATTTTTGTTGTCACTTACGTACGCTTTTCCCACTTAACTAAATCGGAGGCTCGTTTGACTGAAATTTCAGACCACAAAATCAAAAAGAGAAAAGGTAGAGGTGTGGCTTGCGGTATCATACAAAATTGAGTTCCACGTAACATTTGACTCCAACTTCGGGGTTAGGACCTTCAAGTCACGGATTGGACAAAAGCCTTGCAAGTAAAATTTTCAAAATTGTTTTATGCGAAATCTATAATGCCACGTATGTATACAACAGCTGCATAGGATATTTATTATTTGCTATGCCACATGATCTACAATTAAAGGTATGAACATATGGCCTTGTGCAAAACAATTAGGGAAATGACCGCATTGCAATTCAACTCTCAATATTAAATCCTATCCATTGATCAAATTCAATTCATATAGTGTTTCGCGCTCCACTTGTAATATGAAGTAATTAACTTAACATTTTAAGCAAAACCATATATCCATGTAGAATATATAAAAGAATAAATAAAAGAAAGAGGTAATATTAGAAGAAGATGATGATTACTATTCTTTGAAAAAGATGCCTCTTCCAACTGAATCCTATAACTGCAAAACACTATTAGCTTTATTTTTCATTTGCTTTCTTGGAGATGTTATCACAGTATATTAATGATCCTTCCCATGCATCACATAAAATTAATAGCTAGCAAGGCAGTGAAATAGGAGGCTACATCTATTCTATTATAAGACAGGCTTAATTTGCATGACAATCTCTCTTTGCTCTACATTTACTCCACCGAAAGCAAAACAAATAAAGAATCAGAATCCAATGAATTCTGAAAAGAGCAAACTTGAGAACAAAATTGGTGACAGCTCTTACGGAAAAAGCTCACCAGGACAAGTTCATCATTTATACCACTATACAAAATAATCCAACAAGTCTAGGGACCCTTAAAAAGTATCAAGAGTACCATTTCATAAGGCATTTTCTATGAGCTATATAAATGATGGCTAAATCTTCTACGAGGCCGTCTCAATATAACTTATTGCAAGAGTAGGTGATTTTCTCTATTTGAAGAGGAGACTTTTTTCTTTCACTTCTGACTTCTTACAATAAGTTAATGAAAGACTTCCTCACCAAGACTTACTCCAACATGAATATGTGAAAGGCAAATACAAATGTCAAGGAACTAGGACACACACCTGTAGTGCTGCTTGATAGATCAATCTTTCGTCTCCTAAAACCCTCTCTTCCCCAAACCCCACATTCTGGTAAGGGTCACTTGCATAATCTCCCGAGGAACCAGGTTTGCCACGTGCCAGAGTATGAGGAAGAATGCGAGGAAGATTAGGGTCATACATATAAGCATCGTCAGCGCTACCTTTACTAAAATAGCCTCGATTGGTGCCTAAATTATCCCAAGTGCTTTGATTAGGACGTGACCCAGACGGCTGAAAGGAGGACGGGATAGCCCTCTTACTGAGGTGTTGTTCAGGGTTATTCCAGTGAAACTTTTCATCATTCCTCCTTGAGTGAAAATTAGTTCCATTAGGTGGTTGATTGGCATTGGCAATGCCAATGCCATAGCTAGTGCTAGGAGAGGATTCAGCCTGAAAGCGACGAGCACCACGTGAAGATGTCCCTCTGCTAGAAGATGGCTTTGGAGGTTGCATATAAAAACCTACAAGATAAATTAATATGGGGGTAAAAAGTAGTGCAAATAGAAGATATAGCTCTTGGGAGTTGAGTACTGACCCTCACTTCTCCTGAGTGAATCTGGTAGAATCCTGCCACTAGCATTCGACGACGGACCCGGTTGAGATACTTCCACGGGGTCATCATCATCATCGGAGCTTAATTTAAAGTCACTGTCTGATGATGTAATCTGAATAGGCTCCATTTTATTCAAGAAAGCTGAATTATAATATTCTTGTTCCGAAGATTTAACCTGCAATGTCATGCGCAACATAATTGTCAACAAAAATGTTAGCAGAAAGATTAAAGGTTGATCAAGGATTGAAACTGACCAGAGAAGCAAGGTGTTTAAAAGTTAAGCTGCATATCCATCCACTAAAGAGGGAATAAAATTGCCGAGTTGAATCAACAATTCCACGTTTAGATTCCGAGTCTTCATCCTCAGGCATCTAATAAGCTCATTGATACCTGCAAACGACGCCGTTTTCGCATGCAGTGCCGTATCCAACCCCAAGGAGGGTTCCCCCTAAATCTGCATTTTTTTTTTTTTTTTGTTAACTCAAATGATGAACTACAAAATTTGTATCTTGAAAACTTACGATATATAGTAAAGCTAGTCCTAAACAAACCTTCATTTTTTTTGGAGGGAATCGTCGTCAATTTCTTTGCTCGAGAAGTAAGCTGAATTGATGCTGGAAATTTCGAAATCGAACTTTTAAGATGGAAAAGAAAACTGGAAAGTGTGGATGAATATGAATGTAGACTGCAATCTATAATCTTTAGAGAGATGGAAGTTGCCTTGTAATTGCAGGGAAAGGTTACAGATTGGAATTTGGAGGGTTAGGGTTACAAACTTCTTCTAGCAGAGGAACGTTATAGAGAAGACAGAAGAGTGATGGGACTATGGGAGTATGTTTCTTCTTTTTCGTTTCTTTCGTTTTTATTTTCTTTTTTCTATATCCTAATTCCTCTTTGTTAAAATTGGGGCCTTGGGGTAGACTGTACAAACTTCTTTTGATGGGAGTGGGGAAAGAAAAATCTCCATGTAGTGTTTGGATATATGGATTTCATTTTAAATACGGTTATTTCATCATTTACCTTTGACAAAAAAAAATTTACACCATATATTATTTTAATTTTTGAAATTCACCATATACCCCCCACTTTTGAAAAAATACATCCACTTACCCTTAATAACTAACGGAGTTAAACTCCGTTAGTCATTAACCCCTAATCTCCCCCTCTAACCCTAATTAACTAACCTAAATTTACCCCTAACCCTAACCCTCCCTAATCTAATACCCTAACCTCTAACCCCTTACCCCTTACCCCTTACCCCCACCCCCACGCCCCACCACCCCCTCACCACCACCACCCCCCACTGTAGTCCCCCTCCCCTTCCCCTCGGAACCCCTCCCCCTCCCCACTGCGCAGTCGTGCACCCCCATCCCCTTACCTCGCCGACCCTCCTCCCCTTCCCCGTGCCGGGAACCCCCTCCCCCCCACCCGCAGTCGTGCACCCCCATCCCCTCCTTCGCCGACCCTCCTCCCCTTCCCCTTCCTCGCTGTCGAGAACCCAATTCCGGCAATCTCCCCTTCGTTCTGGTAACCCTGCTGTCGCGAACCCAATTCCTGCAATCTCAACTATCCTTGCTGTCGCGAACGTGTACAAGAACCTTCAGTTATCTTGGAAGATGGACGACTGGTGGGGAGGAGGTTCGCGACGCCAGGGGAAGGGGGGGGGCGACCGCAGGTGGGTAGTGCGATTTTCAGGGTGATGTGTGGGTTCGTGTGGTGGTTTTGAGGGTGCTGCGATGGTTTCAGGATTGGTGCGAGGGTTTCGGGGTTGCTGGGAGAGTGGTGCGAGGGTTTTAGGGGTGGTGTGAGGGTGATGCGAGGATTTTAGGGGTGGTGAGAGGGTTTTAGGGTTGTTGGGAGAGTGGTGCGAGGGTGGTGCGAGGGTGCGAGAGTGGTGCGAGTGTTTCCGGGTGCCGCAAGGGTGGTATGACAGGTTTTAGGGGTGTTGCGTGGGTGGTGCAACAGTTTCGGGGGGCCTACCGAGGTGGTGGGGGAAGGGGTGGGGTGGGGTGGGGGAAGGTTGGGGGTTGGGTGGTTAGGGTTAGGGTTAGGGTATTAGATTAAGGGTTAGGATTAAAGGGGGATTAGGGGTTAGGGTTAGGTTAGGTTTAGATTTAGGTTAGTTAAATTAGGGTTAAAAGAGGGGTTAAGGGTTAATGACTAACGGTGTTAGTCTTCCGTTAGTCATAAGGGTGGTTGATGTATTTTTTAAAACATCGGGGGTATATGATGAATTTCAAAAGTTGAAAGGGTATATGGTGCAAAAAAAAATTGTCTGGGGTATATGGTGAAAAAACCGTTTTAAATAAATCTTTGAGAATTATCCAGCTCATTAACGAAAACGTGCATAGGTGGAGGGATGCAACATATGAGGGAATTAGCAGTGGGATACACCTACTCAATCAAAGTGAGTATACCTTGGATTGGTCGGGAAGGTGCAACATATAGACCTCTGATGCTTTCGAAGAAACTCAAGAAGCGGTAGAAGTTCAAATAGATGGCTCTTAGAAAAGTAACACAACTACACAAAATGTCAAGAAGATCCTAGCAGCTACAGCCTGAGTAGCTTATTACAAGGGAAGGCGAGTACAAAGAAGCACTAAGGTATGGGCATATCTGGCAACACATACAAGCACAGTGCCTAGCTACATTACAAGGGTTGATACATGGAAGCAAGATGGGGTCAAAGTTTTCTAATTAAGCATGGATGTCGCCATTGTTATATCCTTCCTGACAAACCAAACAGCGCCCCAACAGGAATCTATAATGTATTACATGATATAAGATTTTAGGTCTCGTAATGCTCGGGTGTAGAAAATCAAAAGGTAGGTAGACGACATGTGGAATGAGCACATAGATCAGCGATAGAAACTAGGAAACGATAAGACATCAAGGGAATATGTAACCTTGTATTATGATTTGGAAAAGTTGTACTTACCCGAAGTCAAAAAAAAAAAAATTGGATTTCAATTTTATAATTTATTCAAAATCAATTCTTTTGTTTGGTAAACTTTAGGAGTTTAGAGTTTAGATTTCAATGTAAGGTTTGGGAGTCTTCTCCAATATAAAATATTAACCTTTCATTAATCATAATTCAATATGAACTTAACGGGACGGTGGCGATGAAGACCAAGCGAAGCGGAGGTATTTGGACTAGGACAGATAAATATGGTTGTGGAAAGGATGGGTTATAGCCCGGGTAGAGTGCTGAGGAAGGAGAAAGTTGGACGAGAAGTTTGGCAATTGCAAATAACAGGCCCGTAGGTGTCATTTCTAAATTCTCAATTGAAGGCTTTTTTTTCATATCTTATGAATTGGGCCAAATCCAAAATTGTAAATTCTTGGCTAGCCAAACAAAGGATTTTGTTCAATTCAAGAATTTTAAATGAAATCCCAATATCCAAATAAAACAACTAAAATATAAATTTGTACTTCTATTTTTGCATTCAACAAAAATAGTACTTCTATTTAACAAAGAAATTATAGCATTTACATGTTAAAATCTATAGGAGTATTTGAAACCTAGTTTTATAAATTATAGAGTTTGTCATAATCGATAAATGAAAAGTTAGAAACTATGATAAACAACTCATGATGCATTACTTCACACGATAATTAGGTTCATTAAGGAGCTAATTAATAACTCATGCATCTTGGATCTATTAATAGTGGCATTGATTGGAGGTGGCAAAAAGCTCACACCAACCGACATATATATAATTAGTGGAGTTGCATTAAGTTTTTCATTTTATTTAAGGGAGTAAGTTGATTTATGATTAGACTACGGCACAAGTTCGAACACATAAGCCGCGCAAAGGCTACACATACACTGGGTGTATGTGGGCCACACACACACTAGGGGTATGTGTTACTACTAAAATTTTATACCTTGTGTATGTGTTACTACTAAAATATATAATATTACTAAAAACACTACAAACTTACAATATTTCGACATATAATTTTGTTTTTAATGATTTGTTATTTATCTTTGTTTAAAAAAATATGTTTTATGAAATTTTCTTTATTTAGATTTGTATGAATCCTTTGTTTAAAACTAGAAAAAAGAATTGTATTTTTTTTCTCAAATTATTCATATATTAGCTTCATCTTATTCATCTTCACTATTTTTCTACTATTGATTTTCTACTAAATTTCCTGTCGTTTTCAATTATTTAATTTGTTTGTAGAAAAATAATGTTATATCTTCATCCCTACCATGTAATAAAATTCAATTCGAAATATAGTATTTCAATCGTTTATGTATTATGTAAATTCAAATATCGTTGAATAACAAAACAGGTTCAAATGATTTTAAGTTTATAATTTTTTTAGTAATATTATACATTTTAGTAGTAACACATACAAAAGGTATACATTTTAGTAGTAACACATACATCCAGTGTATGTGTGGCCCACATACACCGAGTGTATATGTATCATCTATCCACATAAGCTCGACACAACAATCCTTTTATTTGCTAAACTATCATGAATATGATTAGTCGTAATATTTTGATTTTTTTTTATTTGTTGTATCGAGATCATTTTGTCTTGTTATCAAACAAAGAGTGTGGAATAATTGAGTCACAAGGCTAATTTATGTTGCTTTCTATATGTTTTTAATAAGTGGTTTAATAAACACTTCACGCTAGGTTAGAGAATTGATAACCTATTTAATAATTGGTCGTTGTGTTGGGGAGATAGGGTCAACCTGTTTCATTGATAGCTCGACATGAAGTCAATCAAACCTATTTGGTAACTCTAAGTGGCTCCAATACATGTATATATATGTTGTAAGGGCATGTTCTCTTCGGCATAAAACAATTGAAGTGAACTGAACTAAATTGAACTGAACTGAAGTAGATTAAATTATAACTAATTAATGGTAATGATTATCATTTAGGAACTGAACTGAACAGAAAATAAGTTGGGGATAACAGGCCCTAAATAGGTGAAATCAAGGGGCACTACTTGCATGTTATTGCAAATACATGCCAATGAATGATAGAAGGGTTGCATTTTTCAAAGAATTAGGAGTTCCAATCATAATGCACAATGGCTTGCAAACCCCCTCAAGGTCTCTCGCCACGTACCAACAAAACAGTTGAAAATTTGTTGACTTATGCTCTATTCTTTTGGACTGAACAAAACTTAATTTGTTTGAATTAAACTGAAATGAACTTAATTTGTCTAAACTGAACTTAATTAAAATTGTGAGAGAAAACTAATTGAACTGAAATGAATTTGTGAGAACCGAACTGAATTGAACTTAATAATTTATCTAAACTGAATTGAATTTCCATTAATTTAGTAAAAAAGAACAGACTTAGCAGATGGTTGTCGCGTAACACTTAGCACATGCGTGGTTTTTTCAGTTTTTCCTATAAATAGACCTCGTTTTCACTCAATTTTCGGCACTTTATGGGCCCTAAGGCGCAAGGTTTTGATTTGATACAGGATCGTAGTCCTACCCAAAATGGCTCTATTAGGTTCATGTTATTTTATTCGATCAATTATTATTATTATTATTATTATTATTATTATTATTATTATTATTATTATTATTATTATTATTATTATTATTATTATTATTATTATTATTATTATTGTTATTATTATTGTCATTATTATTATTATTGTTGTTGTTGTTACTATTATTATTATTGTTGTTGTTGTTCTTGTTGTTGTTATTATTGTTGTTATTGTTATTATTATTAAGAAAAATCTAATTAGATTAAATCACAAAAATGACCAATATATAATACTCATAATGCCAATATACGAAAGCCTAGAAGCGGAAGAAGTCGTCGGGTTGCGTCGTACAATTTCATGCTCTTCATCGCTACGTTCATCCTCGCTTCCTTGCTCATCATTCTACAATATGGCTCTGCGATCTCTTTTTTTGCTAAGTAAGAAAGAAATATATTGATCACCAAAACCAATTACAACCAAACATGCCAAGGATGAGGCAAATCAACTAGGTTGGACTCCCTCAAAACCAAGGCATGTAAACAAACACCAACCTAGTTACATATAAGCATATTACAAGTAAGCTCTTTTAGCCATTCTCTCTCTCTTCTTGTGATTTTGTGAGGTATAATACTATAAACTATATTTATACAAGCTCTCTGTATTCTATTTACATGATCATAAATTATGTCCACTTTGCCATTCCACATAGCATCATTCCTTGCCATCCAGATCTCATAAATAGTAGCACTCAGCACATATAGTTGGACATTCTTTTGAAATCCGGAACCTCTACCCCTTTTAATCTTCTCAATACTGTTATTAGCACTATCTCCAAAAATATCCATTTGCATCCATCTAGAAATCTTAAGAGCAACATCTCTACTGAACTCAAAGAAGAAAAATAAGTGATGATGAGTTTCTTCTCTAAGACCACATAGCTTACGTAGAGGATCATCAACTATGCCAATTTTAAACAGTCTCTTAGTGGTGTGCAATTTTTCGTTCATAACAAGCCAACAGATAAATCTGTGTTTTGGGACTGACAATCTATTCCACACAAAACACCTCCAGTTCACCTTGGGATAATCTCCCACCATTTTCTTGTAACAGTTTTGGATTGAGTAGTGTTGCATAGTACTCATTTGTTGTTCTGTAAAGACTGACTTCAAAGACTCCTTTACCTCACATATTTTGCGCCAATACCAACTGCTGTCTTGAGGAGGAACATATGACCACCAATTAACATCTTAAATATAGACTGCACTAATCCATCTGAGCCATAGGCTATCCTTTTCGGTAGAAACAGCCCAAACATACCTTCATAGAGCAGCAATATTCCATTGGATGATTCTTCTCACACCCAAACCACCAGCATCCTTAGGAATACAAACATGATCCCATTGAATGTTTCCAGGTCTTTGACTGTAGTATTCTCCTCCACAAGTATGCTCTGCAGATGCTATTTATATCTTGCATAACTCTCTTTGGGATCACCATCAGTTGAGCCCATTAAACATGTAGACTCATTAATACAGAGTTGATTAGAACTAATCTACTACTCCAGCTCCTAATTCTTGCAGTAATCTTTTCAGTCAGATTATCACAGTCCTTTGCTGAAATCCTCTTGTAACATATAGGCACACCAAGGTACTTAAAGGGAAGAGTACCAAGGCTAAAACCAGATATGTTTAAAATTCTTCTGAACTCCTATTGATTCATTCCTGCAGTATAAATCTCAGACTTTTGTTTGTTTGCTTCCAAACCAGAAACATCTGAGAAGTGCTTGAAGCCTTACAATAAGCTCAAAACTTAAACATAATCTCCTTTGCTACACATGATTATATCATCCGCAAAATAAAGATAATTTAATTTTACTCCATAGCATATTGGATGGAACTGAAAGAACTTCTCTCAGCAACTTGCTTCACTGTTCTTGAAAAATAGTCCATACAGATAACAAACAACAGAGGGGAAAGAGGGTCCCCCTGTCTCAGCCCTTTTTTCCCTTTGAAAAATCCCACCAAGGAGCCATTAATCATCAAGGAATAGCTGGGGTAAGTTACACGTTCCATGACCAGACTTACAAATACGTCAGGAAATTTCAAGGCTCTTAACAAATCCTCCAAAAAAATCCAGTCAATTGAGTCATAAGCCTTTTTCAAATCCATTTTTATGATGCAACTAGGCTTAACTTGCTTTCTACCATAATGCCTAACTATATCCTGGCAAATTAGGATATTATGAGCAATGAATCTTCCCTGAATAAAAGCACCCTGATTAGGAGCTATAATTTCAGGAAGGATCATTTTCAATCTAGAACAAAGCAGTTTAGTAATGCACTTGTAAATGACATTACAACAAGCTATAGGTCTAAATTCATTAACATTGTTAGGGCTTTTAACTTTAGGAATTAAAGTTAGAATGGTAGGACTTATCTGCTTTAACAATTTTTTTGAGTTAAAGAAATCCAAAACAACATCAACACAATCATTACCAATGATTTCCCATGCATCTTTGAAGAAATGAGAGCCATACCTATCAGGGCCTGGAGACTAGTCTCCAGGAATGGAGAAAATAGCTTCCTTGATTTCAGCATGAGTAAACCCATGTAACAATCTCCTTCCCTGATCAGCATTTAAGACTGGACCAACTTCAACAACAACATTCTGAATTCTGCTCCTTGTATCCTTGGTTGTGCCAAGCAACTGATTATAGTATTGCAAGAAAGCCTCGTTCACCTGGTCAGGAGTATCAGCCCATCTTCCATTAATATCAGAAATCCCATACACAGTGTTCTGTAGCCTTCGATATTTTATAGCTTGATGGAAGAGCCTTGTATTATCATCACCACCTTCACTACAAGAATTTTTACATATAGAGGCAACACCTTGAGGCAAATAATTTTTATAGCCTCTAAAAGTGTCTTTTAGTGTTAGTTAATTATGGTTGCCTCTAAAAGTTGTTTTTAGCATCAGTGAAATTTAGGTTGTCCCTAAAAGTACTTTTTAGCATTAATAAAATAATGGTTGCCTCTAAAACTTTTGTTTTAGCATCAGTGAAATTTAGCTTGCCCCTAGAAGTGCTTTTTAGCATTAATGAAATAACGGTTGCCTCTAAATCCTTTTTTTAACATTAGTGATATTTAGGTTGCCCCTAAAAGTGTTTTTTAGTATTAATGAAATAATGGTTGCCTCTAAAACTTTTTTTTAACATTAGTGAAATCTAAGTTGCCTCTGAAACAAATTTTGCACATTAATGAAATAATGATTGCCTCTAAAACTTCTTTTAGAATTAAAGAAATTTATATTTCCCCTAAAAGGTTTTTTAGCATTAATAAAATAATGATTGCCTTTAAAAGTTCTTTTTAGCATTCATGAAATCAATGTTGCCCCTTAAAGTTCATCGTTAGCATTATGATTGTTGTGGTTGCCTCAAAAAGATTGCTTTAACATTACCGAAATTTAGATTGCCCCTAAATATTATTTGTTTCATTAGTGAAGTTTAGGTAGCCTCTAAATTTTTTTCAAGCATTAATAAAATTTACATTGCCATATAAAAGTTGTGTTTCTATTAAATGACCAGATTTTATTAAATGATGGTGTTTCAGATTAGATACGAATAAGTTTTTTTTTTCCATCTATGACTAGATTCAAATGCACGCAATGCGTGTTTTAAGTTATAAAAAGATATACAATATTCATAGTATATTAACATTGAATTGTAAAACATTTTTAAAAAAATAAAGGGCATTTAAGATACTTCTTGGTTGTTTGGTATACAAGAAATTATGTCGGCAATAGAAATTCACAGGATTTTCGGATTTGGGTAGTTGTTTGGTTGACTGGAAGTGGGGGAAAATGGAGGCAATGAAAATTCATGGGAATTTGAAATTCCCACAAAATGTAGGAATTGATTTATCTACCCTCCCCTTGTTCACTCACAATTCCTACATAAATTCCTATGAATTACAACTTCCCTTATGACTACAAAACAACTTAGACTAATTCCTACGAATTTCATAAGGGAATTAAATTCCCACAAATTATGAATTCCTATGGGAAAATAATTCCCATTGCAACCAAGCAAACACGAAAAGTGGACAACAAATTACTCAAGACTTGCCTTCTGCAGTAGAGATATCCGAAATATCCTAATTTTTTTATGAAAAAGTAAATTTCGGTATTTCTTTATAGAAAAAATGTGTGAAAAAATAAAAAATAAAATAAGAAGTAGAAATACTAAACACTAAACAGTAACACAAGATCCCCAAACTCTCAAACTCTTCTCTAGTTCACGGCCGCAATTTCTCTCTCAAGTCTCATCTCCTACTCTCCTCTACTGACCAGCGGAATTCAGTCAGATTACTCAACTACCACGACGCCAGTCGGTCATGAACACCACTAGTCCGGCGGTTCTTCTCCCTTCTTGAATGGCGATCACTAGTTCGGCGGTTATTCAACCACCACGGCACCATCGGGTCACCACCAAAGCAAACCACGACTTAGGTGTATTTCTCTCTCCATGTAAACAATTTTCTCCTTGTAATTTCATATGTTTCAAGCTACATCTATTTGGCAAAATTGAATGTTTGAAATCTTATTTGAATTTTTATCGATTTTTTTGGATTGTTAAAGTTTTAATTTTCAATCCTCATGATTTATGCGGAGTTTTTCTAGAATTTGGAACTTTGCATTTTTTTCCTAGGGTTTTCGCAACTGAATCTAAAACTTCAATTTGATTCTAACATCTTTTATGTCAGATCATTGAAATTGTTAGTACTTGCATTCAAAGAGAATTACCCATGTGATCTTGAAAGCAATGTGCTCTGCCTTGTAGAAAAAGCTTCTGAATTAATCCAGAATGAGTAAATGATCTTTGCTCTATCTCCATCAAAACTTTTGGGAATGAAATTCTAGCAACTTCTCAAACGATGCAATGGAATTGAAATTTTGGAATTCAAACTTTTAGTATTTGCCAAACACGGGATTTATAATTAAATTGGCATTTAAATTCTAGATTTGAATTATACTATTTGAAATGAAATATAAGTTCCCACACACGACCTAATGTTATTTTATCAATTACCAAATACTATATCTATATCTAGGTTGATTTTGAAATATAAAGAGGAAGATTGCTAATAAGTTGTTGAAAACAAACTTCTTAGTTGCTGCCATGGTGGTTGAAGAATATTTCGAAATATAAAGAGGAATATTTCGTTGATCAAACATTTAGACTTCTTGGTTCTTAGGATCTGGATTTTCTTTAGGCTATCATTTTTCATTATTTTACTGTATTAGTATTGAGTTTTGAGAGTATGTGATTGACAATGAAGCTCAATCATCAAATGTAGGTGGCTAGGTTGGATGTGGGTAATTTGATATGGATGAGGTAATTTGTTCATTGCACTAATTATATATTAACTATATTTTTAATTTAAGTAAACATTACCTTTATTATTAATACTACATTTTAACTATGAAATGGTAGGTGAATCAGGATGAGGATGAAAACGAGGATCAAAGTGAAGGAAATGCAAACAAATGAAGAGTAGTATGACATTGGCTGCTATTCATCTATTGATTCCTAATCTGATGTCCTAATGTGTGCTGTGGTTCTGTTTTGTTCAGCTCATGGTTGTGTTACTGCTGTTTTGTACTGCTCGTTGGTGTTGATTGGTCTTTGACTTGGTTCGACTTTGGTAGCTTTTTATTTTTTGGTTTTTGTTAGTTTGGGGCTTGCAGGTTGTTGCAAGGCTTAGGGTGTTTATTTGGTTGATATTGTAGAACAATTCTATTCGCTTTTGGTTAATAATATTACGTTGGAGTTAATAAATCTTTGATTTCCTTGAAATTTGTTGGTTCACTTTTGCAATTTTATTACGGTTACTTCTCATAGGTGATCGTGCTTGGAAATGTATGAAACAATATCCTATTTTTTGTCCATCTAACTACCTTTCATAACAATCTTAAATTGCTTCTAAATACATTATTTGAAATTATAGATCTTGCGTCTAATTATATGTTGTGTTAAAATTATATGGTTGCCCCTAAATATTGTGATTTTTAGAAACAATTTTTTATATTGCCTCTAATTATATTTTGAGGCAAGAATATATGATTGCCTCTAATTGTATAGACTTTTAGAAGCAACAAGTTATATTGCCTCAAAAAGGAGCATTTAGAGGCAACCATCAATTAGCGACGGACTTATTAGAGGCAACCACTAATTTGCTTCAAAAAGTAATTAGAGGCTACATCTTTGTTTTCAGAGGCAAATCAGTGTTGCCTCTATAGACGATTTTCCTTGTAGTGCTTGTATCCAGGCCACTATAGCTTTCTGCCTCAAGAAAGAATTATATTGCTCTTTCACAAGCTTATACTCCGAATTTGCTCACTACTACATTAAAATGGAAAGGCAACGCATGAAAACCGTTGCAATAGGCCCAAAAGTCGTTGCAGTAGACCTATTGCAACGATTTTGAACCGTCGCATTTGAAGGCGTTGCAATAGGTCTAGTGCAACGACTTTTGGGACCTATTGCAACGACTTGGTGAACCGTTGCTCTAGACCAATATTTTATGCAACGGCTATATGAGTAATTGGTTTCATGTACATTATGCAACGGTTAGGCTATTGCAACGCCCATTGACAATGTCTATTACTCCAAACTATTGCAACATATGTATTCGTGACAAAAGATTAAAATTCGCTTCAGAAGCTCAAAATAGTTGTTATGTTTGTATTGAAATTTCTGAGAGTAATGAATTTATAAGAGTACTACAATCATGACTAAATTCCTACTAATATAAACAAAATGTATTCAATCAAACCAAACTAAATAACTGTTTAATGTACCATAAAATATTCTAGCATACTAATTTCCTTCTAAATAATGCCTGCAAGCACCATCTTACAATATATAGCTAGCTAGATCCGACCACCAATAGCTTATATAGTAAGACATCCATGTTTGATCTCCTCCAATGGCTCATTGTTCACCTAATAATTCAAACACTATAAATAGTTAGAAAACACCAAATTTAGCAATTAAAATAAAAAATGGAGTTATGAAGTGTTTGAGGGGGGGATACAAGAAGCTACAACTTGTTTATTTATTTGAAACATCTTAATCTAAACTATATTCAAACAAACTACGGTGAAATTCACTATATTGCCAAATATAGCTAGCTACCTAGCCCATTATCCAAATATTCAACCATAAGCTTAAAGTTGCATTGGTCATAGCCCACTAGTACAATTTACAAACTACAAGATAAGTAGCTGTTTAATTAACAAAGCATGTCCCTCCACACTACTACTATATTTGCTTCATAATAATTCTCATCTTAGTCTCAAAGAGAATATGCTAGTAAGAAAAACATATAGTAGGGTATTAGAGAAATGCTTTCCAATAGACATATTGCACCATTTACTTTGATTTTGATCCTTCATTTTATTCATCAACTAGTTAGTGGTCAGGAATCAAGATACTGGAACACCAAGCGAACAAGAATATTATGAATACATGGAGCAACTACATGTAATTCCTATTTCTGAATACATAAAGCAACATGGAGACTCAACCAATGTGAGATTGGAGTTCATAATGTCACACAACAGTCACCAATGGCATCATGTACAACATATCCGAAACCGAATACAACAACTACCAAATAATCCAGTTGAACAAATTTATAATCACAACCAATGTTTCATATAATTCAATATATGATCTTTAATTCATCCAGAGATCGTTCAAACATCTTAATCTAAACTATAATTGAAACATCTTAATCTAAGCTACAACTTGTTTATTTATTTGAACCATAATCTAAATTTTTTATAACTTAATCCTGATCAGATGAATTATATTTTAATTCTAATTAGCCTAGATGGTATGATCCAATATATATGATGATCGATCTATGTTATTAGCCTAGTTAACTAGTCATTAGCCTAAATGAGCAACTACCGGATCTATGTTTAATCCCCTGCATTGGTTGTAGGTTATAGATGATATGATAAACATAACTATTTGCAACACATTTATGTCTACAAGAAAATGCACTTATGTCTCGTTCTGAGAGAAGTGAGAAAATAATACCTCATTTGACAAGTGCATGCCATCTAAGAAGTGAGATCTATACGTTTGATCTCCTCCAGTTGGCTCATTGTTCACCTGAAAAATTAGACATTGTCATAGTTTGAAAACACTTAATTTAGAAATTAAAAAAAAAGGAGTTGAAATAATAATAACTATAGCAAAATGTCTTATGTTCATAAATGTTATGACCTCTCTTCCATATTATTTGTGGTTCCAAATCAAATCATGTAAAAGGTAGAGAGTCCACCTAAGTATGGGTTTTCAAGCTCAAATAATCAACTCGACACCCCCTTCCTAACATGTGCATAAATGTCATAGTTATTGCATATTTATCAACTATATCCTACACACTAAACTCATTCCTCATGAATAATTACGAAAAGAGAGGAATCCATCACCTAGGATATCAAAGGTAAATTCGTGCCTCTGGAAAAGGCAGGATTGATCAAACAAAAAATAGTGATAAGAATCGACGAAAGTTGGTAAAAAGAAAGGAGATTCATTTTTTGTTCATGCAGTTTTTTTCCTTCTATCCTGGTATGATTAATGTTCATAAGATCAGAGTCAAAAGGGAAAAACGGATACTGAACAGAGAAGTAACACTGAATCACTCAGGTTTCCAAATATAATAGTACTAGTTTCCTCATTCTTATGTATGTAAAGGCAAGCATGCAATCTATTAGTTCAGTAATCAAGGGAGAAAATTTGATCCGTCACTCCCCCTTGCCTCCCCTACTCTCCAGAATTCTAACCTCCGTATAGAAATTGTTGAAAAGTATTACAACCGCTATTAGGAAATCTATTAGTTCTTAAGGCCAACAAAATTGATATATCACTCCCCCTTGCCTCCCCTACTTCAATACTAATGAGGAGCTAGTGTTTTATAGGCCAAATAATACACTTGTGGTATGTACTTCCATCTATGGATAGTATGCTAATGGAAGCAACCAGTTAAGACAAGACGTGATAATCCATCTAATCATTCAAGCATTTGCACATCTAATATGTTTATTAAGTAGGTAAGACCCGCAGGTTTGGTCTACCTGGTATAATCAATCACATGAGGTCTTGTGGCTAGCTCGGCCCCAACTAGGGAAGACTGGACGTTTGGTTGTTTTGGAATCATAAATTGTCCCATATATCGACACTAGGAGCAGCAGCCCCTTTGCAGCCTGGTGCATAGGCAAAATCGGGGATAACGAATAATGAACTTATTTCTATTTTGGAAACTTTCAGTGTCTTTCGATGTATTCCTGGTCAAGCTTTGTAACTGCACCCCATATATCCAATTACAAGCCCTGCTAGACTAAAGCTGGACGTGCTCTATTATCGCAAAAAATTCAATCACATGATTGTCAAAACAAATATTGACAATCCATAAGGAGATAAAGTGGAGCATCACCATCACAATCACACAACTTTTACACCCTGAATATGAATATCCTACTACCATGGAACAAAAACACAAAACTCCCATAACAATTGAAATTGAAGAACATACCTTTTGAAGCTCCACTAATGATCCGAAATTTCCCCTCTTTGTTGGGTTTTCTTGAATTTCGACTCTTTGTTGTGTTTTCTTGAATAATTTACCCTCTATGTTTATATCCTATTACCCTGGAACAAAACCATAACTGTAAAATTGAAGAATTTCCATAATTTAATTGAAAAATTTCCAGAATTCACGAAATTGAAGAACGCACCTTTATTTTGAAGCTCGACTGGGTTTTGTGCCTTTTGAAGGATTTCCATAATTCACGAAACAGAAAACGCACCTTTTGAAGCTCGAATGGTGATTCGAAATTTCGCCTAATTGTTGGGTATTCTTGGGGAGGAATTTCGCCTACTTGAGGAATTTCGCATATATTAGTGAATTCTGGAATAATATTGAAAGAATTCTCGAGCCAAGTCTTCCTTTGGTAGATAATCACTAGGGTTTTAAGTTTTTCGATAAGTTATCTTTACTGTCAATGGAACTTCTTCTTTTGTTGCTTGTTTTACAAAAATTTAGGGGCTTCTTTTTTTGTAAAGATTTAAAATTTTCGTGGAAAAAAAAATGAGGGAAAGAGATATAATTCTTGCGCGAATTTTGATTGACAGATAACAAGACATTCGTTGCCATAAATATGCCTAGTGTGTCGACCCTTATCATAACTTTGTTATAATTTCATCTAATGCAACGACCATCACCGAATCGTTGCTATAGCTCTACCTACAACAACGGTCCTTGTAAAGTCGTTGCAATAGCTCAATCCATGAACCTATAATGACGTGGACCGTTGCAATAGATGTTCCTACTGCAACGGTATAAAAAACAATCATTGCATTAGCTAATATTAGCCATTGCCTTTGGTTAAAAATGTAGTAGTGACTTCAGCTGCTTTGATATTCTCATCACTTGGATCCTGATGCAACCTCTCCTGAACTTCTCTTAGAGCTTGCAAAGCTCTAGATTCACTAGCTTGAATCTGGTTGAAACCCTCCATATTCAATTGCTTCAAGCTTTGCTTCACTAATTTAAGCTTTTTGACAACCTTGAACATTGCACATCCATGAATGTGAGTGTTCCAAACATTCCTAACTCTCACTGTAAAATCATCAGCCGTGCTCCACATATGGAAATAATTAAAAGGGGCCATGCCATTAGCAACCTCATTATGAGCTTTGATCAAAATAGGAGAGTGATCAAATATTCCTTCTGTCATAAACTGTGCTTCAGAAGTTGGTATTTGTCATTCCAAGCATCATTTCCCAAGACACGATCCAAATTAGAGAATACTATATCAGATCCCTGTTGTTTGTTGGTAAAAAAAACAGCCTAATGATTTGATATCATCCATATTGCATTGTATAATACAACTTCTAAAAGGAACTATTTCACTATCCCTGACAGGATTACCAATCCTCTCTTCTCTACTCAAAACACAATTGAAGTCTCCTGTCACAATCCAAGGAATATCCTGCGCAGAATGCATCCTTAAATACTCCCACAAGCTTTCCCTATCCCTTGCATTATTAAATGCATACACCATCGTACAATAGTAGCCAGTTGAACTATTCTCAGGTTTCACATAACTATGAATCAGCTGTGCACTAAGCCATTTAATATCCACTTAGAAACTTAGAGGATTCCAAGTAACGATAATCCTTCCACCAGGATGGTAGGAGGAATTAGAGCCAAAACACCATCCTGAGAAGAGCTTCTGATACAATTTACCCATATTTTTTGCTTTAACTTTAGTCTCTATGAGACTAATCAATCCAATGGATCTTTTATTTATTGTCTTTTTAACTTCTAATTAATTTGCTAAGCAATTGACCCCTCGGACGTTCCATACAAGCATATTATCCATTCTTATCAGGAGAGTCCCCTCTTCTGTCTCCATCCCCAGCACCTTGGACATATGGAACTGTGCCCACCATTACTTGATCCTCCATCATTTCCAGAGCAGTGAATAAATTTGTGACTGAAATAGGTACAACAGTCTGATCACTCCTTCGAGCTTTCTATGTCACTACCTGAAATTTCTGTGTCTTATCTTACACCCCATTCACCTCAATAGATGTTTGAACAACAGCTAGCTGAGCAACCTGTTTTGCTCTCCATTCCTGTTTCTGAGCAGGCCTTTTACATTCATCTGAAGTATGCCCCAATTTCTTGCAAATTGCACAGATTACAGGTTTCCATTCATAGTTCACATCAATCACCATTTCAATAGTCTTCTCATTAAGGAAACTGATCTGATCTGGAAACTCCAACCTCACCTTAAACTCAATTAAAGCTCTAGCATACTGTAACTTTTCCCTTTCGGCAGTGGCACCATCTACCTTCAAAATTTTACCAATAAGAGCAACTAATTTCAACAAACACTTATCACTCTAATACTTAAAATCAAGTCTATGTTGAATCCATGTTGGAATCACATCAAATTGATCCTTAGTAATGTCCATATCATGTTCCCAAGCTCTAACAATCATAGGTTTATTGTCAAAAAATGGAGTTAGATTCAGTTA
The DNA here is from genome assembly GCA_947646795.1 of Beta lomatogona. Taxonomy (NCBI): domain Eukaryota; kingdom Viridiplantae; phylum Streptophyta; class Magnoliopsida; order Caryophyllales; family Amaranthaceae; genus Beta; species Beta lomatogona. Next base: position 490,573 of record CANSNZ010001376.1, on the reverse strand, counting down.
ACACTAAATCCTTTTTCTCCATGGAAAAAAATCTGACAATATATACTCTACACTTCAACATTGCAACCTTGTCAACACCATAATTCCTCCAAATGCACCTAATGAATCCTTCCATAACATATGAGGTAGGATTAGCTCCAACCACATAGCAAATTACAGAGGAATTCCAGAAATCAACCTCCGATTGAACATCTTCCATATCAATTTTCACTATATTATGCAATGTATCATTAACAACTTCATGATCAAATGAATCAGACATTACCTCATTATCGGACATTTGCAGAATTGGAATCGGATCAATTGTACGAATAGTTGTCTCCGCCATGCCACTTTTCCTTCCTTGTTGCACTTTCTCAACTGAAGAATGAATTGATGATAACCATTCAGAGAAAAAACGGTGACTATTCAAGCTATGCTGAACTGCCCTCACTTCCTTCTCCTCCAAAACTTGTTCCGATTGAAAATCCATTGCTCAGAAACCAAGCAATTCATCCATTGATTTCGTCTTCTTTGCATTAGAATCTGAAGTCGGACCCGGAGGTTTTCGATTGCTAGCATTTGTTGTCTTTTGCACTTTTGAATTTCTCGCCATTGTAGAGAGAATTCTAGAGTGAGAAACTCTCTAGCTCCACTTATTATAACTCTTGGCTCCGCGATCTCTATTGTATGTCAGGCTGATAATTTCCCTTTCATTTTGTTGGTCACTTGTTTTGTTGCTTTTTTTTTGGCAAATAGTTCTACTTGTAGTCTTTGGCTAGGCTTGTAACAGGTTAAACAAGTCATTTCTGATTTGAGAGTGTTAGTGACAAGGCAATCGAGTGGGATTGCCGTTGTTTGCTTTCATCTTTCCAAATTCTTAAAATCTTCTTCACTAATTAACCACTTTTTTTCCCCAAATTTAGCATAAGTTTATTCAGCAATAAATAATATGATAATAATTTTTGATATATTATCTATATAAAGTCGACAAAAATATAGTAAAATAATATTTTATATAAAAGTTTTTGAAAAACAATTTTTTTTTTATTTTACTCATTATGTCATCTCTTTTTTGTTGATTCATAGATGCGCAACCCGGTGTATATTGAGCTGCGCCATCATCTGATTTCCCTTCTCCAAAAGCACCTCCAAAGTCAATTAGTTTTACTTCATATTCCTTTGTCACAAGAATATTGTCAGGTTTAATATCATGATGCATGAAACCTTTATCATGAGTATGTTGAACTGCTTGAGCAAGTCTAGTCAAAATGCGTAACACTTTATTCCAAGTCAATTCTCCACATAAATAATGTGCCAACAACTTATTATATGGAATGTGCACTTTTACTACTTTTCTTGCCATATATTTCCAACTCTATTTTTTTTTTATAAATCTCTACCTCTTTAATTTACTTACACCACGCACTCACAACCCTAACAAGTGATATACCAATTCGATCTGAGATCTTGGAATTTCGGACCGAAAAACCATAGCGTCAATAAATTTGGACAGACCAAAGACCAATCTATTTTTTTCGGTTTTCAAGATGGAAGATGAACACCCCTAATTAGGGTCCACATTTATTGGTTCACCCTTAGTCTTCTATCATACATCAGCCTAGGCCTTCGCCAACCATAAAATGCACCTATGTAAGGCGAAACAAGAGGAAGGGTAAATCAGGAATTATACACTCAAGGACACCTAGAGATACACAAGGTGGCAACTAGTGGAGAATTGGGAGAAAATAGTAACGTTGGGAAAGAGTGACATGGGGGGAATTCTGTTATGCGTCAGTTGTCACAGCAGAGAATGTCAGTAAGAGGATATTTCTAGGGCCTATAAATAAAAGGGGGAAAGAGGGTAGAATCATCTAAAATATTTGAGTCATTAGTTTGTAATCATTGGGGGTCATCAGCTACTCAAAAGATGGGAGTCTTTTTTTTAGTGAAATACAAGTTAACCTTTTTCTTCTCCATATTACTTTTATCTCTCTGCTTATAGCTAACCACTGTTGAGTGTTCTGTCCTAGGAAAGGATTCATACCAGTATATAATAACTTGGTACCAGAGCATCTTTCCTAGGAAACTATGCCACCAACCAACGTAACTGAGTTGTGTGAGTAGGAACTTGCTGGCTTAAGGGAAACTCTCCAACAGGAGTTTGATGGCGTGCGCCAGGGCTTAAGGAGAGATGTGGTGGAGCATGTTCGAGTGGGAACGGAGGCGGCTATGCAGGTGCTACTGGAGGAGTTCGCCGGACTAAACCCGCGCATGGCGGAGGAGCAAGCCTTGACAGAGATGGGGAACAGAAACATCCCACGAGGGGAACCTCCTATTGGGTTCGAAGGATTTATCCCCGAAGAACGCTTCACAACGGAAGGAGGCCGTCGTGATGGAGGGGGGGAGGAACTGGAAATACCGAAAACTCAACATGCCTCGGTTTGACTGCAACAACCCCAACGACTGGATTATCAGAGCGGAAATGTATTTTTCCTTCTATGGTTTGACGGAGGAGGAGAAGACCGAGGCGATGGTGATCGCTTTGGAAGGGGATGCCCTGTTGTGGTATCAATGGGAAGACCCCCGGCGACCTATACAACGGTGGGAAGAGATGAAAGGGTTGGTGCTCCGTCAATTCTGGCCACCACTGGCAGGGTCGCTCCATGAGCAATGGCTGGTGGTGGAGCAAAAATGTACGGTGACTGAATATCAAAGGAGTTTTGTAGAGATGGCGGCTCCTCTGGAGAACGTACCAAAAGCCTTGGCCTTGGGCCACTTCCTCAATGGAATTAAGTCATCCGTAAAAGCTGAGGTAAGAATACATGAACCCTAAAGATTGAACCATGCTATGGAACTTGCCAAAATGGTAGAGGATAAAAGGTGGCCCGTAAGAACCCACCAGTACTGAATGGGAAAGGGGGGCCAGAAGAATTAGAAAATTGGGTTGGGGAGTTTGATAAGCTTTCTTTACCCTCACCCGTCCAGATCGACCAAGACTGCGAGGCTCATACCCATGAAAGGCACGTGGAGTATGGAAATCCTAACCAAAGCATACTTTAAAGATGCCATTCGATTGCATGAAGTACCCCAAGCTTTTTTAAGGGATAGGTGAGTTATGAGGACGTAACTTTTCTTTTAAGGGGGGAAGAATGCGATAGAATTTCGCGCTTCTAATCTAAAGTTTGCTAAAGTCTGTTAAGTCTGTTAAGTCTGTTATTTATGTGTATTTATTGCTTATGTGACTTGCGAAAATTAGAAAACGCTTGTGAAATATTAGGACTTAGAAGTGCAAAAAGATCGTCGTTAAGACTAGCTACCCCAAAGTTTCGAGACGAAACTTCCTTTAAGGGGGTTTCGGGACTTATTCTTTTATAAATAAGAAATATAAAGAATAAAGTTGAAAGTATTTTAATATTATTTACAGAAAAAATATAGTTTGGGTAAGCCTACAGTTATAATTTAAAGATACAACCTACTTTTGTACCTAATTATATTTTAATTCGGTTTTGTTTAATTTTCCAAATAAATATAATAAGAAATCGGAATTTGATTTGGAAACAAATCCTATTAAACCTAGGTTTCTCATGCTATAAATAAGAAAAAGAGAAAAAAATATTAGAAAACCCTATTCTCAATCAGCCGTTTTTCCCCCAAGAGAATTTTTCTCTCCTCTTCTCTCCTCTTCCACGTTATTCTCCTCCCCTCCTCCTTTACTCTTCTTTTTCTCTCTCCTGCACTACCCTCCTATCTCCTTCCCCGACGTCGGTACACTGCACGTTGGCCGGAGAACACGAGGTTCTGCCGGATGTCTGGACTCGGGTTCGTTCGAGTGGTGCTCGTGTGGTCGCGTTCGGAGTTCGCGTAGGGTGGTTCAGGTGTTCGTGTGGTCGCGCGAGGCTAGGCCTGTGTTATTCGAGTGGTACTGTTCGTCGGAGTTCTCGCTGGTGCTGCACATCGGTTTGTGGGTCGAGTCGAGGGGTGTGCGAGTTGTGGTCACGCGCGAGGCCTTGTGGCTGGGTTGTTCGAGTGGTGGTTCGAGTGGGCTTGTGTCGCGCAGGTCAGCCGACCAGTCGGAGGTTTGAGTGGTGGTCGGCGTCGGCGTGGTCGCCGGTGTTCTTCCGGTGGTCATTCTCTCTATTTTCTTCTTTAAATTAAATTATAAAATCTTATTTTGTTATTCTTATGTATCTTTGATTAAGTTTTCTAATTATAAATAAAGTATAGAATTAGTAAAAGAAATCAAATTTATAATTATGTTTTAGTTCCTATGATAACTTTATTTCTCAAATCTGATTTTTTTTTTATAATACTTCTATGTATCTTTGTTTATGTTGTGGTTATGAACAAGTATAAAATAAGTTAAAAGAAATCAGATTTACAAGCATATTATTAAGTCCTAAATGTTAGTTTCAATAAAGTTTATGAAAAGAAAGTTAAAACAACAAGTTTTAGATAAGCTGATTTTTATTTTAATAATATCAAGGACTTAGCACTGAGATACTTGTATTATTCTATTAGGTCCCAATTTCATAAGTGGAATGTTTTAAGTAGTCAGCGAAGATTCTCCGTTACAAGGTACGTACGCGTACTAATTCAATTAGATACGTTAGTGTAATACCCCGATTTTTAAGAACGTTTTAATTAGCATTAATTGTAATTATAAAGTTAATTATGTTTTGAAAATTCTTATTTTATTTGAGTTTGGAATATTTATAGTATTTGTAATATATTTTATTTTATGAAATTATTATTAAGAATAATGTATTTTGGATTTTAAATAACCAAAGTCGGTATCCATTTATGTTGGTCGGTTAAGTTGGGAAACCAAAACCCCCCAAAATCCTCCGTTATTTCTCACCCAAAACCCCCAAACCCCTTATATTTTCTCCTCTCTTCCCGTGAGGAAACCCCAAGACCCAAACCCCCAATTTTCTCCCCTCTCCCGATCTCCCCTCCTCCCGCCTTCCTCGGCGTCGGCTCGCGGCGCCAACCCGCCGGCGCCTTTTCTCTCCTCTCGTGGTGGTTGCTGCCGGAGCCGCGCTGGTTCCCCGGCGCGTGGGCGCCGTCCGCGGCGTTGTTGTTGTCGTTGTCTGCTTCTTGCCCGCGTGGTGGCCGACCACCGTGCGCCGCCAGCCTGCCGGTGCTCCCGCCGCCGCGAGCTCCGTCTCCCTCCTCTGTTTTGTTCGTCCTCGCGTAGAGCGAGGTACTACACCCTCTCTTCTCTCCTCTTGTTCTCCTCATATTGAAAGTTAATAGAAGTTATGGAACCGAAATTTTAGTACTAATTGTTGATGTTTTGATAGATGAGTTGTTGTGAGTATTACAACTATGTTGAATGTTTGGTAATACTGAATTAATCTCAAAACTTGGTGATTTTAATCATTAAGGAAATTGGAGTTGAATGATGAAATGGATTAAGTTGATGAATTTAGTAGGTGAACTCTAATGAAAGAGATTATTATGTTATTCTCCTATTAAACTTATATTTAAATATGACTTTATGGTGGCCTCAAACTAAACTATTTATGGAAGTTAGATTAACTTATGGTATGTTATGTTTCTGAAATGATCTAAAAGTGCGAAAAAGATGACTTTTGTTCTTACGAATGACGAGTTATGAAATGCTTCTATGATGTATGTTCGTGTATTCCGAATATGCCAAAATATACCTTTTAATTGAAATATCTCGAAAGTATAAATGGCTCTTAAACGATATGAAGTATGAAAAGACGTTATGCTTATTATATTCGTAAGTGAGTAAACTAGAAAGTATTATGATGACAAATCTGTATTCTATAAAGTACTTAAAGTTATGAGTAATGTTTACGATTCTTGATTATGCTAAAGTATACGTTATGATTATAAACGATAGAAAGTATAGGAAGTATGACGATATGAAAAAGTCTATTTAAATGATGTTTATCAAATGATTGGGCTATGTGGTATGATGATCATGATGTTAGAAAATACTATTGTGATTACTTCGATTATGATTATGATTATGATGACGTAATATAATTATGGTATTTCGCACTATGTTGTGATGTGGGATGGGATAGAGAGGTTTATGAATATGATGATTCTCGATGAAATGAAATGACTTTGATGTTTATGAAAATAAAGTATGATAACGCTATGATGTAATGATGTTCCATGATTATGATTACAATGATGTTAATGTAACATGTTTATTTTATGATTAAGATCGTTATGATTATGATTACGATGATGTAAGGTAATTATGGTTACGTTATGATGATGACGCATCATGATTACACCATTAGGTAATGTGATTATGATTGTAAAGCAATGAAACAGATAAAGCTAAGGAAAGATGGTTTGGAGTATTCTTCTATTGGTCATGCGTCATTATGGCGGTGTTACTCGTGGGATGAAAATTCTGGCACCGTGTGCCACCTTGGGTGAAAAAGATCTCGGCATGTCACCTTGGGCGACGAAAGTCTCCGTGGCATTTATGTGGCATGTTCCATCCGCGGTTCGACCTGTGGGGGACATAGTCTGTGAACCGCATCGGCTATGTCACCTCGGGGAGATAAAATCTGTGGCATATGTTAGCCACCTGGGCGTGAAAAAGATCTCCGGGACGCCACCTTGGGCGAGAAAGTTTCCGTGGCACATCGGTTCCGTTGGCGAACTAATGTTCTCCGTGGCTACCTGTATTCGCAAGATACCAATATGGTTAAGTCAAATGAAAAGATAATGATGAGGCTTATGATATGAAACGAAATACTTATGTAGATGATTTATGATGTATCTATGAAGTAGATGACATGATGTTACAAGTATGATTATAATGTGATTATGTTGATGATTTCACTCATTATGTTAATGATGTTGGGTTAGGAATGTTTTATGAATATGATGATTAGTGATGTTCAGACGAATGCTATGAAAGAACTATGTTATACAGTACGATCATTACTAGTAAGTGAATGAAAGAGGATGATGATTATGATATTGCATGACTAAAGTATATGTTTATGAATGTTCATGATGATATGAAGTAGTTTGTTTGATAGAAAGCACTGATGTTAGATTTTGCTATGATTAAAATACTTAAGGTCATATAATATATGAATAAAGTAATGTTGTTATGTTACGGTGATGTGACAGAATGATGTGCGATTAATACGAGCGAGACACAAAGCATGTTTAAGAATGTTTTCGGTTTTTTTTAGGACGGATAATATATATATATATTTTTAGATACTATTAATAATTATATTAAGAATTTTTTAAGATTTTTTTTTAATTAAGGTTTGGCGTTACGTTAGTATCATGTTTAGGTTATGAATTCTTTCATTGGATCCTAGAATCATGATAGGGAACAATTGTATGGTTATGATCGATGATATTGTTTGGTAACATGAGATCAAGTGGAAATTAGCATGTATTTCCCTGTTTTATGACTTGTGAATTTGATTGAATTATTATTGGTATGCGTAATTCTATCGTATCACAAGCATGAAATGAGAATTGGATTGGAATCCCATGATTTATTGTTGTAGCAAGGATGTTACACGAGGCTGCCTAAACTAGAGACTATAACCTAAGAAGGAAAATTAAGTGATTATATGCTTAATGTTGTATGAATGAATATCATTAAGAAGGATCTTTGGCAAAACTTGTAATTGGAATCCCTACAAGTATGAACAATGGGGGGAGTGTGGGACTTGCTCTACACTCCTACGCATGCCTACCGTGACGATAGTAGTGTCCTTATAAATTTTGATAACTCAAGTAGGCGAAAAGGTTCCGTATGATCTTGGGGGTATGCATACTAAGGTGATGGATGTGGAACGGAACGAAACCATATTTATATTCCATCTAATAGACCAAGTTGTCTATTAAGGATTAAGTAGCCCGTATGATTCTAGAAAGATGACGGTGCCCGTTCTATGCCAAATAAATTGTAAAAACATAATTTAATGTTTTTGTAGTATCATGTTTAGGAATTGTTATTATTATTCTGATTATGCTTAGTGTATTATTTAACTGATTATGTACGTACTCAGCATAGCTGATCGTTTGTTATATGTGTTTGCTTGTTGACCTGTGATGAACCACTGATATTCGATAGGAGGCAAATTAGGTATGCTAATGATGCTGCATGAGTTCGAGCATAAAGGGGATATTCTTTAGTTTATAAACTTTTGAAATGTTTTGGTTGAATCTTCTAGAGTTTATTTATAATCTACTTAGTTAATGGTTTGAATTAAAAGGGGTCAATGATGATTCTCGAGTTGTAGTTTAAGTTAATATTTTATTTCCGCTGCAATTTAGTTTTTATATTTAAGAGTAAGTTAATGTTTGGTTTTGAAATAAGCCTTGCGTTTCACCGCGACGGTAACACTCCCAAAGTCGATGCAACTTAGTTTAGACGTGTATGGATTTTGGGGGTGTTACTGTTTGGGACAACCCTATGAACGCCTCAAATTTGGGCCTTCCTCCAGCAAGATTCAGCCCGCCTTAAAAACTTACCCTCATTACCTAAACACAAAATCCACCCCCAGCCCAACTACCACTCACTTCAACTCAAATCACCTGACTCAACCTAAGCCCTTTTCACTCACCCCTTACAACGCCAAACCACCCACCAACCCACCCAACCCCGGAGGAATCCGGCGACTCTCCGAGAAGGAGCAGCAGTACTGTCGGGAGAACGACTTATGTTTCCGTTGTGACAGAAAATGGGCCTTGGGCCACCTATAACACCCGACTCTTCCGGAGTCGAGTACATCGTCATCAATGCGCATCCAGGGCCAACAAATGTCCTCAATAACCAACACAAGTTCTTCCGGTGCATTTTGTCCTCCCTCATGCGCACCCCGAGAAACTTCCCAGGAGGTCACCATCCCTGGACTACTCCCAGCCAAGCACGCTTAACTGTGGAGTAACTAAGGAAATGGGCTCCCTACAAGAAAGATGCGTCTTGTTGGAATGAGTAGCTTGCTAAATCCCTTTAAAGCAATCATGAGGAGTATTACATACGCCCCCACTTGAGAACAGCAACACTCTCGTTGCGCCTGAGGACTCCACATATTCGGCATACGACCTGTGGGTCGCCCCAACCTGAAGACTGATCGTCGGGGACTCTAGATATTCGGTCTGACAACCTCTGGGTCGCTCCTTATGACAATGCAGCCCCAGAATCCTCCCCCACTAGGTGCCTGAGGACTCCTAATATTCTGCCTGAAGGCCTTAGGGTCGCCCCAACACGCGGCCACATAGTTGCTCTGATACCATTTGTAACACTCGACTCTTCCGAAGTCGAGTCTATCGTCATCAATGCGCATTCAGGGCCAACAACTGTCCTCAATAACCAACACAAGTTCTTCCGGTGTATTTTATCCTCACTCATGCGCACCCCGAGAAACTTCCCAGGAGGTCACCTATCCCTGGACTACTCCCAGCCAAGCACGCTTAACTGTGGAGTAACTAAGGCAATGAGCTCCCTACAAGAAAGATGCATCTTGTTGGAATGAGTAGTCTACTAAATCCCTTTAAAGCAATCATGAGGGGTAATACACCACCGATGTCAAAAAAGAGAGCTAAACGTGCTTATTGCGGAGGATAGTGAAGGTGATGAGGAAACAGAACCAACCGCTGAAGATGCGCCACTGCCATCGACCCTTGAGGTAAACTTAGTTGAGATTTCGTTAAATTTCGTGGTTGGTTTAACAAATCCCAAAACAATGAAGTTAGTGGGGAATATTGAAGGATGCGAAGTGGTGGTGATGATATATGGGGGGCCACGCATAATTCGCGAAGAAATTCAATCTGTCGATGCATGAAGGGCACGAGTTCGGGGTTCCTTAGGTACCGGAACAGCGGTACAGGGAAAAGGGGAGTGCTTGGGGGGTGAAATTGGAGATTCAAGGAGTGGTTATCATAGAATATTTCTTACTATTGGACTTGGGGAACTCGTGATATGTTTATTTTATATAGAGTTTTTACCCCCATCCCTCATTGATTATTGGTCTTAATTGCGCTCTTTAGAGCTATTTTTAGTACTAATGTGCTACTTGTAGTGTGTTTGTAGTTTCAGGTTGATCATTGTAGGAATTAGCATGTTTTGGTGCATTTCCTACTCATTTATATCACTATAAGAGATGATGTACTTTTGAGAGCACGAGCATTGAGTTGGAAGAGTTTTGAAGCAAAGAATAGAGTGAAAGAAGTAGAAAAATGACTCTAGTCCACTATTTTGATTGTATCTCAATTTATACAAATCCAAATGCAGCAATTTCAATTGGGTTAGATTCTACACTTCAAGAGCTTTCCAACGAGTGGTCACTTGCCTAATTCCGACTAATAACGAAGAAGTTATGGCGTTTTGAAGATAGAGATTTTGTGCAGGCTGACGACCGTCCGGCCGGGCGCCCTTACTTAGCCAAATTTCATCGTTTGGAGAAGATTTGGAAGAAAAGAAAATATTTTGTTGCGGGCCCGACCGAGAGGGATTTCTCCCGACCGGGCGGGCCGCTATTTTCACTTCTACGAAAAATGACCCGACGATAGCCCTCTCGGGCGGAATCCGCCCCAGCAACCCGGGCGGGGCAGTTTCTAGGTGGTTTGAAGCGCGTGTTGCGCTGATTCTTATTTTTATATAAATACTTATCCTTTTAGGGTTGAAGAGGCACGTTTTTACATTATAGTTTCAGCTTTTAGTTTTTTAAGCACATTTTAATTACTCAAGAACAATAGTATTACTTTTTCCCATTTTACATTGAATTTTCAATAGAAGCTTTGATTTTGCAATATTGGTTCTACAATTGGTATTTCTTCTCATCTCTTGTTATTCTTATTCAATCCTTGATTATTAATTCACCATGTTTACTTATTTCATCATGAGTATGTTTTCCCTAATTATGATTGAGTAGTTTAATTCTAGGGTTAAGGGGATCCATGATCATTTATGAAGGGATGTCTATAAAGTATTGATTTTTGATGATGTATGTTGATTCCTATTTAATGTATTATCTCTATTCAATCCGAATTGACCAGATTTGATTGTTATAGTATTGCAATATTAGATTATGCGCCGAGCGGTATAAACTTGATATTAAGGCTAGTTTCAATAGGTAGAGTTGGTATTAATAAATTGCGAGAGCCTGTTAATATCACTCCATGGTTAATTTCGACTGGAGAGAGAAAATCAACCTGTTTGACTGCGTTATTCATTATTGATTGTTGTGTTTCATCCTAGAATATTGTTCATTGGTGAACCTACGCCCTAGACTCTTTATTATTGATATTCTTGATATAGTTATTGTCTAGTTTAGTATAATTACAAACAAACACTCGTTCCTTATAATCTAGATTTGATCGACAATTAGGAAAAGAACATTGTTTTCCCTGTGGATTCGACCCTACTTTCCTGACTACTATTTGTTAGAGGACTTTACGATTACTTTTGATTAGGTGATACGACTTTAGCTTGTCAACTCGGATGTGATATTGGGGGTGTCCTGGCTTGAGAAATTGGGAACAGTGGCCACAAATTGGAAATCTCAGATAATGAAATTCCAAGTGGGGGAAAATTATGTGATTCTTGGAGGAGATCCCTCCTTAGGAAGGACAAAAATTTCATTGAAGGCCATGTTGTGTACTTTGCGTAGTGAAGGAGGGGAAGTTTTGGTGGATTTAAACCAAATGGAGGATCCTTGCATCGATAAACCTTCAACTATGCCCACTGACCTGATCATTTCCAGCAACTTACAACCCTTGGTGAAACAGTATGATCATGTTTTCAAATACCTATGGCGCTGCCTCCCAAGCGAAGCAAATAACATACCATCATCCTACAAGAGGGTAGCAACCCTGTGAGTGTACGACCCTACCGCTACCCTTAGATTCAAAAAAATAAGATTGAAAAACACCTTAAGGAGACGTTAACAACCAATATAATTCAAGCATCCTCCAGCCATATTCGAGCCCGGTGCTCCTTGTAAAAAAGAAAGATGACTCATGGAGGTTTTGTGTGGACTTTACTTTTTTTTTTCTTACACATGTAGTACCAAATGGAAGCATACGTTGAAATCATTTGACGTTCTAGGGGCAATTTAAAGAATATAAAGAAAATGCAGGGAGTTACTTGTAATAATGTGTTAGGGTTGTTAAAATAATATAAATATAAAATTAGTAATGGTTCATTAAGCTTCATTGTTAATAAAATTCAATTGAATAAAATATAAAAATTAAATGTTCCAAATTAAATTGAATAAAAATAAAAATCTAAGATAAATTTTTAAAATAAATAAAAAGAATAATAAGTTAGCAACAAAAGTAAAACAAAATGGAAACAATATAATTAAATTTAATTATAAACATAATTTAGCAAAAAAAAATAAAGATATGTTCAATTAATAATTATATTTATCTAACGAAAATTTACTTTGTATCATTTTCTAATTGAATATCGTCAATGATCTAATCAATTTTGAAATATATGCTATGATCGAGTCAATTTTAAGCCTATCTGACTCGATTCAAACTTCTGTTATACTAGAGTTTTTTTTCCTTGCTTTTGCATGTCTTGTTTGAGGGGACGTCATATCAAAGTTGGTTAATTATTATAATAAGCGATCTAAAATTAGACAAAACCAAGCCTACATTTTTACAACAAGCCCATTGCAATATCCCTAACTTCCTGCACCAACCTAATCGTCCATCTTTAACTTTTCCTTTGTTTTCGTTTAAATCTCGAATTACAATAGATAATTTTAAAAAATAATTTGACAGTCTTACTGAATGAATTAAACTAGTTACTAAATGGATTAAAGAATGCGATTACTGAATGGATTAAGGTCACTAAATAGATTCAATTGGTCATTATATTTAGAAAGGTTGTCCGTCCTTTTGTTAATATTAGAATTAAGTCGTCGCCTAATTTAAAATTTAAAATATGTGGTCTCTTACAAGACCAACTCATCAAAGTTTGACTTTGCTTCCAATCGTTATTCTTATGGTCTAAATTAGATCCCAAATGGGATGAGTTTTTGAAATGGAGAAGTTACGCTATGTTAATTATTTTGGACTAAACTGAACTTGATTTATATTAACTCAACTAAATTTTCATTAATTCAGTTCAAAAGAACAGAGCCTTAGTAACATTTGTTATGACTAGGGGTGAAAGTTCAGTGTACGGTTTGGATTAGGGCCTAATCCAATCCGATCAAAACAAAATTTGAATTTCAATTTTCCAATCCGAATAAATTAGAGTTTGAAGCTGATTCAATCCAATCCGAATTTTCAAACTCCAGTTTAGATCCGATCCGAAAATCCGTTTTTTCAAAACTCTATTGTTGCGATGAAATAAACTAAGCACAACAATAGCCTAGTAGATTAAATTCAAAATTGATTACAAACCTCATAATCCATTAATAAACTAATAATAAACCCATAGGCCATAATTCATTACAACAACACAGTAGATTGAGTTCAATAACACAATAATACATGAGTTTTAGGGGAAGGGTTGAAGGGCTACTGACCTACGAACTGGGCTTTTTTTTTTTATAAAAAAATCAGTTAGGCACTTAAGCCCAATCCAGATACATAATACAAGGTGTCAAGGCATATTACTATTCAGTTATAGCGGATTTTCGGATCCAATTACCTTAAATCCAATCCGATCTGAAATCTATTAAAAAAGAAAATATCAAATCGAACACAGTTCGAATCCGTTCCGAATTACTAATTCGGACTTAATTGGATTGGATTCGGTATTTATCCGAATAACTTTCACTCTAGTTATGACCCAAACGAACAAGTCGCTGTACATGATTGGTTGGACTTTGTAGCGTGGGCTTCTATGTTGGGCCATCGATGTATATAACAAGAGAGCCCGCAAATTGCAATGCTGTTTTTTGTGTTTGAGAAGAGAGACAGAGAGATTGCAATTTGCAATGTAAAACCAATCTTAGGCGTTGATTTCAGGAAAAGCATAAATCTAACGGCAGAAAATGACGCCAACTCATGAATACAAGTATTACGAAGCGGGAGATAGAATTTCAATTGAGCGGCAAATTCTCAAAAAGAAGAAAGAAAACGAAACTTCAAATTGCAATTTTGGAATTCACTGTGAAACTCAAAACAATATTTTCGTTTCCCCGCCCATTATAATTCACTCATTTATAAACCAAATCAACCCTTTCAAAACCTTCAATCACAAAATCCGATTTCTGAAACATTTCTCTCTATCTACTTTCCTCTCTCTATTTTTCTCTCTCTTCAGTGTCAGTTTGAGCAGTAGAACTATAAGAATGGCAGGAGGAGCGACGAGCAGCAATCCGCCGAAACAGAGGAAGAGAGTTGAAGCTGATACTCCTACTGATTCTTCGTCTTCTGCTGCGATGCTTTCGCTTAAGCGTGCTAAGGATGGAAGTGCTTTCGCTCGTTGGTATATTACTTTCTCTCTCCCTCTCGTCGCTAGGGTTTATGCCTTTTCAATTTTTTTTTGTGTTTTTGTACATTTTCTCGTTGTTGAACCCTAATTTCTTTCAAATCTAGAGAGATTTGTTGAGGTTTTTTCATTTGATTTGTGAAATCTGATTTATCGTATTATAGTCTGTTGTTTGTAGTCATCTATAGCTGTACATTTTTAGTCTGAGAAATACGGACCGAAAAAATAGTTTTGTGATAGTTCAAGTGTTTTTCTCTATTTTTATTTTCAGAAAACATTTTGATTGTTTGGATAAAATCAATTTTATTTGATTTGTTTTGAAAGTTTAAATGCATGCCTAGTGATTTTGTTCTAGTTCCGAGGAAAAGTGAAATTTATTGATGCTATTTAGCTGATAGAGAGATTGCTGAATTTCTTGTGGTAAATGTGTGTTTTCTTAGCTTACGTGTGTGAGTACGACTGTGGTGATGTCTGTATTATAGTATTAGTGATAGTTTTTTTCAGTGATGGTTAATGTTGATGAGAAAATGGTATGATTTAAAGTCTGTTTGATATTGACAGTGAGGAATGCAACAGCAGTGTGCCAGTAGCTCTCATTGACATGCACAGCTGCAGTCTTGAAGCTAAAATCAAGATGTCCCTTGGTATATATTTTGTTTGCGACTGATCGAATATGATATCTTCTCTTCATAGATCCATTTCATGTTTATGGTGATTGTAGTGTTGATATTTTGGTATATTTCTGATTATTAGATGCAACTGTTGTGGAAAAACCAGCTGAGGTTAAGAAGAAGGCTGAGAGGTTCGTTCAATTCATCGTTGCTCTTTTCCAATTTTAGTTTTAAGAAATTGTGCTTGTATTGACAAGTTTATATGCACTTGATTACAGGAGGAAACCATCTTCATCATCTGAAGCAGGTTCCGAGTCAAAGAAAAGAAAGCTAAGCAAAGTGAAGGATCCTAACATGCCTAAGCGCCCTATGAGTGCTTACTTTGTCTTCATGTATACTCTCTAATTTCTTGTGTATGAAAATGTTTGATACTGCTATAAACTTGTAAACTTGTGCTTAAATGCTACTGTATTGATGCTGCAGGGAGGAGTTCCGAAAGGTGTACAAGGAGGAGCATCCTGAATCCAAGGGTGTGAAGGAGGTATAGTGTTGTTTCCTTTCCATTCTCTTACAGAACTGAATGTTTTCTGTATCTGCATTTCTTACAGTTTTCTTATCTGTAAACTATATGTAGTTTGCCAAGGAGGCTGGAGCAAAATGGAAGGCCTTGACTGATGAGGTTAGTTTTGGTGTAATTTGAAGTTTGAGTGGTGCTTTTTTTGCTCTCCTTGCTTAGTGTTGTTTGACGGCACTGAACTGTGATTTCTGGTGACTATGCAGGAGAAGAAGCCATATCAGGATAAAGCTGCAGAGCTCAAGGTGGAGTATGAGAAAGCCATGGAGGCTTACAATGCTGAGAATGAGGAGGTAAAAGATAACAGCGATAAATGTTGCACTATTTTTGTGGTTAACTTATTGTGCTGTACCTCCATTTTAACACTTTGCATCTTTGCTGATATTCAGGAATCTAATGATCACCAAGCTGAAGAACTCTGTGATGAAGATGCTTAGTTTATAGGACATGATGTTTAGAGGCTTTTGGAAGTAGGATTTACTTTGGGGGATGGTAATGGTTAGCATGTAAATTTTGTGTCTCTTGTTTCTGTCTAGGAAGTATAGAAGTGTTTATGAAGCTTGTTAGAATCATTAATTGTTCCTTTTAATGGATGTTGTGCTAAATGCCTTGCTAAAAATGAAATCAACATCCTTCTTAGTTGATAGTTTGTGATCTATCTTTATCCTTTTTGCCCTTTATGCATTATCCCCAATGTCAGAGTTAGTACCATTAGCTATTGTTTAGGCTAATGGTACCAAAAAAGCACATCATTTTGTGCAATACAATGAATTGAACTTGACATAGATAGATTCATGGCCATTAGAAGAAAGTACAATATAGTTTTCTTGTCAAATGACAAGCATCAAGAAAGAATGTGGGTGAAAATGTATGTGCTGAAGGAAACATATCAAAGTCTACCTTGTGGAATTTCTCTACTCACTCTGTTTGCCCTAAAGCTTGTGTGTCTGAGACCTGACGTTTGTGATTCCAAGCAAACTGTTTGGAATATTTCCTATGAGGCTGTTACAAGTCACAAAGCCACCCATTGCAGCTTCATCAGCAGGCCTGCCTATACTCGTCAGAATGATCCTAAAAATTGGTTTATGAGATCTATTAAACCTTTGTAAGTTGGAGATTGAGCTTGGTATATGCTCTGTAATCTTCTTACTACCATCCTTGAAGTACTTTTGAGGTCAATCCTTCTTTGAATTCAGGTGTAGTACTGGAGTCTAGAGGCTAGGAAGGTAGTACCAATTGTAATGGTAGGTACAGGCAAAGTACCTATACTTGGATCATTTAAATTCAGTCCTTTTCTATTATTAGAAGGGGACAAAACGACCTATTGTTCAAGGATGTTGGAAAAGGATATCATGACTTTGGAGCAGTTGTTGATGACATGGTGGTCATAGCCTGTGAAAGCCAGTGCCTTACTACCTTACTACATTCAGCACAAAATTAGCTAGGAGTATATCTGTATATGTTATTCCCCCCTCCCTTAAAATCTGATAGTTTCTGTGCTCATGGAACTTGGAAATGATAGCAATTTTAACCATTTCCATGCTACATAGATGTTCAT
Organism: Beta lomatogona; assembly: GCA_947646795.1. Taxonomy (NCBI): domain Eukaryota; kingdom Viridiplantae; phylum Streptophyta; class Magnoliopsida; order Caryophyllales; family Amaranthaceae; genus Beta; species Beta lomatogona. The sequence continues at coordinate 473,420 of CANSNZ010001376.1, read as the reverse complement.
AGACTCATAACTCATAATCATATGCAGTGAAAAGAATCTTTTCAAAATAATATGCAGTGAAAAGAATATTTGGACACATTCAAAATAGAACATAAAGATTTATGTACTATTTTCTGAAGCAGAGGTGATAGAAGTTAACTATTGACAAATCTTGAAGCATTTAACACCTGTTCCTTGCTAGATTAATACTTCTATAATGAGATTATTTGACACACCTTGGAGCACGAACACGCTAGTAAGATGATAAGTTCTGATCCACAATCTAAAGATTGTATTAGTTTAATATCCTTTTATTCAACTATTTGTAAGCACCAAACTGACCCAATTTAGTTGTTCTAAATATAACAGTGATCGGAATTCATCTGACGAGACCCAAGTTAAGGATACCCCAAGAAGTCTGAGGCCAAGACCTTTCCTTTGCTTTCATCAGCAGAACTCTTGTCCAAGCAACCCAACCTTCCCAGGACATCCTCTTATCCCATGGACTTCCCCATTCCAGCAACAAAATTAGCCCTCGTTCCGCCTCTTTCTCCGCTTCCTCAAACCTTCCCTTGCTCAAATACAATTGAGCCAGAACCACATGAGGCTCCCCAACAAATGGGTTCTTCTCAATACTCTCTAAAAGCAACTCCTCTGCTTTCTCTGACCCTGCCTTTTCATACTCACATACAGCTTCCCAGTACAAGTCCCTTGCTTTTCTTTGCTCCTCCGCCTCCAAAACTCTAGTGCAATGGCTAAAAGTTGGCGGTACCACCAGCTGTATATCTTCTTCATCTCTCCCTTCTACCTTTGTTTCTCCTCCTGCCCTTTTCCTCTCTTCTATTATAATCTCTTCCTCTCTAACAAGGAGCATATAAACTGCCGCCATCTTCGACAGCGAGTTCACCCAAAGTCCTGGCTTCCCATCTCCAGGCCACAAATAATGAATATTACTTCCTGAAAACTCAAGTCGACCGTTGGAGTTATCAAACAATACATCTTGGAAGTTAAAGAGCTGATCACTGAAATCAGCTATAGTCATCAAAACAAAAATGGCAACGATTCTCCTCGAAACCCTAACATCTTCTCCTGTCTTAATGTGCTTCACTACTAACCCATCTTCAGGAACCAAAGAGTTAATCTTTTGTCTCCATTCTTCATCTCTGCTCGATAATCCTTTGTCTTTGATGTTTTGAAGTGAATTCTCCGACATTTTCAAGTGTTGAATAAGCTCAGATTCCGAGTAACGAAAAATGAGTTGATCATGGATTAAAGGTTGCCTTGGGACAATGCAGAAGAGATGGATAAGGCTCTCGGCTGCATCGCCAACATAAGCACGAACAGTTTCACGGCCAGTGGAAGGATCAAAGATGGCAAGATTGACATAAGAGTTAGAGTAAGCAGAGTGAAAGAGGCCACAAAGACAGACAGCATCAGGAGCACCCCAGAGTTTGAGTATACGGTAGATATCGACGAGGTGATCAAGGAAGCTGCCGTGCTTATGCCAGCACTCTCCTGCACCAACTGATCGGAGCACCGACACGAGGGAAGGGAGTTTAGGATCAACCTTCTCGAGTTCTCCTTGGAGAAATGGTCTGGCTGATTCTAAGAGGGTATGAAGGTAGGAGTTAGTGCTGCTATTGTAGGTGTTGCTTTGGTCTGATGAAGGTGACATCTCTGGTTATGAGAATGGAAAAGAAGAGAGTTGTTGAATTGTAGAGATGAAGATTAAAAAGAAGGGTGTGATAAAACAAAACAATTTTGAGATTTTGATTCCTCCTTTTCTGTATTCGATTTGCTTTTTGCAAATATTCTTGGGAAGTGATAAGGTTGACACCTTTCAGATTATAATACTGGCCAATCCGCATCAGAAGTGAGTAGGACAGCATCACAAGAAAACATATACTTCATCTGTTTCAATTTAGTTGCTACACGTTTAAAATTACGGAAACGGAAAAAAATCCACGTGATTGGCAAAACAAAAGGAAATATATGCTAGATCCCACAAATAACTTTCTTAGCTATGCCACGATAAGATATATAGACTAAATTAAACTAAACTTTGTTGTACAATTATTGAACTAGGGCTTTTGTCCGAATTTGTTCAAGTCTACATAGGATTCCTCTCAAAACAATTGTCAATATATAATTATTATTGTTGATACATAATTGCTTCATATAATTATCGAAAAGTTTTGGTTGAAATCGTCCAAGACAAACAAATAACTGAGACGGCTCAACCACACATTCCACTCTCTTCAGAATTGCTCATTAATTATTTTAATGATTGAGACTAGTCATGCTAAGACGTTTTGTATAATTATATGCGTTTTCGACCACTCCTTGATAAACTGAGAGTTGTCACCTTGTGTCTTATAAAGTCTATAGGATAATAATTTCCAAACAAAAAAAAACTTACATTCTGTATAATTGTAGTACCCTATATTTCAAATAAGACATCAAAATATTAAGTAATGTTATTTTGGGATGAATTATACAATGTGATAACGAAAAACTTTGTGATATAATGTTTAGGAAAGTTCTGATTTAACTGTTTTAATTTGATTTTTTTTTATAAGTGGATAGTTTTATCTTTATTAGGGTCAAATGAGAAATTTATATAATAATAAGAAGGATACAAAGGATTTTTTTTTTTTTTTTTGCAAACTTTTTTTTATGAATGTGCATAATTTCTATACATTTTTTGCATTTTTTTATCACATGAATTTTCATTTGAATAAAATGTGAATTTTTTAATAACAAAAAATAATTTAGCTTGAAAAAAAAATAAAGATATGCATATTCAATATCAAGAATATATGCACATGTATCCTTTTCATCCTTCCCATTTTAAGAGTTTTTTTTGTTGGATACATGAACTCTCTTATGAGTCTTATCATGAGAACCCCTTTAAAATGAGCAAAAACTTAATTCAAGCGAGCAAAAAGTACTTAAAACGATGGAATAAAACATAAAATCAGCAAAAGAGTCAATAACGAAAACATAAAATGCGCACAAATAATAAAATGAGCTATAATAGTGTAAAAAAAGTAAAAGTTTCTTGAAATGAGCAAATATCCTTAAAATGAGCAAAAAGAGAATAGTTTTTACAATTTTCACCACAAAGGTGGTTTTCATATGATCATATACATCTATAAGAACAACAATTTAAAATAGCAAATAACTTAAAAAAACCAAAGAAGTATTAACTAAGATTAGAGGGTGCCATGGTGGCCATATAATAAATAATTAAAACGTAGTATTTTGGCCCGGGTGATGCCTCGGGTCAATTACAATAAACAAATATGTTATTATTCATAAATTTCATAATTCATTATTTACCTTTCATATCTTTTTGTCCAGTGAGAAACTGAAAAGTTAACGTCATGACGTGTTAAGAACAAAAACCCTAAATGTTTGAGTTTGAAAATAATAGCTTGAAAGGAATTGGGGTAAGAGAATATGTCATCAATAGTCTCTTGGTAGTACAATAATAAGAGTGTTAGAGATCTAAATACTTGTTTAAGTCTTTTTAGTTAAATATAATTATTATAAGACTTTATCATATTTTATTTGAAACATTTGATAGTAAAGTTATTATGCATTTGTAATATCTCGAAAAATCTGAGCTTGATTAACATTAATAAAAAGCTAATTAAATTTAATTATTTATTTTTAAGGTTATTATAAAACTTAATTTATTGAAATAAAAGATATCAAGTGTTCAATAAAATAAGCTAAGTTAGATTTGTAATAGATTAAAAGAAAGTAGGAAAGTTTGCTAATTTTAGTAAATACAAAAGAACTAGAAAATTTCTAAAAATGGAAAATCACCATCCATCCATTTCATCTTCTTCTTCAAGCTCCCTCTTCTTGCTCCTCAAGTATACTTCACCATTAAGCCTCCATTTGTTTAATGAAGTATTCTTACTAAAATTACTATAAATAGCATGTTAAGTTCACTATTCATGACCACCCAAAAATTAGAAAAATTCCAACACTACCACCCAACCTCCACCATTTCCCGCTACCATTATCATTACCCATCTTCCGCCCCTCCCTCTCTGCCGCCCAGATCCCGCGCGCACCACCACTGCCGCCAGCACCACCCTCTTCTCCTCCCTTCCCCTCCCTTATCTCGCTGCTTCTCTCCCCTCCTCGGCCCCACCTGGGCTGCTGCCCCATAACGCCCTGCCGCCATGCCGGCCACACGCGTCCTCCCCAGCCCCCTTCGTTGCTTTGTGTTTACAATCCGGTAAAGTAAGTTATGCACTTTCCCTCCTTTTATTTGTTTTGAAAAGTTTTAAGTTATTAACATGACCCATTAGTATGTTGGGCTATTTAACTAAACTAATTTGTAATTTAAAATCTACATTGTAGGTAGTAAATTTAGCTTTATGATGATTTCTAAAAAGTACTTAAAATCCACGAAACGTGATAAATGAAAGTGAAAGATGGTTCATGGCAATACTATGTTCTCTAGGCTGTGCACGTGCCATTATGTTATATGGCGGCAATGCCACCTTTTGATGGGGGACAACGTCCTCGGTGGCACCCGCATTATGTTTGGCATTATATGCTACCTTCTAATGGGGGACAAAGGTCCTCGATGGCTTTGCCTTATGTTATGATATATGGCATTATGCCACCTTCTGATGGGGGATACATGTCCTCAATGGCTTAGCTTTCTGTTGTACTCGCCAAGTAATCAAAGGAAGATTTTATGATAATGAATATGATAAAATGATGAATGACAATATGAATCCTTCTTTAAAGTTTCTGATGTGAATTATATGTTTATGAAATGGTTTGATTATATTATCCTCTCATTTCTGTTTGCAAATAAAATGAGTTGAAATGAATTTACGTTGTCAGAGTAGTATGTTACTGAGCCTCAGCTCATGACGTTTTGTTTTTCTGTTTTAGGTACCGATGGGGATGACGGAACGACTAAGCAGTGAGGATTTGTTATTAAAATGAGTCAAACATTTATAGCTTTTGTAACCTAAGTAATTAGTTAGTTTAATTGACATTAACTCTGTTTTACCTCAATTTATATAATCTAGTATGTTTAAGTTTTTACCTTATTATATGTTAGAATTTTGAAAGTATGTTGCGTTGTATTTTCCTAACGGAAAGTACGACACTAACGCACCGACCAAAAGCTAGGTCTTCCGCTGCTAATACTTAAGATTAATTAACCTAATAAAGATGCTTAGAGGTCGGGGCGTTACATTATTGATGGCTAAACTCTCACTTTTCATTTGAAAGGTCACGTGTTGGATATCTTGTAGTTACACAATATTTTATAATTTTTAATTGAGGAGTTCACATGGACTTAAAACATTTGCATTAGAAGCTTGAGGAGAGTGTCACGTGGCATGCATATAGGATTCATTGGGAACGCCTTTTAATATATTTGTATAGATAATAACAATAATAATAATAATAATAATAATAATAATCTTAATCTTAATATCATATCATATAACTAATATATAAAGTAGAGTCCAAAAGCCAGCTCACGAGGTCGCAACATTTAACGCCCTTATTAGATACCTTTTTTCGGATCGATGCATCCAGTTTGAAATCTTCATCAGACTTTAAAATCTTGAGTAAGATCCCATTTGATTTATGATGGTTTCCCCATATATTATACCGTTTTTACCTCGATAATGTTCTTTGATGCAGGCCCTTAACGTTGGGAACAAGATCTCTAGATTTCTCGCAGGAATTGATCGTCGACGCTGGAATTCTATTGACTCAGTTCCGAAACAACTGCGAAAAGGAAGCTAACTGCTGGTGATTGTGAGCTTTTGGTGTTTAATTACATGCATTAATTTTCCTATTATATTGACTATTATTTTTCAATTTTAATTACTGGATGGTAGATAGAAGGAAAAAGGTAGATACAAGGATGACATGAAGGGCATAGATTGAAGTTCTTTTGGACTGATTTTGGACAAACAAATTTAATAATATTGAGGTTCTAGCTTGCTTGAACTATAAGTTCTTTTTGGAGATTCATTAGTTTTTTGAATTGATGTATTCATATTATGACAATGGTGTTTGTTATTAGAATGATTTTTATGGATATTTTATTTTAATAGTAAGTAAAACTTAATTTGAAATAAATGTTTTCCTTTTGTACTAGTTGGATATTTAAGTATAATATTTTCATTTTAGTGAGCTACTAAATAAACGCGTATGAAATTGTTACTATAAGCTTACATTAAATTAAAGTGTCGCGATATTTGTATCAAGAAACGTTGCTATATACTCACATAAAAATATCGCAATGATGTGGCGAGAAACGGTGCTATAAACTCATGTAAAAGTGATGTGTCAAGAAATGTTGCGTCCAGACTACAAAATGTTGTAATATTAGAGTAATAAACGTTGTCATAGACTCTTGATAGTGCTGCTATAGATAATTAAAGTGTTAGCTTAAACCGTAAAAATGTTGCTTTAAATCCTAAATTACTGTTACTAAACTTAATAACCGTCGCCTTAGATATAATAAAACTGTTGGCAAAAGTTAAAAAACGTTGCCTAAGAAAAGCATTGCTAATGATAACTATGGCAACAGTTTGATAAAGTTGTTACCTAAGGCATCATATCTGTTGTCATAGAGTTATAGCAGTGCCACCTATTGGCAACGCCATATAAACTGCTGTTATAAGTATATGGCAACATTTAATGGATTTTTGCCAACACATTTAAGCCGTTGCTATAACTCTATTTTGTAGTAGTATATAGACGCACATGCATTTCAATACTTGCCAGGTAAAGACACAATCTAATTTCATCATCTAATACTACTCTCCAAATATCAGACCAAAACCACTGATGCAATAAGCAACTTTTTATTCATTTTAGCAACTTGTTAGTTTTAGCTATATCACATATAATTTCAAGTAACTTATCAATTAGGCTACAGTTCAGCTAATGTTACCAAACATGGCCTGATAGCCATAGAAAGCTGTGCTTTTATTTAATTGACATCTTCCATAATAATACAATGAAACTCTATTAGGGGATAATTGGGTTTCGGAAATCCCAAAATATCCTCATCATAAGATTCCACAAGTACATAACATTACTTGGAAAGAAGTAACACAGCACAATTAAGCGTACATGACAATAATATTACATTACAGAATCATATGATTTAATTTTAAGGTATATATTTTAGGATTCCCATGTCAGGCTTTATATCACTCACTTGAGTCACAGTCCATTTCCCATTCGCAGCGTTCACTAATTCAATTGGTGGACTAATGACCTTCTTAACAGCTTTTCGTATACCTTCAGAAATTTTACTCCAATTGTTCTCTAAACTAGGCACCTTATAATCTGGTACAAAATTATTTATTGCTTTGCTCTCAACATACTTGAATCGTGCTGCCTCAGCAACCATTTGAATTGCGGCAAGAAGGAACTTTGCTTCACTTTTCTTATAATCTGAGTCCTGAACATTTTTCCCATAGACGTTCAGCATATATTGTTTAAGTATCACAAATCCCAACTGAAAGTTCACTCTAGTAGAGCCAGCAGCGCCTTCAAGTGATACGTAATTACTAGAGTAACTTATTTGTATGTACTGCGTTGTTGCTCCAGGAAAAATGGTCTTTGCAGTGGCAAGATCGATATCAGGAAAGTAATGAGCTCGTAAATTACCTGCTACTTGATCAGTAAAAGCCACTACATATAAGTCATTTTTACTAACAGCAAGTGTGATGGTTATGATAGTACCGTCCTTTTTAGCTTTTAGCTCGGCCAAAAGGTATTTTGCTGGTGTTGAGGGTGCAGGGAGCATTGGAATTCCTTCGTACACTAGCTTTGAATCCTTCACCTTGTCCCGTAGATTGACTAGAAAGGTGCCGTATTTTGTCTTTGAAGCTGTTTCAAGGTCAAAGCTTATATCTGCTGCATAAATTCCTTGAAGAACAACCCACATTGATATTGCTAACACAAGCCACTGCGCCTTCATATTTCCAATCTGTGTTTTACATTGGAATAATGTTCAATTCAATCGTTTAATAGTTTATTTGAAGGAAAAAAAATTAAATATCAACCCATCAAATATTTCTACTATCTACTCGTTACAACACCTTGGATTTTTTTTTTTTTGGTAAAATGTAAGTATATTACCAAAAGCAAGCAAAGTGCCGCCAGCCCACCACATATAACCTACTCTAGAACACCTCGGATTTTGCACTATTCATATATTAATCTTGACAGGAAAATTTTTGAATTTTGTGTATTATAGCCTTATAAGTTTTGGAGTTTTCCTAGTGCTGAAGGTTTCATGTTCATATAGTACAAATTATAACAACTTATTAAATTATTTGCTGCAAGTTTAACAATATAAAGAAAAGCATGATAAGCTCTCATACAATGATATGCATCTAACGTAGACCTACGTATAAAAAAAAGTGTATACACAGTAAGGTTAGATCAGTATATAAGGCATGCTAGTTTATTGATTCCTTGCATCAATTTCTTTCTGAAGTAAAGATGATGCTAAGACAAAATATTTAGAGAACACTTATGAATCGAAAAGAAATAATTATATTATCAATATATTAAAAAGGAGATAGCTAGGGAATGAAATGAAGGGGATAGGGTACAAATCCTTATTATTGATAGAGAACTGGCCAACGCTGAAACTTAAAAAGATTTATCTTATGGGAGTTCAAATTATAGAAGTAATGCAAGCAAGCTAAAGATTATGATATTCTTTCTCTACTCTCTCAAAAACAGAGTAAGATGAAATTAAATGAAACCTTAACAAAAGTTATACGGTTAAGACAAACCTTTGTGCCAACTCAACAAGCTACAAGCTGCAGGATATGACAAGAAAGAAAATCAATGAGATATGTTTAACAAGCTAGATGTGAAAGTGTACCTTAGCCAACACCATCGTTGGGTTTAAATAAGCGACCATATAGTGTCTTTACGTTCTTTTGTAGTGCCCTTTTTAAAAAAACTTGTGTCATATCGGGTTTTTGGGTAACGAATATGGTATACTTCCTCCGTTCCATAATAAGTAAAACATAGGGAATGAACATAAGATTTAATAAACATAGGGAATGAAAGTTAGTTCAAACGTTATTATGGAGGTAATGTTTTACTCGCCCAAGTTTATGGAATTTATTCATTGAGTATAAGAACGATTACTAAGTAAATCGTTAAGAACTCATGGAAGGAGTTAGCTATGTTATACATAATTGGATTAAAGATTTTTATATTTGAAATACAGAAGTGGGAGATATTGTTATGTCATAGAGTATGTCAGACATAATGGATTTTGGAATATCGTATTCGATCCTATGGAATCCTTGTGAGGGCTCCTTAATTGAAAGTGTATATTATTTATTTTGTGAGATACGTTTATTATTATTTAAAATGAGTAATATTGAGAAGTTGGTTATAAGTATCTGTTATATTATTCTCTCATTATGATTTCTCTATATCTTGATTTCTAATATTCGTATGATAATCTTAAATCTGTAAATATGTTTTAAGCCACCAAAAATATCTTCTGGTTGGACAGTGTGTATTCAGTTTCACTGATTTTGTTCTTGGAACCTGTCTTATGGTGGGGGCAGTGTTCATTGCTGGTAATTTTGCAGGTATTATGAGAACTTAGGAATGGACAGTAGACATGGAAATAAATGTTATATGAAATGACTTTCGGATGAGCAATCGTGGACATTATATAGTTAGCCGAGAGAATTCTTATGATATATTATTGTATCATCTTGAAGACTTAATTGTATATATGTTTTGGGATGTTGTATTTATGGGCCTTAACCCCAGGATTGTGTTTGTAGATTACGTTTTCACTACAAGATAATGCTATATGAGGGTTATTAAATGATAATTAGGATTTGTGTATCTTAAGTACGATTAGCTGGCAGCTCGAAAGTGCGGGCTGTTACATTACAGCTAGGCAATTAGAAAGAAGGCGTGGTTTGCTCAAAGAGATTTCGAGCCTTGTGCAACAAGAGGAAGTGTTCTGGAAGCAGTGTTCTCGAGCTCTTTGGCTAAGAGAGGGAGATAGGAACACAAATTTTTCACCAACGAGCTTCTCAAATAAAAAGAAAGAATACCATTCAGAGGATCAAGGATCAAAATGGGATAGAAGTTGAAGAGACGGAGAAAATAGCAAATGTTACAGTTTCCTACTTTCGTTCTATGTTTTCATCGTCTCATCCTAGCCTGATTACCCAGTCTCTTGAGGAGTTCGATAGCCGAGTTACTCATGAGATGAGTGAGGGCCTTAGGCTCTGTAATACTCCGTATTTTTGGAAGTTATTCTTTTATAAATAAGAAAATATAAAGAATAAAGTGAAAGTATTTTAATATTATTTAATGGAAAAAATATAGTTTGGGTAAACCTACAGTTGTAATTTAGATATACAACCTACTTTTGTACCTAATTATGTTTTAATTCAGTTTTGTTAATTAAGAAATAAGAATTTGATTTGGAAAACAAGTCCTATTAAACCTAGGTTTCTCATGCTATAAATAAGAGAAAAAAGAAAAGAACCGCATTTTATTTCAATCAGCCGTTTTGTTTTCGAAAACCCCAAGACTTTCTCTCTCCTCCTCTTCTCCTCCTGCGTTTCTTTCTTCTCCTTCCTCGACACTTTTCTTCCTCCTCTCCTGCAATATTTTCTTCTTCGCTCCCCTGAGTTTTCGTCGGCCTTTGAGGCCTGTGGTGTGTGCGGTGTGCCGACGAGTGTGGTCGCTGTTAGTGTGGTGGGCGAGGGTGTGTCGAGCGAGAGTTGGACGGGGGTCGTGCTGGGCGAGGCGAGGCAAGTGTGAGCGTGTGTGTTCGAGTGCTGGACTCGAGGGAGTGAGGGTGTGTGCGGTGCTGTGCGGTTCGACGAGTGCTGCGTGCGAAGTGCGGTGCATATTGTGCTTCGGTGTGTGCGCGTGGGTGGTGCGAGTGACTCGAGTGTGTGTGCGAGTTGTCGTCGCTGTCGAGCCAAGTTGTTGTGCGTGCGAGGCTTGCGTGTGCTGTGCGAGTGTGGGTCGAGCGAAGCGTGACTCGCCGGTGTTGTGGTGTTGTGTGGTGGTCGTCCCGTGGTCATTCTCTTCCTTTTATACTTTAAACTAATTGTAAAATCTGGTTTTGTAATTCTTATACATCTTGGATTAAGTTTTGTGATTTTAAATAAAGTATATCATGAACTAAAAGGAATCATATTTATATTACACTACTAGTTCTTACTTTGATTTTATTTCTTCAATTCTGATTTTATAGTTCTTATATATATATCTAGTTAAGTTTGTTAATATAAACAAAGTAGTGTAAAAGTTAAACGAAATCAGATTTACAAGTGTATTAGTAGTTCTTATGATGACGTTATTTCTTAATTCTTATTTTATACTTATATATAGTCGTTTAAGTTTTATTGTCATGAACAAGTATAAAATAAGTGAGAGGAAATCAGATTCACAAACTTATTATTAAGTCCTAAATATATTAGTTTTAATAGAGTTCATGACAAGGAAGTTTAAACAACAAGAACGTTTACTTTTATTGTTCAAAACACTAAGTTTTACATAGTAGTTAATTTGGTTTTATTTTAATGATATCAAGGACTTAGAACTGAATTAATTTTATATTTCGATTAGGTCCCAATTTCATAAGCGGAACGTTTTAAGTAATCAGCAAAGATTCTCCGTTACAAGTTACGTAGGCGTACCAGTTCAGTTGCAATTACTAGTATCATGTTAGGTTGTGAATTATTATATTGGAACCTAGAATCTTGATAGGGAACGATTGTATGATTGTGATTGCTGAGATTGTTTGCTAGCATGATTGCGGTATGTAGCATTGTTATGTGTAATTCTATCGTATCATAAGCATGAAAGTTTTGGATTTGTATTCTTTGATCTATGGTGTGACAAGGATGTTACAAGAATAAAGATTTGAGTATTGTATCTAAGAAGGAATGTTAAATGATTACATGTTTAATGTGGTATGAATGGTCAATACTAAGAAAGGATTTTGGCAATAAACTTGTAGTTGGACTCCCTACAAGTGATGAACAATGGGGGGGAGTGTGAGACTTGCTCTACACTCCTACGCGAGCCTCTTTGTGACGACAATAGTGTCCTTATAAATTTTGATAACTCAAGTAGGCGGAAGGTTCCGTACGATCTTGGGGGTATGCATACTAAGGTGATGGATGTGGAACGGAACGAAACCGTATTTACATTTCATCTAATAGACCAAGTTGTCTATTAAGGATTAAGTAGCCCGTATGATTCTAGAAAGATGACGGTGCCCGTTCGATGCCAAATAAATTGTAAAAATGGAATTTAATGTTTTTGTAGAATCATGTTTAGAAAATTGTTATTGTTATTCTGATTATGTTTAGCGTATTGTGTAACTGATTATGTACGTACTCAGCATAGCTGATTGTTTGTCATTGGTGTTGTTTGTTGACCTGTGATGAACCATTGATGTTTCAATGGGGAGCAGATTAGGTATGCTGGTGATGCTGCATGAGTTCGGGCATACGGGGGATACTTTTGATTATAAACTTTTAAAGTGTTTTGGTTGAACATCCTAGGGATTGTTTATGATTTACATGGTTAATGGTTTTAAATAAAAGGGGTCAATAGTGATTCCCGAGTTGTAGTTAAGTTAGCATTTTATTTCCGCTGCAATTTAGTTTTCATAATAAAGAGTAAGTTGGTGTTTTAAATTCAATAAGCATTGCGTTTCACCACGGCGGTAACACTCCCAAAGTCGATGCAACGTAGTTTAGACGTGTATGGATAATGGGGGTGTTACAAAACTGGTCACCAGAGCCAAAAGTTCCTATTTTCAAAGATGTTTCAAACGAATTTTAAAATGGGTAGTATGGGATAAGAGCATATAGATTACTTTTGCGTGCATTAAACCATAGGAATGATTTTATTTGTAATGCATTTCTTGCCTTACTTGTCTGATATGTTTATAGAAAGTATGCAAATACTGTGGAATGAATCAGATGTTCTAATTATGTGAAATGTGGTGTTGTTTGCTTGATTGAATTTGTGAAAGGTTCTTTGAAATATTCGAAGTATGAATAGATTAGAAGGATGTACAAGAATAGGTGCATAGATAGTGATATTTTATAGACGCACTAAGTTAGATATTGAAATATTTTATTCCCTAAAATTTCGAAGTAGTATAATATTCCAATGATGTTTCAAAAAGATATTGAACTAAAACCTTATTTCGAATGTTTTAGGAAAGAACCATCTAATTGTTGTAAATATTTTGAACCTCTTTAAGAAGTTCTAAAATTGAAAATAATCGTTTTACCTCTTATATATGTTTATATATAATGTATACTTAAAAACCTTAAATTCACATAACTTAGACTATTTTCTTCTTTTAATTCGCGGATAGTTTACGACCTAGGTGCTCAGGAATACCTGATGACATACTGAATAGCGGAAGATTGGGACATCCTGAATATTGGGACATCTGGGCCTATAAGATTAAAGTTGTTATGGAATATAGAACCTTACATGGAGATACTAGACTAAGGACTGAAATGGAGAAAATATACTTTAAGCTGCAGTACGTCCCTAAGGAGGAACCCTACCTTTTCGTACACAACATATATTGGGATATATGGTCAGAAAATGGAGGTTTTAATGCAATCAAACATACTTACGGGAACCAATACCTTCCTACTGTAGGGCAATTCATCACTAATCTTAAATACTGTGAAAATGAATGGAGAATTCGTGAGAAAAGAAGTTGGGAGCCCTCTACCTCATCACCTGCAGTTAGAGGAACCTATCATGTGGGGGAAAGCTCGGGAACTAAGGCTGTAGATGTGAATTATGAGAACTCTATAGTTAAAACTGAGCCACAATCACCATCTAGAGCTGTAAAAAAAAAAAAAAAAGCAAGATACCAAACTTTTGAGAATGAGTTCATAACCGAGGACTACCATATAACGTCAAACCTTAGAACTGTTACCTACATTTCCGATGATGAGGGGAATAATAGGACATTTATCACAGTGATTGAGGAGGATCATGTTGCACCCGTACTTGACATCGAAAATGAGGAAGAGAAAGAACCTAATGAAGACGAACCTATAGAGGATGACGAGCCTTTTTAGGACGAAGCTGACATGGAAGAAGGAATAGAAAATCCTAATTTAGACGACGAAGCTCACCATTATAGTCCCTAGTTTCTTTTGATTATATAATTAGGATTAGAATATTATTTTATTCGTTTATTTCAGTTTTAATAAGGCTTGTATGCCAAGTAGCAAATTAGTATTCTTTTATTCCTTTATTTATTCGTATTATGCTTTCATTAGATTTAATAAATTTTACCCTGTCCAATAATAATACAACAGTTTTGTTCTTTTATTTGATGTAACGTCTTATTTGAGATGTTTATATTGCAAGTCGATAGAGACTTAATGATTGTTCGCAATAAAAACGTGTTATATGAACGTGTCAATGTGTAGTAGTTAAATAAATAAACGACTATGTGCATATCGCTGAAACAACCGTTGTGTCATTTTTCAGCGCAGAATGGTTCGTCAAGGCGGCACGCCTGATACCTCTCTGAATGTCGAGCAATCGATTCGTGATCTAGTGCAGATCACAGCTAACCTAGCCCAAGGACATCACCGGGATGGGGACTTGTCTGAAAAGGTTGTCCGTAGGAACCCACCAGCATTGAATGGGAAAGGGGGACCCGAAGAATTGGAAAACTGGGTTGGGGAGTTTGATAAACTTTTCTTTACCCTATCCTGTCCAGATGACAAGACTGTGCCCTTAGCAAGCTATTACCTACAGGGGGATGCCCACTTTTGGTGGACCCAAGCTATGGACAACCTCCTAAAACAGCCTGACTTTGGGTGGGAAACTTTTAAGAAAGCCCTGAGGAATAAGTATTACCCACCATACCTCAAGAAGCAGAAAGCCCAAGAGTTTATGATGCTAGAACAAGGGAACCTGTCTGTTGAGGAGTATTATCGCAAATTCATTGAGTTGATGAGATTTGCTCCTGAAATTGCCTCTACTGAGGAAGCTAAGGCCTCACGCTTTGAATTAGGGCTCACCCTTGACCTGCAAGGGAGACTGGGGGGGAGATACCTTCACCTCGTTGGACCATGTTTTTGGCAAAGCTGCCCACCTATATGCAATAAGGAAACGAGAGGAAGTGGGTAACCAAGGTGAGAAACGAAAGGAGAATCTAAACCCCGAGGTTCAGAGATTTGAAAAGAAACACCATGGGAACCAGAACAATCAAACCTCCCAAAGGAACTTCGACAAGGGACCCAACGACGATAACAATAACCACAACAATAACACCAACAACCGTAGACCTGAGCGTGTGTACAGGTGTAAGAAGTGCCCAAACAACCATCCTGGGAGGGATTGCGAGGGTAATAAGGTGGAGTGTCATGAATGTGGGAAAATGGGGCATAAAGCGTACGAGTGCTATTCGAAGAATAAGTTTAACCCCAACGTTTAGAAGAAAGGGAACTATGGAGACAAGCCTATAAATGGGAATGAGAATGATGGAAATGCATACAATGGGTCAGAGAACTCTAATTACTCCAAACCACCAACTAATGCAAATAATCAGGCACCATCTGGGAACCATGTGACCAACAACAATGATAATAAGGGCAAAGGGAAGCTGTATATGATGACGGCTAGTGAAGAGGAAGCTCGTAGAGATGTAGTCACTGGTATTTTCTCTATCAACTCAAGTCCTGTTAAAGTATTGTTCGATTCTGGAGCATCTTGGTCTTTTATTGCCCATACAACTATTAGAAATCTAGCACTGGTTGAGTCCGAGTCAATTTCTATGCCTATAGTTATTCCGTCTGGGGATACTGTTAATTGCTCTAAGAAATTCCTTAATGTCTAACTGAAAATAAGGGAGGGCTTCTTTCCTTCCGATTTAATAGAGTTTAAGGTCTGGTTACCATCAATTGAGGATTGTTGATCAAGATATACCTAAAACTGCCTTTAGGACTAGGTATGGACACTAGAGTACCGTCATGCCTTTCTGGTTAACCAATGCACCTGCTGTTTGTATTGGACCTCATGAATATGATTTTTCGACCCTGCCTCGATAAATTCGTAGTCGTGTTCATAGACGATATATTGATATAAATTCAAGGAGCAAGGAAGAACATGAGGGACATTTGGGGCTTATTTTATAGACACTTAGGGAGAACTAATTGTATGTAAAGTTTTAAGCATGTTATTCGATTGCATAAAGTACCCGGAGCTCTTTCAAGGGGTAGGCGAGTTACGGGGACATAACTTTTCTTTTAAGGGGGGAGAATGCGATAGAATTTCACGCTTCCCCTAAAGTTTGCTTAAGTCTGTTATTTATGTGTATTATTGCTTATGTGACTTGCGAAAACTAGAAAACGCTTGTGAAATATTGGGACTTAGAAGTGCAAAAGATCGACGTTAAGACTGGTTACCTCAAAGTTTCGGGACGAAACTTCCTTTAAGGGGGGAAGCCTGTAATACTCCGTATTTTTGGGAGTTATTCTTTTATAAATAAGAAAATATAAAGAATAAAGTGAAAGTATTTTAATATTATTTAATGGAAAAAATGTAGTTTGGGTAAACCTACAGTTATAATTTAGATATACAACCTACTTTTGTACCTAATTATGTTTTAATTCAGTTTTGTTAATTAAGAAATAAGAATTTGATTTGGAAAACAAGTCCTATTAAACCTAGGTTTCTCATGCTATAAATAAGAGAAAAAAAAAGAAAAGAAAAGAACCGCATTTTATTTCAATCAGCCGTTTTGTTTTCGAAAACCCCAAGACTTTCTCTCTCCTCCTCTTCTCCTACTGCGTTTCTTTCTTCTCCTTCCTCGGCACTTTTCTTCCTCTTCTCCTGCAATATTTTCTTCTTCGCTCCTCTGAGTTTTCGTCGTCCTTTGAGGCGTGTGGTGTGTGCGGTGTGCCGACGAGTGTGGTCGCTGCTAGTGTGGTGGGCGAGGGTGTGTCGAGCGAGAGTTGTACGAGGGTCGTGCTGGGCGAGGCGAGGCAAGTGTGAGCGTGTGTGTTCGAGTGCTGGACTCGAGGGAGTGAGGGTGTGTGCGGTGCTGTGCGGGTCGACGAGTGCTGCGTGCGAAGTGCGGTGCGTATTGTGCTTCGGTGTGTGCGCGTGGGTGGTGCGAGTGACTCGAGTGTGTGTGCGAGGCAGTGCGAGTAGTCGTCGCTGTCGAGCCAAGTTGTTGTGCGTGCGAGGCTTGCGTGTGCTGTGCGAGTGTGGGTCGAGCGAAGCATGGCTCGCCGGTGTTGTGGTGTTGTGTGGTGGTCGTCCGGTGGTCATTCTCTTCCTTTTATACTTTAAACTAATTGTAAAATCTGGTTTTGTAATTCTTATACATCTTGGATTAAGTTTTGTGATTTTAAATAAAGTATATCATGAACTAAAAGAAATCATATTTATATTACACTACTAGTTCTTACTTTGATTTTATTTCTTCAATTCTGATTTTATAGTTCTTATATATGTATCTAGTTAAGTTTGTTAATATAAACAAAGTAGTGTAAAAGTTAAACGAAATCAGATTTACAAGTGTATTAGTAGTTCTTATGATGACATTATTTCTTAATTCTTATTTTATACTTATATATAGTCGTTTAAGTTTTATTGTCATGAACAAGTATAAAATAAGTGAGAGGAAATCAGATTTGCAAACTTATTATTAAGTCCTAAATATATTAGTTTTAATAGAGTTCATGATAAGGAAGTTTAAACAACAAGAACGTTTACTTTTATTGTTCAAAACACTAAGTTTTACATAGTAGTTAAGTTGGTTTTATTTTAATGATGTCAAGGACTTAGAATTGAATTATTTTTATATTTCGATTAGGTCCCAATTTCATAAGCGGAACGTTTTAAGTAATCAGCAAAGATTCTCCGTTACAAGTTACGTAGGCGAACCAGTTCAGTTGCAATTACTAGTATCATGTTAGGTTGTGAATTATTATATTGGAACTAGAATCATGATAGGGAACGATTGTATGATTGTGATTGCTGAGATTGTTTGGTAGCATGATTGCGGTATGTAGCATTGTTATGCGTAATTCTATCGTATCATAAGCATGAAAGTTTTTGGATTTGTATTCTTTGATCTATGGTGTGACAAGGATGTTACAAGAATAAAGATTTGAGTATTGTAACTAAGAAGGAATGTTAAATGATTACGTGTTTAATGTGGTATGAATGGTCAATACTAAGAAAGGATTTTGGCAATAAACTTGTAGTTGGACTCCCTACAAGTGATGAACAATGGGGGGAGTGTGAGACTTGCTCTACACTCCTACGCAGGCCTACTGTGACGACAGTAGTGTCCTTATAAATTTTGATAACTCAAGTAGGCGGAAGGTTCCGTACGATCTTGGGGGTATGCATACTAAGGTGATGGATGTGGAACGGAACGAAACCGTATTTACATTTCATCTAATAGACCAAGTTGTCTATTAAGGATTAAGTAGCCCGTATGATTCTAGAAAGATGACGGTGCCCGTTCGATGCCAAATAAATTGTAAAAATGGAATTTAATGTTTTTGTAGAATCATGTTTAGAAAATTGTTATTGTTATTCTGATTATGTTTAGCGTATTGTGTAACTGATTATGTACGTACTCAGCATAGCTGATTGTTTGTCATTGGTGTTGTTTGTTGACATGTGATGAACCATTGATGTTTCAATGGGGAGCAGATTAGGTATGCTGGTGATGCTGCATGAGTTCGGGCATACGGGGGATACTTTTGATTATAAACTTTTAAATTGTTTTGGTTGAACATCCTAGGGATTGTTTATGATTTACATGGTTAATGGTTTTAAATAAAAGGGGTCAATAGTGATTCCCGAGTTGTAGTTAAGTTAGCATTTTATTTCCGCTGCAATTTAGTTTTCATAATAAAGAGTAAGTTGGTGTTTTAAATTCAATAAGCCTTGCGTTTCACCGCGGCGGTAACACTCCCAAAGTCGATGCAACGTAGTTTAGACGTGTATGGATAATGGGGGTGTTACAGGCTCCCATATACAGATGAGGAGGTGAAGATAACGCTTAGTCAAATGCACCCTATTAAAGCCCCGGGGTCTGACGGTATGTGTCCTTTATTTTTTCAGTCATATTGACATATTGTTGGGCCTTCTGTTTCTGCTGTTGTGATGAGAATTCTAAATGGTGAAAATATTCCTCCGGTGTTGAACAAAACTTTTATTGCTCTTATTCCAAAAAAAGAGTAAACCGGATCAGATGGGGGATTTTAGACCTATTTTCTTTATGTAATGTGGTGTATAAATTGGTTTCCAAAGTGCTAGCAAACAGATTGAAAGTTTTCTTGGCACAAATAATCTCTGTCAACCAACCAGAGTGCTTTTGTTCCGGGAAGGTTGATTACATATAACATCTTTGTGGCTTTTGAAATGTTCCATTATATGAAGAATCTGAAACAAGTGGGAGGCTGTATGGCGATGAAACTTAAAGCCTACGATAGGTGGAGTGGGATTTTTTGGAGGCCACTTTGCATCGGTTCGGTTTTGAAGTGAATTCTCTGACATTTTCAAGTGTTGAATAAGCTCAGAATCTGAGTAACGAAAAATGAGTTGATCATGGATTAAAGGTTGCCTTGGGACAATGCAGAAGAGATGGATAAGGCTCTCGGCTGCATCGCCAACATAAGCACGAACAGTTTCACGGCCAGTGGAAGGATCAAAGATGGCAAGATTGACATAAGAGTTAGAGTAAGCAGAGTGAAAGAGGCCACAAAGACAGACAGCATCAGGAGCACCCCAGAGTTTGAGTATACGGTAGATATCGACGAGGTGATCAAGGAAGCTGCCGTGCTTATGCCAGCACTCTCCTGCACCAACTGATCGGAGCACCGACACGAGGGAAGGGAGTTTAGGATCAACCTTCTCGAGTTCTCCTCGGAGAAATGGTCTGGCTGATTCTAAGAGGGTATGAAGGTAGGAGTTAGTGCTGCTATTGTAGGTGTTGCTTTGGTCTGATGAAGGTGACATCTCTGGTTATGAGAATGGAAAAGAAGAGAGTTGTTGAATTGTAGAGATGAAGATTAAAAAGAAGGGTGTGATAAACCAAAACAATTTTGAGATTTTGATTCCTCCTTTTCTGTATTCGATTTGCTTTTTGCAAATATTGTTGGGAAGTGATAAGGTTGACACCTTTCAGATTATAATACTGGCCAATCCGCATCACAGGTGAGTAGGACAGCATCACAAGAAAACATATACTTCATCTGTTTCAATTTAGATGTTACACATTTAAAATTACGGAAACGAAAAAAAATCCACGTGATTGGCCAAACAAAAGGAAATCTATGCTAGATCCCACAAATAACTTTCTTAGCTATGCCACGATAAGATATATAGATTAAATTAAACTAAACTTTGTTGTACAATTATTGAACTAGGGCTTTTGTCCGAATTTGTTCAAGTCTACATAGGATTCCTCTCAAAACAATTGTCAATATATAATTATTATTGTTGATACATAATTGCTTCATATAATTATCGAAAAGTTTTGGTTGAAATCGTCCAAGACAAACAAATAACTGAGACGGCTCAACCACACATTCCACTCTCTTCAGAATTGCTCATTAATTATTTTAATGATTGAGACTAGTCATGCTAAGACGTTTTGTATAATTATATGCGTTTTCGACCACTCCTGATAAACTGAGAGTTGTCACCTTGTGTCTTATAAAGTCTATAGGGTAATAATTTCCCAAAAAAAAAAAAAAAAACTTACATTCTGTATAATTGTAGTACCCTATATTTCAAATAAGACATCAAAATATTAAGTAATGTTATTTTGGGATGAATTATACAATGTGATAACGAAAAACTTTGTTTAGGAAAGTTATGATTTAACTGTTTTAATTTGATTGTTTTTTTATAAGTGGATAGTTTGATCTTTATTAGGGTCAAATGAGAAATTTATATAATAATGAGAAGGATATGAAGGATTTTTTTTGTTATTTGTGACTTGAAATCTTGTGAATGGCATAAGGCTAACTTTGAATGCACATATCTTTCAATCTATAAATGGTTTTGATGTGATTCAAATAGGAGGTGAAAGCTTGTTCCAAGAGCTTTCCAACAACAGGTCATATGCCCAATTCCGCTGAGAAACGAGAAAGTTATGGCTGTTCTACGAAGCGCTGTCGAACTGGAATTCAGCCCGACCGGGTCGGGCGTCCTAGCGAATTACGACCGGACGGATGTCGCCTGATCGGGCGCGAAACGTCTTCCAGTTTAATTTTAATGACGGCCTGCTGGGCGGATGTCGCCCGACCCGATCGGGCGGCTGGGCTTTGACGCGACTTTGCGATTCTCCGAATTTGATTCTTTTTAGGGTTTTATATGGAGTATTTTCTAGAGTTTTTTGTACGGGGTTCCTTATGTTATAAATAGGACCTCTTAGTGCTCATTATTTGATACACAACTTATGAAACACTTTTAGCCTCTAGAATTTAGGACTCCTTGTAATTATTCTCTCTGTTTTTCTCCATCATAGTGAAGAAGCTCGAATCCCCACTTGTGGACGTAGGTCTATTTTGACCGAACCACATAAATCCTTGTGTTCTTTTATTTATCTTCTTTATTGCTTTTCTCATCCTTATTATTTCATTGATTTTGTTCCGCATTAATCAAACTACAACACCCCGTTTCCTAACAAACTGGTATAAGAGCTTGGTTGTTTAAGATCTTAGGTGTTTATAGAACGAGTTTGATTCAATTATGTCAATGAAATTCAATATTGAGAAATTTGATAGGCAAGTAAATTTTGGCCTGTGTCAATTGAAGATGAAAGCCATCTTGGTTCAAAGTGGCTATCACAAGGCTCTTGAAGGTGCATCCATAAAGCCTTCGGGTATGACGGATGATCAGTGGGAGGAGATCGATTTGAAGGCACTCTCGGGGATTCATTTAAGTTTATCTAATGAAGTTTTGAGAGAGGTTGCCAAGGAGACAATTGCTGCGGGTTTGTGGTTGAAGTTGGAGTCACTTTATATGACAAAGAGCGTGACCAACCGTCTACTACTAAAATCTAGACTTCATGATCTCAGTCTAGAAGAAGGTAAACCGCTTGAGTCTCATTTAGATGAATTCTTCTGTATTATTATGGATTTGCAAAATATCGATGTTGAGATCGATGAGGAGGATATGGCAATTAGGCTGTTGTGTTCTTTACCGCCTTCGTATAAGCATTTTCGAGATACTTTATTGTATGGTAGAGATGATTTGAGTTTGCAGGATGTTAAGGATGCCTTAATTTAAAGAGATTTAATTGACAATAAGTTGGTTAATAAATATGCTCAAACTTAGGGGTGTTCATGGGTGGTTAACCGTCCCGAAACAACATACGGTTCGGTAACCGAAAGTTCCGGTTCGCTCTTTTTGTGAACCGTAACCGTTTAGACCGGTTACCGCCTAAGCGGTTAACCGTTTTTCGGTACGGTTTTTCGGTTAACCATTAACCGTTATTCAATTTGTACTATTATATTTTACTTAATGTAAATATATATTTTCTATTTTTGTGTGCATATACTATAATATTATATATATATAATATATTATAAAGTGGATAATAAATCCATAGAAAACATAATAACACTAAGAATTTACTCCATTTTATAATTACAGTGTTTAAATTAGTACTAAATTTTTTCAATAATCTCATACTTCCTCTAATTGTTGTTGCTTAGTAGCAAATATTAGAATTAATGTAGTTGTTGGAAAATGTTTCACAATAAATAAAATAGAGAAAAAAAAATTTATGTTTTTCGGTTACCCGTTTACTCAAAAATCATAACAGTAACCGTACCGTTTAACCGTGAATTTTACCGGTTCGGTAACCGTACCGTTTAATCCCAAATTTCCCGGTTCGAAAACCGCCCATTTTTACCGATTTTCCGGTTTTTCGGTACGGTTTTTCGGTTTTTTGTGAACACCTCTACTCAAACTAATGCTTTGGTTGCTCATGGTGGAAAGAACTTTGGTAAGAATAAAATCTGTAACTATTGTCATGTGAAGGGTCATATCAAAGCTGAGTGTTGGAAATTAAAGAAGAAGAATGGGGAAAAGTCCAATGAGGACCAATCCGCAAATATCGCCAACAATGTTCTTGATGATGATCTTGTACTTTAGGGTTACAAGTTTTTAGGCTGCGGTTTCTACGATCTCTTTAAGATTGGTGCCCTTTGAGATCTCTTGGTGAAACGAGAAACCGTGTGGATTTTGCTATGGAGTCTATGATAGATTATTTTTTGAGTTTGTAATAAAGTAGCCTCTAGAATTTAGGACTCCTTGTAATTATTCTCTCTGTTTTTCTCCATCATAGTGAATAAGCTCGAATCCCCCACTTGTGGACGTAGGTCTATTTTGAACGAACCACGTAAATCCTTGTGTTCTTTTATTTATCTTCTTTATTGCTTTTGTCATCCTTATTATTTCATTGATTTTGTTCCGCATTAATCAAACTACAACACCCCGTTTCCTAACATATTTTTTTGCAATTTTTTTTGTATGAATGTGCATAATTTCTATACATTTTTTGCATTTTTTTATCACATGAATTTTCATTTGAATAAAATGTGCATTTTTTAATAACAAAAAATAATTTAGCTTGAAAAAAATAAAATAAAGATATGCATATTCAATATCAAGAATATATGCACATGTATCCTTTTCATCCTTCTCAATTTAAGAGGTTTTTTTGTTGGATACATGAACTCTCTTATCATGAGAACCCCTTTAAAATGAGCAAAAAGTTAATTCAAGCGAGCAAAAAGTACTTAAAACGAGGGAATAAAACATAAAATCAGCAAAAAAAAGTCAATAACGAAAACATAAAATGCCCACAAATAATAAATTGAGCTATAATAGTGTAAAATAAGTAAAAGTTTCTTAAAATGAGCAAATATCCTTAAATTGAGCAAAAAGAGAATAGTTTTTACAATTTTCACCACAAAGGTGGTTCTCATATGATCATATACATCTATAAGAACAACTTAAAATAGCAAATAACTTAAAAAAAACCAAAGAAGTATTAACTAAGATTAGAGGGTGCCATGGTGGCCATATAATAAATAATTAAAACGTAGTATTTTGGCATGGGTGATGCCTCGGGTCAATTATAATAAACAAATATGTTATTATTCATAAATTTCATAATTCATTTGTTACTTTTCGTATTTTTTTGTCCAGTGAGAAACTGAAAAGTTAACGTCATGACGTGTTAAGAACAAAAACCCTAAAGGTTTGAGTTTGAAAATAATAGCTTGAAAGGAATTGGGGTAAGAGAATATGTCATCAATAGTCTCTTGGTAGTACTATAATAAGAGTGTTAGAGATCTAAATACTTGTTTTAAGTCTTTTTAGTTAAATATAATTATTATAAGACTTTATCATATTTTATTTGAAACATTAAATAATAAAGTTATTATGTATTTGTAATATCCCGAAAAATTTGAGCTTGATTAACATTAATAAAAAGCTAATTAAATTTAATTATTTATTTTTAAGGTTATTATAAAACTTAATTTATTGAAATAAAAGATATCAAGTGTTTAATAAAATAAGCTAAGTTAGATTTGTAATAGATTAAAAGAAAGTAGGAAAGGTTGCTAATTTTAGTAAATACAAAAGAACTAGAAAATTTCTAAAAATGGAAAATCACCATCCATCCATTTCATCTTCTTCTTCAAGCTCCCTCTCCTTGCTTTCCAAGTATACTTCACCATTAAGCCTCCATTTATGTAATGAAGTATTCTTACTAAAATTACTATAAATAGCATGTTAAGTTCACTATTCATGACCACCCAAAAATTAGAAAAATTCCAACACTACCACCCAACCTCCTCCATTTCCGGCTACCACCATCATTACCCATCTTCCGCCCCTCCCCCTCTGCCGCCCAGATCCCGCGCGCACCACCACTGCCGCCAGCATCACCCTCTTCTCCGCCCTGCCGGCCACACGCCTCCTCCTCCGCGCCACCTGCTCGCCGGAGCTCCGACTACCCCAGCCCCCTTCGTTGCTTTGTGTTTACAATCCGGTAAAGTAAGTTATGCACTTTCCCTCCTTTTATTTGTTTTGAAAAGTTTTAAGTTATTATAGTTTGAGCTTAATGATTAATTAACATGACCCATCAGTATGTTGGGCTATTTAACTAAACTAATTATAATCTTACTTTTGTAATTTAAAATCTACATTGTAGGTAGTAAATTTAGCTATGCATAAGTGTACTTATAATCTTTCAAGTTCAAATATTGAGACCTAGTATGATTAATAAACCAAGTTGATTGAACTTTGTTAGATAAACTTAATATTAGAAAGTTCACTCTACTTCATAAAATAATCATACAATCTAATTATAGTTTAAAATAGATTATGGCATAATCACTATTATTACATCTTTATTATATAAAGAGTGTCTTTGGTTAATTAAGTTATAGTTTCATGCTCACATAGTTATGACTTAAGTTTATGTATTATAAAGTACTAATACTGATTCAGTATTCTTGGATTATAAGTATAATGTTAGTAAGCTTCATCTATATAAGGAATAATTCTAGTCTCACTTATAGCTTAATGAAATGAATATCACTACTTAAGTTGTAAATTAAGTAAGTCACTTATACTTGGGCACTAACTAGTAGGAAATATCACTAATAATATATACAAGTTAGAGTTTAACAATTAGTTAGATAATCACTTTAGTATTAAAAGTCTAATTAAAATATGAAAGTTCTATAATAATCACACCTTCAAGTCATTAAACATGAATTTCCATGAATATTATATGTAGTGGTTGTTACTAAATAATTTTGGGAAATTCTCAATGGTAGCCACAAGGTTTGGCTTTTTATCAATGGTAGTCAAAAAAAAAATTATTATTAGATATAGCACTCAACTTTTGCAACACTTAACAACATAACCTTAATGATGATTAAATGTTAACTTTACTTATTTTTCTGTTAAGTTTAGGATTTGTGGGTGCAATTACTAACCTACCCTAAGTTAAGCTTTTCCCTCCATGTAGCTTAATTAATCAAAACACATAAAACTTCAACATCTATTTTTTGTTCTTCGGCTTTATCCCAATACTCTATGATTAAGTCAGTTAGCATGACTTTATCAATGTCATCGACTATAATATCAACATCTTGACCCATATATTGAAATTTCAGAACAATTATATCACCCATAACTGCATTTTTAACACAAGCAACAAATCACAACTTCACACACCAACATAATAAAATCACTTCCGTAAAACACATATCCTATTAAACATGCAATTCAAATTTTGCCAACAAAAATTAACATTAAAAATATAAGAATAAATTAAAAATCAGAAAAGAAGGATAAAAAACCCTTACAACAGAGCACATAACGATCAACATGAATTAACCCTGGTTGTCCCAAAAATAATAAAAAAATATGTCAAAGTAAATGGTGATACCTAGGGCTGGTAAAAGATGACCCAACCCGATAACCCGACTCGAACCTGACCTGAAATAAGCGGGTTTGGGTTGAGATTTTTGACCTGTTTAAGTAAATGGGTCAACCTGAACCCGAAACAAACTTTTAAAATTAATCGGGTTAAATGGGTCGAGTTCGAGTCAACCCGTTTACAAACAAATCAGGTTCAGGTTTGAAATTCCGACCCATTTATATATACAGGTCGGGTTCAGGTTTGGTGCTTTTGATCCATTTATGTAAACAGGTCAACCCGAAAATGACCCAACCCGACCTGATTGCCAGCCCTACACACTGATACCTGTCTCCGGAAGCAAGAGGAAGCAAGCACTTCAATTTGTGAGCCAAAATTCTAAAATTCGTGCGCAAAAAATCAAAAAAACCAATCCAAATTAAGCAACAGTTGCTCTACCAAAAATTCAAAAAATTCAAAAGCAATTTCAACCCAGATTGATGCGAAATTCTTAAACTACAAGACCAGTACTTCCATTTAGAATTAAAAAGCATGAATTTTTATGTTTGAAGTGTGATGATGTAGTGGAGAAGCCATGGACAAAGGAAAGGATCGACAAAAGAGTAATGAAATATGAGGCGTTAGTGTTTTATTTTTCTTTTTCTTTTTTTTTTACGGGTAGTGTGTATTTTTTACGGTTAGTTAGTAGTTTAGGTTTAAATAACTCAAGTTAGCTAAAACCCTAAACTTAACAGAAAAATAAGTAAAGTTAATATTTAATCATCATTAAGGTTATGTTGTTAAGTGTTGCAAAAGTTGAGTGCTATTTCTGATAATATTTTTTTTTTTGGCTACCATTGATAAAAAGCCAAACCTTGTGGCTACCATTGAGAATTTCCCAATAATTTTACATAAGTTGGACTTAGAATTCATATTGAATGTGTCATAGGACCTTTTAACCAATTTAGTAAAGTCATTAATTATGGTTCAAGTACTAAATAGTGATAATGAAATTCCATAACCATTAATTGCATAAACTCTCTAGTAATTCATATTAAAGTAGTACTTCCTATAATAGACACATGATGAAAATGGATCGTAGAACTTGAAATCTAGAATAAAATATTAATAAGTCGTCCTTTATTAATTATTGAATAGATTAGAAAGGAAAAAGGGATATTACAAGCCTCCCCCGACTATCAAGTATAATAATCGCGACTCAAGGTAATGTCTACTGCTAACACCCGCACTCCCCTTCCAACCCTGTTTTATGATGCTTTTATGTAATGATTATTCCATGTTATCTATGGTGTGCGGGATATGAAATGTTTCACTATGCAAATTATGTTTATAAATGATTTGGTATGATGTTTATGCAATGACTTTATGATGATTTCTGAAAAGTACTTAAAATCCACGAAACATGATAAATGAAAGTGAAAGATGGTTCATGGCAGTACTATGTTCTCTAGGCTGTGCACGTGTCATTATGTTATATGGCGGCAACGCCACCTTCTGATGGGGGACAACGTCCTCGGTGGCACCCGCATTATGTTTGGCATTATATGCTACCTTCTGATGGGGGACAAAGGTCCTCGGTGCTTTGCCTTATGTTATGATATATGGCTTTATGCCACCTTCTGATGGGGGACACATGTCCTCGGTGGCTTAGCTTTCTGTTGTACTCGCCAAGTAATCAAAGGAAGATTTCTGATAATGAATATGATAAAATGATGAATGACAATATGAATCCTTCTTTAAAATTTCTGATGTGAATTACATGTTTATGAAATGGTTTGACTATATTATCCTCTCATTTCTGTTTGCAAATAAAATGAGTTGAAATGAATTTACGTTGTTTGAGGAGTATGTTACTGAGCCTCGGCTCATGACGTTTTGTTTTTCTGTTTAAGGTACCGATGGGGATGACGGAACGGCTTAGTAGTGAGGATTTGTTATTAAAATGAGTCAAACATTTATAGCTTTTGTAACCTAAGTAATTAGTTAGTTTAATTAACATTAACTCTGTGTCTCTGTTTTACCGTAATTTATATAATCTAGTTTGTTTAAGTTTTCACCTTATTATATGTTAGAATTTTGAAAGTATGTTGCCTTGTATTTTCCTAACGGAAAGTACGACAGTATCGCACCGACCAAAAGCTAGGTCTGCCGCTGCTAATACTTAAGATTAATTAACCTAATAAAGATGCTTAGAGGTCGGGGAGTTACATTATTGATGGCTAAACTCTCACTTTTCATTTGAAAGGTCACGTGTTCGATATCTTGTAGTTACACAATATTTTATAATTTTTAATTGAGGAGTTCACATGGACTTAAAACATTTGCATTAGAAGCTTGAGGAGAGTGTCACGTGGCATGCATATAGGATTCATTAGGAACGTCTTTTAATATATTTGTATAGATAGTAATAATAATAATAATAATAATAATAATAATAATAATAATAATAATAATAATATTAATAATAATAATAATAATAATAATAATAATAATAATAACTTAATCTTAATCTTAATATCATATCATATAACTAATATATAAAGTAGAGTGCAAAAGCCAGTTCACAAGGTCGCGACATTTGACGTCCTTATTAGATACCCTTTTTCGGATCGATGCATCCAGTTTGAAATCTTCATCAGACTTTAAAATCTTTAGTAAGATCCCATTTGATTTATGATGATTTCCCCATATATTATACAGTTTTTACCTCGATAATGTTCTTTGATGCAGGCCCTTAACGTTGGGAACAAGCTCTCTAGATTTCTCGCAGGAATTGATCGTCGACGCTGGAATTCTATTGACTCAGTTCCGAAACAACTGCGAAAAGGAAGCTAACTGCTGGTGATTGTGAGCTTTTAGTGTTTGATTACATGCATTAATTTTCCTATTATATTGACTATTATTTTTCAATTTTAATTACAGGATGGTAGATAGAAGGAGAAAGGTAGATATAAGGATGACATGAAGGGCATAGATTGAAGTTCTTTTGGACTGATTTTGGACAAACAAATTTAATAATATTGAGGTTCTAGCTTGCTTGAACTATTAGTTCTTTTTGGAGATTCATTAGTTTTTTGAATTGATGTATTCATATTATGACAATGGTGTTTGTTATTGATGGGTTCTATAGATTTGTGCTCAATTATTTAACTACTTCAAGAAAGAAATTTGATTGAATAATTAACAACTAAACTAGAATAAGCTAGAACACAAAAAGATGGAAGTTTATCAAATAATTAAAAATCTAGGGCAATCGATCGGTCCACCATGCTTATACCAATTTGATCACTACAATATAGTTCAACAATACTTGGATTGAGGTTCGAATAATTAGAGTATTTCGTTAATCCTACGGTCGGGCATTAACAACTCTTAGATCAACATATGCCCGTACGGTCGCTCAACATAATCAGATCTACCTATTGTAACAAGCCTCTAATGAGTATGATCTTTCGATTCTAACTCCTATTAGCTAAATATAACCCATGATATTGCGCAATTACATGAATTAAACAAGCATAACAAATCAATAGGGAATTACTCTAATTCAATCCGAATATCGAAGAACCTTAAACCACAATCAAATAGGTATAAACATGGCTTCCCTCTCTAAGCCCTAGAAATAGACTACTCACTCATGATAATAATAAACTCAATAAACATAATGCAAAAATAAGAATTCATTAAAGTAAGTAAAGTAAAGAAGAATACCAAATTATTGAAGAACAATGAAAACCAAAATCGACGATCTTTATAATCTTCAAGGGCAAGAGTTAATACAAGTTTAGAGATAAAAAGGCTAAGTGTTTTAAAGCTAAAAACGCCAAATAATAAGATGCCTAATCGGAATTACTAAAGCCCTATTTATAGTTTTTACAAAACCGGCTAAAAAAGGCAAAAATTAACCTTCCGGAAAAACCGCCCGGTCGACCGGGCAGTGGGCGACAGTGTTCTGGAAACTATGACAAAGTGAAAATTCCGCCCGGTCGGACGCGCAAGCATATTTTGCTCTCTTCTCGCCCGGTTGACTGGGCTCCCAAGGCTTGGCAAATGTTAAACTTTGTGGCTTGCCTGGTCGACCGGGCGAGAGTTATTTCTCACCATTTTCCTTGCATTCTTCGTCCAAAACACTTGTGCAATCTCCCGGATCTTCTATGGGCCATATGCGACTATTGGACTTCCATTCCGCAACTCAAATAAAAGCTTTGGAGGGCTAATCTGCACAAAAATAGCTAACAAACGGAAACGAGTCCAAACATATCAAATCACACATAAACGAGCTCAAATGAGCTCAAACCGGCACTCAAAGCTAGGGGAATTGGGTTAAATACTCTATATAAAATAGATACATCAGTTATTAGAATGATTTTTATGGATATTTTATTTTAATAGTAAGTAAAACTTAATTTGAAATAAATGTTTTCCTTTTGTAGTAGTTGGATATTTTGGTATAATATTTTCATTTTAGTGAGCTACTAAATAAACGCGTATGAAATTGTTACTATAAGCTTACATTAAAGTGTCGCGATATTTGTATCAAGAAACGTTGCTATAGACTCACATAAAAATATCGCAATGATGTGGCGAGAAACGGTGCTATAGACTCATGTAAAAGTGATGTGTCAAGAAATGTTGTGTCAAGAAATGTTGCTATAGACTACAAAATGTTGTAATATTAGAGTAATAAACGTTGTCATAGACTCTTGATAGTGCTGCTACAGATAATTAAAGTGTTAGCTTAAACAGTAAAAATGTTGCTTTAAATCCTAAATTACTGTTACTAAAACTTAATAACCGTCGCCTTAGATATAATAAAACTGTTGGCAAAAGTTAAAAAATCGTTGCCTAAGAAAAGCGTTGCTAATGATAACTATGACAACAATTTGATGAAGTTGTTACCTAAGGCATCATATCTGTTGCCCATAGAGTTATAGCAGCGCCACCTATTGACAACGCCATATAAACTGCTGTTATAAGTCTATGGCAACATTTAATGGATCTTTGCCAACACATTTAGGCCGTTGCTATAACCCTATTTTGTAGTAGTGAGACGCACATGCATTTCAATACTTGCCATGTAAAGACACAATTTAATTTCATCATCCAATATACTCTCCAAATATCAGACCAAAACCACTCATGCAATAAGCAACTTTTTATTCATTTTAGCAACTTGTTATTTTTAGCTATATCACATATAATTTCAGGTAACTTATCAATTATGCTACAGTTCAGCTAATGTTACCAAACATGGCCTGGTAGCCATAGAAAGCTGTGCTTTTATTTACTTGACATCTTCCATAATAATACAATAATGAAACTCTATTAGGGGATAATTGGGTTTCAGAAATCCCAAAATATCCTCATCATAAGATTACACACGTACATAACATCACTTGGAAAGAAGTAACACAGCACAATTAAGCGTACATGACAATAATATTACATTACAGAATCATATGATTTAATTTTAAGGTATATATTTTAGGATTCCCATGTCAGGCTTTATATCACTCACTTGAGTCACAATCCATTTCCCATTCGTAGCGTTCACTAATTCAATAGGTGGACTGATGACCTTCTTAACAGCTTTTCGTATACCTTCAGAAATTTTACTCCAATTGTTCTCTAAACTAGGCACCTTATAATCTGGTACAAAATTATTGATTGCTTTGCTCTGAACATACTTGAATCGTGCTGCCTCAGCAACCATTTGAATCGCGGCAAGAAGGAACCTTGCTTCACTTCTCCTATAATCTGAGTCCTTAACATTTTTCCCATAGACGTTCAGCATATATTCTTTAAGTATCACAAATCCCAACTGAAAGTTCACTCTATCAGAGCCAGCAACGCCTTCAATTGATACGTAATTACTAGTATAACCTATTTGTATGTACTGCGTTGCTTGAGGAAAAATGGCCTTTGCAGTGGTAAGATTAATATCAGGAAAGTAATGAGCTCGTAATTTGCCTGCTTCGTGATCAGTAAAAGCCACTACATATAAGTCATTTTTGCTAACAGCAAGTGTGATGATTATGTCAGTACCGGCCTTTTTAGCTTTTAGCTCGGCCAAAAGGTATTTTGTTGGGTTTAAGGGCGGAGGGAGCATTGGAATTCCTTCGTACACTAGCTTTGAATCCTTCACCTTGTCCCGTAGATTGACTAGAAAGGTGCCATATTTTGTCTTTGAAGCTGTTTCAAGGTCAAAGCTTACATCTGCTGCATAAATTCCATGAAGAACAACCCACATTGATATTGCTAACACAAGCCACTGCGCCTTCATATTTCCAATCTGTGTTTTACATTTGGAATAATGTTCAATTCAATCGTTTAATAGTTTATTTGAAGGAAAAAAAATTAAATATCAACCCATCAAATATTTCTACGATCTACTTCCACTGTCTACTCGTTACAACACCTAGGATTTTTTTTTTGGTAAAATGTAAGTATATTACCAAAAGCAAGCAAAGTGCCACCACATACAACCTACTCTAGAACACCTCGGATTTTGCACTATTCATATATTAATCTTGACAAGAAAATTTTGAATTTTGTGTAGCCTTATAAGTTTTGGAGTTTTCCTAGTGCTGAAAGTTTCATGTTCATATAGTACAAATTATAACAACTTATTAAGACTTTGTTTGGTTGGAAGGATTTGGATGGAAAAGAAAGGAAAGAAAAGGTAAAACAAACTTTCTCATGTTTGGTAAAAGAAAATAAGAGGGGTTTGATTGGAAAGGAGAGGAAGTGGAAGGAAAAGAATACTCTTAAATCCTTGCTTTCCTTTCTTCCCAAAATCGGAGGAATTTGACAGGAAAGAAAGCTAACAAGCTTTTTGTTGAACCCCATATATGTTGTGCCAGTGGCGTATCCAGGAATTATGGGATGGGGGTACGGATGAGATAAAATCAAATAAAATAAAATACAGTACTTGAGTTGATTTACGACTAAAATTTCAATTCAAGTAATCTCAATTTCCATATTTCACAATTGCACAACATTTAAATTTCATTTGCATAATTTCTTATTTCAATTCAAAATATCAATTCACAGTTCACACCATTGATATAAGTAACGAGAGTCGATGCGAAACATGGTACGGATACGGGTACGGAAAACACTACCTTGGGTGAATTGGGAACGTTGGGTCATTTTTTACTGATTTTTTTTCAATAAATTTAGAAGCTGAAATTAAAATGCAATAAGAAAAAAAATCTGAAATCTTGATTTCCAATTTCTGATAATCTGATTACATCCTAAAAATTTCAGAATTCAGATACAAGATTAAAAGTTAAACAGAGGTCTAATTGAAAAGATCAGAAGGAAAGGCAAATACAAATCACATATGCCAAACCATGCAAAAGCAAAAAAGGGCCGAAAAAAATACATGGCCCATAAAAGCTTTGATATTAAAATTCCATTTTTCTTTTTTTTAGGAGGAAGAAGTCATTTTGGATTTGCATGCAAGGCTGCAAGCTGCAAAATACAAGTACAAAT
This sequence comes from Beta lomatogona, assembly GCA_947646795.1. Taxonomy (NCBI): domain Eukaryota; kingdom Viridiplantae; phylum Streptophyta; class Magnoliopsida; order Caryophyllales; family Amaranthaceae; genus Beta; species Beta lomatogona. Next base: position 439,414 of record CANSNZ010001376.1, on the reverse strand, counting down.
AGGCACGTGGTCCATAAAAGCCCCACCCACTTATACCACTTTCTTCTACCTCTCTTTCTCTCTCTTCTGCCTTCTTCAGAACTTCTTCTTCTTCCCCATCATCAACATAATTTTATTTTCTTCCTTTTTGCTTTTATTTTATTCAAAAAAAATTTGGGGAATGGGGGTACAACTGTACCCAATGTACCCCTGTAAATCCGCCACTGTGTTGTGCACATGTGAGTTGTCCCACATTGGAGAAAGATGAGAGAAAGTACCACAATATAAGCTAGAGGATACTCCTACTATTGCCAATTGGTTTTAGTATGGAACCTCCTTTGGGCTTGTATGTGGACCGAAGTCTCCTCCTTCTTATTGGGTTACCCAGGCCCATTTTCAAAAGTGTAAATTATGTGATGTAAGTTTAACAATATAAAGAAAAGCATGATAAGCTCTCATACAATGATATGCATCTAACGTAGACCTACGTACAAAAAAAAAGTGTATACACAGTAAGGTTAGATCAGTAAATAACGCATGCTAGTTTATTGATTCCTTGCATCAATTTCTTTCTGAAGTAAACCTTGAAGATGATGCTAAGACAAAATATTTAGAGAACACTTATGAATCGAAAAGAAATAATTATATTATCAATATATTAAAAAGGAGATAACTAGGGAATGAAATGAAGGGGATAGGGTACAAATCCTTATTATTGATAGAGAACTGGCCAACGCTGAAACTTAAAAAGATTTATCTTATGGGAGTTCAAATTATAGAAGTAATGCATGCAAGCTAAAGATTATGATATTCTTTCTCTACTCTCTCAAAAACACAGTAAGATGAAATTAAATAGAACCTTAACAAAAGTTATACGGTTAAGACAAACCTTTGTGCCAACTCAACAAGCTACAAGCTGCAGGATATGACGAGAAAGAAAATCAATGAGATATGTTTAACAAGCTAGATGTGGAAGTGTACCTTAGCCAACACCATCGTTGGGTTTAAATAAGCGACCATATAGTGTCTTTACGTTCTTTGGTAGTGCCCTTTTAAAAAAAACTTGTGTCATATCAGGTTTTTGGGTAACAAATATTGTATACTTCCTCCGTTCCATAATAAGTGAAACATAGGGAATTGACACAAGATTTAATAAACATCACTTTCAAAAGGCAAAAAGTCATAACATACCCTTTTCATTATCAAAAGAAGGAGAGAAAAAAGCAAACCACACAAGTTTGTGATGGGTACTCTTGTCATTTTGTCACTTTCTTTTTTCCATTTAAGGTATGTTTCACTTAATTTGAAACGTTCAATTCTAAAATAGTAAGTGTTTCACTTATTATGGAACGGATGAAGTATGAAACATGTTTTCGTATTGTACAAAATTACCATATTAAGCTTTTTCCTTTTTTTCTATTATGAAATTACTTTATAATATTTTATTCATTGTTAAGTACTTAAGTTTATCACTCCTCATATACATAAAGACCTAAACTTGGCGAATTCTTATTATTGAATGGATCTAGAATTTCAAAAAGTAGAATTTCAAAAGCTATAACATGTTAGTTATAACTTATAATTACATTGTAAAATTATAGTAGTAGCTTCAAGTCTATAACATTAACCTTTAAACCCCTAAAAAGAGTACTTCAGTTAGTGTGACAATAAGGGCACTTAAGTTTGTATTAGGATATACTTTGTATAGAGACTAATATTAGGATAATATTTTCTCATTGTATTAGGATATACTTTGTATAGTTTCCTATCTATGTTAGGACTTGCATATTGTAAACCCTATATATTTGATCAATACAATCACTACAAACTCAAGGAGTTTTCCCACAAAAATCTAACATGGTATCACAACTTAGGTTTAATTAATTCTAATTTTTTTTTCTTTTCCTTCGGTTGTGGTGCACCCCTCCCACACACTTCCGCTGCCTTCCGTGACATCTCACCACTCTCAGCTACCGTGCCTGAGCTATGGCCAAAGAGGATGAAACGCCAACCCCACCGCCACCTGCATCAACTGAGTACCACCTGCCCAAGCCGTGAGCAACATCAAAAACGATATTCCGATCATCCTTGATTGTGAAACCTCACACTACTCCAATTGGGTGGAGCTCTTTGAGACACACTATCATGTGTGCAAATACTTGATCACATCGACCCCAAGACTCCTCGTCTTGCAATATCTGCTGCATTGTGGGCACGCTTAGATTTGATTGTGAAAAAGTGGATATATGGCACCATCTCCTCCGATCTTCTACGAACGGTCCTTTCTCGTGGTGCCACGACACAAGAAACGTGGAACTGCCTCAAAGCCATCTTCCATGATAATAAGCACACTCGTGCCGTCTACTTGGAGAACGAGTTCTCCTCCGATCTTCTACGAACGGTCCTTTCTCGTGGTGCCACGACACAAGAAACGTGGAACCGCCTCAAAGCCATCTTCCATGACAATAAGCACACTCGTGCCGTCTACTTGGAGAATGAGTTCAATGCCCTCCATCTATCCAATTTCCCAGATAACTCTTCCTACTGTATGAAGTTGAAGAATTTGAAGGATCAACTCGCTAATGTTGATCAATTGATTAGTGAGCAAAAACTTGTTCTTCATCGGGTTGTCGGCTTGGTTAATATGGATTATGACACGGTTGCCTCGCTTATTCAGTAGACCTGTAACACCCCAAAACTTTGGTTTAAAAACTTTATAAAACATTCACTTTTCATTTAAATATCTGACCAAACCTTTAGGGTGTTACAGCAGCATCTATTGTTAAAAAAAATGCAAGGCTAATTACTAAAATAAAATTTAACCTATAATCCAAATTATCAAAATAAATCAATCTAAGTTGCCTAACTCAAACCAATTCAAAACTAAATAATCCCAAATAACAGTACTGTAATATTTATTAAACTAGGTGAACTTAAAACTATAAGTGCACTCAATCCTGCAACGTAGTCCCTTTCACCAACCTCCACAATTTAAATAGGAAAAGAACAAAGAAAAACAAATACACAAAAATTAGCGAAAGCTAAATAATCGCAACTCCATCCCGTAAAATAATAATAGTTATATTTTAAAAATAGTTTTTATAACATCATACAGACAAGTATATAATACACTTAATCAATTTGAATACTCCAAGTTTATAAGATTCACACAACAAATTTAATTATTAGAGGGGAATCGAACGTCAGTAGGCCGGGACTAATCCCAGTAACCACCTACTTCAACATGGGTCGTCACCCAAATAAATTAAGAGTAAAGGCCAATATCATTTTGCAAAACGTCCCTAGTGTGCACACCCCTCACTAATCTACTGGCATGGGTATCTGCAACGCGCACCACTAGTATTAGGAGGAAGACAATAACATAGTTGTAACCGAATAAAAAACTAAGTACTGTTCATCACCTATGGAGGATCCAAGTCCACATGATAATTCCTTTAATAATATTTCCACTTACATGATTAATAAATTTTAATTGTTATGGCACATCAAATATCACATTAAACACTACACATGAACATCTTTAGTTCAATAAATATTTTTCCCAACTTAATCACTTTATAGAATTATAATAATCAGCGTCCATAATTCATAATAACCAATATGTCCATCATTAGAGCCTCATAGAGTCACAATGTCAACTTATAATATCGTTCGTAACATCATTAACTCACTAGTTGTACCCATTAAATTACATTATCAACATTAGTATAATTTTTATACGATGGTATGAATAGTTACATTAATAAGTCCAACAGTAATAATCATACTAGTAAATTCACACACACACACACACATATATATATAAATATATATATATATATATATATAGAGAGAGAGAAAAATAGTACTACTAATAATAATAATCTTAGACATGACAAATACTAATATTATTCATGTCACATGATATATATCTAACTTAACATAAGATCACATAATTACATCCATTACACATAGCACATAAAATTCCTATCGAGATTCTAAGTGTTGATGGACATTGTGAAGTACCTCGAATGTGTCCAAGTATCGCAATATCAGCTAAAATTCGACTTCTACGAAGTTTCCGTCTATAAACAAATAATATTACCTAAAGTTAGTCACTTGATATAATATCCCAAAAATAAAGCTAAAGTTTAAAACTTTAACAATAATTATTAACCAAAGTCAAATAGTCAAATCTGGAATAAATAATAATATTTGTAAGTTTTAAATTAAAAAGGAAAAAAAATTAAAACTTTCATGTTGTAGAATTTTCATTCATTAAATATAGCCTTTTGATAAAAAAAAAAAAAAAAAAAACTTTAAGCTTTTGTCCTTGTACTGACATGCGTACTGTGAGCTTGTGACTTGCTGTCACATTTTGTCACATTTTGTCATCCTATTTTCTTTTATATTTTCTTTATTTTAATGAAAAGGACGTAACATATGAAGTTGTGTGATTTTGATTTTTGTTAAAGTTTTAAACTTTAGTTTTATTTTTGGGATATTATATCTGAAGGAATATATAGATGCATATAGCGGAATTTCAGGAAATAATTTCCTAACATCTATCATAGGATCGCAAACATAATCAAACATATGAATCATTCAATAGGGATTAAATATCAAACCTTTGTAGCGTGATTTCCCCGTTGTATGCAAGCTTTGAAGATCCAAGAGCCGAGCAGTGTTCTTTCCTCTAATCAGTCCACGAACACCGCGTTGAACACCAACGTTTGCTAGAACGGAAGAGAAGAAAATCTCTTGCTTTTGATGGTATAGGCGCCGGTTTATGGAGAATAGATTTAGGGTTTCTCTTTCTCTCTCTAGTGAAAAGAAACTGACTAATGGATTGATTACCTAAACCCTAATATTATATCCTATATATAATAGAGGAGTCATAGGTTAGTTAGGAGAACTAATTCTCCTCCTATTCTCCTTTGGACCGGCCCAATCCTAATCCTTAATGGATTTGGATTGCTTTGTCCAACTTGTGCTACAATGTGTGACCTCATAGGATTAATCTATTTTAGTTATAGGCCCAATCGATATTGTCCTATTAATCATATTTATTCTCTAGCAAGTAAATACGATTACTAAAATAATTAACTTTATTATCTTCATAATAACATTCCTATTTATATTTAGTAATTGCCGGAATGTCTAAGGACATATTCCTTCAATCTCCCACTTGTCCGAAGACAAGAGCGCAATGTTAAATTCCTTAAGTCACTTAATGTCAAATTTGATAACACAATGTTATTCTCAAATTTTGTTCCTTGATCGCTGAGTTCGAACTGCTCAAATAAAGATTAACTCCTTAATCCTATTCCGCATGGCCATGCAATTTTCCAGTTCTCACTCATCAAGAGGCCCAGACACCATTCCTATTTAATAGGAGGACTTATCCACTCTTGTATGACCATAACTCCCACTCAATTCTTAGCCCACTCGATCACCGCCTTTATAACCTCCTTTTACGGCACGGCGTTTAACGAGTGTCAAAGTTAAACTAATTATATTGTGGTTATTAAGACATACTCATGTCTAAGGAATCCACTAAATATAGTAGTTTGATTCTACTTTTAGAATCTAATTAGGTCAAGTCTCAATGTATCAACTATACATCCATATAATCAATTAGACATCTCTATGTCTCCATAGCCCATGGAACTGCGCTATCAATTAATTATATACTAGTCTTTTAAATAAATCACTTATGTCCAATTTAGTGATTTAGACTAGGGACTTTAAATAAATTGTGATTTTCAGTTCACTTTATAGGGTTCCATTATCAAAACGTTTTCGATAATCCTATTTGAAAACACAAATTATTTGGACATTTTATTTAATACTAAACCAAGCAATTAAATAAGAACGAAATTTTATTGATAAACATTCAAAGCATAATAAATGTCTTTACAATTGTAAACATGAAGTAAACAACCTAAAGCCATTCTCCCATATGCTTAAGCCCCATAGACCTAGTATGACACTCATGCTTAGGTTGAGCAAGCGGTTTAGTCAGAGGATCTGCTACGTTATCCTCGCATGAACCTTGCTTACTTTCACATCCTCTCTACCAACGATTTCTCGAATGAGATGGAATTTCCTGAGCACATGTTTAGACCTTTGATGCGATCTGGGTTCCTTAGATTGAGCAATGGCACCATTGTTGTCACAATACAACTCAATGCCATTCTCAATGCTAGGAACTACACCAAGCTCACCAATGAACTTTTTGATCCAAACAGCTTCCTTTGCTGCATCAGCTGCTGCAATATACTCGGCCTCTGTTGTAGAATCCGCGATGGTACTCGCTTAGAGCTCTTCCACTCACAGCTCCTCCATTGAGACAAAATATGAAACCAGATTGCGATCGGAAATCATCTTTGTCACTCCGGAAGCTTGCATCGGTGTATCCAAGAACAACCAACTCATCATCTCCACCATATACCAAAAAATTATCCTTAGTCCTTCGCAAGTACTTAAGGATGTTTTTCGCCGCAATCCAAGGCGCATCTCCTGGATTTGATCGGTATCTCGCTGCATATACTCAAAGCATATGCAACATCCGGTCGAGTGCATATCATGGCATACATAATGGATCCTACTGCAGAAGCATAGGGAACATTACTCATACGCTTGACCTCATCAGGACTCGAAGGACACTGAGTCTTGCCAAGTGTTATGCCATGTTGCATGGGAATGAAACCTCTCTTGGAGTTTTCCAGCTTGAACCTTGCAAGAACCTTATCAATATAAGTCTCTTGACTAAGTCCAATCAGCCTTTTTTCGACCTATCTCTATAGATCTTTATTCCCAATATGTACTCGACTTTCTCCTAGGTCTTTCATAGAGAAACAATTTTTAAGCCATTCCTTGACTGACTCAAGCATGGTCTTATCATTTCCTATGAGAAGTATGTCATCCACATACAAGACCAGAAAAGTAATACTACTCCCACTTAACTTCTTGTATACACAAGATTCCTCTTCATTTCTGAGAAAGCCAAATTTCTTGACTGCCTCATCAAACCTGAGGTTCCAACTCCTTGATGCTTGCTTTAGTCCATAAATGGACTTCTTAAGCTTGCATACCCTCCCTGGATTTTGTAGATCTTCAAAACCTTGAGATTGTGTCATGTACACATCCTCTTTCAAGAACCCATTCAAGAAAGCGATTTTGACATCCATCTGCCATATTTCATAGTCATGAAAGGCAAGAATCGCAAGGATTATCCTAATGGACTTCAAAGATGGCTACCGGTGAGAAGGTTTCATCATAGTCAATACCATGAATTTGTTTGAAACCTTTCGCCACCAACCTTGCTTTGAAAACACTAATGTTTCCATCCTTGTCTGTTTTCAACTTGAAAATCCATTTGCATCCAATGGGTTTTACCCCATCAGGCAAATCAACCAAGTCCCATACTTGATTTTCAGACATGGAATCCATTTCAGATTTCATGGCCTCAAGCCATCTTTCGGAGTCTTGACTATCCAAAGCATCTTTGTAGCTAGTAGGCTCTTCTGATTCTAAAATCGTTATTTCAGAACTTTCAGTCAAAAGGAAATCAATATATCTCTTTGACGGAATGATGGTCCTACTAGACCTACGTTGGGGAACAACGGAAAGAAGTTTCTACCTCACTAGGTTGAGTGACTTCGCATGGAGTATCTCCAAGTGGGACGGTAGGAGGTACGTGAATTGAATGCACCACCTCCTGAGCATTTTCATGCCGGGCCGCCTCTGATGAGGTGTTAACCTCACCCATTTGTTGCTCATCTCGAACTTCTTCGAGATATACATTTCTCCCACTTGTTTTTCCGGAAATAAACTCCTTTTCCGAAAAGACACCATTACGAGCAACAAACACTTTGTTTTCGCTTTGGTTGTAGAAGTAGTATCCCTTAGTCTCTTTTGGGTAACCCACAAAAAGACATTTATCGGATTTGGGTGAAAGCTTATCGAAAGTAAACGTTTTACATAAGCTTCACAACCCCATATCCTCGAAAAAGACAATTTTGGAACGTTTCCTGTCCACATTTCATATGGTGTCTTTTCCACTACTTTGGATGGTGCTCGTTAAGTGTGAATGCCGCTGTTTCAAGCGCAAATCCCCGTAATGAAATAGCAAGATCAGCAAGACTCATCATGGATCGAACCATATCAAGTAGAGTTCGATTCCTTCTTTCGAAACGCCATTTAATCGTGGTGTTCTCTGGCGGAGTCCATTGTGAAAGTATTCCACAATCCTTCAAATGATCACCAAATTCTTGAGATAAATATTCACCACCACGATCGGATCGTAATGCCTTAATTTTCTTCCCAAGTTGGTTTTGTACTTCATTCTCGGAATTCCTTAAATTTTTCAAAGGATTCCGACTTATGCCGCATGAGGTAAACATATCCAAATCTGCTCACATCATCGGTAAAAGTAATGAAGTAATCTGTACCCTCCCCCTAGCCAACGTACTCATAGGTCCACACACATCCGTATGTATGAGGGCTAAAAGGTCATTGGCTCTTTCACTTGGACTCGTGAAAGGAGACTTTGTCATTTTCCCCATCAAGCAAAACTCACAAGTATCAAATGATTCGAAATCAAATGATTTGAGAATTCCATCTTTATGAAGTTTCTCAATGCGCTTTGAGCTTATGTGGCCTAATCGACAATGCCATAGGTATGTAGGGTTTGAATCATTTGTTTTATGTTTCTTCTTTGTTTATGTTATAGATGTGGGTTTCTAAGTCTAGCACATATAAACCATTTGATAACTTAGCGGAGACATAGAACATATCATTCAAATACGCAGAACAACAATTGTTCTTTATTGTAAATGAATAACCTTCGGAATCCAAAACAGGAATCGAAATAATGTTCTTTGTGATAGCGGGAACATAATAACAATTATTAAGTTCTAAGACTAATCCTCGAAGGTTAAAGTAGACTATATACTCCCACTTGCCAATGTAGCAACTCGTGCTCCATTGCCAACGCGAAGATCTACTTCTCCCTTTCCCAATATTCTACTTCTTTTGAGGCCTTGCATATTACAAATAATGTGCGAACCACAAGCGGTATCAAATACCCAAGAAGCGAAAGTTGCTAAGTTAATTTCTATAACATACATATCCGAACTAGAAACTCCTTTCTTTTGATCCTTCGATACTTGGGGCAATTACTTTTCCAATGACCAACATTGTTACGGATGTAACAATAGTGCTCATCAAGAACTTTTGGTTTTGGTGTAACGATTCCCAAATCCTTTTCAATTGCAATGAAACGTTCAAAGATTCAATTTGTCCTTCGAAAGGACGGAGCGCAAATTACAAGTAGAATTGTTGGTGTTGATATTGTTGTTACTAGACATAATTACTACAACAAAAGAATAATAAAGCAAGATTCAATCAATGTTTATCAAGAAAGCAATAATTAAACAAATTTTAATTACTACTACCCTTTATTCAAAATGAAAGTCCCCTATTGAATAAAGAAATAACCAAGATCCCCTCCCACTACAATCAAACGGACTTTGGCCCTGCCTTCAATTTATAGTAGTTGAGGTAAGTAAACATTTTACTAATTATAACTAATTATAATTCTTGGTAGACAGGTTAGCAACTCCTTGTTTACTCCTATCTCTTAGCTTCAAAACCCAAAACTTTGTCTTTTGATGATTTTGTTGAGTTAAACCAAACATTAACATGTAAGTTTCAAAAACCTACCCTACTATCCCCGGAACTATGAGCAACACCCCGCTTTGGCGAGAACCTATTACTCATGATCTAAGGCTTTATAGGTGTTGTTTGGGGAAAGCAATTAAACTCAATATTACTTTTGGGGACCTAAGTTTACTAATATGGTCAATTAATAGTGAACACATGAATCAATTAACCACAAAACAAACTTAGAAGCAAGCATTTAAACAAAATAAATGCAAGAGAATTACTATAAGCAATAACTAAATGATCTAGTATGGCCCCTATACTTAGGAAAATAACTAATCTTCATGAATCCTCCCTTGAATCTCCATGGATCACCATCCTTGAAACTCCTTGGAACTTCATGCTTTGATTACATAATTTGAATTATATAAATAACTAAGATTTAAAGTTACAAAAAATACAAACGATTCGCAGATCGTATTTAATTTACATTCAAATATAACGATTCGCAGATCGTAATTACTATCCTAATTTGGGCCATACTAGTCATAATATGCAAAATATAATATCACACATATTATATTAAACATCCACGCATTTATAATATCAAATAAAATAAACACAAACTATTTACTTATTAACAATTAATAAGCAAATAAAACTTTCCATAATAATCATAAAACTTAACAATTTTAAGCTAGTAATTATTTAGGAAACTTTATTATTTTCATTCAATTACTTATTTAAATATGGCATTAATCAATATTAATCACAAATTTGCAAAATAGGAAACTTTTGGATTTATGCTCAACTTTGGAAAATCAGATTTTCCTTAAAAACAATTTTTTTTTTTTTATAAAAGTGTTGACCGTTGACGGCAGAGACAAGGCCAGTCAACAGCCAACTACACGCTGGAAAACCACCAGCCTTCATTGCACGCTGCACAAGCAGCCACAAACTCCATCACCTAACGCCAGCCCACGGCCAGCACATCACCCACTGCACCGACCGACGGTCTCCGGCATCCACGCCAGAAAATTCCGGCCAGCCCAGCGGCTGCCAGCACACGTCAGCACCCCTGCCAGCGAGCGCCAGCAGCCACGCACGTCGGACGTGCGCTGCTGGTTGCGTCTCCACCACCCGGCTACTACCCCTTGGCCGCCGACCAAAACTTCCCTCCATCGTGGCTCCACCGCCGCAGGTGGGGCCACCCAGCCATGGTGGGTTTCCTTTTTGAATTTTGTAACAATTTACCAAAATTCTAATTAATCTTTAATTAACAATTTATTTAAAGATTTAGGATTAAATTAGGGTTTTAATAATCCGAAAATTATGGCAGAAATTTTGAATCAAACAACCAATCTTAAACAAATTTTTAGAATTGTTGAGATTAGATTTGAATGAATAATCTCCATTAAACATTAAATCTAACAAGAATTCAAAATTAGGGCAAAAATTCAAATTATATCCAAAATTCAGAAAATTAACAATTAAATTCTGAAAAATTCGAAAATAATTTTTAGGGTGATCTAATGAATTATCTTAACATATAAAATCAGATATTTTAATTGTTATCTTTAAATTTTATGAATAATCAAATTAAACTTAAAATTTAACCATAATTCATTAATAATATGATTAAATTTCAAAAATTTATAGAAAAAGTCCGAAAATTATTTCCAGCTATCATAGTATTTTAGATCTATGTGGGTGATGAACATTAGATTTATTTAACAAATTAAAAATCAAATCTTTAATTGTTAACAAATTATTTCAATGATTAATCGAATTAAGCATAAATAATTTTAAATCTAACAAAAATATTTATAAAAATCCGAAAATTTTAGAGTGAATTAAACAATTTATTTCGTCCCTCATATAAAAAAATCGGAACTTTATAAGATTATTAGAGCATAAATCACAATTAAATCAATTATTTACAATTTCCAATCAATTAATATCAAATATCAATTATGCAAATTCAAGCCATAAATAAATCCTCCCTTAATTGAATAAAAATAATAACTTTGCATACAATTACATGATCATATGAATATTATGAATTAGGCAAAACTGATACCACTGAAGGAATATATAGATGCATATAGCGGAATTTCAGGAAACAATTTCCTAACATCTATCATAGGATCGCAAACATAATCAAACATATGAATCATTCAATAGGGATTAAATATCAAACCTTTGTAGCGTGATTTCCCCGTTGTATGCAAGCTTTGAAGATCCAAGAGCCCCAAGTGTTGCTCCTCTAATCAGTCCACGAACACCAGTTGAACACCAACGTTTGCTAGAACGGAAGAGAAGAAAATCTCTTGCTTTTGATGGTATAGGCGCCGGTTTATGGAGAATAGATTTAGGGTTTCTCTTTCTCTCTCTAGTGGAAAGAAACTGACTAATGGATTGATTACCTAAACCCTAATATTATATCCTATATATAATAGAGGAGTCATAGGTTAGTTAGGAGAACTAATTCTCCTCCTATTCTCCTTTGGACCGGCCCAATCCTAATCCTTAATGGATTTGGATTGCTTTGTCCAACTTGTGCTACAATGTGTGACCTCATAGGATTAATCTATTTTAGTTATAGGCCCAATCGATATTGTCCTATTAATCATATTTATTCTCTAGCAAGTAAATCTGATTACTAAAATAATTAACTTTATTATCTTCATAATAACATTCCTATTTATATTTAGTAATTGCCGGAATGTCTAAGGACATATTCCTTCAATATCAAGTGACTAACTTTAGGTAATCGGAGTATTATTTGTTGTAGACGGAAATTTCGTAGAAGGTGAATTTATTTTAGGTGCTATTGCGATACTTGGATGTATTCAAGGTAATTCACAATGTCCATCAACACTTAGAATCCCGTTGGGAATTGTATGTGCTATATGTAATTGATGTAACTATGTGATATATAATATATATAATTCACAATGTTAAGTGTGATATATATTAATGACATGAATAGTACTTGTATGACTTAAGTTATTATTATTATTATTAGTACTATTTTCTCTACGTATGATATATATATATGAGCAGCAGGTGATAGCCTAGTGGTATTGGCATCACTTCCGATCCCAGAGATCTTGGGATCGAGTCTCATCCCTTGCAAGGAAGGATCCCCAATTTCCCCCTACTTGCAAGGGATTTCATGTTACCTTATACAAAAAAGATATATATATATATATATATATATACACACACACACACTAGTATGATTATTTCTGTTGGACTTATTAATGTAACTATCATACCATCATACTAAAAGCAAGAATCATGTGGGAGCCAAATGGTTGGAGTTCCCACCTCCCAACCTCATGGTCGGGAGTTCGACTCTCATCAACCCCAAATATGGGGTGTTTGTGTGGATATTTGCTTGTGGGTATAAAACCCCAGTTTCCAGTTTTTGGAAGTTTCCTTATGGGTTGGGATCCCCTTCTTACCCCTAGCTCATGAGGGCTGAGCCTACTTGGGCCAACAAATTACCGAATAAAAAAAAACAAAAAAAAACATCATACTTAAACTATACTAATGTTGATAATGTAACTTTATGGGTACAAACTGGTGAATTAGTGATGTTATTAATGGATTCATAAGTTGACATTGTGACTCTATGAGGCTCTAGTGATGGACATATTGGTTATTATGAATCATAGACGTTTATTATTATAATTCAATAAAGTGATTAAGTTGGGAAAAATATTTATTGAGCTAAAGATGTTCATGTGTAGTGTTTAATGTGATATTTAATGTGTCATAATTATTAAACTCTATTAATCACATAAAATGGAAATATTATTGAGGGAATTATCATGTGGACTTGGATCCTCCATAGGTGATGAACATTACTTAATTTTTACGGTTTTTTCACCAAATGCCCCCGAATTTTCACGAAATTCACCGGGTATTCTCGCACTTTTGAAAATACACTTGATACCCCTCAGTTTTACGATAATACACCCAAATGCCCTTAATGACTAACGGCGTTAACCGCCGTTAGTTTTAACCCTAATTAGCCCTAATTAACCTAACTTAACCCTAACTTCTAACCCTAAACCCTAACCATCTTCCCCACCACCCCACCCCCGCCCACCACCCTCCCCCCCACCACCCCAGCAGCCCCCACCCACCCCACCCCTCCACCACCACCCCAGCAGCCCCCCCACCCACCCCACCCTCCACCACCACCCCACCACCCACCCCACCCCTCCACCACCACCTCCACCCCCCACCCTCCCCACCACCCCCAGCCCCCTCCCCCCCCGCCCCCTCACCCAAGCCCCCCGCCCCTTCCCCCCCCCCACCCCCGCAGCCCCTTCCTCCACCCCCTCACAGCCGCCCACCCCACCATGCCCCCCACTGGAATTTCGCTCCTCCACTCCCCCACCCCCGACGAGTTTCGCTCCCATCCCCCACCCCCCGTCAATTTTCGCTCCTTCACTCCTCGTAGCCGCCCATTGGAAGTGCCAATTCGAGCCCGTAAAATCGAAACTCGATGGAGGGGGGGGAGAGGAAGCGAAACTCGTCTGGGGTGGGGGGGGAGGGGAACGAAACTCAAGTGGGGGGATGCGAGGGGGGGGGGGAGGAGCCGCGAAGAGGTGGGGGAGGGGCTGCAGGGGGCGGGGGGTAGGGGGCTTCGGGGGTTGGGGAGGGGGTCTGCTGGGGGTGGTGGGGTCTGCTGGGGTGGTGGGGGGAGGGTGGTGGGAGGGTGGTGGGGAGGGTGGTTAGGGTTTAAGGTTATGGGTAGGGTTAGGGGTTAGGATTAGGGTTAGGGTTAGTGGTTAATTAGGGTTGAAAACAACAAAATAAGAGTTGATGACTAACGACGGTTTAGGGTTGAAAACAACAAAATAAGAGTTGATGACTAACGGCGGTTAACGGAGTTAACCGCCGTTAGTCATTAAGGGTATTTGGGTGTATTATGTTGAAACTGAGGGGTACCAGGTGTATTTTCAAAAGTGCGAGGGTACCTGGTGAATTTCGTGAAAACTCGGGGGCATTTGGTGAAAAAACCGTAATTTTTATTCTGTTACAACTCTTTATTGTCTTCCTCCTATATAATACTATTGGTGCGCGTTGCAGATACCCATTAGATTAGTGAGGGGTGTGCAAGCTAGAGACGTTCTGCAAAACAATATTGGCCATTACTCTTAATTTATTTGGGTGACGACCTATGTTGAAGTAGGTGGTTACTGGGATTAGTCTCGGCCTACCGACGTTCAATTCCCCTCTAATAATTAAATTTGATATTGTGTGACTCATATAAACTTAGAGTATTTAAATTGGTTAAGTGTATTATATACTTATATGTATTATGTTATACTTGTCTGTATTGTATTATACTTGTCTGTATGATGTTATAAAAACTATTTTTAAGATATAACTATTATTATTTTATGGGATGGAGTTGTAATTACTTAACTTTCGCTAATTTTTGTGTATTTGTTTTTCTTTGTTCTTTTCCTATTTAAATAGTGCAGGTTGGTGAAAGGGACTACGTTGCAGGAATGAGCGAACTTATAGTTTTAAGTTCACCTACTTTAATAAATATTACACTACTGTTATTTATGATTGTTTAATTTTGAAATGGTTTAAGTTAGACAACTTAAATTGGTTTATTTTTGATAATTTGGATTGTAAGTTAAATTTTATTTTAGTAATTAGCCTTGCATTTATTTTTAACAATAGATGCGGTGGTAACACCCTAAATTTTTGGTCAGATATTTAAATGAAAAGTGAATGTTTTATAAAGTCTGAAACCAAAGTTTTGGGGGTGTTACAACAGTTGTACTGCACCATGCTACCCACTAGCCAGCCAGTAGCCACCACCCATAGATAAATATAATATTCACCATCCTATTAACTATTAACTATTAACTATCTGTAATCTAAAATACAACCCCACCCATTTGTCTAGAGGTGTCAAAAACTCGGCCGACCCACGGGTGAACCCGCATCCGACCTAGATCCAACCTGTTCCGAGCCGAGAGTGGAAGGCTGAAAAGTCGGCCCATTCCGACCGATCGTCCACCCGTGCACAGTTGGACCCGTGGAATTGGAAACCCAAACCGAACTGGGCTGACCCACGCTGGACCCGTGCCCAGTTAGACTCGTGAAGAACGACCCAGACCCAACATGTTTCCGACCCAAAACTAACCCGCACCCAATCTCACCGCCAATGACCCAGTTACTACCCGACACAGTTACCACCCGATCCAGTTACCACACAATCCAGTTACCACCCGACCCAGTTGCTACCCGACCCAATACAAACCAACCCAAAACCATTCCGACCCAAGGTTACCCGACCCAACCATGACATTTTTATATTTTTATTTTGTATAATTAGATTTTTTGCCCATCAGACTTTTCTTTCATGTTTATAAATTCATATTTGAGAGTGCACAAGTTGTAGAGTAAAGAGGCCAATTTTTTTTTTTGACATTTTATATTAAAAAAATTTAAAACTTAGTCATTAATTAAAAAATCTATCAATTACAAATTAAAAAAATTACAACATAGAAACTCAATAATTAATAGTAGTATAAATTCAATCCCTCTTTGAGCATCTCCTCTCGTTCAGTTTCATTTGTCTGCAACATTGAACAAAGAAAAATTAGACACAATTCTATTTCTGGATATATATATAAAATCAACCTCAAACCAAAAAAAGAGATTCAACCCCACAAAAAATCAAATAGAATAATAGTACATTATAAATAACAATCTTTAAATCCACAAACTAAAAATTTTCAAATACTAACCAATCAACCAAAACTCACCAATCATGAAACAAACTAAACAAGAAATAATCAACCAAAACCCAATAATATGATGAAATACATGAATGACCCAGATTCATGATCTGTTAAATTAATAAAACCTTGTTCACAAAGCAATTCTGGATAAAATACTTAACTTACAAAATTACTGTTTCTTATATTGTTAAAAAAAACAGAACTGTCGTTATAATCACTCGAGGCCCGAGGGTATGATATATTGTGAACTACAGTATATAGTATATATATTGTGACCCAGTTGTGCCCAGTTTATATATCATACTGTTAAAGCATATGTTCTGTTTCTTATATTGTTGTCGCTGGGCCTCAATCAACTTTGTATTCCCCCCTAAAATTATATTCGTTCTTATCTTTGCAGTATGGACTTTACAGGCTCTAATTCAGTGCTTTGATTTCTTCCTTTATTTTTGGAATTTTTTCCTTGAATAATGCTAAAATGAGTATTAATTCCTGAAATGTGCCAAAGTTCAAATTAATTCCATGGATACCGTCCACGTAGGACGGCGCGCCAAAAATTTGTTTTTTTCAAAGCAAACCGCTACTCAGAGTAGCGGTTAACTTCAAGTTATTTGAAAACAGTATATGGGGTAAAACCGCTACTTGAAGTAGCGGTTTACTAGGCAAAACCGCTACTTGAAGTAGCGGTTTATATGCATCCCCTTTATAACTTGTCTCAGGGACATCATATAACCGCTATTTGAAGTAGCGGTCAACTTTACATTATTGGTATTAACCGCTACTTGAAGTAGCGGTTTATATGCATGCCTTTTATAACTTGTCTTAAGGACATCATATAACCGCTATTTGAAGTAGCGGTCAACTTTACATTATTGGTATTAACCGCTACTTGGAGTAGCGGTTTTGTTAAAAAAACAAAATTCTCGCGTGCCGTCCTACGTGGACGGTACCCAGGGAATTAATTTAAACTTCGGCACATTTCAGGAATTAATACCCATTTTAGCATTATTGAAGGAAAAAATTCTTATTTTTGGGTAGAAACATGCGCTATCATTTAAAGTTTGCCTAGAATTTGCGGACAAAGGCACAAAGGGCAAGTAATCTATATACGATTCTAAATTTAGATACCCCTTTCGAGAATTTTCCGATTCAAGATAGTTGATCACTTGAACTTTTAGAATTTAGATACCCACTGAACCCACACTAAATCCGTCCCAGCCTAATAGACTCCCTCTATATCTCCTTTCTCTCACTATACCTACGTGATCTTTGGATATATACTGACTTAAGCATTAGAGAGATGGGTAGTCTAACTCTTGTTTTGTAGGACTTTGACACTTCTCGAAGAACTCATGACGTCACTTTCCTCCACATATATATACATAAGTCCCCTCTTGAAAGTTTCACCCAAAACAAAGATCAATAAACTTGTCAAGTGGATAGATTATCCATCCACTAGAGATAGACAATAAAAAAAGAGTACTCCATCTGTCCCACAATAGTCTGAACAATTTTCTTTTATGTTGTCCCAAATTAATTTAAACACTTTTATTTTTGGCATGATCCCACTATTATTATACTTCCTCCGTTTCGTTTTAAATGCAACAAATGAATATTTTATATCTCACAAAAAATACCCCTTTGTTGCATTTAAAACGAAACGGAGGAAGTATTATTATTCTTAAACCACTTTGGCACGCACTTAAAGTTTATCAATAAAAAACTATCCAACTTGTTCTTTTATTAATTCAATAAAAAAATACCTCAACCAACTCCTATATCAAATCTATTTTATAATATAATAATATTTGACAACAACACTACAACTTATCACCTGAAAATACGTGTTCCAACAAGTGTTTAATTAGATCTTTCTAGAACGAAGGAAGTATTTTTTTTTGATGAGTTGTATTCCGTTTAGTATTAATGTCTATCTCTAATGAGTAAGACAAAAAAATTTCCCTATGATATTGTCATATCGTCACTAACCCTCAATTAGTTATAGCTATTTGTAACAACAAATTATTGGAAAATAATGAGGCTACATTACAAATGTGAAAGTATAACACCACCTTAAAAAAAGGAAGTACAAAACTTAAACAATAATTAAACATTACTAATATCAATTGACTTATGAATTGTCATAGAAACCTAAACTAATACTACCTTCGTTTTTTATAGTTGTAATATATTGAAGTTTGACATTATTGATTATTCACATATTCCGCTTCAACTTGTTAACATTCTTGTATTATATACATAATGAAAAATATGTTGTCACGTGGAATCTCGCTAAATTTGTCTCGTTGTACATTTTTCGACAAGAAGTCTTGGATGAGACACGTCTCAATTATTGTAATTACAAGGACTGAGATGGGTTTTTACCCTTTGCAATTAATGTATATGATGTTATCAGTTTATGCGAAATATGTTTCAATTTATGCATATTTGTCATTAATTAGTTTAAGACTATCAGTTACATTGGAGGTGGAAACACCCATTGGCGGTGAAGCTCTATCACCACAAAGTTCAATCATAGAATTACAACAGAAGGACAAGCATCAACTATCGGAATGGTTAACAATCATGAAGGAGACGCATAATTCGATTGGAAAATTTGGGTAATCCTCAATCTCGTCGTCTTCTTCCTGATTTTGAAAAAGTATCTACGCCTGTTAATGTTCCTGGATCACCTAAATCAACTATAAAAATTGATATGGAAGATATTCAAGAAGAAATTAGTTACTGGGAGAATGCGATTATCCGTCATAGGAATAAATTCTCCATTTCCTATAATGGAAGGTTTTATCAGATGTATTTGGGGGAAAAAAGGAATTGACAAGGTGGCTGCAATTTGGAAGGGTTTTTTATTGTGAGATTGAAGTCGATTGAACAACGTGATGAAATTCTTGAGGGAGGATTTCAATTCTTTTACAGGAAGCCATTGATTGTCAAAGCTTCGAATCCAAATATGGATTTGCAGAAAGAGGAGGTGAAAACAGTTCGAATTTGGTTACAGATGCCAAATCTTGATTTGAAATATTGGGGTGAGAAGTTTCTATTCAAGTTGGTAGCTGGAATAGGGACACCTTTAAAGTTGGTAGCTGGAATAGCGCTCTTAACAAGGACAGATTACAGTTTGCAAGAATTAGGGGTGTGCATTTTCAGATACCGGGTCTGATCCGATCCGAAAATACGGGTATTCGAAAATTCAGATCGGGAAAAAAGCAATCCGAACCCAATTCGAAAAAATCCGGATATTCGGAATTTTTGGATCGGATCGATCCGAATTTTTTTTTATAAAAAGATTCTAAAGCAAGTCAACACTAAATTAATCTTTCTCCTGCTTTATCGGACCCGAAAATCCGAATCCGATATGAAAATCCGAATCTAATCCGATAATTTATTTAACTAAAGCTCATTTCGGTAGCATAAAAAAATATATGTAAATTTTGGATTTTCCGAAATCAGAAAAATCCGTATCTGATCCGAATATCCGAACTTTTTCTGGATATCCGATCCGAATTATCCAAAACTTAATAACCGGATTGAATATCCGAAATTTCAGATCGGATAGTTCGGATCGGATTCTTTTTTACACACCCTGAGCAAGAACTATGGTTGAAGTGTTTATGAATCAGGAATTCCCCAATGTCATTTGTGTTTGAAAATGAAAAAGGAGTTCAGATGCAGCATGCAATAGAGTATGAGTGCAAGCCTGTTAGATGTGGAAAGTGTTTAGGACCTGGACACAATGCAGAGCAATGTAAGAAGAAGGAGCCAAAGAAGACACAATAGTTGTGGGTGCAAAAGAAGGCACTTGCTCCCGTTTTTTTTTTTTTTGACAACAAGGACATACATTAGTATAAAAACATTAGAGTACAAGTGAGCCCATTCCCCTATCTTCTGTAGCTGGGTTTTGGACTTCGTTTATTGGGGTACGCCTAATACATAGATTTACAAAACCATCCATAGAAGTACTACTAACTGATTTCATACACGGACTTGAGACACTACTAACTTCTGACTTACTACTAACACAAGGAGCGACGCTACTAACACAAGAACCTGAAGCAGGTTTCTTCCTTGGACTTTGGGTAGAATCTTCACTAAACCCCGCTTTCCTCTTTATCCCAGCACAGAACCTGCCAATAAGATCAAACTTAGGAAGGAAATAGGAGCTTTTTTTACGACAAGTCTTTGAAATCCTCTTGGAGTTCAGCGATCTTGGTTGGACGTTCCTGCTCATTGCTACTTTGCTGAGACGTCGTTTGTTATTTTCCTTGGAGGCTGATAAGATATGTCCCTTAATTGGAAGGCTGGATGAAACAACCGAGCTCTTCTGAACCATGTGGGGCTTACTAGCTTCTTCCCCCATAACATCACTTTTGGACTTGGATTTCGTACTCTCCATCAAAGTATCTTCATTTTCAAGTGCTCCATTAGGGAGATTATATTCATTCATAGGATCAGAGAAATGTTGTTGCAACCGACCATCATCCATTACATTTTTTCCATTAGTATCTTCCTTTGCCAATTGAGCAATGCGAACTACCATGTATGATCCTGTTTGTGGATTATGCAATTGGATTGGTTTCCCTTTCTTTAGCAATTGAATTTCCTTGTTTGACATTTGTAATGAGGAACCGGCCTTCTTCGGTTAAGAAACCGATATTTGGGTTCCGCCTGATTTGATTTTTCGATATTGGGATTGCTCACTCTCTCATTCATACATTCCATTTTAGCATCTTCCTCACCACATACAACTTTATCCTTCTCTTCCCATACAACATGATCATTCTTTGTCAGTGGGGGGAGGAGTGGCCCAAGGTTAGCACAAGGCACCAAATTTTCTTCTGAAGAACTAATCCCCTCTGTATGTTCCAACACTCTTTTCCTTTTTGAATCACCCTTTTCCCTATTCATCCCCATGCTACATATCTCCATTGAACTTTCTTCCCCCTCTCTATTCCACCCAACGCTTGCTTGGTCTTTCTTGCCTATTTGCTGCGCTCTAGAACTTTGTTCTCCAACAACACATGCACCTTGAGCTTGAGTGTCTGAGCTCTTACTTCCTTTGTCACTAGGTAGATTATCTCCTTCTACTTCCAATTTTTGACAGAGAGATTGTTCCAAGCTTACTTTTTCTTTAGTTATTTCCTTATTATGCGGTTCTAACTCCCAAGCTTTTCTGAGATCCTCACAAGCCTTTTTTAAACATCCCATTTTCCTAAATGCTAATCCTCTTCTGAAAAACGCTTTGACATTCTTATTATCGATTCCCAAGACCATAGAGCAAACCAGAGTAGCAATGTTCAATTTATTTAGTTTTAATGCACAAGTGGCAAGATTTAGATGTAGAGGAATTGCTAGTTCTCGAATGAGCGAACTATCATCACACGTATTGATGTCATCGCATACTACCGACAGTACAACACATAATGCTTTGATAGCTTTTTCATACTTAATATAAGCATTGGAAAATTCATTTAACTTAAAAAGCCGATTTCCCTCCTGCTTAAGCGATTCCACAAATGGAATAACCTCATCTGGACCTGAAAATCGTTCAAACAACTCCTCCACATCCTCATCATCCTCATCCAACTCATTGATATGATGAAATACTATAGAAGAAAGCGTAAATTCATCCCCCATATCCTCAATACAAACCATATTTAGTAACTACCCACTAAGACACAAGATTCAAGAAAGACCAATATATCTTAAAGAGAGAAAAACGATGATAAAACTCCTTGAACTTGCAAATCAGAACCAGAGGCCTCAATCAATATCGGACAAACTCCGAATCACCACACAACAACAGAGACACCAACCCGGAATAGAAGAAATAAAACAGATTGACTAGCTGCAATAAACAGAGGGAAAGAAATGCAAACCTGGAAAATAAGCCCAGAAAGTGAAAATTAAATAGATATATAGACGATCTAGGAGAGATTAGGGGCTCGCCGGCGACCGGAGAACTGAAGTAGCCGCCGGCGGGCTACAGAGCAGTCAATGTCTTGGGGTCCAGAAGTTTCGTAGAGAGCCTGGAGTTTTCGCTCTAAAAAATGTTGATAAATGGTTTTTAAGGAAATTGTTATCTTCACACTTGCTCCCGTTGATGCTGAAGGTTTTCAACAAGTTCAGAGGAAGACAAAAGTCATAGTCTGGGAAGTGATAAGGTTCACACCTTTCAGATTAATATTGGCTAGTCTGCATCACCAGTGAGTAGGGGTGGCAATGATGCGAGTCGAGTTCGAAATTGAGCTAGCTCGACTCAACTCGTTAGCATTTCGAGTCGAGTTTGAGTTGAGTCGAGCACACTCTAGTCGAGTTTTGTCCGAGTTTCGTCCGAGCTTTGACCGAGTCGAGCATTGACCGAGTAGATTTCGACTAGCTTGCAAGTGTCACATGTTAGAAGCAACAATAAGGTAGAAAAATGTTGAATTTAGGTATTTTGCTATTGATAATTGGGTATTCGAGCTTCTCACGAGTTTTCGAGTCGAGTATCGAGTTGCTCAACTCGACTCACCAACACCTCGAGTCGAGTTTTGACCGAGTCGATCTCGAGTAGCTCGCGAGTTGTCTCTTCTTATTGCCACGCCTACTAGTGAGTAGGACAGCATAACAAGAAAACATATACTTCCTCCGTTCCAAAATAAGTGAAACACTTCTCTCATTTATGTGAGAGCTTTTTGAGACAAGTGTTTCACTTATTTTGGAACGGAGGAAGTACTAGTAATTTTGTGTGTTTGCATGTGGGTCCAACGTATCACGTTATTCATGCACTTGGGAGATAATCTTGTGTGTTTGCATGTGGGTCCAACGTATCACGTTATTCATGCACTTCGGAGATATTTAGAATATATGAGTGACTTTCTTGCTACTTTCAGCTCCTAGGTATTGCTATAGATTTAAAAAATAAGGAAGAATAATTTCTGATTCAATCAGCCAAGTGACCGGTGCCAAATTGACATATAAATAAAACAAGTGTCTCTGTCCAAACCTATGTACTTACTAGTTACTGTATAGTGTATCCACAACAAAGCTGGTCCTCACCTCCTCTTTTTTGCAACATACAAATTCACAAATCACAAAAAACATATTTCAGATATCAACACATCAAGCAAACCTTGGAAGATAGGAATTGAGATCTTTGTGGTGATGATAGCAATATCTTAGTTGCTTAATAATGTAAAGTATGTTTAAATTGCAGTTGATCATCTTGAACAGAAATCCTAATCCTATTTAATAAATATTTTAATAAAAATAATAGAAAAAGATGTATCCTTTGTTTATAAAAAATTGACAGGTCTTAAATAACTTACAGAAAACTAAAGATCCTAGTCCCTAGAACCCCGTTGGAGTTATGCCGAGCCCTAAAGCTTGGGAGATTTGCTGCTAGAAAGTAGTTATGTCGAGCCAGCAATCATCATTTTTGAAAGCAGGGAAGACGATCACCTCCAGAGACAAACTAGACGGCATGGATGGGCCTTCTGCAGACAAGCCACACAAGGGCAACTAGCACCCATGGTCATCATTGAGCTGTTTCAGGGGCAGGAATCATGTTTAAAATCTTGAATAGGAAAGTGAATGTGAAGGCATCTTCCTGGAGTTTCTCAAATCTGAAAGAACAGTTGTGTATTGAATCAGAAAAGTTCATATTTATTGGTGATATCCACGAGACCACGACTGAGATCATAATGGCGAAAAGTATATAAGAAACAAAATGACACCGTTCTTACATGCTCTACGACTTTATTACTCCCACCGTTGCTATATAATAAACCACATATCTTATTTAGGTCGTCCCAAAATTGCAAGCTAGTTCTAAATTTAGTAAAAAGTTAAAACTTTGTACTTTCCCTGTATTAACCTTGTACAGTTGTACTTCAATTACAACCCTTAGTTAAGAATCCCAAAGGAAATATTATGGTTTAGCGTCAAGGCAGAGGTTTATCAATGATTGTAGTGCAGAAGATTTGAAGTTGTCAATAAAATATCATTAGGCTGGCTCAGGTGATATAAACGGGTCTCCATGAATACATATCCCTTGCTACAAACTCAGTAACTCACTATTATATAATTACTGTCTGGCTGTCTGCTGAGGTAATTCTCCACAATAAGCCCAGTTCCTTCCTAATTCTGACATTTTAAGTAATATCCAATCTGTAAAATGAATACCTAGTCCTAAAGTAAAACAAAGAGAGATCTGGTGATGAGTGGAAACCTAATTTAAACTTTAGCTTACAGACATTCATCTAGAAAAATAAGGAAGATTACCTTCCCGATTTTGCGAAGTGCCCTGCGCCAAATTCACATTTAAACAAGAGGATGTTATCATCAGTCTTTAATTCCCTCAGTTTTGCCACAAATTTAGCAGGTTCTGAATACATCACACGTGGATCTGCAGGAGACACAATATGAATTAGATTTGGGAGTGGGGCAAGCAAACTCTGCCTAAGAAAAAGAACGAGAGAGGGTTGTCAATAGATGTTGATGATATTTTGAAATCAAGCCTCCCACTCTTGGAAAGACAGGCCTTGGAAAGGAAAAGATTTTAACAACAAACTCCAGAAGCAGAAAGATGTTTAAACATATAAGCATGAGAAATAATGGCAAATTGTCTGCACAAGTGATTGGTGAAAGGGGAGTTCAAAAGATCATAATTCATACACTATAAGAAACAGAAAATAGGTCATTCTGTTTTGCTTTCTCTTAAGGTACTCTTGCCCGAAAAAAAAGAATAAGAAAAAAAAATCCCAGAAAGCTTTGAAAACAATGGAAGTTCTTTCACAAACAGCAGTAAAATACAGTAGACACCATAAGAAGCTGGCGAAGTTCTGTCCATCAAACATTTGTATAATGGACTGACCTCCACAAGAGGATGAACAAATGGCTCTTACACACACTTGTGAAACAAAAGGCCATTGACAAACCACAAGTCTTGAAACTTACCATGTAAGCCAGCTGTAACCAGTATATGGGGATAGTTTTGCGCTTTAACCTGTTCAAAAAACAAAACAATCAGAGACAACACCCAGGAATCAAATCGACTTGCCAGTAAATCAAAATGGTACTCCTATAAAAAAAATTATAGAACTCACATTATCCACAGGAGAATACGATTTCATGTAGTAATAGAACTCCTTTTCCCGAGGATCACCCCATTCCTATAACAACATATAGAATGCTACAGTTACTTAAAAGCTTTAAGAACTAGGAAGAACTAAACGATAAGAACAAGGATATGGAAGACAACTACTTAGTACATAATCAAAACTTCTTAGTATTGATCTGGATGTATAAAATAGCATTATTCCGCAGAAGCTTAAAATCAATTCTGACATGCAGGCCATAGATTTGCATATCTTAAGTGATTTAAATTCAGAACATAATTCAAACCTGAGTTTATTTCAGATCTCAGTGACATTTGATCAGAAGGCAGTCCTTTGACTTTACCCCAAACAGTGATAAGCCCAACTGCCTCTAGAACTTTAACGATGAACAAGCAAAAAATGATTTTTTATCCAGTTCAATCAACAAGGACAGAAAAATTCAATTGGTAATCATACAGTATAGGCCTACACTGTCCGTTATATTAGCTAGGAGGCAAAAACAAGGAACCAAGTAGACACGCGTGCATGTGCCAATTCAAATGTAGCTGAGCAAGGTGTTGTTTTCTTATATGGTATGTAATGTTAAGAAAGAAAATATTAACATTACCTCCCACTCTGCAGTTGTCAGAGGAATGGTTGGATCAAGCATTGTTGTTACAACATCAACAAAAGGTACACCGAGTACGGCAGCCTTAAATAAATCAGGTCGCATATTTAAGACGCTACCGATTAGTAATCCTCCCGCACTTCTTCCATGTATGCAGAGCTTTTCCTTTGAGCAGTACTTATTCTCTATAAGATACTCGGCACATGTTATAAAATCAGTGAAAGTGTTCAGCTTCTTCAAAAATTTTCCATTCTCATACCATTTCCTCCCCATTTCTCCACCACCACGGATATGAGCTATGACAAATATGAAACCACGGTCCAACAAAGATAACCTTGATGCCTTGAAGGTAGGATCTATGCATATCTGCCAAAAGCATATTCAACAAATGTCAAGAAAGAACTTTTCCAACTTAAAATATATTAATGCAAATCTGTCAAGCATTAGAGCGTATCCAACAATCTGGACAGAAACTCTCCCTGGAGGAGGTCTTCATGATAATATATGATGTCTCATAGACTATATGCAAGAATATGCTATGAATTGGCATAGCTTTGACCACCATTAATGGCAGAAATTAAGGAAGAAAAAGAAGATTTGATTTATAAACTGAAATTACAGCAAAATAAAGTGATAATTACAAGCTATCGAGAGGCTTTTTCTCTCCCATTGGACTCTTAAAAGCTCACTCAAATACTCATCAATATTCAACATGTTTTTCCTCTCTCCAACTTTCACTATATATACTAATTTTCCTCTAATATACTCCCTAGCTTGTTCCCCAAGCTACCTAAGCTAATTTTAAAGATAATGTCTATAGCACCTCTTCCCTTAATATCAGTTCATTCATTGCAGAATATCCCAGAGAACAAACAGCAACAATAACTATATACTCCCTCCTTCCACATTAGTTGCAACATTGTGACTGTCACGCTTGCCAACACACAACTTTGACCAATAATATCTTTAATTTATCATTTAGTAAACATTCTGAAAATTTGAAATATGCATTGAGATGCATCTAATATCTCACATAATAAAATATGTTTCTATATACTAGTAAAACTAAAGGTCAAGGTTAGTATATGAATAGTGCAAAACTCAAAGTGTTGCAGCAAATATGGGAATGGGACACAGCCACACAGTTCATATTGGAGGATAAATATAACAAAAAGACTATGTTACAGTTCAATATATCTCTGTGATTAATAATATATCCAAAAGGAGATAGTAATAAAAGCAGCTGACTAAAGATTTCCAGTGAATAAAAAAATAAGAAATAAAAATGGCTACATCATAGCAAAATCTTACCTCATATGATCCATAGCCATACAGTAACAATGGGTCAGAACCATCAAGCTTCACAAGATCCTTCCGGTAGACAACTGATAATGGAATATGAGTACCATCTGACGCAGTGGCCCACTTTCTTTCTGTCACATAGTTTGATGCATCAAAACCACCTAATACCTGAAGAACAAGTGAAAGACTTGGAATGATAAATACCATCTCATTTGGAAAAACAAAGTGAAAACAGGTATATTCATAAGAGGAAGAAAAGTAATAAAAAGACAATGAGAATGAAATGGAACAAATTTCCCCTCATCCCAAACATTGGACATGCTATAGGTTCTAGTATACAGAAGAGCCAGAGAAGAACAATCTTCCTGCTTCAAGATTTGCTCAACTCTTAGACAGATGGCTGAAAAGTGAGGACACAAAGTTTGGATTCTGAGGTACATGTATATAAAATCTTGTGTCAGATAGTACCTTAAAAAATAGAGCAATCAGAAAACTTACTGTATCAGATTTCTTCAAGACGCACTCGCCACTGTCCATGTCATAGTCATATACAGAATGTGGGGTCCTCAAAGAGCTGTATGAGAACCTTAGTACATTGGAGGAAAATTGTGATTCCAAAGAATGGACATCATATACAGGATCAACGAAGTCAACATTGCGGCCCCCAGAAAGGTGTTCAAGTGGCTGACCAATGGCAGGAAGACGATAAACAACTACTTTAGCGAGACCGCCTTCACGCTCAAACACGACAAGATGATTCTGAAAAAGCTGGAAATTTCTAAGTTTTACACTGCATAAAAGTGCACCAACCGTCAAGCTCAGACAAACAAGATAGGTACTTGAAGGATAGATAACATCAGAGGTACCATGAATCTAAACAATGCTATCCTTTGCCTTTCATTTATTTCCAAAAAAAAGCAGAAAATAGAATTTTTACAAACACAGCACCAGGATAACCATACAAAACCAACATAAACATCAGGTTACTTTTTTCTCTATCTATGGATCACACAAGGAGTAGCATAATCAATTGATAAATACCAGAGTTTTCAGACCCTCAATTTTACTCGAAAAAGAGCTGTAACTGGCTAGTGCTCCACTAACTATGAACTACAACAGTCATCACTCGACAAACACAAAACAAATAGGTTTTTGACGGTACTAATGCAGGACAAAGCTGTTAAGACTTAAGAACCGCCATTCTTAGCAAGACCAAAACAGTAAGATGTTGCAAAATAGAATTAGGAACGATAGGATAGATGTATTTAGATAAAATCAATGTAATCGCACAAATATAACCCTCATCTTCGGAGAGGTCAAGGTCTATCCCGCTATGATTTCCTTTAGCTCACTTTTCTGAATAATCATATTCCTCGTACATCAGTCCTTTTTTATCACAATGCATTCTACTTTCTCAATCTCACTTCCTAACTTGCAACTAACTTTCTGTTATGACTCAGAATATTCCCTTCCCCAAATCATATCTTCTCTGCTGCTATTGTCTGTTGGTGAATGACTGCTTTGCCCTTGGTGCCTAGATGCCTTTTCTTTCAAGTATACGCATACAACAGCGGTGGTGTAGGTGAGGTCTTAGCAGAAGCAATCATTGTTTTCGGGTAGATATAAATCATGCAGAGTGAGTAGGTCCACTAGTTAGGTAACAATGTATAATTACAAACTGATCCTTTGAAGTTGAATATAACCAAAAATGTCATGCTTTTTGCCTACTATCCATTTATATTTTATAAGCACACTAGAAGAAATAAGAATGATAGAACATTTTGAGTAAATGGAAAGAACATGCTGTAGCCTACAACTAGATGAGCTGTCAGCTCAAGTCCAGTGAAACCACAAAAGTCGTGCCTACAACCAAGCACAAGACACTATAATACTTTCCCGGAAAAATAACAACAAAGAAAAAGACAAAAGGGAGCCTTGCCTTTCCCTATGTGGGAGAAGAAGTGTCATAGCTGATGGATTTTCCACTGGACAAGCTAGCAATTCCGAATTGAAGCACACATCAGTCCTCCTTCTAATAAAGAAATGGTCGCCACGATGACTGGCATACGTGGATACACCTTCTGTCCGAGGAGTCAAAACTTTGAGTCCTTCTTCAGGTTTGGATGTGTCAAGATAGAAGATAAACCTTGTAGTTTTACTTCCAGGTGCAACAAACAAATATTTTTCGCTCTCAGATACATTAAGATGAAGAAAGAACTTTTCATCCTTCTCATGGTAAAGACAAGAGTCACTTGATTGTTCCGTTCCCAACTTATGTAACCACACCTGTCAATTTATTTTGCAAGTTGCACAAAAGAGGCTCATTAGCTTATTCTACAACAAAACAAAATTTGGTTAAAATCAGAATAAACGAATGGCAATCATAAAGTACTGAATGACCAATAAACACTACAACAAATCCTAAATATATTATAAGGATAACATACAATGTCCACATATGAAAACCTAGCAACATATCCATCCCAAAGATTATGTAATAGACCCAGTAAATCAGCCAGCCCAAACAAGGCCACCAGTGAGAATTACCTATTCTAGGCGCCACATCAGCAAGAAGAAATCTGGAGGAACACCTGATTCTATCACATGACAGCTAGGTAGCTAGGTGGCATGCTGTGAGTGGGAAGGCAATGATTGAGGAAGGAGCAGAGAAACTTCTTGGGAGAGAATAGTACTACTGCAGTAGTATAAATATAGAAATAGTAATTATGAGGAAATCATCCAGAAATTAATTGTCATTCTGTCATTAGGAGTGTGAGGTCACTCGAAGATCTCTTTGTATTTATTTTCCTTTGTTGAGTAATACAAGAAAACCTCTCTCTCTCTCTCTTCTGCTCATATTTTCTCCATTCTTCTCTCTTACTTACTGTTATTTTCTGTGCTACTGTGAGAAATCTGGTGGAGCAGGGGGTTTTCCTTTACAGATTCTAGTTCTGGTCTCCAACAGACCAACAGTACCCAGCATACATGAGAATTCCTAATCCCAAATATCTTAGTTAAGAATCATCAACAGAATCACGAATTTTTTTTTGCTCCCTGATATAAAAGTGTTAGTGAAGGCCTGCTTCACTTTTTTACTACTACTCATACATATAGACACATACTCAATAAGCAGCTTTGTTGGGTCTTCAACCTAGCGATGTCAATAGTTGTGCCGGTGGACTGGTGAAGCACGATGGCCTCTTGCTATGTCGCAACGTTCAAGAGTCAGGCTCACGTGCCAGGAAACGCTGTGCCGTCGGGCCTAGGCTTAAATTCATGATTTTTCCATGTTGGTTCATGTCGTGCTGATCGCTTAACCCAATGCCAAACTTACCTCTAATCAACAAGCACCCAAATGGATCTTGTTCGGAGAAAACAACGAAAAACAACCTTTTGAGTTTTGCCTATTAGAAATATTTCGCCTTCCAAATGTAAGTGAATATCAAAAGATTGAGTTCTCAAGGCCATACTGGATGATAAAAAAGGGCTTTGTTATCAACCTCCAGTATTTTACTAAAACCGCCTGTATTTTTAAACGTATTATGTACTTTTTATTCTTTATTTTATTTCAAAAAAAATAATAATAAATATTTAGGCATGGAACCTCTCGTTTATTTCAATTCCACCAGAACCGACAATTTTTTTGGGTTAGTGGTGGCGACGGACCGGCGGTAGTGGACGAGGAAGGAGAAGAAAGGAGGAAAGAGAAGAAAGGAAGCGGAGGAAGAAGGAGAAGGGAGGGGGAAAAAGAAGGGAGGAAGGAGGTGATGGTGCTAGTGGTGGCGATGGACCGGCAGTAGTGGTGCCGGTGGTTGTCATGGTGGTTAGAAGGAGAAGAGGCGGAAAGAAGAAAAAATAATACATTTATTAAAAAAAACACGGGCGGTGTTAGTAAAATACGGGCGGCAAATAACGTCACATTAAAAAAAAAGGGCGGGGGTTCTTGGACATTAGTTGTCAAGATTTAACATACCCATGAAAAGAGGACAATGGAATCCGTAAATTCAGGTGGCTAATATTATTGTTATGATATGTCCACTATATTCATAATGTAATATACTAGTATGGATCCATTCATTGTTTTTAGATGAAATTGACCACATTCCCTTACATGATAGAAAAATGACTATATAATGTCTACTATATTCATAATGTAATATACTAGTATGGATCCACTCATTGTTCTTTAGATGAAACCACATTCCCTTGCATGATAAAAAGCTCCCACAGTTCACATTAGGGCACATTAAGATGCTACTGACTCGTCTAAAGACCTAGAATAGAACCAGAAGCGGTTATGACAATACTTCAACGCTAAAAGGAAAGTAGGAAACACAATTAAGTTTAACTAAAAATGTTGATACCTTGTCTGGTCGAAGGATCTCATCCATTGTAATGTACAACAAGGCCCCATTGCCAGCCCATTCAACATCACATGTTACACCCACTAAAGGCTTTTCAACGGGTTCTAGAGTGTCAGCATCAATTATGTGAATAGTATAAATCTCGTCCCCTTTAGTATCTTCCGCATATGCTACCAGCTTATTGTTTGGACTTACCTGGAGAAACAAGAGTAAAGAATATGATACCCTTATCCAACTATCCAAGTTTGTGGCCAAAAGCCCAAACTAACAATGGACGAGTATGAGAGCAATAATATGCAAGCTTACCTTTAAAGCATCAACGCAATAGTACGCATGCTGCTTAGCCTTAACATTCTCATCCAGTATGACATGCTCAGGAGGAGCGTCAGGTCCAGTTGGCATGGTATCATGCACAGACAGTTGGACTCCATTGTCTGGAGCAGCACGCCTGCAGTGTCGCACATACTCCTCCCCTTCTAGGGTCCTTTCATAGTAGTAGTAGTTCCCTTTCCGTAAAGGTACAGACATATCATCCTCCTTTATTCGTCCTCTAATCTCTGCATACAGCTTTTCTTCAAATTGCTTGGTCCCTATATAAAAATAAGGTCTGTGGTGAGAACTATCACATACTAACTGGGGAGCCGACAACCACATGTTGACAAGTAACAACTAGGACATCACCTTGACACTTGAATAGTGTCTTCGAGAACCTTAAATTAGTGTAATTTCTGAAAACCAAGTGAAAGTCCATTAAACACTGTATTTTCGAAATTTACCACCATTTTTTAGTGAGAGAGAAAACATTTAGAAAAGTAAAATTAAAAAGATCACTCCAAACATATTCGGATTATTTACTTCTCCACAGCTAGGAATGGTAGGACTATTTTTCTTCTATTACAAGCTAAAAGATAAGTAAATCTCTTTTTTCTACAATTAAAATTTTTCTTTTCTTTTCTTATTTTCTCATTGATAAGCTTTCCAAATCCAACCAAACCATACTCCATCTAGAGATGATTCGTGGTAGCCTTTTAATTTGACAACCTCCTACATCTTTCTATAACTTAAAATTCGCCGTATTCAACTTTTAACAAGTAACACAATACCAGAATTTCTTTCTAAAATTCTAAACCTCAAATCAATTCCACAACTTTTTAAAGAGAAAAAGGAATACACTTTGAGTTTTGACTTCTGATGGCGATAGGCCAAGAAAACGAAAAGAATAAACTTTTCACGCAGTAATATTCTGGCTCATACAAGATCAAATATTCAATCTATTTAACCAGCAAAAGCAGTGAAGAAACAACATATGCAAAATATGCAAAAGCAGCATCAATACTCAAGATGAATCATTCTTTTAGACTTTTTAAAAGATGAATCATTCCAGATTTAGCAAAACAACAACTGATTTGAGCTTCCAGAAACATAATACATTCCATAAACGAAAAAGCGAAACAATTGACAGATATAGTAAAAGCTAATTTGACGAATCCAATACGAAATTGACAGATTGAGTAGAATTGCAGTAATAATAATGAGATAGAAATAATCACCGGACATGATGGAATCAGTGAAGGAATTTTCAGCACGAAGATGAGAGAGAATATCGGCGTTAGAGCGAGAATCATCCCGAAGCCAATAGTAATTATCAATTCTGACGTCGCCGAACAACTCCATCTCATGTTTCTCTTTCTTTGCTATCGGCGGCACAATCGTCTTCTCTCCTGTTTCCGACGCCATTGATGAACAACAATAACAATGGAGGTTGGAATTGGAAGTGAGAGAGTAGATATAGCAATGATTGAAGTAGTGTTTGAGTTTGGTGTTGACACTACTACTGATTCCAACACAAACACCGCGAAAGTTGGGAGTCAAGCAATTGTAATTGTGGGAAACTGAAACTCCTACTAATAATGATAATGGGGATTGAATCACTCGTGTCAGCATGATAAACAAATTTACAATCTCTTCTACTTAATTATTTATTTACTTTATTATCAGCTTCAAAAAAATCCGTAAAATTAGTTCTTGCAACCAGGATAAGTTTTTTTAATTATGTTATTTTATCTTTCAGTACATTTTCTTTTTTGGAAAAATTGAGCTAGAAAGGACAAAGAATTATATATTTATGTTATTTTTATCTTTGAGTACATTATCTTATTATTATAACAATGTTTTTTTTAACACAGTAACTAGCTAACTGACTTAAGTATCACTTCTTTAAACCCATATCTTTTCCCAAGACGAACACCCATGAGAAGGCAATGGGTTTTTTTTTTTTTTTTTTTCAATGGTTGATTTACGCATTAACGTTTGTTCTTCAAACCTATATATTTTTAATGGTTCATTTACGCATTGATTATCATATTGTATTGCGTTTGAGTTTAGTGAAAGTCTAGTCGTTACTATTGAGTTGAGTAGTGGATCTCTGTGCTTTATAATTGTAATCACAATGATACTTTGCTGCTCACTTTGCTATTCTTTTTCTTAAAAAAAAACCATGTAAAGATATTGCAATTAACTTTAAACAGAGAATGTATATCGCAATCATTTTATTTATATATTCAACACCTTTGGTAACATATTAAAAGAACATTGGATACATTAAAAACTAAGTCTCGGTGTCTCACTGTCTATACTGTCTTTCGAAATTACAATATCATTGTATTATATATTCAACAATTCCTGCATTTGACTAATCTTGGTCAATTTGTTAAGTTTACCTCAAATATCCCATCAAAATTTAAACTATATAATAAGACAAAATAATAAATGTTACTAAAGTTAACCTCCATTTCCAAATTCTCTCACAGATGGGATGGTTTTTGCAAATTAATAGTGTCAGAAAGGGCGTAAAAAAAAAAGATAAAAAAAAAAAAACATATATTAAGAGAGGCATATGTTCATTTGGTGAGCATGAATGTCATTGATTTTTTTTTCTTTTTTGTTCTAACATTCCCCCTATGACGTACTACAATTACATGTTTCAAACTTTAATAAATATACTAGGAGAATCAGAAATATAAGTAGAAATCTTAATACTTATTCGACAAACATTATTTAATTAGTGGCCATATGGTGGCCATATTTACATCATTTAATTAGAAGTTTGATTATTTAATAAATAAATTAAACAAATTGAGCATTGCTCATATATTACCTAGTAAAGTTATAAACTAAGAACAAAAAACCATAACTAATCACAAATCAGATTTACATCAAATATTAGAATAGTACGAAAAGTACTCAAAGTTGCAACTCCTAAAACACTTTCAAAAGAATATGCTGCTTGGTCGAGAATCTTAACGAACAAGTACACCCATGATTTATGAATCATGCATATGAAAATTTCACTT
Organism: Beta lomatogona; assembly: GCA_947646795.1. Taxonomy (NCBI): domain Eukaryota; kingdom Viridiplantae; phylum Streptophyta; class Magnoliopsida; order Caryophyllales; family Amaranthaceae; genus Beta; species Beta lomatogona. The sequence continues at coordinate 404,236 of CANSNZ010001376.1, read as the reverse complement.
GCACTACTACTAATAAGATGACAATTTTCAGTTAACCTAAGCTTCCTATCAAGTCAAAATTATGCTCCATAGTAGAAAAACAAGAGCTCAAATAACCTCTAGTAGTTCTAGAATAGTTGACGGATCTTTAAAAGTAACGAAAATGATGCAAATATACCACTAGGAACAACCAAAAAAACGTCAAATACATTATGATCTGAGTAATCACAAAGCAAGACTGAACAAGAGGGCATTTTTTTTCTGGCGTAGCAAAAGCAGATATGACATAAATGAGCCAGTAGGTAATTACCAAGAATTCATTCCCCCTCACCTAAAAATTTAAAATTTGATAAATCACATCAATTAATAATTATACAAGTCTTTTTAACTTCTGAGAGACAATGTCTATAAGAAATATGGAACCCCTGTTCTTGGCCCCCTCATTTGATTGTTTTCTTCAGTCTCTGTGAAGAACTTCACTTCCCTCTCCTGTAACACATGACAAAACACCACTTTGTAAACGTGAGCGTAAAAAAACAGTGAACAAAACTAGTAAGCCTCTTGTAAAATTGGGCATACAGAAACGAGTGACTATTTAGCTAGATCTTAGTAGTTAGCTTTTCCTCAAAGTAGTTAGGCTAACTTTTGTCTCATAAGTCTAGTGGAGGTTTGTAATTCACTTTTTGCAGGGCCCATAACCCTCCATTTGATTATAAACTAACTAAAATTAGCCAAATAGAGTGTTTCTACAAACAAACAAAATGCTCCAACATCACCCTCAGCTTGCAATCAGAAAACTAAATCACCTAGGTTTCCCAAGAATCAAGCTACTAGCATGACTTTTTGCACCTTTGGGTTCCTGGTTGCTAAATTGCCCTGTGTGAAACAGACAAGTGCATGTTGCTAAATTGCCCTGGTTGCTAAATGGTCCCATTTCATCAAAACTCTATAAAAGGCCCAGGGAATCATTTGCAGATTATTTGGCATTGCCTACAGAATTGAAATTCAGCTTCGTTCGTTGGGAGGTAAAGTCTGCGAGGCGAGTTCCAATTAATACGACAACGCAAAAAACTCTTTCTTTTGAAGTCCCCTCTTTCTTAGAAGATCACCCATATTCCACGGAGGAAACATCAGGTATAGAGGCCCATGACAGAAGCTCCACAAGTATGAGACAAAGAGACAAGGTTTATTCCTTTATGGTAGGCAATGGAGTAACATGAAACTAAACACATAGAGAGGAAAACTTGAACTAAATCATAGACCATGGACATGATTGCGGCTGTAGTGTCAGTATACAGGTTTCTATGACAATGCATATCCAAGCGCAGTCACCAAAGAAAAAAAAAAATCACTAATATCTAAGGAAATGTGGTTTTAATGGCTTCATTTACAATTAAAGGGGTTGGTTAAGAAGCTGGAACAATTGAAAAATCTGTAAGCAGTCAGATGTTCTGTATTTCCTTTGCATTTGAATGGAAGAATCATTCTTGAATTTGGCCCAACTTCCATAGTATGACTATTAGGTTGTTTAAAATCAATTCAAGTATGAATTTGGCCCAATATAAGAGATGAGGGTAAGCCAAGGCAAACACGATGCTACAAGTCAATACAATCAAGCAGTCAAATCATTTTGCCACTCAAGATAGTGAAACAAGGTAAAGTATAGAAAGGGAACTGCAGTGAATAACCACATCGAGTCAGTTAATTCACATATACGAGTACTAACTCACCATATTGTCATTGAAACTCAAAATAGAAGCGACATTCCCACAACGGTAACAGTAATTTGGTGCCGACCACACCTATAAAGCCAGGAACACATTACTTATGAATTTATGATAAAATATCAAAAGAAATAGGCAATCCAAACAGCAATTTTACCGTCACAAGGCCTTTATCTTGAAACATGTACTTGAGACCTTCTTGTACAAGCTGATGAGCCCGACAAACTAAATCAAGATTGTTTATGTGGTTGAACTGCATACACAAATTCACAGGGGTTTAGTCCAACTATCGGACATCCTATTCAGTTCAAGTCACATCACATACTGATACCTCAGAAGTCACTCTTGATCCAAAAAGCCACCCTGCACCACGAGGACTGACCGCCCATGTTTCAATATCTTCAGGATCACTCCACATAAGGTCACAAAATGGCCCTTCGTGAGGAATTTCACAATTTCTTTCAATAACCCTTATCTGCTAGGTGAAAAGTCAAAGAATAAAAATGAAAATGGAGTTCACTGAAGCAAAATTAAGGTACATGTACTCATGCATCTACACAACAAGAATTTAACCAAAGACGGAAACAAAATTTGCACATGCTTCTCCACAAATTAGGTAAATTGTGAGCCTAGATTCCCTAAAATATTGGTTAAAGAAATTTGATCAGGAAAAGGAAGCTTAAACTCTCACATGCTACAAAAAATAAAAAGTGCAGGCATCACATAAGCATTCCAGTCCTATCCAATAAATGTTTAGCATTAAAATAACGCATATGAAACTAGGCTCTCAACAAATGACATTGAAACTATAAGAACAACAAACAGAACCTGATCAATTGTCCGAATATCAGGAGAAAGACCACCATGAACACATAGCACCTGCAGGATTAAACAGAGATGAATAAAAAAGGCAGGGAGGAGAAACACAGATATCCAGTGTAATAATTAGTATCAAGCGATAGACTATCGACTTCTGGGATCAATATTCCATAGGGAAGATGCAAAAATGAATGTAAATAGACTCACATAATAATACTTTTAACCCATTGGCAACAATAATTTCAATACAGAGGAGCAAATACAAAGAAAAACCAGTGTGATGCTCCTGTCAAAAGAGGGATATGAGCAATATTTTCATGACTTAATGCTATTTCCTTTTTTACCGAAAAGGAAGAAAGAGTGGAATATGAGCAGCATCAGATACACGCAAATTCACCCTTTTAACAGAGACCAACTTTCTGCAACTTAAACCCTTCACCACCTGGCCAATATGAATTTAACGTAATATTGCACCAAGACTGTGAAGCAGAAAAAGAAGCTTACAGTTCCATTTATGATTGCCGAGAGAGTTAGATAATCAAAAACATCTGTGCAGTATCTCCATGCATTGGCATTTCCATACTTCCTCTGGCATTCATCATAGAACCCATATACCTGAGAAAACAATGTCAGTATAGCCTAAATCAGGACTAACCTACACCCAAAAAAACATGCGATAATAAAAGGAAAGCTGACCTAGGCTCTAAGTGACAGCTTGCATCAAATCCAAACATTTATAAGCAACCCAATTAGTTAAAAGGCAAACAGGCTAAAAAACTAAACTCAAAAATATTCTTAGAATACAAATCTCATTCTCTTGAGAATAAAATTCCAATACATAAACAAACATGATAAACTCAGGGTCTCGGGATTTTCAAATTAGATAAAATTCAACTCCACGACCTTGGAAGTCCTATACATTGAAAGAGCAAAGAATGTATTGCATATAGACTTTCAGCAAAAAAAAAAAAAAAAAAAAAAACCACAATAAAATTCTCCGAACCATGTATTTGAGCAACTTAAAAAAAAAAAAAAAAACTGGTTCTTTCCCCACCGAAAACAGCATATGTTATTCAGCTTCCCCAGATTTTGAAGCTTCTTCTTTTAATTTTTAAGTTTTATATTTGAAAGAAAATAAGTTTCTTAATATTTTGAATCTCATATTGTATTTGAATTTGATTAAAGTAAACGATACGTGGAGTGCTCCAGGTACCGAGTAAAAGCAAGTTTCAAAAAAATATTGAATCTGTACTGTTCTCTGGGATAAGTTTTGGTCCTTCTGTGCGCAGCTTAGGTTGAAGGCGAAAAAGGCCCCCTTCCCCAATTGGATGGGGGATAAATCCTACGAAAATATCACTTAGATTAATAAAGGCTTGTTGGATTTATACATAGTTTGTTAGTCTATAAATTATGCTCAAAATCCCATTTCTTAATTCTAGTTTTTTTACTACTTGAAAACGGCACTTCTGCAGTTCTGCTCATAAAAACAAAATGTTCGTGAGGCCAGCAAATGAATCCTGAAGTAACTCTTCTTGTGAGGTATGGAGGGAAATCAAATTTGAATACCAATTCCAAGTACCCGATCGACCAGAAGTTCGATTCCATCTGTTTCTTGTACAGTACACAGCCCAATTTACAGTTGCACAAAAAAATTATTCACAGGTCCACTAAAAATGCTAAAAATCCGTCAATAGAAGCCTAAGGAGATTAACAGGGTCCCAAAAAATTAGAGATGTAAAAAGCGGGTCCAATTGGGCCTATTCCTTATCCTAGATGGAATGGAATGATATGGGGATCCATATAGAAACATAGTTTGGCGAGTTGCATAATAGCATTTTTATAAGAATAATGAAATCTGAAGGAAGAAGCCCAATAATAAGAAAGGAAGGCACCAAATAAACAGAACCCCAATTATTTCTATCATCGCCTTAAAATTAAAAATAATAATAATAATTAGATGAGAAAGGTAACATGTGAAAGATCATAAAGCTACAAAGAGACAAAGGGAGAATGCCCTTATCTAGCCAGGATCCAAAAGTATGGCTATATCACTAACAGTGTTTTTGGCAGGGAGGAACTAAATAGAAAAGAAGAAAGGAAATGAATTAAGCGACTTTCTTGTATTCGGTTTTGAAGTTATAAGGGATTCCATAGGAACGGAAAAGAAGTGATGGGAAGAGAATCTTATGACTTCTCCAATTCCCATTCCTTCCATCAGCCAAACATTAGAAATTTTGGTTCCTTTATAAACAAGCTGTAAATATTACAACTGATGACTATCCTTCTTCAGGTCACAATATATTTTACCAAAGAAATCACATAACTAATTTATAGAACATTCAAAATCATGACAAAAGCACTTGCCAACCTAGCTCCATGGCCATACACCCATATTCTACATGACATGGAGGCAAGGGAAGATGCTAAAAATGAAAGTGTCTTAAAAAATAACCATCTTTTTGCCAACATACTAAACATTTAGAACTATGGCTTCTCAATCACAAGCATCACTAACTCCAAAGGTATCATTAGACCAAAGTAATTAATGCACTAAACTTTGTCTGAGTCAATATCTTGCATCGAGATCATCTGATATAGAGGTCTCAAAAACTCCAATACAATACAATTATCTCGATGAATTACAATCTCAAAATTAATAAGTTAGAAGTTAGAAGTCAGCTCAGTAACAAACCAGTGACCAAAATGGAGGGTCATTCTAAAGGATATCTTAGGATCAAATCATCAAACACCGGGAAATTTACACATATTTCAAGCAACCATATCCTCAGTCCTCACAAGCTCAAGAGGGAAGAAAGCAAGATCGCATGGGGCCATTAAAGAGATAAACACAGACAAAAGCTGCATCCAATCATCAGTATATAGTATATACACAGATGATGAAGACCAACATACATGCTACCCAATTTTCATCCTCATATTGATATAAGTCATACCGTAAGACCTTTGGAACAACAGAAATCAGCAGCGTTCTAAATGTTCAGTCTCTTTCCTCAAGAGATGAGAGTCTATGTAGCCAACTAACCATCTCTCAAGTACAACTACTCCCTCACTTTAAAGAAATATGAACAATTGCTTCATATAACAAAAATCTATTTTGTCACCTGAAAATCCCTAAACTTATGTGATCTAAACTTTTTCGAATTTTAAACTTATTATTTTAGTTGTAAATTGAACTAATAAGCCACTTTCTAAATCTATTAGCACTTATCCAAGCTTATTAGGCCTAAAATTTTATTTTAAAGTGAAAGGAAAGGGGCCTGAATCCTAACCAACTATCACACTAAAATAGACACATGGTAACACGCTGTATGTGGGACATAGAACAATCAAGGCAAGAATTGCTTAAAGCCTTTAACAGCGTACATACTTCTTTCATAAATAAGTGCTCCAAAAGCAAAACTGTCCAAGTTCTTATGTTTCTTTCCAAACTACAAGAAGGCCATAACTTCAACAACTTTTGCCTCCTCAAGACATCGCAAGAAAGAACAAGAAAAAGCCGAAGATTTAAATAAGAAAGAAGAAAAAGTAAAGAGTTGGGCACATGAGAGACATAAACAAAGAAGACATATAAGCAAGAAGAACTGATAATTGAAAGGAGAACAAGACATTTAAACAAAAATATGAGAAACCTACCTGAGTAAGCTGCCTGCTTTCATGATTCCCACGCAAAAGAGTGATGTGCGCAGGATACCTGACCAAAGAAAAAGTAAATAGTTGCTGAAATATGAGTAAACCAGTAAAGATGCCATTATAAATAGTTCACCAAAAATAACCACAAAATATTACAATATCCTACTGATATTAGTCACTCAAGAAAAAAGGAGTTAGTATAGATATCAAATGAGATTTTTTCCTAGGTTATAATTTCATAGCCATTGAGGGATTATTGGAGAAGTAAATAAATTCTAGGGAGAACAATGCATCAAGGGCATAAAGATAGCAAAGTTGCTCATTCACTCCCAGACAGAATCTTAATTGCATTGCAATATCAGGATGAAATGATACAAGGTGCAAACTTTACCTCTATGCCAAAAACAGAGATGTTAAGAAACTTTGATTACTTTCTTCCACAATTGCAAAACTTTCCTTACAAGTACTAGTTCTGATATAAAAGTATTTGTTCAAACTCTTTCTTAGTGCCAGAAATAATGGCTGGATACAACAATAACTAAAAAGATATTTTCATATTCTCTTAAGCAAGTTCACAAGACAATGGATGTACAAAAACATCATGGATGTGATACCAACGGCCCAATGCATCATGTAGTCACAAAACATCTTCACCATAGTTCTGTTAGCCATATATTATTCCTGATAGTCATCCTGAATTCAGAGATATGTCATACTGGTTCATACACAAATCACTTGAATTGTTTCTATGAGTTATAGAACTAACTAACTAAGTCTTAATTGTGCCATGAAGGTATATCAGAACCTCAATAAGAATGCACAGACCAATCACATGATTATAAAACTCAATTCTTAATTGATTACTGAATAATGGAAGCTATGATAGGATATTGATTCTAAGAAATCAACACCTCAAGCTACGTTATGAATTCAGGCACCTCTCCAAAGTACACTATAAATTTTGTGCCAGTAGCAAACAGACTTGCGACCATCCATTTTAATATTTTGGCCTAAGGGTTCTCTGAATTCATAAGATATTATATGATTTTGAAAACCACAGGGTGGTCTAATTTGACATGCCAACTGTCATAACAGTTATCTTATTCTCAGACAACAAATAGTGTCATTCATAAAGTCTTCATAATAGCCTTTCCGGCGAAAAAAGATACAGAGTTGTCCATGGCAATTACATTTGAAGTGCAACCAATCCATCTCCATCAAACACCAACTTCTCATTCTATAATAAAGCACCATAAATATTTAACAGTTCCTCAAAAAAAAAAAAAGTTGCAGCAATCACAGTAAGTATATTTATCATCAATTACCTAGAAATCCAATAATAAAGGGCATCCATATTATTCGCCTACTCTTCCATATAATCCAGGATAATTTCCTCCAAAGGCTTGAACAACCAAAACCTATTGTGACAAAAGGATCACAAACTTATAAATATGATCACCACGACTTCAGTCCATTCAAGTTCAACACTTCTAGTCTTCTACCATAAGGTTGCTTCTATATACTGCCTCAACACGTTTTCCTTCACCACAAATGCTAAAAGGCTCAAGTACATACTTGTTAGTGACAATTGGCGACAACCTTATCCATTTCAAAACTGACAAATCATACATAATATATATGAAAGTTCAACACTCTTGGGAACCTTGCAGTCTCTTCTTCAAACTACAAATACTAAGGAGCCTAAAAGAATTGGTCATCTAAAGTACAAGGATAAATAGAGCCTTTAACTTTTTCTGGATACTGCAGATGACGCCACTACTACTCCTAAATTGATGATTCTGCTACATAATACCAGAATAACTCATATTATCTGATAAATCTAATCTCTCTCTTAATATATGTCAATATTCAGCACTAATGTCTATTGGAGAGTTTTTCAGCCTGGCAGGTTATCTTTTTGATTGCTCACACGAAAAAGCACAGAAAGCTGAAGGAATAGCAAAGGCAACAAAATGCATAAAGCCTCCAACATACAATAATAATAACTTGCCCTTATTACCCTCAATCACATAATCGGGCATTAATGAGAGTTGACAAAAGAATGATGAAGGTGAATTCTTTGATAATATGGAGATGGAAGTAGCTATAAACAGCAAAGAGGAGTGCCAAAACTGGAGTGTAAAAGTCTGAAACCTATTACGTAGTTAGACAGGGACAAAACCATTAAAAAGCCTGTCATAACAAAGAGGATAGCAACACGGAAAGTTGTGGTCTAGAGGCATCAATCTTACAATTAGTCAAGTATGATTGTCTTTCTCAAGAATAGGACTGCATTCGAAACCTGCTGGTTTTACCACAATTTTTAAATCAGTACAACATTGCACGCACATCATTTATCCATTACCACTATGACTGTCTTACTCACATAGATTAGAAAACAGAAATCATTGGTAAACAACTGCAGCAATAGTCCAGTGGCAGGAATCACATGCATTCATATTTCTTCGATTAAAGATGCAAAAATGCATAAACACACAAAATACAAGGATCCAAACCAAAGTTAATAGGCAAATCCATCTACATTAAGGATGAAAGGCATACCTAGCTTTAAGAAGCAAAAGGATTGTGAAGACTTCAAGACTGTTGTAGCCTCGGTCAACAAAATCTCCCTGACAAAAGATTTAAAAAATTATACGTCAACAGAGCTAAACAACAAGAGAATGAAGGTAAAATCCATTGAGGCATATCAACAGTTGTAGAATATTATTACCATGAATATGTAATTGGTCTCTGGTACGTGACCTCCTGTTTGAAAGAGCTTCATTAAATCATGAAATTGACCATGGATGTCACCACAGACAGTGACTGGACTATTGACAGGCTGCACATTTGACTCCTCAATGAGTATCTCTTTCACCTGAAAGATTCCAATTATGCATTTACGAAGATATATGATCAGTATGAACATAGAATCGACAATATAATCAGCACTTACAGAAGGGAACATTTTACGAGAGACAAAGAAGAATAGAAAACATGTAGGGTTAAATCCAGCCAAACCAAAGTGAGAAAGTAGATATTGTAATGGAAACACCCCAAAAAAGAAAACTAGAACAGCAATATGAGATGAAAAACCATCAAAATAACACCAGCTTTGAATAAAAGCAAGTTGTACACCCTCTCAATTGGGATTTGCAAACTAGCAGATTCATTCTTGATGTACGAAACAATGACTACATGTTTCATACTCCACATAATTACAAAATCCAACAAAGCCTAAATAAAGCACAAACACTACATTAGACCTTTCTCAAGCAAAATGACCTTTAGAAACATGTCTAAAATACAAACACTTGAAATTCGAACCAAAACTTCTCAGCAGACTTCACCTGATATCAAATCAACCCTCCTGGCTGGATGACTGACCATCATACCCAAAGTGCTAATTCTTTTTAACAAATTTGCGGATTTAGCGCTAGACGAGCTGCTCCCAAAAGTGAAAATGGAAATATCAAATGATGCGCTAGGTTTTTCTTAGGAATTCTATAAAATTGCCAAAAAAGATTGTACCAATCACTCTGAAGACGTCAACTCATTAAACTGATAACAATTACTAGAACACAATGGGAGAAAAAATCTTTAGCATACAAACAGCATTTGTCATTTCCTTTCCCTTTTCTTTTCCCACCTAAGAATTATACTAAATATCCGATCGAGAAATCCAAAGAGACAAACAATAACCCTGTCACTGCCAAGCTCTTAAAACTACTCAATCACGAATAGCTATAAATACAAACCAGCTATGTGGAGCAATATTGTCATTTTGATAAAATGAGTCTTGACCTGATTTCAGTAATATTAACCTCAAAGTGCTAGACAACCATAAGCAAAAGTAAAAGATGGAAGTACTGAATTCAGGATAACTTTCTACTAGAACATGTGTGATTGTCATAACATTAAATTCACCCACACAAATGCCCATTATGATTTCCTCAAAATGTTACTCGATAAATATCCCTATTGCATAAAAGCAGACTCTTGAGATTCCAAATAATTACACCAATATCCAGGTCTTCTTGTTCCACTAATTTGCAATAATATGATGAAATTCGACAAAGCCCATTACAGTAACACAAGTTGGTAGTTTAATTTGGAAAGTGCAATTGAGGCCAATCTTCAATAGAGGTAAACTCAGACCACAAATTCACCTTAAATCCATATTCACAAAAGGACGTTTACGACACAACAATTAACGATTGGTGAATCAGACAAAGTCACGAATATGAGGAAAGAGATTAAAGATGAAAGCAGAAAGAGTGAGAGAAGGAAGATTATTACATATTCGCAAAGAAGTTGAAGCTCATCTTCGGCTAAATGCTGGCCTTCTTTAACCTTAGCGATCCATTTGTCCAAATCCATTTGTGATTTGATGTATTGTTGCCTAATTTATCCCTAAAAATCTTGCTCTAACACACTCTCTCTCAATCAAATCTTGTTTTTAGGGTTTTCGTGTTGGTTCACCCAAATCAGCAAATTGAAAGAGAGAGAGAGAGAAAGAAAAACAAAAGAGTAGCGCTTCGGAGATAATCAGGAGATCTTGTAAATTGTGAGTGAGATGAGAATGTGAGAATGTGAGATGGTTTGGGTGAAAATTAAAACTTCAAATTGGGTTTTTGCCGGCACTCGTCTCTCACGCCGTAAATGGGCTGACAAACCACCACGCACTTGGCAAACCCCCCTGCACCCTAAATTATGTCATCTTATTCTTATGTTATATTGTCACAAACTTACTCCAACTCCCAATTTTTATGTAGGACTAATGAGATATTCATGCCCATATTTGGACAATAATTCACCTCATCCCTCTTCGTGGGAAAAGGGTCTTAATTTATGTATTCATCTTACCTATTATGTATATATCTATAAATATATTAAAAGAGATAACAACGTCATGCAGGGCCTCCTTCTAAAAATTTTGCGTAATACATTATCAACAATAAGCGGGATCATTATTTAAAAAAATATATAAAGCTGGCGAACCCGACTAAGTAAGGATTTCAAAGCTACATATCATCTAACATCTTTAATGATTCATATTTCCAGAAATTATAGATATGTGTTGTAATTAGTAATGTGGCAATAAATTCCTACTTCAGCCATAAAGTTTATTTTTTATTTGATTTCTTTTTTGCAGTCATCCCTTGCTCCATCTCCGCTTTCAAAATTCACCATGAATGTGAGAGTCCTCACTCGTAACTAATGGGGTAGTTTTACAAATTATTCGGATGCTAATCAAATCTTATTGTTGTTGTTCGAGAATACGAATCGGAGATGGAGTTTAAATGTCGAAGGTAACTCCCATAAAGAAGGTCGATGAAATAGTTAATATAACACAAATTCCTTGATTGCGTATATAATTTATTTCGGGTGTGCTTTTATGTGCCATGTGGAACCTTTCCTCTTGCACTAGAATTTTATCGCGTGTGCAATGAACCAATAGTAGATTGGTCATCATTTTTGGAAAAAATATAATGATATCTTGAATCGAACCCCATGAATTATTAATAAGTATTAAGATACATTTACCGCTACACCAAGTGATATATGGTGTAATTATTTTAAAATCAAATTTTTAATAGATGAAAAATATAAGTACTCGGGGGCATAGCCCGGGCCTAAAAACTAGTTTTATATTATATCATGATCTTATTGCTTCTATTAGATTGGTTTTACATGAGTTTAAATTAGATTGGCAAAAATAAGTTTATAAAAGGCCGAAATAAAAGAGAAAGAGTCAATGGCCACTAATAAAGGATGGAATGATAATCATTCACACAACATTACCTATAATTTGTTCATTCATGCAAATTAGATAATCTTTGAAGATAGTTGAGACGGCGATAAAGTACCAAAACGTACACTTAGCATCATCTCCTAAGACCAAGTATAACAATACACTTAGGTATTGTTTGGTTGACAAAAATATCATGGAATATATTAAAAGGTGTGCATAACAACGTCTATGCGCCACGTGGCACCCTCCTTCTACCACTAGAATTTTGCCACATGTTTATTAATCAACAATAAGTCAGGTGATCATTATTTAAAAAAATATATATGCTAAAGCTTGGGCTCGAACCCCTGACTTCAAGTAAGGATTTCCAAAGACTCACCATATCATCTAACATCTTTTAATGATTCATATTTCCACGAAATTATAGATATGTGTTGTAATTAGTAATGTGGCAATAAATTCCTACTTCTAGCCATAAAGTTTATTTTTTTTATTTAATTTCTTTTTTGCAGTCATCCCCTTGCTCCATCTCCGCTTTCAAAATTCACCATGAATGTGAGAGTCCTCTACTTCGTAACTAATGGGGTAGTTTTACAAATTATTCTGGATGCTAATCAAATCTTATTGTTGTTGTTCGAGAATACGAATCAGGAGATGGAGTTTAAATGTCAGAGGGTAACTCCCATAAAGAAGGTCAGTGAAATAGTTAATATAACACAAATTCCTTGATTGCGTATATAATTTATTTCAGGTGTGCTTTTATGTGCCATGTGGAACCTTTCCTCTTGCACTAGAATTTTATCGCGTGTGCAATGAACCAATAGTAGATTGGTCACCATTTTTTTGGAAAAAATATAATGATATCTTGAATCGAACCCCATGAATTATTAATAAGTATTAAGATACATTTACTGCTACACCAAGTGATATATGGTGTAATTATTTTAAAATCAAATTTTTAATAGATGAAAAATATAAGTACTCGGGGCATAGCCCCGGCCTAAAAACTAGTTTTATATTATATCATGATCTTATTGCTTCTATTAGATTGGTTTTACATGAGTTTAAATTAGATTTGCAAAAATAAGTTTATAAAAGGCCGAAATAAAAAGAGAAAGAGTCAATGGCCACTAATAAGGCTGGAATGATAATCATTCACACAACATTACCTATAATTTGTTCATTCATGCAGATTAGATAATCTTTGAAGATAGTTGAGACGGCGATAAAGTACCAAAAACGTACACTTAGCATCATCTCCTAAGACCAAGTATAACAATACACTTAGGTATTGTTTGGTTGACAAAAATATCATGGAATATATTAAAAGGTGTGCATAACAACGTCTATGCGCCACGTGGCACCCTCCTTCTACCACTAGAATTTTGCCACATGTCTATTAATCAACAATAAGTCAGGTGATCATTATTTAAAAAAATATATATGCTAAAGCTTGGGCTCGAACCCCTGACTTCAAGTAAGGATTTCCAAAGACTCACCATATCATCTAACATCTTTTAATGATTCATATTTCCACGAAATTATAGATATGTGTTGTAATTAGTAATGTGGCAATAAATTCCTACTTCCAGCCATAAAGTTTATTTTTTTATTTGATTTCTTTTTTGCAGTCATCCCCTTGCTCCATCTCCGCTTTCAAAATTCACCATGAATGTGAGAGTCCTCTACTTCGTAACTAATGGGGTAGTTTTACAAATTATTCTGGATGCTAATCAAATCTTATTGTTGTTGTTCGAGAATACGAATCAGGAGATGGAGTTTAAATGTCAGAGGGTAACTCCCATAGAGAAGGTCAGTGAAATAGTTAATATAACACAAATTCCTTGATTGCGTATATAATTTATTTCAGGTGTGCTTTTATGTGCCATGTGGAACCTTTCCTCTTGCACTAGAATTTTATCGCGTGTGCAATGAACCAATAGTAGATTGGTCATCATTTTTTTGGAAAAAATATAATGATATCTTGAATCGAACTCCATGAATTATTAATAAGTATTAAGATACATTTACCGCTACACCAAGTGATATATGGTGTAATTATTTTAAAATCAAATTTTTAATAGATGAAAAATATAAGTACTCGGGGCATAGCCCGGGCCTAAAAACTAGTTTTATATTATATCATGATCTTATTGCTTCTATTAGATTGGTTTTACATGAGTTTAAATTAGATTTGCAAAAATAAGTTTATAAAAGGCCGAAAAGAGAAAGAGTTAATGGCCACTAATAAGGCTGGAATGATAATCATTCACACAACATTACCTATAATTTGTTCATTCATGCAGATTAGATAATCTTTGAAGATAGTTGAGACGGCGATAAAGTACCAAAAACGTACACTTAGCATCATCTCCTAAGACCAAGTATAACAATACACTTAGGTATTGTTTGGTTGACAAAAATATCATGGAAAAGTAGAAAATCCTACGAAGTTATAATGGCAGTTGTTTGGCTAACATAGAATTTGCCACTTCTTATGGAGTTCTACTTTCCACAAAATTGACAAAATTACTCCCTGGGTCCCGCTAGGTAAGTGGAACTTCTGTTGAAAGTTTTAGTTCACATGATCAATCAAACACAATTTTGCACTTCCTAGGAAATGTTATTACATGGGAAAAACAATCTATTGGAAAATATGACTTCCTATATACAACCACACGGACACATATAATATTCTAGTATTTTAAAGTGATAGGATATTAAGAGACTTTTGGTGCTTCTCTTATATTTCTCTCTTACAAATCTTTTCTTTCTCTGTTGACTGTTGGTATATAGTTAAGACATTGACTTTAGCATCACAAAAAATATCTTTGGCTAACCCTCGAGGCTAACGAGACGTTTGTGTGGAAGAAGAAGATCGAGAGAGACGTGGCTCAAGGCCGAGTTACATTGGATGAAATAACTGTAAAGGCTGAGAAAAAGAGGCGTAACGAGGCGATGCATGAGATTGAGAAGCTGAAGAAGAGGAGAGTAGAGAGGGAGGTGGAGAAGGCGCAAAGAGAAGAGGAAGTAATGATGATTGAGAGAGAAAGAGCTAAGATTGAAGCTCGTAATTCTGAGAAGACAGAGAAGGAAAAATTTGTTGAACATATGAAGATTAAGTCTAGGATTCGGTTATGTGAAGGTAGACCAAAACCGATTGATGTTTTTATTGGAATTCTTGACAAATCCCATGCGTTGAATATGGAGTTGGATGAACCATACATGGTTCTCAAAGGTTTAACTGTTAAAGAACTCGAGGAGCTCCATGATGATATAATGAGCACAACGTCGGCCCGAACAATATGGAGGCCCTGTGCTAATACTGAAAAATAAGCCCCTATATAATTTTTTTTAAAAGAAACCACCAAAATATGCAAGTAAACCAAATAACAAACATGCATCAAATAAAGTTTTTCTCTTCCAATTTTTTTGATACATTCCAAAAAGAGTTGAATTCAAAAAACTTGCAGACATTTTGAATATCAGCTTAAAGTCTTTTGTGTTTAAAGAATTTTTTTTCAATTTGGAGGCCCCTTTGAAAGTGAGGCCTTGTTCCATGTCCCACTTTGAACATGTTAAGGGCCGGGCCTGAATGAGCATGTCCGAAACTGATCATGCCGAGTATTGGGAGGCGTTGAGGGTGGTTTGTGAGTGGGAGCTCAATGGTGCTGATTTCCTACTCGTTGGAAAAACAAGTGTGCATTTGAGTATTGAACCGGGTGTGAAGAATTTCTTGGATGGAAAAAATCACAGAGAGTTAGTTGCATTACAAAATCAAATTGAGTCAGAGATGCGCTCTGGGAAGGCCAAGGTGGTTGAGTTTTGGGAAACTGTGCTTAGACGGCTTCAATTCTACAAGGCGAAGGCTTATCTTACACTAAACCACCCTACCCTCGTCGAGGTCATATTCAGGAAGAAATCACACAGGACGAAGATCAGAATTTGGAAACAGATCATGATCAGAATGGTTCTGTTACACCACAACACTTATATAGTGCAGAAGATAATGAAGAAGCAATTGATCCTCAAGAAGACGAGCTTTTGTTGAAGAAGAAGCGGATGGCTGTTGTGGCTTCAAGATTACGTGCTCGTGTTCAGCCGGAGAATAATGATGAGTCCAACATGACGGGTGTACTTGAAGAAGGTGACGCGGTCTTAGGCTCCTCTGCTGAAGTAATTCTGCCTTCGCATCACTCGTATAATTCATGGCATGATAAGTATCACCCAAGAAAGCCTAAGTATTTCAACCGCGTTCATACTGGTTACGAATGGAACAAGTATAACCGGACACATAATGATTATGACAACCCTCCTCCTAAGTTTGTTCAAGGCTACAAGTTCAATATTTTTTACCCTGATCTTATTGATAAAACTGTAACTCCAACCTGATGTATTGAGAAAGATGGAGACAGCAATGGAACTTGTATCTTGAGATTTCAGGCTGCCCCACCTTATGAAGACATAACCTTCAGGATTGTGAACAGAGGAGATTGGGAGAAATCTCTTAAAAAGGGGTTCAAATACACCTTTGAAAGAGGTATACTACATTTGTATTTTAACTTTAAGAGGTATAGTTATAGGAGGTAAAGATACTTGAGGATGAATGTATAACTATATTTTAACTTGGGAGTATTTCAAGTCACTCTTTTTGTTTGTTTTCGAGGATGAATGTATGGATTACATTGCACAAATCTGTATGGAACAACAATTTAATAGTAAAAGTATTTGCTTATCTATAAGTAGACAATTTTATCAACCGAATATTTCTTCTATTACAATAATCAATGTACAATTTACACTTAGAGTAATTATTTTAATTAGTTCCTCAGATCCCCAAAACACACAATTGGATCTTCAAAACATACTTATAGTTATAGTTGATCTTTTTTTTTTTTTTTTTTTTGAAAGGTAAGGAAAAAACATTAGGTTGTCCTCCTCTTGAGGAGAATACCTAATGCGTCGGATACAAAAATAGAAGATAGGGAGGAATTATATATGTGAGCAAAAAGATAATGAGAAAAATTAATACACACGGATGCCTAATTTTTAATATACGTGCAACCTCGTCAATTTCTTCCTCAAAGAACACTTAGTAGTTGATCCGTGCTACTGATTATAAACACCAAGATCATGATTGTGTCAACTTTTGTTAAAATTAACAGTTTCCATGTACCACCAATTTATTCCATCCCAAGTTGTTCAAATAAATAATCATTCGCTCGTTATAGTAAATATAATGATTTTTAGTATATTTACTTGATTGCGACTAAAAATTTAGCTCCTTTCACATCCATTTTATCACAGTTGTCTCACCAAAGGTATGTAAAAGAATATGTAGAAGATCTTCTCATGAGTGGTAAAACATTTCTAAATATTCTCACAAATGTCAATTACTTTAATGCGTAAGGTTTTGGGAGTTGGTAAGTAGCCACTAGCCCACTACCCAAGACTTGGGCACCCTTTATGATGCTCTGTAGACAAAGAAACTCAAATCTATTAAGCAACAAATTTGATTTATTAGACAATTTTGGCAAATCATTTCAACCACCTGATCATCATCACAAAAGGTGAGAGTGAGGGATAGCTCAGTTGGTTAAAGCTTCCCTCCCGATCCCAGGTGATCCTAGGATCGATTCTCATCCCCGCCCTTGTGGCTCATTCGCACCAAAAAAAAAATCATCACAAAAGGTGGATAGCTATTTAAGAAAAGAAGCATCACAAAGATCAAATATCAAAGAACAAAAGAGCAAACAGGTCAAAACCGGAAGAAATGGAGAAATAAGAAAGGCATATGCATAGCCAAAATTCTGGCTTTTCAGGTAATACAACATACAATTGGAATAATGCAAGCACGTTTAGTAATGAAGCAAAGATTTATATCAAAGCATACATTTTGAACTCAAAAGTGTATCAAAATTATACATCTACATGTTATGAAATCTTGTTGAAAGATGCCAAGATCAAGTTGGAAAACAGAGTAATTTTCTAAGAGAAAAAAGTACCTATCCTACAACCTTTAAAGACTACTATATCATGAATTTCATATAATTAGCATGATCTCTATCTAAAGGACAATTTTCCTCCTATTTTCTAATTGAAAATCACCACTAGTAATCAAAGGGTCTACATTAAAGTTCAGCAACTTCAGAAGAAAATGGCGTATTTTTTTCGACACTAGAAGGGCTTGAATCATAGACTGGCGGCTCAATAGTATCATGGTCTTCCTCCATGCTTAAGTGGTTGACATCTAAAATGTTCGAAGAAGCTTCACGTGAGAAACTAGATTCATTGATTGTCTCGTCACTGTCTTTCCCTGTCTTTTCTGAACTATGGTCCGCTTCCGATGTCATTCTTGAAGTGCTCGATGCATTTTCATGGTTCACATGTCCTGCTTCGACTTTCTCATAGTTCTGATCTGCACTTGCTTTGAACCTGTCCACAAAAGCTTCTTCTTCATCACCTTGTAGCAAGCCTGCCTCCTTACAGGATTCACTTGTGTCTTCAGATAGGTTAGAAGCATGATCACCATCAGCAAGTGCATCTTCATCAGGTCCCAAATCCTCATGCTTTACAAATTTTTTTGAGGATTCAGTATGATCAGAGTCAGAGGAGCTCACTATGGACTTGCTGTCGTGGCTGGACTCTCCATCTGAAGAAGGATGTCTCACATCCGGATCTTCAACCACCTGTTCTGGAACAAAGACAGGTCTCATCTTTAAATAAAATGGCTTCTTTGTTGGACTTAAAGTGTTAGGAAATGCTGATCTAGTGTTAAAAGTTTCGTGTCTACGAAGTACTGCATCTCTTCTATCTGTTTCTGTGAAGTCTTCTCGAAAACTATCTCCTACAAAATTATATCCAGGGTTAAAACTTTCATATCGACGAAACACAGCATCCTTGCGCTTCATAATTTCCACAAACTCCGATTTCAAATCCTTCCCCCTGGCCTCATATCTTATGCTTGAACTTTCATTTTGATGAAATATTGCATCGTTCAAGTTCATTCCCACATGCTCCTCTTGAAGAATATCTCCTGTGAGATTGTGAGCTCCTTTGGGAGAAGTACATGGAGAATCAAAAGGGTTTCTCCTCGGCACACTTATAGATGGAGCAGATCCGGGAATAGGAGGAATGTTATGCTGGTGTTTTGTATCATGAGGAGAATCGAAAGGGTTAGCTCTAGAGGTGGAAATGGGTGCAACTTGGAAAGGAGGTTGATCAGGACGATCCAAATCTATCAAATTTCTCTCTGAAATCAGTGAAAAGTTTCTCTTTGCCCTTCTTCTTGCCAGAAGGTTCTCTAACCGTAAATCTCTTTCGAGCTCAGAATTTCCCACAAGCCGTAGATTTTTCTCGTCCTCTTCTGTCCACAAGGTAACTTGTTTAGTTGCATCCTTTTCAACGTTTGCATTTTCCTCATCATCATCATCATCTTCTTCATCATCATCAACATCCATATCTTCGATTGCCTTCATCTTCTTCCAACTCTTCCTCCTCATCTCTTTCATCATCTCGTTCTATTGATGAGGCTCTCCAAATGTTGGTTCTTCTCCATTTGCAACAATGCATCAGCCAATTTTTCACCATCATCTTTAACATTTAGAGTTTCATCTTCATCAGCGTCACTATCATTTTCATCCTCACTTGAATCCTCGTTACTTTGATGTGAACCAAGGGATTGCAACTCAAACTTGAGAGCATCATCATCATGAGATGCATCATGATATGCATCTTGATGTAATTGATCTACAAAGTCTAGAAGTGGGTGAGTCTCCTGAGCAGTTGGGATGACATATGCCACTAAAGCATCAAGAGAGGACTTCTCGGCCCCATCAGACTCACAATCCGAATATTCGTGACATATAGTGCCATCTGCATGTTTCTCTATCCCCACTGAAGAATTCAATTGATCCTGCACACCAGCATCATGTTGCTCGTTGATAATTTTATCAAAATCTCGATCCATGTGCACTTCAACACCCGCATTTTCAAAGTCAGCAAACACAAAACTGTTATTGCTTTTCTCTTTGTGAATTTTGCTTCTGTTAGTAAGGTCTGCGTGACAGTTTTCCCAATCAACACCATCAGCGTAGTCACCATCAATACTGATTCCCGAACCTAAAGATCCTGAAGCTCTCATGCCCTTCTCTACTATATCTTTTCTTACCTCAGCAAATCTATCTTTAAAGTAGATTCCTTCTCTTTCAGCACTACATGTATGATCTTTTACTCCAGTTCTTATAGTAACACATGTATTAATCCTCTCTTCGTAATTCTTTACATTGTTGTCATTTGGTTGTCCATGGATCAATAAGATTCCAAGCAAAATAGCTGTGCATATAACAACAGGGGAAGTAGAAACCAAAAGAGAAAATAGGAAAGGGAAATATTGGTGCAAACATATAAAGATCAATAGCATAACCATAAGAAATGGATGATTTATTACTGATCTACAAACTACTTGGAAAGACGCCATCTTGTATTTTTCCTTTGGATGTTCATGTCTTAGCGAACCAACTGCCATTTATTCAGTTATCTTGAAAAACCTTCTGGTATAGTTCTTCAAAATGTTTCTGAAACCATAGGGAACATAAAATTAAAAACATATCAAAAGTGAAGTAGAGTGGGAATTTTAATCGAATAAACTACCACATAAGGTATTTCTTGTGAAGGAAAAAATTCAATAACTAGAAGTTTCATAAGTCAAGATCAGCATTACATAAAAACACACCATTTTTTGTTTATATAAGCATGAAAGCACTCAGGTAATTAAGAGCATCACCATTAAAAAATGAAGTTGTTCAGAATAGCAATATTGCTTTTGTTGGCAGGTTTCCCTAACAAATTTGAGATCATCTGCAATGATCATTTGCTTTTATGAGGCTCCATTACATATAAAATCAATCTTACCAATAACTATAAAAATTCCACATCCATTTTAACATTCTTATGGTAACATGTTATGCACTTCAGCACTTTCCATTTAAACCATTAATCTTGTCATTAAAACACATTCTCATGGTGCTAATTGCTCAGATAATTCAGACCACATCACCCCTATGGTGTATGGTGAGTCATATTGAGGTTGCCTCGGCGATGTATTACAACCTTGTTAGATGAGCAAGAACCTAGGACCATTACTCAACTAACTCTTATCAACTGAACAAAAGTAACCGGTAGTTTCCATTTTTTTCGAGCTCCTTAAAAATCTATCCTAACAATGGCCAAATAGGTCACTTTCTCCATAGAAATCATGAAGAGACTTGAACTTGAAACAATAAGCTCTACAATTAGTGTTAAGCAATTCATCACATATAAATCTAGGCCAAAAGAATACATATCTCAATCGAACAGCGAGGCACTTATAGTAGCTCATCTAGACAAACTAATTATCGATTTCGCCTCCAAAACCCATAAGTATGGTAAAGTTCAAAATTAAATTAAGGCAAATATTTAATTATGCATTTGAATAATAGCATATGCTGCATTGCCAATTTGCCATAACTCATAAGCATACATGTTTCTTCCCTCAATGTGATTACTTCTCATAATCACATCTCCTAATATAAAACGACATCAAATCCATTGCATCAAAATATAGTACTTAGGCAAAATCACCCCGATTTTCGAGCCCGCTAATATATGTCTCCTCATTAAACAAGCTATTAAGTCATTAACATTAAGACTAATTGCAAATTTGCAATCAAACAACATCTTGAATTCAACACATTTGCAAATTAAGAGTTTACTTCCACTTTCCAGAAATCAATCAAATAATCAGCTTAATAACAACCAGATTATTTGCAACAAATGAACAAGGAAATGAGATATTGCATAAAAGATCAAATGCACTACATATTCTAAAATCACCCAATAATTAAAAATTTACCATGATTGAATTAAGTTAGAGAATTGACATACCTCATGCAATGATCCAAAGAATGACAAAAAAAAAAAATTTGCAGGATTAGGAGAAATAATGAAGAGAGAGAAAATAAAAATGATGTGAGAAGGGTTACTAAGGGGAGAAAATGATAAGCACGTAATTGGGTCTTTGTTATTGGATATTGGGTATTGCTTCATTTGCGGAATATTTTTTGAAATGTTAAACAAGTGGGAGTTAAGTGATAGGTTGGAGATACGCAAGCATAATCACACGATGTTATCATATTGTGATTGTATTATGTTATTCCTTACATATTACTGTAGTTTACTGCATCAATGTTTGGGGAGTGAAGAACCAACGCGTGGAATTATGAAAGGAAGGGAGAGAAAGAAATAATAAGTTAATAACGAGATGGTGTTTTTATACATCAACTATATTATAGGATGAATGTATGGATTACATTGCACAAATCTGTATGGAACAACAATTTAATAGTAATAGTATTTGCTTATCTATAAGTAGACAATTTTATCAACTGAATATTTCTTCTATTACAATAATCAATGTACAATTTACACTTAGAGTAATTATTTTAATTAATTCCTCAGATCCCCAAAACACACAATTGGATCTTCAAAACATACTTATAGTTATAGTTGATCTTTTATTTTTATTTTTTTTTTTTGAAAGGTAAGGAAAAAAAATTAGGTTGTCCTCCTCTCGAGGAGAATACCTAATGCGTCGGATACAAAAATAGAAGATAGGGAGGAATTATATATGTGAGCAAAAAGATAATGAGAAAAATTAATACACACGGATGCCTAATTTCTAATATACGTGCAACCTCATCAATTTCTTCCTCAAAGAACACTTAGTAGTTGATACGTGCTACTGATTATAAACACCAAGATCATGATTGTGTCAACTTTTGTTAAAATTAACAGTTTCCATGTACCACCAATTTATTCCATTCCAAGTTGCTCAAATAAATAATCATTCGCTCGTTATAGTAAATATAATGATTTTTAGTATATTTACTTGATTGCGACTAAAAATTTAGCTCCTTTCACATCCATTTATCACAGTTGTCTCACCAAAGGTATGTAAAAGAATATGTAGAAGATCTTCTCATGAGTGGTAAAACATTTCTAAATATTCTCACAAATGTCAATTACTTTAATGCATAAGGTTTTGGGAGTTGGTAAGTAGCCACTAGCCCACTACCTAAGACTTGGGCACCCTTTATGATGCTCTGTAGACAAAGAAACTCAAATCTATTAAGCAACAAATTTGATTTATTAGACAATTTTGGCAAATCATTTCAACCACCTGATCATCATCACAAAAGGTGAGAGTAAGGGATAGCTCAGTTGGTTAAAGCTTCCCTCCCGATCCCAGGTGATCCTAGGATCGATTCTCATCCCCTCCCTTGTGGCTCATTCGCACCAAAAAAAAAAAATCATCACAAAAGGTGGATAGCTATTTAAGAAAAGAAGCATCACAAAGATGAAATATCAAATAACAAAAGAGCAAACAGGTCAAAACCGGAAGAAATGGAGAAATAAGAAAGGCATATGCATAGCCAAAATTCTGGCTTTTCAGGTAATACAACATACAATTGGAATAATGCAAGCACGTTTAGTAATGAAGCAAAGATTTATATCAAAGCATACATTTTGAACTCAAAAGTGTATCAAAATTATACATCTACATGTTATGAAATCTTGTTGAAAGATTCCAAGATCAAGTTGGAAAACAGAGTAATTTTCTAAGAGAAAAAGTACCTATCCTACAACCTTTAAAGACTACTATATCATGAATTTCATATAATTAGCATGATCTCTATCTAAAGAACAATTTTCCTCCTATTTTCTAATTGAAAATCACCACTAGTAATCAAAGGGTCTACATTAAAGTTCAGCAACTTCAGAAGAAAATGGCGTATTTTTTTCGACACTAGAAGGGCTTGAATCATAGACTGGCGGCTCAATAGTATCATGGTCTTCCTCCATGCTTAAGTGGTTGACATCTAAAATGTTCGAAGAAGCTTCACGTGAGAAACTAGATTCATTGATTGTCTCGTCACTGTCTTTCCCTGTCTTTTCTGAACTATGGTCCGCTTCCGATGTCATTCTTGAAGTGCTCGATGCATTTTCATGGTTCACATGTCCTGCTTCGACTTTCTCGTAGTTCTGATCTGCACTTGCTTTGAACCTGTCCACAAAAGCTTCTTCTTCATCACCTTGTAGCAAGCCTGCCTCCTTACAGGATTCACTTGTGTCTTCAGATAGGTTAGAAGCATGATCACCATCAGCAAGTGCATCTTCATCAGGTCCCAAATCCTCATGCTTTACAAATTTTTTTGAGGATTTAGTATGATCAGAGTCAGAGGAGCTCACTATGGACTTGCTGTCGTGGCTGGACTCTCCATCTGAAGAAGGATGTCTCACATCCGGATCTTCAACCACCTGTTCTGGAACAAAGACAGGTCTCATCTTTAAATAAAATGGCTTCTTTGTTGGACTTAAAGTGTTAGGAAATGCTGATCTAGTGTTAAAAGTTTCGTGTCTACGAAGTACTGCATCTCTTCTATCTGTTTCTGTGAAGTCTTCTCGAAAACTATCTCCTACAAAATTATATCCAGGGTTAAAACTTTCATATCGACGAAACACAGCATCCTTGCGCTTCATAATTTCCACAAACTCCGATTTCAAATCCTTCCCCCTGGCCTCATATCTTATGCTTGAACTTTCATTTTGATGAAATATTGCATCGTTCAAGTTCATTCCCACATGCTCCTCTTGAAGAATATCTCCTGTGAGATTGTGAGCTCCTTTGGGAGAAGTACATGGAGAATCAAAAGGGTTTCTCCTCGGCACACTTACAGATGGAGCAGATCCGGGAATAGGAGGAATGTTATGCTGGTGTTTTGTATCATGAGGAGAATCGAAAGGGTTAGCTCTAGAGGTGGAAATGGGTGCAACTTGGAAAGGAGGTTGATCAGGACGATCCAAATCTATCAAATTTCTCTCTGAAATCAGTGAAAAGTTTCTCTTTGCCCTTCTTCTTGCCAGAAGGTTCTCTAACCGTAAATCTCTTTCGAGCTCAGAATTTCCCACAAGCCGCAGATTTTTCTCGTCCTCTTCTGTCCACAAGGTAACTTGTTTAGTTGCATCCCTTTCAACGTTTGCATTTTCCTCATCATCATCATCATCTTCTTCATCATCATCAACATCCATATCTTCAGTGCCTTCATCTTCTTCCAACTCTTCCTCCTCATCTCTTTCATCATCTGTTCTATTGATGAGGCTCTCCAAATGTTGGTTCTTCTCCATTTGCAACAATGCATCAGCCAATTTTTCACCATCATCTTTAACATTTAGAGTTTCATCTTCATCAGCGTCACTATCATTTTCATCCTCACTTGAATCCTCGTTACTTTGATGTGAACCAAGGGATTGCAACTCAAACTTGAGAGCATCATCATCATGAGATGCATCATGATATGCATCTTGATGTAATTGATCTACAAAGTCTAGAAGTGGGTGAGTCTCCTGAGCAGTTGGGATGACATATGCCACTAAAGCATCAAGAGAGGACTTCTCGGCCCCATCAGACTCACAATCTGAATATTCGTGACATATAGTGCCATCTGCATGTTTCTCTATCCCCACAGAAGAATTCAATTGATCCTGCATACCAGCATCATGTTGCTCGTTGATAATTTTATCAAAATCTCGATCCATGTGCACTTCAACACCCGCATTTTCAAAGTCAGCAAACACAAAACTGTTATTGCTTTTCTCTTTGTGAATTTTGCTTCTGTTAGTAAGGTCTGCGTGACAGTTTTCCCAATCAACACCATCAGCGTAGTCACCATCAATACTGATTCCCGAACCTAAAGTTCCTGAAGCTCTCATGCCCTTCTCTACTATGTCTTTTCTTACCTCAAAGAAATCTATCTTTAAAGTAGATTCCTTCTCTTTCAAAGACTACATGTATGATCTTTTACTCCGGTTCTTATAGTCACACATGTATTAATCCTCTCTTCGTAATTCTTTACATTGTTGTCATTTGGTTGTCCATGGATCAATAAGATTCCAAGCAAAATAGCTGTGCATATAACAACAGGGGAAGCAGAAACCAAAAGAGAAAATAGGAAAGGGAAATATTGGTGCAAACATATAAAGATCAATAGCATAACCATAAGAAATGGATGATTTATTACTGATCTACAAACTACTTGGAAAGACGCCATCTTGTATTTTTCCTTTGGATGTTCATGTCTTAGAGAACCAACTGCCATTTATTCAGTTATCTTGAAAAACCTTCTCGTATAGTTCTTCAAAATGTTTCTGAAACCACAGGGAACATAAAATTAAAAAACATATCAAAAGTGAAGTAGAGTGGGAATTTTAATCGAATAAACTACCACATAAGGTATTTCTTGTGAAGGAAAAAATTCAATAACTAGAAGTTTCATAAGTCAAGATCAGCATTACATAAAAACACACCATTTTTTGATTATATAAGCATGAAAGCACTCAGGTAATTAAGAGCATCGCCATTAAAAAATGAAATTGTTCAGAATAGCAATATTGCTTTTGTTGGCAGGTTTCCCTAACAAATTTGAGATCATCTGCAATGATCATTTGCTTTTATGAGGCTCCATTACATATAAAATCAATCTTACAAATAACTATAAAAATTGCACATCCATTTTAACATTCTTATGGTAACATGTTATGCACTTCAACACTTTCCATTTAAACCATTAATCTTGTCATTAAAACACATTCTCATGGTGCTAATTGCTCAGATAATTCAGACCACATCACCCCTATGGTGTATGGTGAGTCATATTGAGGTTGCCTCGGCGATGTATTACAACCTTGTTAGATGAGCAAGAACCTAGGACCATTACTCAACTAACTCTTATCAACTGAACAAATGTAACCGGTAGTTTCCATTTTTTCGAGCTCCTTAAAAATCTATCCTAACAATGGCCAAATAGGTCACTTTCTCCATATAAATCATGAAGAGACTTGAACTTGAAACAATAAGCTCTACAATTAGTGTTAAGCAATTCATCACATATAAATCTAGGCCAAAAGAATACATATCTCAATCGAACAGCGAGGCACTTATAGTAGCTCATCTAGACAAACTAATTATCGATTTCAGTCTCCAAAACCCATAAGTATGGTAAAGTTCAAAATTAAATTAAGGCAAATATTTAATTATGCATTTGAATAATAGCATATGCTGCATTGCCAATTTGCCATAACTCATAAGCATACATGTTTCTTCCCTCAATGTGATTACTTCTCATAATCACATCTCCTAATATAAAACGACATCAAATCCATTGCATCAAAATATAGTACTTAGGCAAAATCACCCCGATTTTCGAGCCTGCTAATATATGTCTCCTCATTAAACAAGCTATTAAGTCATTAACATTAAGACTAATTGCAAATTTGCAATCAAACAACATCTTGAATTCAACACATTTGCAAATTAAGAGTTTACTTCCACTTTCCAGAATCAATCAAATAATCGCTTAATAACAACCAGATTATTTGCAACAAATGAACAAGGAAATGAGATATTGCATAAAAGATCAAATGCACTACATATTCTAAAATCACCCAATTATTAAAAATTTAACATGATTGAATTAAGTTAGAGAATTGACATACCTCATGCAATGATCCAAAGAATGACAAAAAAAAAAATTTGCAGGATTAGGAGAAATAATGAAGAGAGAGAAAATAAAAATGATGTGAGAAGGGTTACTAAGGAGAGAAAATGATAAGCACGTAATTGGGTCTTTGTTATTGGATATTGGGTATTGCTTCATTTGCGGAATATTTTTTGAAATGTTAAACAAGTGGGAGTTAAGTGATAGGTTGGAGATACGCAAGCATAATCACACGATGTTATCATATTGTGATTGTATTATGTTATTCCTTACATATTACTGTAGTTTACTGCATCAATGTTTGGGGAGTGAAGAACCAACGCGTGGAATTATGATAGGAAGGGAGAGAAAGAAATAATAAGTTAATAACGAGATGGTGTTTTTATACATCAACTATATTATAGGATGAATGTATGGATTACATTGCACAAATCTGTAAGGAACAACAATTTGATAGTAATAGTATTTGCTTATCTATAAGTAGACAATTTTATCAACTGAATATTTCTTCTATTACAATAATCAATGTACAATTTACACTTAGAGTAATTATTTTAATTAGTTCCTCAGATCCCTAAAACACACAATTGGATCTTCAAAACATACTTATAGTTATAGTTGATCTTTTATTTTTTATTTTTTTTTGAAAGGTAAGGAAAAAACATTAGGTTGTCCTCCTCTCGAGGAGAATACCTAATGCGTCGGATACAAAAATAGAAGATAGGGAGGAATTATATATGTGAGCAAAAAGATAATGAGAAAAATTAATACACACGGATGCCTAATTTTTAATATACGTGCAACCTCATCAATTTCTTGCTCAAAGAACACTTAGTAGTTGATTCGTGCTACTGATTATAAACACCAAGATCATGATTGTGTCAACTTTTGTTAAAATTAACAGTTTCCATGTACCACCAATTTATTCCATTCCAAGTTGCTCAAATAAATAATCATTCGCTCGTTATAGTAAATATAATGATTTTTAGTATATTTACTTGATTGCGACTAAAAATTTAGCTCCTTTCACATCCACTTATCACAGTTGTCTCACCAAAGGTATGTAAAAGAATATGTAAAAGATCTTCTCATGAGTGGTAAAACATTTCTAAATATTCTCACAAATGTCAATTACTTTAATGCGTAAGGTTTTGGGAGTTGGTAAGTAGCCACTAGCCCACTACCCAAGACTTGGGCACCCTTTATGATGCTCTGTAGACAAAGAAACTCAAATCTATTAAGCAACAAATTTGATTTATTAGACAATTTTGGCAAATCATTTCAACCACCTGATCATCATCACAAAAGGTGAGAGTGAGGGATAGCTCAGTTGGTTAAAGCTTCCCTCCCGATCCCAGGTGATCCTAGGATCGATTCTCATCCTCGCCCTTGTGGCTCATTCGCACCAAAAAAAAAAATCATCACAAAAGGTGGATAGCTATTTAAGAAAAGAAGCATCACAAAGATCAAATATCAAAGAACAAAAGAGCAAACAGGTCAAAACCGGAAGAAATGGAGAAATAAGAAAGGCATATGCATAGCCAAAATTCTGGCTTTTCAGGTAATACAACATACAATTGGAATAATGCAAGCACGTTTAGTAATGAAGCAAAGATTTATATCAAAGCATACATTTTGAACTCAAAAGTGTATCAAAATTATACATCTACATGTTATGAAATCTTGTTGAATGATTCCAAGATCAAGTTGGAAAACAGAGTAATTTTCTAAGAGAAAAAAGTACCTATCCTACAACCTTTAAAGACTACTATATCATGAATTTCATATAATTAGCATGATCTCTATCTAAAGAACAATTTTCCTCCTATTTTCTAATTGAAAATCACCACTAGTAATCAAAGGGTCTACATTAAAGTTCAAGACTTGAAAGAAAATGGCGTATTTTTTTTCGACACTAGAAGGGCTTGAATCATAGACCGGCGGCTCAATAGTATCATGGTCTTCCTCCATGCTTAAGTGGTTGACATCTAAAATGTTCGAAGAAGCTTCACGTGAGAAACTAGATTCATTGATTGTCTCGTCACTTGTCTTTCCCCGTCTTTTCGAACTATGGTCCGCTTCCGATGTCATTCTTGAAGTGCTCGATGCATTTTCATGGTTCACATGTCCCGCTTCGACTTTCTCATAGTTCCGATCCGCACTTGCTTTGAACCCGTCCACAAAAGCTTCTTCTTCATCACCTTGTAGCAAGCCTGCCCTCCTTACAGGATTCACTTGTGTCTTCGAGATAGGTTAGAAGCATGATCACCATCGCAGTGCATCTTCATCGGGTCCCAAATCCTCATGCTTTACAAATTTTTTTGAGGATTTAGTATGATCGAGTCGAGGAGCTCACTATGGACTTGCTGTCGTGGTGGACTCTCCATCTCAGAAGGATGTCTCACATCCGGATCTTCAACCACGTTGCGGAACAAAGACAAGTCTCAATCTTTAAATAAAATGGCTTCTTTGTTGGACTTAAAGTGTTAGGAAATGCCGATCTAGTGTTAAAAGTTTCGTGTCTACGAAGTCTTGCATCTCTTCTATCCGTTTCGTGAAGTCTTCTCGAAAACTATCTCCTACAAAATTATATCCAGGGTTAAAACTTTCATATCGACGAAACACAAGATCCTTGCGCTTCATAATTTCCACAAACTCCGATTTCAAATCCTTCCCCCGGCCTCATATCTTATGCTTGAACTTTCATTTTGATGAAATATTGCATCGTTCAAGTTCATTCCCACATGCTCCTCTTGAAGAATATCTCCTGTGAGATTGTGAGCTCCTTTGGGAGAAGTACATGGAGAATCAAAAGGGTTTCTCCTCGGCACACTTACGAGATGGAGCGATCCGGAATAGGAGGAATGTTATGTTTGGTGTTTTGTATCATGAGGAGAATCGAAAGGGTTAGCTCTAGAGGTGGAAATGGGTGCAACTTGGAAAGGAGGTTGATCGGGACGATCCAAATCTATCAAATTTCTCTCCGAAATCAGTGAAAAGTTTCTCTTTGCCCTTCTTCTTGCCGAAGGTTCTCTAACCGTAAATCTCTTTCGAGCTCGAATTTCCCACAAGCCGATTTTTCTCGTCCTCTTCGTCCACAAGGTAACTTGTTTAGTTGCATCCTTTTCAACGTTTGCATTTTCCTCATCATCATCATCATCTTCTTCATCATCATCAACATCCATATCTTGAGCCTTCATCTTCTTCCAACTCTTCCTCCTCATCTCTTTCATCATCTGTTCTATTGATGAGGCTCTCCAAATGTTGGTTCTTCTCCATTTGCAACAATGCATCGCCCAATTTTTCACCATCATCTTTAACATTTAGAGTTTCATCTTCATCAGCGTCACTATCATTTTCATCCTCACTTGAATCCTCGTTACTTTGATGTGAACCAAGGGATTGCAACTCAAACTTGAGAGCATCATCATCATGAGATGCATCATGATATGCATCTTGATGTAATTGATCTACAAAGTCCAGAAGTGGGTAAGTCTCCCGAGCAGTTGGGATGACATATGCCACTAAAGCATCAAGAGGACTTCTCGGCCCCATCGGACTTACAATCCGAATATTCGTGACATATAGTGCCATCTGCATGTTTCTCTATCCCCACAGAAGAATTCAATTGATCCCGCATACCAAAGATCATGTTGCTCGTTGATAATTTTATCAAAATCTCGATCCATGTGCACTTCAACACCCGCATTTTCAAAGTCGCAAACACAAAACCGTTATTGCTTTTCTCTTTGTGAATTTTGCTTCTTAGTAAGGTCCGCGTGACGGTTTTCCCAATCAACACCATCAGCATAGTCACCATCAATACTGATTCCCGAACCTAAAGTTCCTGAAGCTCTCATGCCCTTCTCTACTATGTCTTTTCTTACCTCAGCAAATCTATCTTTAAAGTAGATTCCTTCTCTTTCAGCACTACATGTATGATCTTTTACTCCAGTTCTTATAGTCACACATGTATTAATCCTCTCTTCGTAATTCTTTACATTGTTGTCATTTGGTTGTCCATGGATCAATAAGATTCCAAGCAAAATAGCTGTGCATATAACAACAGGGGAAGCAGAAACCAAAAGAGAAAATAGGAAAGGGAAATATTGGTGCAAACATATAAAGATCAATAGCATAACCATAAGAAATGGATGATTTATTACTGATCTACAAACTACTTGGAAAGACGCCATCTTGTATTTTTCCTTTGGATGTTCATGTCTTAGAGAACCAACTGCCATTTATTCAGTTATCTTGAAAAACCTTCTGGTATAGTTCTTCAAAATGTTTCTGAAACTATAGGGAACATAAAATTAAAAAAAACATATCAAAAGTGAAGTAGAGTGGGAATTTTAATCGAATAAACTACCACATAAGGTATTTCTTGTGAAGGAAAAAATTCAATAACTAGAAGTTTCATAAGTCAAGATCAGCATTACATAAAAACACACCATTTTTTGATTATATAAGCATGAAAGCACTCAGGTAATTAAGAGCATCGCCATTAAAAAATGAAATTGTTCAGAATAGCAATATTGCTTTTGTTGGCAGGTTTCCCTAACAAATTTGAGATCATCTGCAATGATCATTTGCTTTTATGAGGCTCCATTACATATAAAATCAATCTTACAAATAACTATAAAAATTGCACATCCATTTTAACATTCTTATGGTAACATGTTATGCACTTCAGCACTTTCCATTTAAACCATTAATCTTGTCATTAAAACACATTCTCATGGTGCTAATTGCTCAGATAATTCAGACCACATCACCCCTATGGTGTATGGTGAGTCATATTGAGGTTGCCTCGGCGATGTATTACAACCTTGTTAGATGAGCAAGAACCTAGGACCATTACTCAACTAACTCTTATCAACTGAACAAAAGTAACCGGTAGTTTCCATTTTTTTCGAGCTCCTTAAAAATCTATCCTAACAATGGCCAAATAGGTCACTTTCTCCATAGAAATCATGAAGAGACTTGAACTTGAAACAATAAGCTCTACAATTAGTGTTAAGCAATTCATCACATATAAATCTAGGCCAAAAGAATACATATCTCAATCGAACAGCGAGGCACTTATAGTAGCTCATCTAGACAAACTAATTATCGATTTCAGTCTCCAAAACCCATAAGTATGGTAAAGTTCAAAATTAAATTAAGGCAAATATTTAATTATGCATTTGAATAATAGCATATGCTGCATTGCCAATTTGCCATAACTCATAAGCATACATGTTTCTTCCCTCAATGTGATTACTTCTCATAATCACATCTCCTAATATAAAACGACATCAAATCCATTGCATCAAAATATAGTACTTAGGCAAAATCACCCCGATTTTCGAGCCCGCTAATATATGTCTCCTCATTAAACAAGCTATTAAGTCATTAACATTAAGACTAATTGCAAATTTGCAATCAAACAACATCTTGAATTCAACACATTTGCAAATTAAGAGTTTACTTCCACTTTCCAGAAATCAATCAAATAATCAGCTTAATAACAACCAGATTATTTGCAACAAATGAACAAGGAAATGAGATATTGCATAAAAGATCAAATGCACTACATATTCTAAAATCACCCAATAATTAAAAATTTACCATGATTGAATTAAGTTAGAGAATTGACATACCTCATGCAATGATCCAAAGAATGACAAAAAAAAAAAATTGCAGGATTAGGAGAAATAATGAAGAGAGAGAAAATAAAAATGATGTGAGAAGGGTTACTAAGGGGAGAAAATGATAAGCACGTAATTGGGTCTTTGTTATTGGATATTGGGTATTGCTTCATTTGCGGAATATTTTTTGAAATGTTAAACAAGTGGGAGTTAAGTGATAGGTTGGAGATACGCAAGCATAATCACACGATGTTATCATATTGTGATTGTATTATGTTATTCCTTACATATTGCTGTAGTTTACTGCATCAATGTTTAGGGAGTGAAGAACCAACGCGTGGAATTATGAAAGGAAGGGAGAGAAAGAAATAATAAGTTAATAACGAGATGGTGTTTTTATACATCAACTATATTATAGGATTAAATAAACTACTATATTGTTTGGGCCACTATTCGCCATATCTTAAACCACCAGTGAATTACACCTCCGCCTCTTTTGCCAAGGCTATTATGATGAGTGATTAGTATAAAGTCCAAGGGTTTTTTGGGTTAGAAATTGTCGGTAAGTTTGTATTACAAATTTACAATCATGTGTTATCATTATAATGAATGATTTGCTTTGTATTGTTGCTTAATTCATTTTCTTCAATCTTTCTTTCATACCTTTCTGATGAGTGTAGAGCTACGCAGGAAGTGCAATTGTTTTGTATGTCTAAGATGCGAAGAGGAGAAAATTAAATTCTTAGATCGAATTGACTTTATTATGTGTAGTAGAGTTTGTTGTAGGTACGATGAGGGTTGTAGTCTATCTTTATATATGTTCAGTGGTCTCTTGAGAGTGTACCATTGAATGATAATGTTGTTCTTGGAGTTAAATCATGAAGTGTTTGTTTTGGTAATTTTGAGCTAGTCCGTTTTGAATGCCTTTCTATAATCATTACCAAAATGTATCTTTTAAAAGACCGATAGAGAAATGTACTTCTCTAGAACGAGACCCTACATGAGTCAACTTGGCCCAACTGCATAGGCAATGCCTCTTTAGAATAGAAAAGAGTAAGGAGATTCATCCCTCAAAGTGGTTCCAGTAGGGTGTGATCCTATAAATCTTTACTAGTAGACCAAGAAAACATCCACCATACACTTAAGTGTATCATGAGCATTGTACAACACAATGATTATTTTTGGCTCATTTATAGATGTTGCTTTCCTTATTTTGAATTCTCCAAAACGAGTAACAATCAAAATAATAGCTCGAGTGTACGCTCATGGTACATTTGAATATAATATAATATAATATAATATATATATATATATATATATATATATATATATATATATATATATATATATATATATATATAAGAAATTGTCATTGGCGAAGCAATGCTTGGTTGTAAAGTTAAATGGAAGAGGAACACTTCCACTTTTTAAGCGAACACCATCAACTAGTAACCTCTTGCAACAAGTAGGTACTGCCAGTAAAAAGAAATGGAACAAACTGAAGAAAGAAAGCATCATGAAGCTTGTCTTAGATTCTTGAATGATTAAAGGGATCATGTTTTTACTTTTTACAATATGTACAATGTTTCAAAGCTAATAATAGCAATACTTCAGGAACTCCTAGATACCCGGATGGGAGGAGAAAACGCGAATTCTTTCTTCCTCCTAGTATGTAGTAGTTAGCAAGCAAGACATAAATATAAAGTCAAGTTTGGTTCTCACTCTGCATTCATTTGATTTACCTCTTACATTTTGTTGCAAGAATTTCCTTGATGTTAGGGTTAGGGCGACCTAAGTGTGTTTTTTGGAGCACTTATCCATGGGGTACCTGCAATAGCGAATCTCCATAATGCATTTACATGCTCTGGTAAAGCATAATTTATGCCAACACGGGGACCAACCACTATCTTTTCCGGCTTTGGTCCGTCCAGAAGTTCTAAACCACCTACATCATGCAGAGCAAAATTTGTTTTCAGTTTGAGTAGACTCATCATACAGAATTTAGGATAGCAAAGGAATACGGCGAAAAGGCAAAGTATCTTACCAGGTGCATAAAGGGGATGATTAGACCATTCAGTTGATAATCCAAGTGCTTGGCCAACCTGTAAATGAACATAGAGCTATAAAGAATTCGGTGAAGCTAGTAGGCAAGCATATAAAACAAAGGTTACATTAGACGAGGAGAAACAGAGAACTAGGATTAAACTAGGTTGTAGTTCATGGTCCTCTTCAATTCATTCTTTGTTGAGAAATTAAGCACTTGTTTCAGTTTGAGCCAAGAAGTGTACATATGAGATGACCCTAAGCGATGTTTCGATACGTCTGAACTAAGGCATCTTGCACGTCATTCATACAAACAAGAAGAGAACCGAGAAATTAAGAAAGATTCATGAGTTTCAACTTTCAATAAAGAATGATCAAGGATAATAAATAGAAGAAGCATGTTTGTCAACCAATAGTAGTACTTGAAAGGATTTCATTATTGCCCAGGATTATAGACAGGGTGGTAAAGATCATCCATAAAGTAAACATATAAGGAGGCCTGATAATGCTCAAACCGTTGACTAGAAAGTCGCTCCTAGCATTAGCAAAGGGAACTGAGCCAATAATTTAATCAAGTGAACATAAACTTTGCAGTCGCAGACCTAATATAAAATTTCAAATAAATTTGATGGATCTCAAGTTCTCAACTGTGATCCCTTCCTATTCATTTTGTTAGTTCATATGAGAACAATGTTCCATAAATGAAAATCCATGGCCAAAGTAAATGACCATTGGAGTATGGTGCGATTCCTAACAGTCGAAAACATTGAATATTGTCCTCTCTGACATCTTCAAAACCAACAAGTGAAAATATCAAGCATCTTTATTACCCAACATAGTGGAGAAAGAGATTACCTTTCCTGGCCCAGCAAGAAGAACAGATTTATCAGTAATCTGACCACGACGCTGCTGAATGGTCGTCAAACCTACAATATTACTCCACAAATTTAGAACCATCAACTACTGAATACTGATTAAGGAATTAAGTTTGCATTCACCTTGACTCCCCTCACCTATCCTCTTCATCATCCAGTAGCAAATAATCGAAAGCTTTTATCTAATACTTCATGAGTGATCCATTATTGTACTATTAGAATCAAAAGATGGATATCCATTATTTTATCAACCAAAATAAATATATTTGTGCTGTGTTTAAGCTTCAATAAATTTCCCCAAGTAGAAAAACTAAACAAATATGTTTTGATGCGTCTAATTTCCACATCTAACCAATCAACTAAGATGTCAAATAACTAAATATCCATAGCAATATGCTCAGCTGAACACAGCATCACAACTGCTCTGAGAGTTTACCACTAACAGGAGCACAAGAACGTATCAACACAGCTGCTCCAACACCCTCCTTGTCAGCAACAATGTTAAGCATCATGTGAAGACCATAGCACAGATACACATACGCATGTCCACCTGGTCCAAACTACCCATATTGCACAATACAAAAGAAAAAATTCATGTTCCTGACACAAAACTAATAATTAATATTCAAGCATTAAACAAAAATGATCGTCAATTCGTTATGATTTATCTTACAACAGGAGCTGTCCTCGCTGTAATGCCGAACCGACCATGACATGCTGAATCATTCGGCCTATAAGCTTCCACCTGCAAGATTTAGTGCCCATTTCAGAGTGCTATAGTACTGCGCATATGGACTTGCCTGAAAACCTTATGACCAACAACTAGAGGTGATTTTGACAAATAATTTTATGACCTCCAACCAAAAGTAGTCTGACACCCAAAGCTGACTTCAGCCTTCAGGGACCTGTTCCAATCAAGTTTTGGTACGTCTACACCATATTTCATACAAATATAAGTCAACCCAACAAATCAAGAAAAAGTAGCTAACTTAAGGCTCATTGGGTAATTTCGTCGAACACTTGGTATGCACGATCAGTAAAAATTGCATCTTTACCTCCGTTATCTGCAGTATAACATCATCGCGTCGAATAAACTTGCCAAGAAGAAGAGGGGCGAGATCAAGAGCATCAACAGAGTAGAAATCGGGCCCCAAAATAGCCAAATTCTGATAATTAAACTCAGAAGTGTTGGAAATTGGACGTTCTGGAAATAATGGAGCTTTTAATTTGAATTTGGTCTTTGAAGAACGAAATTTGAGTTTAGTTTGAGATGGTTTTTCGTCGGTAATTTCATTGCATTGACGGGATTTAAATTTGGAGCAACGTTGGGATCGTTGAGGTTTGGTCATTGGAACACACCTGCAATGGAGATTGGAGACGAGAAGGGAGGAGTTGAAGGGTAGTTGGAAGAAGGAGTCGCGGGATGGGCTGGTAGTTGCCCATCTCAGGGGCAAAATGGTAATTTCGTCCATTTAGTATAACTGTGATGAAGACGATTGCTATGATCTGCTTGGGTAATCTATCTTTTTTTTTCCTACCTTTTTTTTTTCAATTGAAGATCATATCTGATTTTTTGGTACAATTTTTTTAGGGTTTCTTAAAATGCGAATGATTCGGAAATCAAGAAAGCGTATTACAAGCTCTCTTTGAAACAGTAAGTAATAAATAAGTAAATATTAGTAGCTTTTAATTGTTTGAATTTGATATGATGTCTAAATTTCTGAAATTTAATTTGTTTCTAATTTGATTTGTAGTCATCCTGATAAAAATCCGGACCCTGAATCAAAGAAATTGTTTGTAAAGATTGCAAATGCATACGAGGTATGATTAGTGATTTTGGTTACTTGATTTAGCTTAATTTGGTGGGAATTTGAAGATCACGTTTCTCTGATTGTGAAATCTGTGATGCTTGGGGGCAAGCTACAAGACGGAAAAGAAACAAATCAGGAGGAAAGGTGAAAGAAAGAAAATTAAGCTTGGTAATAAATCATGAATAATAGTAAATAAATAATTATGTTCAATTCTTACTTCTTTTTTCAGCTAATGATAATTGTAAAGTTGTAGTTAGGACGACTTACGTATTATGTCCTTTGCAAGACTAAGAAGAATATTGACACTTCTCTTTTTAAAGGAATTTATCAAATTTTTTTGTGTAAATTGCTTGTTTTTGGGCTATTACCCTTCTCAAATCCATGAATTATGATTTATGCCTTGTGCGATCTATGAATTGTAGGAATTTATAATTTTTGGATATATGGTATTTGAATCGTGAATTGTGGAATATGGATTTAGAGCTATTACTTGTGAGTTGTGTCAATTGTATTCAATTATAATTTGTGGATAATTGAATAATATACAATAATAAAAATGATGATGTGAATTTGTGATGAGTTTGTGAGATGATTTTTTTATTATCTCAATGTTGAATTTAATGATAGTAAGAAAATACTAGTCTGCCCTTGTTCTCATCTACTATTGAGCCTATACACCCTAATCTTTTTTTTTTTTCAAGTCCTTGGATTGATAGTAGGTTTCTATACCATAATTAGGGGATTTATGACCTTAAGTCTTAACTTATATTGACTTATTTTTGTTGAGTATTAATATTAATTGTTGCCAATTTCCATCTTCGGTTTCTTTTTTGCTGAATCTTAGCTTAGTTTTCTGTTAAGTCTCTGTTGTTGTTGATTGTTGAGGCCGATTGTCTTACTGTTTTCTGTGGTTTGTAGAATCTACACTTGTTTGCTTCTAGGTTTAGTGCAACTCTTTAGAGCTAGGAAACCTTAAGTTCTCTTTTTGGCTTGAAATCTCCTATGTCTTGCTGCTATACTATGAGCATTTGCTTGGTGAATATGAGAGGTTATTAAGTTTCTCGATTTATCATTTTTTGTTTTATTTGCAGGACTAAAGCTATGTGTAAGAAAAAGAAAGTGTAAAGGACAAGAGTCATTCAAACGGAGTTGAAACGAGAAGTAAAGGTTCAAACCAAAATAGTATCTGTAAGTAGCAATTTGGAAGATGGTGAAGAAATCAAATTCCTTTGAACATTGGATATCAAGAACAAGATGAGAAGCAAGGTTCCTTAGTCAAAGTCGTGGAAATAGCAAGGGCTTATATTGATAGCCTATGTATATATTAGGAAATAGTCAAACCATATTTTCTATGTAATCTTTTTGTATAGTTTTTAGTTCCTATAATTAAGCCTTAGATTATGTTAACTGTGATATACACTCTTGTATATATTGACCCCTAAAGATCAATAATAGACACGGATGATTTCCTACATGGTATCAGA
Organism: Beta lomatogona; assembly: GCA_947646795.1. Taxonomy (NCBI): domain Eukaryota; kingdom Viridiplantae; phylum Streptophyta; class Magnoliopsida; order Caryophyllales; family Amaranthaceae; genus Beta; species Beta lomatogona. The sequence goes on along the minus strand of CANSNZ010001376.1, from coordinate 364,869 downwards.
TTAGGTTACTTTCCTTGAGATTAGCCTAGCCGTCGCATCTTCTTTCTTCCTCTCCCTTTCCATGGCTGACAAAACACCTTTTCATTCTGCACTTGCAGTGACCAATGTGAAATCCCTCCTGCCAATCACGTTGGACTTAGAAACAGGTCGTTATCATGAATGGGCCACCCTATTTAAGGTTCAGGCAAGGGTCCACAATGTTCTTCCCCACATTATTCCTCCCACCGAGGCCACTGAACTTGCTGCCTACAAAGCCTCCATGGCGGCAGATCCCTCTCTCTGGAGACGGCTCGACGCCGTCGTACTCCAATGGATCTACGCCACCGTTTCATCTGACATCCTCTCCTCTATCCTTGTCGTGGATGATGTAGCCGAGAAAGCATGGCACCGGGTGTCTCAAATGTTTCAAGACAATCAAAACTCGCGAGCCGCATATCTTGAAACGGAATTCACCACCACCAAGCTTGCTGAATTTCCTTCTGTCATCGCATATTACACTCGGCTTCAATCTCTTGCTACCCAACTCGCTAATGTGGGGTCCTCGGTCTCGGATAAACGCTTGGTTCTCCGACTTCTTGCGCTGCTCGAAGCCTACTCCACATTTGTTACAAACATCCAAAGAACGGGATGTATTACCTTCTTTTACGAGACTTGCTCACGTCTCATACTTGAAGAGACCACGGCTAAGGAGCGCGCTCGTGATTCTGGAACCACTGCTCTCCTTGTTGATGATGACGCCTCATCACAACCACCAACTCCTCATCACAGTGGTAATACTTTTAGTCGGAATCATTCTCGCGACAATCGTAATCGCAACCACAATAAAAATCGTGGTCGCAATAATAATAACCAAAACCGAGGCAAAAATAGCCGCGGCAGTGGTCCCCAACAGTGCAGTCAGCCCGGTGGCTCCCCCGCAAGGTCCCCCCTGGCCGTACACTCCCTGGCCTGCCTGGCCCCCTCAGTCGTGGGCCCTCCCACCGTGTCCGTTTCCTACTTCACCGTGGCAGCAGCAGCAGCGTACCTCCAAACCCAACACTCCTGGGGTTCTTGGCCCACGACCTCCTCAAGCCTACAACATGCGAGACTCCTCATTATGGCTATTCCATGCAAGCTCCACTTTCCACTTGGCTATACTCCAACCGACATCGATGCGGCTATGCATACTCTCACTCTTCACCAAATGGGATGATAACCGGTATATGGACACCGGAGCCACTTCTCACATGACTACTAATCCAGGTACTCTCACTTCTTATTTTAATTTGAGCAAAAATACTGGTATTGTTGTTGGTAATGGTAACACTATTCCGATTCGTGGTTATGGGCACACTACTCTCACCCCCCCAACCCCTCTTTACATCTCAAAAATGTCTTACATGCTCCTAAACTCATCAAAAATCTCATTTACGTTCGTAAATTCACTAATGACAATAATGTTTTACGTTGAGTTTGATCCTCTTGGGTTTTACGTGAAGGATTTACAGGACGGGGAGCCGCCTAATGAGATGTGAGAGCACCTAGGTGACCTATATCCCATTACCGCCATTTCACCTTCTACTTTCCTTCTTTGCTTCACCTAGTTTATGGCATTCTCGCTTAGGGCATCCGGGAAATGCTATTGTTAGTTCTCTTCGTAGCAATGATTTGATCAAATGTAATAAGGCTCGCACTACATTTTGTACTTCTTGTCCCTTGGGGAAACACATTAAGTTGCCATTTTATGATTCTATGTCTGTCACTACTATATGTATATATTAGGAAATAGTCAAACCATATTTTCTATGTAATCTTTTTGTATAGTTTTTAGTTCCTATAATTAAGCCTTAGATTATGTTAACTGTGATATACACTCTTGTATATATTGACCCCTAAAGATCAATAATAGACACGGATGATTTCCTACATATATATTGTTAATTCCAGTTATTTATGGAGTTTTTCGAACTTTTTGTATTATATATTTTTTTTAACTTCGTTCTGTTCATTGTGTAATTTTCGATGAGCGTTTAGAGTGGAAATTGTCAAACTACATGATTTCCATAAGCTCCTAACCTTTGTTTTTGTTTTCTGACAGATGCTAATAACCTTTTATGAAATAAGGAACAAAAAATATATTCAGTGTTTCATATATTATATGGTTATTTCACATCATATGTGAGTTCAATTTAATCATAGATTTCACAAATCAAATCAGTTGTTTATCCGTATATTATAAGTTTACGCAAAAAAGTTTTACGGTTAACTATCATCATGTGTTAACACACGTACCTATAATAAAGTATACTAAGCAGGACATTATTTATAAATTAAAGCATAACTAAGTAGTTAACTACTACAACTCGAATAATTGTGTACTTTAGTACTTCCTATGTCCTTAAATAATGTTCCCATTATTCTATTTATGTTTGTCCCAAATAGATTTCTCATTTCCTTATTTGGTATGATCAGTCCTCCAATTAAAATATTATTTAGGACCTGTTCGTTATCATTTTTTGTTTTCAGTTTTCAGTTTTTTTGAAAACTAAAAACAAAAAACAGGAAACCAGAAAAAGTGGTTTTCACTTTTTAGTTGTCAGTTTTCAAAATCGTCATGTTTCTAATAATTTTGACCTATTCTTTATCCATTATAGGACATATATCATATGACTTTTAAATACAAAAAACCAAAAAATTGAAAACCACAGTGATGCCGAACGAGCCCTTAGCTTTCAGTTTTTATTATATTATCCACTTCCCTATAAACAATATGACTTTGTAAAGTGGTCCATATTTTCTCTTCTTAATAAACAATTCATGAATAGTATACCAACTTTGATTTTTAATTCTAATTTCATACATCTAAGAAATTAGTATAAAACTATAGTTTGTCGTATTTAAACTTCACAACGGGTGCCTATAATGAAGTGTACTTAGCGTAAAACTATAATAAACGAATAAATAAAACTAAGTTCGATTCGAGATGTCAAACTAATTAGTATACACCTATAGAATAGTGTAGTTGACTATATCATTCGAATACCATATTTATACTTCTGTGATATTTACGTTGATTTATCTTATCATAAATGTTTCAAAATAAGTAAGAACATAGTATGATTGAATGATGTTCTGATATGATTCAATCAATGATGGACATAATTTCACCTCACTCTTATATGAGTTATGGACATAAATTGTTCTTATATGAACCTCGGGAATCCCATTTAACCTTCGATAATATTCACATTTAATCTCGTTTGTTCGGTAATATTCACATTTAAACTCGTTCATTCGATAATAGTCACATTTAAACACGCTCAGATCAATCGATAATAGTGAAATTTAAACTCGTTCATTCGATAATAGTCACATCTAAACTCGTTCATTCGATAACTGTCACATTTTAAGTCGTTAAGTTCAATCGATACTAGTGAAATTTAAACTCGTTCATTCGATAATAGTCACATCTAAACTCGTTCATTCAATAATATTCACATTTAAACTCGTTAAGTTTAATCGATACTAGTAAAATTTAAACTCGTTCATTCGATAATAGTCACATCTAAACTTGTTCATTCGATAATAGTGACATTTAAACTCGTTCGTTCTGTAATAGTCACATCTAAACTCATTAATTCGATAATAGTGACATCTAAACTCGTTCATTCGGTACTAGCTTAGTCACTTTTAAACCCGTTCAATCTCCTTCGTTTATTCGGGTGGAATACTAACCTTTCAACTCTTCAACAATAGTCAACCCTGAACTTTCATTCTAAAAAGACATGATGGACTTATGTTCTGATATGATAACCTAAAATGAGGACACAAATCCTCCCCATTCAGATATGATTGACTAATGTTATGATATGATTAGCTTCTTCAATGATAAATAATGTTAATTTTCTATTATGATTTTAACAACAATTTATGATGTTGAAAAATAATTTTATTAAAGTGAACCTTATCGTTCTACTTTCGATAATAGTCAACCTTGTCTTAATCGTGCATTCGATAATAGTCAACCTTGTCTTAATCGTGCATTCGATAATATTCACATCCAAACTCGTTCAGACGATAACAGACGCATTTGAACTCAATTCCTCAGTAATATTCACATCAAAATTCGTTTGTTGGTAATAGTCACATTTAAAATCGTTTCTTCAGTAATAGTCACATCTAAACTCGTTTGTTCGATAATAGTCACATTTAAAGTAATTTCTTAGGTAATAGCACATTTAAACTCGGTCAATTTAACTTTTATCAAATTAAAGAGTTATCTCGTTATAAAACTCGTTACACACCCTATCATCTTGTTCATTATATAATAGTCAATAATACTAAGGAGTGATAAAACGCTCGAACACCGCACAGAACACCCCAGTCCTCGTCGCGACTCGCACGGCCAAACCCTCGAACCACGACCTCGCACTCGCTCGCCTCGACTCGATCCTCACACTCACTCGCACAGACTAGAGCACTCACGCACAAACCGCCCACACAACCTCGTCGAGTGCGACGAGATTCCGAGGAGGCAACGAGGGAGAAGGAGAGAGAGGATAGAGAATTTGAGAGAGAGAAAAACGGCTGGGAGGGGAAAATTGATAGCGTTTAGGGTTTTCTAATAATTTTTTTTCCTTTTCATATTTATAGTATGAGAAACCTTGGATTATTAGAATTTGTTTCCAAATCGAATTCTAATTTATTATTTAACAAAAACCGAATTAAAATATAATTAGGTATTAAAGTAGGTTGTATATTTGAATTATAATTGTAGGCTTACCCAAACTATATTATAAAATACTTTCACTTTCACTTTATATTTTCTTATTTATACAAGAAGAACTCCTAAAAATACGGAGTATTACATAAAGTATATTTTATAACCCGATCATTTATCATATTTGATCACTAATGTAAAGTATATTTCATATTCGATCATTACATCTAAAGTTTATTTATATTCAATCACAGACTCACAGCTCGATTCTTCAAGTTTTGAGCTCCGCTCGAGTTCGAATAAACTTAAATGAACACGAGTCGGGCAAACAAGAGTTCGGGCTTGGCTCGACTGACAAGCACCCTTACATATGATACATTTAATTAAATTTGTAATTCACCAAATATTTAAGGGATTCCTAAGTTTGTGATATGATTTACTAAATATAAGATATGATTCATTCAATTTTTGACAAGATTCAATAATATTTTGATTTGAATCCATGAATTTGTAATATGATAATGTTGTGATTCACTAATTTTATTATAAAAGCTCCTCCAATTAGTGATACTAGATTCAGATGCACGCAAAGCGTGCTTCAGGGCTATAAAAAGATGTCCACATTAACATTGAATTGTAAAAAATGGATTCAATTACATGATGGAGATTTTAAGAAAATATAATTTCAAAAATCACCAATTGAGTGCAATTGTTATGGAAAACTAATAATATTTCATATATATATATATATATATATATATATATAAGTGAGTTCATATGAGAATGCATACTTACATGAGAAATGAGAATGAATTTTACGCGCTATAACTCTAATGAACAAGTGATGTAACTCTAATGAAATTGTGATGTAACTCCAAAAAAAGAATATTAGAAAAAACAATCAAAAAAAAAAAAATTTTTTTTGGGCTCAAAATTTTTTCGGAGGTATAACTCTAATGAACAAGTGTTGTAACTCTAATCCAATCGTGTGGTTGAGATTCATTCTCATTTCTCATGTAAAGAGCATTGAGCAAAGAATTGTCATTCTGCCACATGTACAATAAGAATGTGTGTGGAAAGACTCGAACCCAAAACTTCTCATTTGAGGTTCGAAGACACTAACCAATAATCTACAATCTCATATCACTAGTGGAAAAAAGCCTAAGGGCTGCGGTCAAAAGTGGCCTAAGGGCTGCGTTTTTTGACCGCAGCAATTAGAGTAGCAGCCCTTAATATATAGGAAGGGCTGCGGTTACGAACCGCGACCCTTGCGGTATTAAGGGCTGCGGTCGAAAGAAAACCGCGACCCTTAGCCATATAAGGGCTGCGGTTACTGGGAAAACCGCGGCCCTTGAATACTTAAGGGCTGCGGTTTTTCCGAGTTAACCGCAGCCCTTATATGGCCAAGGGCTGCGGTTTTCTCCATTAACCGCAGCCCTTTTGGTAATAATTTTTTTTTTTAAAATTCAGCTCTATATATAATATTATATATGCGCTCGTTCCCTGTGTCGCTGGTTCCTTGCTGCTTTGCTTTGTACCATATTACAAACCTCATAATGCATATATATATAGAGTTCCCAATTATATATGTAATAATTCTATATATATAATAAATAATGTTAAAGAGTACATATTAAGGCAAATATTAATTCTAATACAAAAAGCTACATTAACGCAACAACCGAATAGCTTGCCAACTTGTTTCGAACTTCTAGCTAGTTCTTGCAAAATCCTAACCAATGTATCATAGACAATCTTCACAAATGTAGGTAGCCAACTTGTTTCGAACTTCATCCAACTCTTCAATTGTGAATTCATCCAACCTTGGTGCGTCATTATCCATGTAAACCTTGCAATAATATGAATATAATAAATTAATAAGATGAAGTCAAACATTTACAATATATAATAACAACTAACTCTTGCAAAAGATTAGAAGTTCAATTTTGTAGGTTCGTTTCGGGGTCGTTTTTTGTGAATTTGAGCTATTTTACTTCCCAAAACTACCTACATGTTATATATAGAAGCAAAACTAACACACACCACTTACTTTATGCATAGTTGAAGTGTTAATGTCATATTTTGGTGCAAAAGATTAGAAGTTCAATTTTTAGGTTCGTTTCGGGGTCGTTTTTTGTGAATTTGAGCTATTTTACTTCCCAAAACTACCTACATGTTATATATAGGAGCAAAACTAACACACACCACTTACTTTATGCATAGTTGAAGTGTTAATGTCATATTTTGGTGCAAAAGATTAGAAGTTCAATTTTTAGGTTCGTTTCGGGGTCGTTTTTTTGTGAATTTGAGCTATTTTACTTCCCAAAACTACCTACAAGTTACACATAGGAGCAAAACTAACACACACCACTTACTTTATGCATAGTTGAAGTGTTAATGTCATATTTTGGTGCAAAAGATTAGAAGTTCAATTTTTAGGTTCGTTTCGGGGTCGTTTTTTGTGAATTTGAGCTATTTTACTTCCCAAAACTACCTACAAGTTACACATAGGAGCAAAACTAACACACACCACTTACTTTATGCATAGTTGAAGTGTTAATGTCATATTTTGGTGTAAAAGATTAGAAGTTCAATTTTTAGGTTCGTTTCGGGGTCGTTTTTTGTGAATTTGAGCTATTTTACTTCCCAAAACTACCTACAAGTTACACATAGGAGCACAACTAACACACACCACTTACTTTATGCATAGTTGAAGTGTTAATGTCATATTTTGGTGCAAAAGATTAGAAGTTCAATTTTTAGGTTCGTTTCGGGGTCGTTTTTTGTGAATTTGAGCTATTTTACTTCCCAAAACTACCTACAAGTTACACATAGGAGCAAAACTAACACACACCACTTACTTTATGCATAGTTGAAGTGTTAATGTCATATTTTGGTGCAAAAGATTAGAAGTTCAATTTTTTAGGTTCGTTTCGGGGTCGTTTTTTGTGAATTTGAGCTATTTTACTTCCCAAAACTACCTACAAGTTACACATAGGAGCAAAACTAACACACACCACTTACTTTATGCATAGTTGAAGTATGTAAGTCACACTTAGGTACAAAAGATTAGAAGTTTAATTTTTAGGTTCGTTTCGGGGTCGTTTTTTGTGAATTTGAGCTATTTTACTTCCCAAAACTACCTACAAGTTACACATAGGAGCAAAACTAACACACACCACTTACTTTATGCATAGTTGAAGTGTTAATGTCATATTTTGGTGCAAAAGATTAGAAGTTCAATTTTTAGGTTCGTTTCGGGGTCGTTTTTTGTGAATTTGAGCTATTTTACTTCCCAAAACTACCTACAAGTTACACATAGGAGCAAAACTAACACACACCACTTACTTTATGCATAATTGAAGTATGTAAGTCACACTTAGGTACAAAAGATTAGAAGTTTAATTTTTAGGTTCGTTTCGGGGTCGTTTTTTGTGAATTTGAGCTATTTTACTTCCCAAAACTACCTACAAGTTACACATAGGAGCAAAACTAACACACACCACTTACTTTATGCATAGTTGAAGTGTTAATGTCATATTTTGGTGCAAAAGATTAGAAGTTCAATTTTTAGGTTCGTTTCGGGGTCGTTTTTTGTGAATTTGAGCTATTTTACTTCCCAAAACTACCTACAAGTTACACATAGGAGCAAAACTAACACACACCACTTACTTTATGCATAGTTGAAGTATGTAAGTCACACTTAGGTACAAAAGATTAGAAGTTTAATTTTTAGGTTCGTTTCGGGGTCGTTTTTTGTGAATTTGAGCTATTTTACTTCCCAAAACTACCTACAAGTTACACATAGGAGCAAAACTAACATACACCACTTACTTTATGCATAGTTGAAGTGTTAATGTCATATTTTGGTGCAAAAGATTAGAAGTTCAATTTTTAGGTTCGTTTCGGGGTCGTTTTTTGTAAATTTGAGCTATTTTACTTCCCAAAACTACCTACAAGTTACACATAGGAGCAAAACTAACACACACCACTTACTTTATGCATAGTTGAAGTGTTAATGTCATATTTTGGTGCAAAAGATTAGAAGTTCAATTTTTAGGTTCGTTTCGGGGTCGTTTTTTGTGAATTTGAGCTATTTTACTTCCCAAAACTACCTACAAGTTACACATAGGAGCAAAACTAACACACACCACTTACTTTATGCATAGTTGAAGTGTTAATGTCATATTTTGGTGCAAAAGATTAGAAGTTCAATTTTTAGGTTCGTTTCGGGGTCGATTTTTGAGAATTTGAGCTGTTTTACTTCCCAAAACTACCTACAAGTTACACATAGGAGCAAGACTAACATACACCACTTACTTTATGCATAGTTGAAGTGTTAATGTCATATTTTGGTGCAATAGATTAGAAGTTCAATTTTTAGGTTCGTTTCGGGGTCGTTTTTTGTGAATTTGAGCTATTTCACCTCCCAAAACTAGCTACATGTTACATGCTACAATTTCCAAAATAAACTAATTCTTACCTATCAATTTAATCTAAATTAAATAAACTAATTAGTTACATACCTTTTGAAGATAATCGATGTCGGTACAACGGTTGACTATATCAAACATGTACCGCGATGCGTAATAGCCACAATCAACACCATTCTTTTGTTGCGGACACTGAAATTCACCAAATTTAAACATCCAAAAACATTCATGTTAAATTTAAAGTATATGAAAATAAATGGTTAGACATAAGATTCACCAAAGTAGTTACCTCAACTGATATCCAAAGAGGAGCTTTTCCTAATCGAAGTCCAAGTCCATAATGGTGCTTCATCACACTACATCAATACATTATAAGATGTTTATTATATATATATATATATATATATATGTATATATATATATATAAATGTGTAATATTAGGTACACATATTGTTCTAGTTAAGTTACCTATTCAATAGTGACTTGACTAGTAAGCTCTGTGGTGGTTGTCGACGAAGAGAATCAAAGTGGTAAACGTGATTATTTGACAAACATATCACAATGAGCGTCCAATGGAGACTATATAAGGAAATAATATAAAGTTACTTTTTCAACAATTCGGTGAATTTTGTTATCGATATATATGGAACAAGAAGGCAAGTTATCTAAACAAGGTAATAAAGTTATAGAAAATAAAGTAAAGCATCAAGTTTGGTGTAACAAGCTTACGCTTCAATATATGGAACAAGGATGAACTTCTCTTCTAACCGATGTGATTGTTTGAAACTAGTATCGAGATATTCTTTCACATCGGTTTTGTTTTTTAAACAATTGTCATCTCGCATCATACTTGGACATAACCAACCAATCTTTGTCTCACTCATTTTTTCATTCAATTCGGTACACAATAACCTCGAGAAATTAAAGCATATAATAAAAAGTCAACATACATGTATGGAAGTTGAAAATTATTATAAACTTGTAAAGTAAGATATGTATATGTATCACCTCATGAAAGCTTGTATCATTGTTCCACTCAACATTTCTCCACGTAAGAATTCTTTAACATCGTCTTTGGAAATCCATGTAGATGACTCGTCGGCGTAGTTGAATTGTTCCTTCCCCAAAGGAACATGTATTGGAGCATTCTCGGGCAAATCGCTAACACACTCATGCAACCAATAACATGCCTTAGTAAGGCCTTGCACCACCAACGGCTCGAGAAGTGGATTGTTTGACATACTAACTTGGTCATCGAACACAATTGGTTCAATTTCAGCACGTCCAATTGCCTCCTTAGCCATCTTGTTTTGTGAACCGACCTTTTTAGCCTTCTGGTCATGTGAACCAGCCTTCCTTGAAACCTATTAAAAAGTAATAATAAGAATATTGTTCACTTATTATTTATATGACATAGAAAAGTAATATAATCGAGTTGATTATTACATAAACTAACGTATATATATATGTATGTTTATCGGTGTACCTCATCTCGAAAATCGCACCCATGCACGCGGCCACGAAACATAACTACCATGGGCGTCACTCGGTGTATGTAGACCGACCTCCGGTTTTGGCATCGGAAGACCTAAGTCTTCAAAACCAGGCTCAATGTAGTCGATGCTCACCACATAGTGATCATTGTTCACTATCCGGTGATGCACTCGTACTCGATCACCGAGGAGGTTGTGCATGGCCACTAGCTACCACAATCGGACAATCGAGAATCTTTTTCTTGAACTAATAGTCGGCATGGGGTCTCCTCCTTTGAATCAAAACAAGTCATTAATAGTTAATTGCGATGAAACAACATATTTAGAATTGCATGCACTTAGGGACAATACATAGTTAATTAATAAAGCACAGTGATTAAGCGTGATAAATTAAACCAAATACAGTTATTACCTTCAACTCGGGTATTGGTGGATCAGGTGCAGGTATCGTTTGATTATCTGATGTTTGTGGAACACCGATCGGCTGGCTAGATGGAACATCACGACCTTTCTTCAATGGGAAGGTCGGTAAACCCATTTGCTCCATCATAGCATTGAAGTTATGTGTCATCTCCTCTCTAAGCTCCTCCCGAATTGCAGATTTGATAGCCTCCACATCTACCGACGCCGAATTCACACTACTTGCACTTGATTTTGACGTTGTCGTGTATTGTTCACCATATACCTTTCGCACGCCGAGGCGGACACCTCCCACGCCCTCACACGACCACTATGGTCCTTTCCTAGAGTTTCGTGCAAAGCATCCATGTGTGCGGTAGGAGTGAAATCACCTGTTGCCTCCTTTTCCTTTAATCCGATCTACAAATAAAACAACATAAATTAGACGTTTAAATTTTTCAAAAAACAAAACAGCAGCGGCAAAGCCGCCACCGGGCGGAAGCGGCGGCACCAGCCGGCCAGGCGCCGGTGGCGGCCCGGCCCGGTTTTGCCTCCCGATGGCGGCCTGCGCTGCTTTGGCTTTGTTGGCGGCTGGCTTGCCCAGGCAAGGGGCCGTGCAAGGGGGGGGGGCGGTGGGGGGGACGTGTAGGGGAGGTGCGGGGGGGCGTGCGGGGGGGGAAGTGGGGGGGCGTGGTAGGGCGGTGTAGGGGGGCGGGGGCAGTGGGGGGGTGCAGTGGGGGAAGTGCGAGGGGGACTGTGTGGGGGCGGTGGGGGAGGCTGTGTAGGGGGGAGTGTAGGGGGCAGTGGGGGGACGTGTAGGGGGGAAGTGTAGGGGGAGCGTGGGGGGGCAGTGGGGGGCGTGTAGGGGGGGCAGTGGGGGGGCCGGTGGGGACTGGGTGTGGGGGAAGTGCGGGGGGGGCTGTGGGGGGGCGGTGGGGGAAGCGTGGAGGGGGCGGTGTAGGGGGGTGGGGGGACTGTGTAGGGGAAGTGCGGGGGACTGCGTGTGGGGGCGGTGGGGGACGTGTGTAGGGGCGGCAGTGTAGGGGGGTGGGGGGGCGTGTGGAGGTGCAGGGGGCGTGTGGGGGGCGGTGGGGGGACTGTGGTAGGGCGGTGTAGGGGGGCGGTGTAGGGCGGTGGGGGGGGGACCGTGGGGGGAAGTGCAAGGGGGGATGTGCGGGGGGGTGGGCGGTGGGGGACGCGTGCAGGGGCGGCGGCGGCAACGAGTCGCCCAGCAGCCGGCCAGGGCGCCAGTGCGGCCCAGCCCGATTTTACTGCCGATGGTAGCTTGCCGCGGCGCGTGCGGGGGCAAGGGGGGGACAGTGGGGGAGGGGGGGAAGTGCGGGTGTGGGGTGTGGGGGGTGGGGTTACTTGAATAATGGATATAAACGAAAACATATCAAATTAGCAAAATAAGCCTAAAATGATATTTACGTTCCCGAAATCCGACCAACAACAAAGTAGCACCTATAAATCTACTTAATAACAATATTTTAGGTTATATTATCATGTTTCACAAGAAATTGGAGCCCAGTGACTCAAACTATTCGAAAATGACATGAAATGGCCGAAATAGGCCTAAAATGATATTTACGTTCCCGAAATCCGACCAATAATAAAGTTGAACCTATAAATCTACTTAATAACAATATTTTAGGTTATATTATCATGTTTCACAAGAAATTGGAGCCCAAGTGACTCAAACTATTCGAAAATGACATGAAATGGCCGAAATAGGCCTAAAATGATATTTACGTTCCCGAAATCCGACCAATAATAAAGTAGAACCTATAAATCTACTTAATAGCAATATTTTAGGTTATATTATCATGTTTCACAAGAAATTGGAGCCCAGTGACTCAAACTATTCGAAAATGACATGAAATGGCCGAAATAGGCCTAAAATGATATTTACGTTCCCGAAATCCGACCAATAATAAAGTTGAACCTATAAATCTACTTAATAACAATATTTTAGGTTATATTATCATGTTTCACAAGAAATTGGAGCCCAGTGACTCAAACTATTCGAAAATGACATGAAATGGCCGAAATAGGCCTAAAATGATATGTACTTACAATAGCATTGGCTATCTTTTACGTAACGGGATCGGGTAACACTCTGTTTCCCTTTGCATCAACCCCATGCATCGAACACCACCAATCAAGGACCCTGTCGGTTGACGAGCCGGTGTAGGCGATGTGGTTGTAGAGGTAGGTGTCGTTGTCGAATCCTGTGTGGGGTAATGGGCAAACATCCACTTTTTTCTCGCCTGATCGTAGGAATGGGCACCCAAATGATGATAATATTTCCTTGCTTTTGCACTCGCGCTTTTTTTCTCACGTCTTGCCTGAAAAAACACATAATTACAAACAAAAGATTAGGTGTTATATACAATCATACTCGAGCTAAGTGTGGTAAATATAATTAAAATCCTTTGCTTACAACGACTTCCGGGGTAGTATTTTTGGCAACAAATGCTTCCCACTCTTCAGGTTTGATATTTCTCCATATTTGATATGGTAATGTGGTGGGTTCCTCTGAATTTTCCAATGCGGCCTCGGCTTCGATTTGCTTTTCTCCCCCATAAATTTTCTTCTTCTTTGTACCCGTTCTTTTCCTCCGCTTAGTAATCCAACCGGACACTAACTTAGCCTTGAAATCTCGAAATCTCTGAGCAAGCGCGGATAAAAATAGATTCTTCTTGGCTTCATCATCTTCGATATTGAAGAGATTCTACAAAAAAAACGAACAAAAATATTAGTTTCCACATTTGTTGTAATAGATTAAATTTTATCATTAGTACTACATACACATACATTTATTAAAATAAGAAACTAAATGGTAGTATGAAACTTACCATAGTGTCATTCCATAGCAATTTCTTCATCCCCTCGGGCACCTCTTGCCATGAATGCAAAATGGAGAGCCTCCGAACACAAAGGCCAATATGTTTGGCATACTTAGAACGCCACACACCACAAGGTTGACCCAAGTTATCGTACTCTAAAGTCATATGCAAGTGAGTAGCACTTATTGACTTTGTAGGTCCTCTTCCCTTTCTCTTTTTCATCACTTTCGATTTTCTTTGTTGTTGATTTGTTTGTAACTCCCGTTGTTGACCTTCTTTCCTACAAACTTGTTGTGCTTTCACAATTGTACCACTTTTTGGATGAAGTTCTTGAAGATCTCGATTTTCGAGATCACCTTTATCCCGGGTCCTTCCTCACATCATAAGATTCATCCTCGGTTGTGTGTTCACTAGTCGTCATCTCATCCATATGTAGTAATTATCCCCTGCAATTATAAACACATAGAAATTAATATATATGTACAAGTTAAAAAAAAATAACAAATTGATTAAGGACCAACAATAATGGAACATCGGAAATCGTGGGCCACTAGCTACTCCCCCCCCACACATCCCCGCGCGGCCGCGACGGCAGCAAGCTGCTGCCGGCTCTGGCTTGCTTGCTTCTTGCCGCGGGGGATGTGCAAGGGGGGAAGTAGCTAGGTGTTGGACGGGGGCGGGAAGTAGCTAGGGGTTGGACGGGGGGAAGTAGCTAGGGGTTGGACGGGGGAGCGGGGGCGTGCAAGGGGGGGAGTAGCTAGGGGTTGGACGGGGGGGTGGGGGGCTGGGGGGGGGAGTAGGCTGGGGCTGGGGACGGGGGGATCGGGCGTGCGGGGGGGGACCGGTGGCTGTGCAAGGGGGCCTAAAATGATATTTATTTTCCCGAAATCCAACCATCAACAAAGTAGCTCGTATAAATCTACTTAATAGCAACATTTTAGGTTATAAGATCATATTTCACAACAAATTGGATTACCATGACTCGAAATACACGAAAATGACATGAAACGGCCGAAAAAGGCTTAAAATGACGTTTACTTTCCCAAAATCCAACCATGAACAAAGTAGCACCCATAAACCTATTTCGTAGTCGTATTTTATGCAATATTATTACATTCAACAAGAAATTGGAGTCACATGACTCGAATTACACGAAAACGACATGAAACGGACGAAATAGGCCTAAAATGACCCTTACTTTCCCAAAATCCAACCAACAACAAAGAAGCACCTATAAACCTACTTAGTAGTCGTATTTTATGCAATATTATCACATTCAACAAGAAATTGGATTACCATGACTCGAAATACACGAAAATGACATGAAACGGCCGAAATAAGCTTAAAATGACGTTTACTTTCCCGAAATCCAACCATGAACATAGTAGCACCTATAAACCTACTTTGTAGTCGTATTTTATGCAATAATATTACATTCAACAAGAAATTGGATTACCATGACTCGAAATAAACGAAAATGACATGAAACGGACGAAATAGGCCTAAAATGACCCTTACTTTCCCGAAATCCAACCAACAACAAAGTAGCACCTATAAATCTACGTAATAGTCGTATTTTTGCTATATTATTATATTCAACAAGAAAATTGAGTCACATGACTCGAAATATATGAAAATGACATGAAATGGACGAAATAGAGATAAACCTGAGTATATGTCTCATGATTTGTTGACCTTCCGCCGTTTCTTAGGAGTTTCAACATGTATCCCTTCAGTGTGATCAACACGCATATAGTTCTCGAGACATATTTACATCATCTTCCACGCTATTTTCGGGATAGGTAAAAGTTGGGATGTCCTCAAAAGCATCATACTCTTCCTCATCCTCAACATCACCAATGCCCGGAATACTCCTTTTGCCGGGTACAACAATTGACCACTTATTATCGGCAGGATCGGTTACATAGAATACTTGTTTAGCTTGTGATGCAAGTACAAATGGCTCTTCGGTCTCACGTAGACGACCCATGTCCACAAGAGTGAATCCGCAAGGATCATCTTTTTTTACGCAACGTCGATTATCATCAACCCAATTGCAACAAAAGAGACAAATATGAAAAGGCGAGTAGTCAAGCTCCCATATTTCTTGAATTCGCCCATAATAGTTGGTGGCGGCAAGAACGGGAGACTTATCTTTCGAGCTTGCGTATTGTGTAGATGACGCCACAAGTGAAACACCACTATTCCGTCGCGATGTCGACTTAAGATCTTGACGTTCAGTCCAAAACGTATACCCGTTAATATCATAACCCTCATAAGAGTGTACAGATTCACGAGGACCAAATGCTAACCACTTGACTGTTTTGAAACATTTTCATTTAAATCATCCACTACTCGATGATGAAACCAATCAATGAACGTCTTATTATGCATTTGCGTCAATGCCCTTATTCCTTTTCCAGGGGTTGCTAACACGTAATTCCTCCATATGCTCATTTAAATAAGGATGGACAGTTGCCACGTGATGCAACACAAATAAGTGAGCTTGTGTACGCTTGTCGACGGAAGGTGAGATCAATTTTGAGCCAATCGTACCCTTGCCCTCGAGTGCGCCCTCGTGTCGAGATATCGGAACGCCAATAGGATCAACACCAGCAACATACTCGCCACAAAATTACCGACCTCTTCGCCACAATCCCTTGAATAATGCTACCTTACGGTTGTGCAAGATTTCGAACTTTATCCTTCAAAGTACCCATATATCTCTCAAAAGGATAGCACCACCTCAAAAACACTTGGACCACACGGCTTAATTTCTCGAACTAGATGGACAATGAGATGGACCATAATGTCAAAGAATGCGGGGAAAAAAACATCTCAAATTTGCATAGAGTTTCAACTACTCGGCCTCGCAAAGAATCGAGGGTCGACGGTTCTAGGACTTTGCTTTGCATATTGTATGGAAAAATGAACAAAGTTCGGTAATGGTGTGCCTCACATGCTTTGGAAGTATCCCACAATTGCAATCGGTAAGAATACTTGCATCATGACATGACAATCGTGAGATTTCATACTCGATAACTTCAACTCACCATTTAAGGTAACAAATCGCTTCATATTCGATGAGTACCCGGTTGGAACCTTAATACCATACAATGACTCGCAAAAAATCCGTTTCTCGGCTTTCGACGGCGTGTAGCAAGCCGGTGGCAAATAATTCTTCTCCGAATCATCCACCTTTTTTCTTTTCCCAATTTCCTCATAAACCCCTTCCTCCACTACTTTCTTTTTCCTTCCCGCCCTTTTTTGAGCCCACAACTCCGGTCGAAGCTTATTTTTTTCCAAGTGAAGACGTGACGCTTTAACATCCTTTGTCTTACCCGGAATATTCATAAGTGTCGCAAGAATTGCATCACAAACATTCTTCTCAATGTGCATGACATCCAAACAATGTCTGACTTTTAAATCTTCCCAATATGGGAGTTTCCAAAAAATAGACTCCTTTTTCCATAATCCTGTAGTTCCATCAACGTCATTCGCAGGTTTACCATAGATCGTTTCAATGCCCTTAACCTGATTATAAACTTCAGTACCAGTTAATGGTCTACGAGCAACTTCCTCTTCAACCGTCCCATCGAAGGCCTTTTTCTTAAATCGATAGGGATGGTCGCGTCTAAGGAGCCTTCGTGTGCGCATATAGACATGTTTGCAGCCCTTAATGTGTGTAGACTTCATGTCATCTATACAAATCGGGCACGGTTTTTTTCCTTTGGTCTTATACCCAGATAAGTTCCCATAAGTTGAAAGTCGTTCATTGTACAGAAAAGCATGGCACGCAGGGTGAACATCTCATTAGCATACGCATCAAATACCGACACTCCTTCGTTCCACATCTTCTGTAAATCTTCAATAAGTGGTTGAAGGTATACATCTATGTCATTTCCAGGTTGTTTCGGCCCAGATATGAGAAGCGACAACATGATGTACTTGCGTTTCATGCACAACCAAGGAGGCAAGTTATAAATCACTAAAACTACGGCCATATACTATGCTGAGAACTAAGATTGCCAAAGGGATTCATGCCATCCGTACATAATCCAAGCCTCAAATTCCTATCCTCGTTACCAAACGGCTTATGCACCCTATTGATACTTTTCCACTCGGGGAATCAGCCGGATGCTTCAAGGAAACCGTCTTTCTTCCTACGATCTGCATGCCACCGCATATTCTTCGCATCTTTTTTTATTGAGAACATGCGCTTAAATCTAGGTATTATGGGAAGATACCACAACACCTTAGCTGGTGGTCCTTCACTACCCCAGCCCCTTCACGCTTGTACCTTGATAATCCACAACGTGGACACTCATCTAAATGCTCATACTCATTACGATAAAGCACACAATCGTTTGGACAAGCATGTATCCTCTGGTACTCTAAACCGAAAGGACACATGAGTTTCTTAGCATAATAGTTCGACTTTGGCAGATCATTTCCATCAGGGAGCATATCAGCTAAAACTTCCAACAACGACGTGAAACTGCAATCCGTCCAACCTGCTTTCGACTTAATATTGAAGAGTGTTATCACAGCGGAAAGTTTGGTGTACTTCGTACAACCTGGATACAATGGCCTTTCGGCGGCCTCGGACATAGACTCAAACATACGAGGTCGTTTGCAAGACGATCTTCAACCTCTTGTATCATCTCGTCTACCCGATCTCTATCATCATCCCCATATTCATCATCACCATACTCACCATCCTCGAAATCATCACCTAATTTATCCTTCTCCTCTTCACATACATCGTTCATTATCCTACAACTTCTTGCATATCTCCCCTCCTCACCATGCCAAACCCATACGTGGTATTGAGGCCTAAACCCACGACGAAAGACATGCTCCCTAAGCAAATGAATACTACTAACCTTGCTCACATTTCCACAATCTAAACAAGGACAATAAAAGTCGATTGCTCCCAGAAGATGCTTGGTATTCTAATGCGGATTTACAAAATTCCGAGACCCCATTCACAAACTCAATCGATTCACGGCTACCATACATCCAAGTACGATCCATCTCATTCATGAAAACCTCTAATTAAACACAACCAATTATAAGTATCAATCATTTAAGCACATTCACATGCAAGACAATCACATATTGAAAACACGCACATACAAATGGAGGCTAAGAGAGTCACATGTGCAAATGTATGCATGCATTCGAAGGTCCTTATCACTCCAACCTAACCCATCCTTGGACGTTTAATCTCACTAGTGAATATATGCCAACTCTTCAATTCTAAGGAAAATCGCGGCATTTCCCTACAGTTCTCCAAGTACACAATGTAGATAATTGATTATCTACATATGTACACAGAGAACAATGTAGAGAAACGACAAGCCAAGACTTTCCTTAGAATTGAAAAGAAGACATACATTCACCACCTAAGTGAGATCAAACGTCCAAGGACAGTCCCAAACAGGGGACTATTCAAGACTTACTCCTAGTGAGTAAGTCTTGAGCGAGTATCTAGGCATATGATTAATGATATGATGATTCATATAACTTATACATTTCATAGCTTAATTAAATTGTTTTCATCCAATCTCATATCAAGAAATATACATACACATATATAGATTGAATCTACATATACACAATAAATGAAGATATATAATGAATTGTCTTTATCATAAATACATACCAATAACAACTAATATGGAGATCGATCTCTATATATACTCTGCACTATCTCCTAGTTGATTTGCCGCTTCCAATATGCTAATATCTAGGACACATAAAACCGAAAAAATTGTTAGCATATAGTAAATGCAAAAATTATAAGAAATACATTCATATATATAAAATTATCATATCTTACCCACATTGAAACACATTACAACTAACTTTTCTCATTTAAACTATTAACAAATTATAAATGAAATTTGTTTGCATTAAACGAAGTTAATAGCTAATGTAGCTAATCAAATAATTCAATTAACATATATATTATTAATTATATCAAATTTCACGAGTGTACGACAAATATTCCCAAAAAAATCATAAAAATTCCAGAAACTTCCACCAATTATGTCTTATTGCAACAATCGAAGTGAACACCAATATCAACAACTCCAATTCTAAACCGAAAATCACAACTCTAAGCGGAAAAATACTGAATTATGCTCAAATCAAACATAAACTAATCCAAGAAATTACACAATAAAAATCCAAAATTAGCAAAATCAAAGACATTGAGAAAGAGAAAGAGAGGAGAGAGAAAGTACATTTGAGAGTTTGGCAAACGAGAGCGAAAGTGCCTTTCTTGTTACGAATGGAAGGGCTAAAAATGAGAGATTTTATAGAGCCAACAGCTCGGCGTCGAGCGTCGCCTTGAAGAACAGTTCGAAGGACTTTAGCGGCTTCTCTCCTCCCAAAGTAGGCCGACCATTCGGTGTTGCTGAGCCGCCGATCTTTAGTGGAAGCCGCCGGCTGCGGCTTCTTTTTCTCGGTGTTGGAGGGTTTAGGCGCACGGGTGGTTGGTGCGCAACGGAGGGTGGCGAGGTGCTCGGGTGGTTTTCGGCACTTGCAAGCTACGATACCCGCACGGGAGGGTGGAGCTCGGGGGTGCGCGTGGTGCGCCGGGGATGGCGCGTAGGAGGGTGGCGCGCACGGGAGGGTGGAGCTCAGGGGGTGGTTCAATTCGCAAGCTAGGGCTCAGGGGGTGGTTCAATTTCGCAGGCTAGGGCGCTCAGGTGTTTCGCTGCTGCGTGGAGAGAGTTCGTGAATTGAATGAAAATTGGGTGGAGGGAAGAATTAATGAGAGCGCGATTATTTTGGGTGGGAAAAATAAAACAAAGGGCTGCGGTCGGGACCAAAACCGCAGCCCTTTATTGCACACTAAGGGCTGCGGTTTTGGTCCCGACCGCAGCCCCTTAGTGGAAGGGCTGCGGTTTTCTACACAACCGCAGCCCTTTTACAACAGCAAATGGCTTTTTTTCCTCTAGTGTATTGATCTTTGTGGGGGAAAAAATATTTAAAGGCAAGATAACATATACTCCAAAATCATTGAATTCAATAACTGATAAACAAACAAAAAATTAACAATTACATCTCATTATCCAAAATGACAATTTCATATCTCATAAGCAATGTTCAAAGGAGTTGATTTCTTCATCATCTTGCATCTTCGTTTGGACCTTAACTACTCATTCACTCCAGCTCCATTTGAATGACTTTTGTCCTTCACATTTTGTTTTTCTTACACATAGCTTTATCCCTGCAAATAAAAGAAGAAATGATAAACTAGAGAGAGACTTAGATAACCTCCCATACTCACCAACACAACGCTCATAGACTCATAGTAAAGCAGTTTAATCAGGGAGACCAAATAAATAGCATTTTAAGCTCTATACATCAATTATTTAACTTGATTTGTATTCTATATTTGGATACATATATATGTATGTATATTTGATTCTTCTTGTAATGTAATGGAAAACATAAGTTAGTTTTTTAGAAACTAATTCGAAGATTTGATTAATCTAATAAGAACAGACAATGCATGAAAACAATTAGAGTTCTTGTGGTGTGCAATAATACTATAATACTCATAGTGCTACCTTATTCATAGTGCTGACCTAGAAAACTTCTCTACTAGGCTGAAAAAACGACCAACTAGCCTAGTAACAGTCGGAAATTAGTTTTTCAGTATCCATAAAATATTCCAGATACTATTTCGACAGCACAAAGATCAAACACTTCTGACACTGTTTGAGAAATCCTCTCTTCTATTCTTATTATGGTTCAATAATGTCTACTGGGAACATACATCTCGTACCAAAGAATAGTAATGATTTATGTGGCAACAAGCAATGGTCATAGAAATAACAGTGGCCAAGTATCAACATAACACAAAGATACCATCTCATAACAAGAGAATTCAATTAAAACATTTAGCAGCATGTGAATGTGGAATGTTTGCAAAAACATGCAAGCATGACAATCAAATGAATCAATTGGACACAAGTCAAAGTGTCAAACCATAGGAGTGATCAAAGTTGACACTAAAAAGACTACCTTATCCTCAACAGAAGAATCAATATCAAGGTGAGCTTTCACAAAGAGATAGCCAACAGCTTTGACAATAGCCAAATTCATATCATCTACTCTTTAAAGTCCATCATCATTCTCTAAGTTAACAATGAAGAAGAGTTGCACATCAAATTTTCAGTAATTTAACAAGGTATTGTCAAATTTGACTTAAGCAAGACCACGAGACCTACTACCCTGACCTCATAACATTGCCCAAACGTGATTAAGACAAACACCATCCTGGAAATATAAAATATTAGTGTATTACACATAATTTCTACACTTGGAGAATGCTATCACTTGTGTTAACTTTTGATACTACCCCAGTAAATCATAATATTACGGCAAAAGAAATCAGTCTTTCGGTGATAATGTTTTTCCAAAATTTCAAATACCCATATGTTACGGGAAGCTCATAGTTCTCTGTTGCTTATTCAAAACATAACTTGATGTCCTAAGCCTTAAAAGACTCGAAAAATGGCTTTAACTGAAGGGCCTCAGAATCCCATCATTTATCTTGCTCCCAAAACAAACCAACAACCACCCACTAAAAACTCATAGAAGATCATCCAGAAAATGTACCATTTTGCATAGACCCATAAAAAGATTAAGCATTCATGGAAAGCAAATGAGACACCGAAAAGTAACCAAGTTAGAATTATGAGAGCAAATGAGAAAATTCAGTTAAATTAATCATATGAATTTGATAAATTAATAGTCTTCAAAGCAAATTATCATGGACCGTAAAAAAAAACCAAATTGACGAGAAATAATCAATCAATATTCACTACAAATACTACGAATTCAGATTTATGAAAGTAAAGCAGTAATATTAGCAACAAAATAATTAATCATTAAACCTTCAGAATCGAGAGTAAGGAAGTAAGGATCAGCATCCTGTGGAAGCGATGCAAAGGCGGATGAAATTTTCGGTCTGATTGCAGTTAATCGTTTTCTCCAATCAGCAGCAATTCTCTTCCGATCCACCAGCCATTCTTCAATTTCCAGAAAATCAAAGGTGAAATTAAGCACTAAAATCAACGAAATTAAATTGAATAGATTAATTAACCAACCTCCTAGACGGGAGAATGCGATGTCGATCGGAAGATTTTGAATGTATTCTTGAGTTCGCAATAATCAACAAAATGAAGTTTAGTAGCTCAGCGAACCAAAATCGTCCAACATCATCAAGCCCAACATCAACAAAATGCGGAGCTGCTGAGAAAAAACAAAATATAGATTGTAAGACAACAACATTCAGAAAAATATAGATGAAACTTTCAATTACGAAGGTTACTAAATGAATAAGCATAACAATTTAATAAATTTTTGACAACCTCATGCCAATTTCAGGTGAATGTGAGAAGAAATTGAGAGAGAATGTGAGAAGAAGGTGAGATATGACTTTCAAAGGGAGAAGAAACTTTATTTCGTTTGCCTCTTGAATTGTTTTGTGAGGCGAAATTACCAAAATGACCCTGGTAGGGGCAACCGCTGCCCCATCCCGGGTATGGGAGAATACTTTCTCTTGGAAGAAGCATAAACGATTATTGATTGATGGACTTTTTATTTGGGTGAGGATTTTTGGCGGGGATTTCGTTAGTTCGTGTTAGAACTTGGAATGCACAAATTGATTTTGCGAAAAACAATCTTTTATAAGAGTCATTTTATGAAAGACTACTTTATAAAGAATATCAATGTCATTTTCTGGTGCGTCGGTATAAATTCGGACCATGATTATGCCGTAACATTATTTTGTTTTCCTCTTTTTTTCCTTTTGTTGTACTTATTTTCTCTATTTAACATAATAATAGAACTTTTTTAAAAAAATAATAAGAAAAAAGGAAAACATTTGGAGACCCTCCTCTTGAGGGAACTCTTAATACATCATTTTACAAGGATGTAGTATAAACTAGAATTATTATACGGGTTAATGGCAAAGAAGTATAAACTAGATGGCCCATATTTACAATCCAATTTGCTGCCCTATTAGTTTCTCTGAAAATATGCTTGATTTTCCAGTTGTTGAATGAACTGAGCAAAAGTTGAATGTCCATAATGAATAGTATAATAGAACTAGATGACGTAGAGACCAGATTCTTTATCACATTGTATTGTAATAACTTCATGTATATTGTTCTACTCAAGAAAACTCATGTTTGTAATTCTCACTTTTAACGTAAAAGGTGACTACAATCTTAAGCCTGAAAGTGATCCACATTTTGTTTTTTATTGGTAAGATGAATAACCTCTGGGCTGCCCTCGAATAGGGTCTGACCTAGAGGCCCAAGCACTTAGAAGGAGGGGGCAATGTGTAACGCCCCGAAAATTCATAACCTTAATTAGACACAATTGCTCGTACTTAACAGCGGAAATGGAATTTAAGCCTGTGGGTTATGGCCCACTAATAAAATAATAAACTAAAATGGCCTCTTAAACATACAAATGTTCAATAACAATTCATAATTATTACCCTTAATACAGAGGGTTCTAGATATCTTCTAATAATTATCAGAGTCACTTCAATTTAATCCTTTCGGAGCATTATTGACATAATCGATCCTGCTCCTATCTTCAGAATACCTGAATAATTTCATAAAATAGGGAAAAGAGAAAACACAGAAAATAACCTAAAATGAGTTGAAAACTCAGTAACTTCACTCCAGCCCGTAAAAACAGTTTTAGTTCGTAAACATTTTCACAGATAAGCATACTTTATAACACTTTAGCAATTATTAACAGAGAACATTATCATTAGCATTGAACAGTCTGCTGGCAAGGACCATTTACGTGACTTTAGTTCATCGGCAAGTACAAGTTTTGGACAGAGCGTAACTTTCATAATTCATAACGTTAACAGAAGGCAAAAGCCACCGAGGATATTCATCCCCCATCAGAAGGTGGCATATAATGCCATAAATCGTAACAGAATTCCTCCACCTGTAACTCGCCTATTTACCGGATCAGTTCATGACTCCAGACCAGCAGAACCATCCACTTTCATTATCATTACTTATCAAACATCATATATGCTTAATTCGGAATCATCCATAAATCGTAAACAGAATCATAAACATGACATTTCATAACATACGCGAGCATCGTCACATGCATCATAACGTGTCTCATCATGCAACATACAGATTGTAACACATAGTCATATCATCACAGAGTCATATTAACACAGTTGAGCATATCATTACACGTAGGGGTGTCAAAACAGGTTCTGGGTATACCCACGGCGAACCAGGTCAGACCCGGACAGGTCATGATTCTGATTGTCAGTGCCCCAGGTCATGATTGGTCAGGTTTTGTTCAACTGGGTCGAACACATTTGAATCATTGGATTCCCGGGTGACGGACAGGTCTGAGCGTTCCATTTAAAAGTCGATCCATTCCAGGTTATGATCGCCCGTTGACATTTTTTTTTGTCGGGTTTGCGCAGGTCATATTTAGGTTTCATGTACGGTTGAGTTAAGTCAAATGTACTCGGGTTGAATTAGTAATGACCTTAGTTCGATCATTGTGAAACATCGGGTCCATTCGCTATTGAACGTCGATTCAACTTCGGGTAACTCCTGATCGGGCCATCTTGGTTTTGTTATGGATTTTGTAAACGAATCATATTAATAAAAGCATTAAGATCGACATATATATACATATGTGTGTGTGCGATAAATATATGGATGACAACGAAAAACCAATAAAAACACTATATTGATTACCGTGATGTTTAGTGTATTCTATTAATCAACTCTTATTTCGAATAATCAACTGCGTAAAACCATTCTAATGAGTAAAGGAGTAAAACGACTCTTCATATGTTTTAATATTATATATTATAACCAACGACAATAATAACGAGTAGACGATCAATTCCAAACTTTATATAAGTGATTTATTATTATAAGCATTATGATTGATATATAAGTTTGTAAATAGCTATGATGGTAATGAGAATAATAATACTAATAAACATAAAGCGACAATGATAATAGGTAAAAATACAAATAATCACAGTAATAGTAACAAGGCTAACAATAGCAATAGTAATACAAATAAGAACAGGAATACTAACAATAACAATAACAATATAAATACTAATATGTTGAATCATTTTAATATAAGATTGATATCAAAATAATTGTAAAACCAATCTAATACTCTATTGATTATAAATTAGTATAACTACTGTTAATATGTTATAATACTATAACAAATGACAATCATACATTCATATGTTTACAACGACGGTTCATATGAAGCCTAAGTGATTATAACGAGGGTTCATATGTTGCACAATACTAATAATAATAATAATAATAATAATAATAACGAGTAGATGATCAATTTTAAGGTTTATATAAATGATTTATTATTATAAGCATTGTGATTGATATATAAGTTTGTAAATAGCTATGATGATGATGAGAATAGTCATAATAATAAACATAAAGTGATGATGATGATGATAATAATAATAATAATAATAATAATAATAATAATAATAATAATAATAATAATAATAATAATAATAAAATAATAATAATAATAATAATAATAATAAAATAATAATAATAATAATAATAATAATAATAATAATAACAGTAATAGTAACAATGCTAACAATAGCAATAGTAATACAAATAAGAACAAGAATACTAACAATAACAATAACAATAAAAATAACAATAACAATAACAATAACAATAACAATAACAATAACAATAACAATAACAATAACAATAACAATAACAATAACAATAACAATAACAATAACAATAACAATAACAATAATAATATATACAAATACTAATAATAATAGTAGCAACAATGCTAATAATAGCAATAACAATAACAAACATAACGCAATAAATATGTATTATGTTGTGATTATATATGATAAAGTATAAATAAACTATCTTATCAATATGTTTAATCATGTTAGTAGTACTTGGTATCAAAATAATTGAAAAACCAATCTAATACTCTATTGATTATAAATTAGTATAACGACTCTTGATATGTTATAATACTATAACAAATGACAATCATACATTCATATGTTTACAACAACTGTTCATATGAGGCCTAAGTGATTATAACGTGGGTTCATATGTTGCACAATAACAATAATAATAAATTACACCCCCAAATCATTCTCCCCTATAAAAGCTAATCATAACTTATTAAAAAGTAAAATCAATAAGTTAATTGTTAACAAGTAACAACCATAAGTAAATTAGTTAACATGTATAACTATTCACCTAGTAGCATTTTTGCTCCTTACCTTATAAAGATTCAAGATCAATTTTCAAGTATATATTTATATGATTGGTTTATCTATTTTATGATATGAATCTTTGTTATTCCCTAATTAATTTACCGGTAAATGAGACAATGAGATCATTGACACGAGCAGACATCTGTTAAATAAATAATATAAATTATGAAAATTTTAATTACTACTATAAATAATTATGATTAATATTTGAAAATTGAGTTATAACTTATAAGGTATAAGATTCGGGGTTTAGTTGTTTTAAAGAGTAATTTGGTAGGATTGTTAAGGCAAAATCCAAAACCATCAAATGGGCAAAATCTAGACCGTTAGATCATCATAATCAAGAGCACATAAGAAAACTACACAAAGCACACGGATCATAGATATTACCCGTTGAATACAAATCATAAACAAACTCAACCGTTAGATCATCTCCTAACCTATCACCTTCTCCTTCATCTCTTTCCTCCAAACTCATATTTCCCACCCAAAAAACCTACTTAACTCTAGTTGCTCCCTCCTTCCATCCTCAATTCCTCCTGCCGGCTGCCTCCTCGGGAATTCGTAATAGGATTTCGCACCGTCATCCGACCATCGCACCAGCCTTGCACAGGCACCCACCTCCTTCAATCGCCGACCTATCTGCCCCCAGAAAATCCCCAGAACAACCAGCACATCACCGGCTTCAGCACCCTTCACCGTCATCACCTTTGTTGCTCCCACCTGCGAACCACGCCGCGCCTCCTCCGACCACCAAGCAACCCAATCCCCAATCCCCCTGCTCTTCGTTCGTTCACCTCATCACCCCGCGCACCTCCAGCACCCCAGTGGCCAACACCCGAATATCCCCTGTTTCTTCCCTCTCCATTTTTCTTCTTATCTTTCTTTTCTTTCTATTTTCTGATTCTTTTCTTTCGTTTTTTAGTCCTAAACTCCTAATGATGGTGGTTGTGCTGGTGAGAATTTTATAGCAGGTCTACTCTCTTGGATGCTCTTAATAACTACCCTCAATTTGGCACTGTTGGATCCACTGATGATTCTAAGCTTGAAATTGCGGTGTTTTTTGCTCATGTTATTCGTGAGACTGGACATAAGTATTCACTTTTATTGCATTTACCATGGCTTTTTCTTGAATTAACAGTCTATAATTTGCCGACGAGGTGGTGTTGTTATTGTTGTTGTTGTTGACTTGTTGTTTGAGGTGTTGTATCCAATATCCGTGTGTATTTTTGTTGGGAGAATATGAGTTTTAAGAATTATTGTTAAGAGCTTTTTTTTCCCATTTTTTTTTTTGTTTTTTTAGATCTATTGTTGAAATGGTGGTCATATGATTCTTGGGTATGGTAGGCGGTGGTGGTGCGATGATCTGCGCTGGCAGAGGTGGTGGTCGTGCCGTTGGGTTGGTAGAGGAGGCAGTGGTGGTAGTGTAGTTGTTAATTTCTTTGTAATTTTTGTATTTCATTCATTTTTTGGTTGTTATTTTTCTGTAATTTTAATTTGATATTTAGTTAGTTAATCAAAGTAATATTTGCCCGTCAATTTAAGTAGGTTTTGGGTTAATTCAAGTAATAGTTTGGTTTAATAGTGATAGTGATAAGTCTAATAGATTTATGTTCTCTAGTTAATACAAAAGTGAAAGAAACTCACATCTCTCTCTTTCATAATATAGCAATTATTATTTTTATTTTTATCAATGTATCAATTGCAACATTTTAAACTATCATGTTATTAAAAAATATATTTCTAAGTACTACCTACTTATAAAAAGTTATAAAGGAATCATATAGTATATATTTAGTAAAAGATAAAACTAACATATTTAAATGATTTTGTACATATAGAATAATAATTAAATTTTAATAATTTTATGGAGTTTAGCCGTCCAAATAAGTTGGTATGAAAAATTGGATCAAATAAGGCAGATCTTATTTTATGTGATTCAATTAAATTATAGTTGAATTCAGGTCGATCATAAACAAAAATTGAGTTGAGCCATGTATTTACTGGGTCTAGTTGGATTTTGGGTTAATATCTGGTTTGGTTACGGTCAAATTCGGGTTTGAATGCAGGTTTGTGTGGTCAGGTCAGAATATAATCTTGCCGGGTGCCGATCAGGTCTGGGTAATCCCAGGTCAGGTTTCGGTCAGGTCTGGGGACTGACCCTCACAGGTCGAACCAGGTTCAAGTCAGGTCAATATCAGGTTGACCCAGCGGTCAGGTCTGTTTCTGACACCCCTAATTACACGTAACATATACGGGCATACATATATTGCTGGACATGAACGTTATCTCATACGTTATTACTTTTCTTACTCTTTAAATATCGTCGTAACTTAGCCTCCAAGAATCATCATATGTAATCTCCTCAAAGTCATAACTCTGCTCAACTAGGAGCAACGAAGAGTAGGGGAGCTCGGCTCCGGCGAGGATAGAGCGATCTGGCGAGGCAAGGCAGCAGCACCGCGATGACGGTGACAGATGGTGGTGGTGCGGCGGGGCTGGTGGCGGAAGGAACAAGACAGCAAAAACAGAAAATTTCAGGAGGGCATAACTACTTGCTACGAACTCCGAATCGAGTGATTTTTGGGTCTAAATTCAATAACTTTTCGAGATCTACAACTTTCCTTCACAAAACTTTAGAAATTCCGACTGTAAGAGTTAGATACTGGACAAATACAGTACGGGAGAGGAGAGAAAATGGGTGGTGGATGTGTGGTGATTTGAGGGAGGAAGGATGGCTATTTATAGCCATGGTTATGTTCTAATTTTTGTGAATGATGTTGATGGAATTGATGGAAAAGTTGAATTTTGGGAGAGTTTGGTTTGAGTTAGAATTTTTAATTGAAGTTGAGTTTTTGTGTGCAAGAAAAATACATTTGAATTATAAATCAATGGTTGAGTTTTTGTGAGGGAAAAATGGAGATGGAGGAAAGAAATTAATTCTTCCTTTTCCTTTTTTTTTTTTTTTTTTTCTTTCTTTCCTTCTATTCTTATTTGCTTGGAATGACAAAATGTCAAAACTTTGACTTCTATACCTTAATTGAAAATCATTCACTCAAAAATTTATGCAAACACACATAATTAGTAGCTAATCAAACGAGATTAAAGTTCGGGGTATTACAAGGAATGTAGAATTTGGTATAATTATGGCCCCCCTTAGTCCCTTACCTACCTAAAAACATGTACACATATTGCTTGCGGAGAATATAGAAACTTTTCTCACTAACTTTTTTTTTTTTGGTGAAAAATAGAGCAAATTGATTAATGAAGCTTAAAGTTCGTTACAATCCGCAAGATAAAGTTTCATACAATAACTAGGGGGAAGGGGAAATATCCTAGTTACATTGCATTCTACTTCCGACATTCTACACGTTTTAGCCAACGCATCCGCTACCCTATTGTTCTCACGCCTGCAATGTTGAATGTCCACCCGAGGGAGATCACTCCATTGTTTTCTGCACATTTCAAGTAGATTAAAGTACATGTCAGATGTCTCCCCCTTATGGAGGAGATTAACCACGTTCCTATTACCCGAGTATACCACTGCCTCCCTAAACTCGTGGTGTGCTGCAAATTTGAGTGCTTCAAATACTCTCGACAACTCCACTGCAAAAGGGTCCGTAGTATAACAAGATCTATGAAAACCAACAAGCCATTTACCATCCGTGTCCCTTACCACCCCACCTAGCCCTACTTGAACCAACACGTTTACGAAGGAGGCATCCACATGGATACTTAGAACATCAGACGGAAACAGACGAGGCTTCAGACCCTCTGTGTGGGGGCTAACCCTAGGTAAATTTTTCCCGAGCGCGCATAACAGACTTCTAGTTAGGAAGCAGGCTTTTGAGATTAACGAAGTTGGAGATGCCAAGGTAGTATTGTTGACCTTGAACACACAATCATTCCGGGCTTTCCATAATTCATGACATAAATATGGGAAAATTTTCCCCCACCTAAGCCCTCTAAAACTCACAGATGAGTCAACATTTGATCTAGTCCAAGAATTAAAGCTCATGGTCGTGTTTGTTACCCCGGGAATATTTACAACCTCCCATACACTCTTAGCATACGAACAATGACGCAGAATATGATCCGAGTCCTCCTCATGATCTAGACATCTAGGACACAAACTTGACCCGACAATACATCTTTGGAATAAAAGTTTGCAGAGAGGAAGCCTATCGTACCAAAGAAGCCAGAAGAAGAATTTAACCTTAGGTTCCATACACGCTTTCCAAATCCACTCAATATTAGGAGGGAGGGTCATAGTCGATAATTGAGCATCATAAGCACGAGAGATAGCAAAAACTTCATGATCAATAAATGTAGGAATAATAAGATCCTTTCTAGAGGATGGGGAAGGGGGGATGATGCTTATGATACGGTCCAGAATATTTTGTGGCAACGACAAGGATATCTTTGAGAAATCCCACCCATCTCGGTTAGTTAAATCTGCAACAAAACTGTTTTCTTCCTGCCTAAGGGGCCCCTCAATAAACTGCCTAATGGGTCCAATCCCAAGCCAATTATCATCCCAGACATTTATTGTTTCCCCATTACCCAAATTCCATTTACAGTGCTTCTGGAGAAGATCCCACCCTTTACCAATATTTTTCCATATGACAGAGCCATTCTTAAATCTCGTAACATGGTCCTTATGGAAATACTTAGACCTAATACACTTCTGAGCAAGGTTAACCGCATCTTGGGACATCTTCCACCCCAACTTTGCCATATAAGCCTTATTCATTTTTCCCTGGTCCCGAATGCCTAGGCCCCCGAGAGTCTTTGGCGTAAACGTGATTTCTTTTCGAACCAGGTGAAGGTTCTTTTTCTGATGGTCCTTCTCCCCCCATAGAAAGTTATTACAAATTTGATCAAGGTCTTTAATGGTTTGGGCCGGTAAGCAAGCAGCTTGAATGTAGTATGCAAGTATGGAGGATAGAGTCGAGTTAATCAAGCATAATCTCCCAGCCTTGGATAAGTATGATGTCTTCCATTTTGCTAACCTAGCCCTAACTTTGTCCACCACAAACTGGACCTGGGTTCAAGTGGGTCTCTTATGCGATATAGGTAGCCCTAGGTATAACCCTAAGTCCTCACTCTCACATACATTCAGAGTATCCTAAAAAGGTCCCGCATCTCCCCAGGAGTGTTGCGGGAGAAGGTTAACTTACTCTTACTCTCATTTATTTTTTGCCCTGAAAGCTCACAAAACCTTTCCATGGTACGTCTAACCGAGAAAGTAGTAGACTCATCCACTCTCCCAAACAAGATAAGGTCGTCTGCAAACATAAGGTGAGACACCGGGACATTTTTCCTACCTACCCCAAATGGAGTCCACTCTTTGTCCTCACATTCTTTGTGGATCATTTGCGAGAGGGCCTCAAGACAGATATTAAAGAGGTACGGGGACATGGGGTCACCCTGACGCAGGCCTCTCGAATGCTTAAATCTCTAGGTTTTTCTACCATTTACTAAGACAGAGGACGAGGCTTGAGAAATACAATTTATGATCAAACCTATCGATTTATAATCTAAATCATGACACTCAAGACACTTTCGCATAAAGCTCCATTCAATGCGGTCAAGGCCTTTTCCAGATCTATTTTCAGGGCAAACCACCCCCATTTCCCAGTTTCTTATGCATAGAGTGTAAAACCTCCGAGGCAACAACCAAATTTATCTCAGGGCCCCTCCCTTTTATAAAGCTGTTCTGATTCGGGGAGATCCAGCCTGAAATCAGGGGTTTCATTCTATTGACCAAAATTTTTGTCACAAGTTTATACAACGTATTACACAAGCTTATTTGGCGAAACTGCTTAACGGTTTCAGGTGAGTTTTGCTTCTGAATAAGGCAAATCAAAGCATGACCTAAGTCCTCCGGAATACAACCATTCATGAAACAAGATTGAACATTCCTAACTAGATCCTCTCCCGTTACCCCCCAGGTTTTCTGAAAAAATATTGGATGAAACCCATTAGGACCCGGGGCTTTCAAGGGCTTCATGCTAAACAGGGCTACTCTAACTTCCTCATGGGTAGGAAGGTCAACAATGTTAGTGTTATTCTCATTAGGCTGAGCATCCTTATTACACACACTATGGTCCGAGGTGTAAAGGTTGTGGTAGAAATCTACAATCATAGAACGAATGCTTTCCGGGTCGGTCACCTCATTTCCCACGTCATCCCTTAAGCTAAGAATCCTAGAAGCACTTCTTTTTATCAGGACACTCCTATGAAAAAATTTAGTATTCCTCTCACCCTCCCCAAGGTGCTCCAACCTGCTTTTAGACCTCCATAGAGCTTCTTCCTAATCTAGGACACTAATTAACTCCTCCTGCAAACTTACTTCTAAGGCTTGGTGAAAATTGGACCTAGGGTGATCTTGTAAGTACGCTTGAGTCCCTCTAAGACGCGCCAGAATTTTACGTTTGCGCTTGTACACATTTCCAAATATTTTGACGTTCCAATCCACGAGGGTTTTCTGCATGACCTAAAGGCAATGTTGAATATTTCTATCCCCCTTAAGCCAGTTTTGGTCCACTAAATTCATAAACCCCTCATCCAGTAACCACATAGGTTCAAACCTAAAAGGTTTTGTCCCCAGCAAGTGATTGTTCACATAAAATTTCAAAAGAATTGGACGATGATCCGATGTTACCCGAGGTAAATGCCAAAGGTTTGCGTTCGGGAAAATGTTTAACCATTCGGGATTAGCCCACCCTCTATCCAAACGTTCATAAATGGGATGCCTCCTTCTTCTATTAGTCCAAGTAAACCTAGGACCATTAAAACCTAAGTCCACAAGATTACACTCATCCATAGTGGATGAATATAGTTCGGCCCTCCTACGGCTAATAGGCTTCCCACCAAGTTTTTCAAATTGTTGCACAATTTCATTAAAGTCCCCTAAAACAAGCCATGGTTGATTTGTGTTGTTTCTTGCAAAATTTTTAAGTTCTTCCCATAATTCTTTCCTCTTCCAAAATTTAGGGCTAGCATAAATGGATGAAAGTACAAAGGATGTTTTTGTGTTACGTACCTCAACGACGCCATAAACTCCATGCACACCCTCCCCAATCACTTGAAAGTCCAAAATATGCGACTTCCAAAGGAGGAGAATGCCTCCCACAAAGCCCAACGGCTCCACAAGGTGCCATGAATCCATCCCGAGGTCACGCACAACCGTTACCGTTTTTTCCTGGCCCAACCAAGTCTATACCAAAACAACCATGCTCGGATTATGTTGCTCCACAAGTAGCCTGAAGTTGGGCTTAAAAGAGGGACGTCCAATTCCCCTAGCATTCCAAAAGAGAATATTCATTCCCTTAAATAGGTTCGGTTTGTCGACGAGCATCTTCAATAGCTCCTCGTTTCCTTCCGCCCACGGATCGATTTCTTCTCCTGTTTTCGGTACCGTACAAAGTCTCCGGTGGGGCCATAAAGTCATCGCGGCCTCGTGTGGGCTTTCTTTGTCTCTTCCCTCTTCCCATGACACTGAGATCCCCATTTGTTTTAGGGGTCCATGGAGTCGGGCACACAACACCGCATTGGTGTTGCTCAAAGCTTGCAGCTGAATTGCCATACTCTTCACTAGAACGACAGTGCGAACAGGGGGAAAAATGGGCGTGGGGTCTATCCAAGGACCTAAGTTCCGGAGGAGCTCACGCTCGTCGCTCTCGACTCCTCCCTCGGCTTTGAGGAGCCAGGTGATGAAAAATTGCATCAGTTTTGGTAGGTGAGAGACTCCGAGAAATTGGGGGATGTGGGCGGGTAATAGCTCTCCCGTTGCATACATCAGCAGTTTGTGATTGGTTTCCGGGTTCCCCATTGGGTTGATCATTAATGACTTGACTTCCAGGAACGATAAGTTGTCGAAGAGTTCGCTCCTCCCATCCACCTCCTCCGGTAGAAAATAATCCACATACCCCGGGCTGAGGTCGGGTAGGACTGGTCTCACTGACCTCGAAAACCGAACTGAGGTGACATCCCTCACAATTTGCACTCGGGGAGGAGGTGGTGGAGATGGGGGGGATGAAGGTGGTGACATCGACCCCGAGAAAATGAAGCTTTCCTGGCTCATTTTGGTTTTTTTCGGGTGGTATATCCTTGGGAGGGAGGGGTTTTTTTCCGTTATTTGTGGGTTGCGAGTAGAGGGAGGGGGTGAGTTTAAATTTGGGTTTGAATTCTGGCTTCCTGGCATTTTTTCGGGATTTTTCATGGGAAATAGATGATTCTATGGCAGCTATGGATATGACATGAGAGTCTTGGCTAGGGGGAGGAGTGATAGGATGGATCGAAAAAACAGAACTTTCAGAAAGCTTACATCCACGTTTGACCAAAACAATGGGTGAGGGTTGACTGGCTAAAGTCGTATCACCTTATCAAAAATAACCTAAAGTCCACTAACAAGTAGTCAGGGAAGTCAGGATCGAATCCACAGGGAGAAAGTTATACTATTGTATCTGAATTCTAATATTATACTAACTAGATCAGATGAAGATGAGTGTGTGACTAAACTAATAGGCAAATGATAGAACTAAATATGAAGGTAAGAATCAATTAATAAAGAACTAGGATTATGGATCACTATGCATACAATTCAGGAAATCAGAGACGAATAATAATCACCCAATAAGTCAATTTATCTAGGGCACATGTAATTTCTCTCGAACATTACCTCCCTCAAAGATCACCTAGCCGCTCTCGCATGGTCAAGGATCACTATGCCTAATGATTGAAAGCTTATACGAAATCTCTCCTCTCGAAGCAGATTCAATATTGCGATAATAGAAGTACAAATCAAGCCTAATTCATAAATCTAGCATGAACGATTCAATCACAGGAAACAATTGAAATATAGGGTAATTATGCTAATCTATCAATCCCTCATTGCATACATAGATCCCCACAATCCTAGAAATAAAACTACTAACTCATACTTGAGAAAACAATAACAAATTCCATATAAAAATCCATACTTTGAACTATTGCAAATAACTAAGAAACTAATCTAATCAATAATAGAGAAGCAAATAATAATGAAAAGAACAAGGAAGAAGATTACCAAATTAATGAACTATATTAAACTTGCGAATAATCCAAAGGTTCAATCTTGAATCACAATGAAGAGTAGTAAAAAACTAGGGTTCTTGAGAGAAATTATGAGAAATAAGAGCTAAAACAAAGATGAATAAAAGATGCAATGGTTTTCCTATTTATACTAAGTAGCCCGACATTCATTAAATGAGCGCGCGGAACAGTCGCCCGATCTGGCCAATTCAGCCCGATCAAATCGGGCTCAATAAACGCATCAGCGCCCAAAATGACCATCGCCCGATGCAATCGGGCGGACACGCCCGATCCAATCGGGCGAGATCCTTTTCCTCTTGTTTTCAACTCTAGAACGCCACCAGGTCAATTTGTTCTCGGGCCCGATCGGGCTGAGCCGCTTGATCCTATCGGGCGAGAAAACTGCTACTTTGCGTCAACTTGCGAAGGCTATATCTCTCAAACCAGAAGTCCGTTTGGGGCGTGTGACCTATCATTGGAAAGATCTTTAAGTCTAGTTTCCAACCCAACTGGAATTTCTTGATTATCAATTTTTTATCAAAAGTTATGATCAAAATGGTGAACAAGTGTCAGTTTTGGCACTTCTTTCACTAACTCTTTGCTTCATTCCAACTCGAAATTGTCCCAAACGGATGCATTGTGATCCTTGTGCAAGCTATCTCCATCCTCAATGATTAAAAGGCTTGATCTTAGATAATCATAATCAATTTGCATCAAAATAACCTGAAAATCATCGAAACACGCAAACGGGGAGTAGTAGAGCAAAACTTGAGTAAATCATGCAAATATGCACCTAAATGATCTAATATGAACTAGAAATGCAACCTAAATGCACCTAAATATCTATATAAAACCATATCATCAAACTCCCCCAAGCTATACCTTTGCTTGTCCTCAAGCAATAAGACATAGACATTAGAAAAGAAAGACAACCTACAATAAAGGACTACAATATGGCCATAGACTCAACTGAAAACACAAGAGATATAATCACTATACAAACCAAGAATCGAAACAATCTCGAACAAAGCCGCATAGCATGTCATGTATCGCAATTGAACTCTCCAATCATACGACATACCATCTCTCCCAAGCTGGATTCTACCAAACCTAGCAGACCTCACTATAGTTATGCGCGCTCAAGTCTCTCATGTGTTTAAAGGATAAATGATGATACTCAACCTAATCAAGTCGACTCAGATGAAACATGTACTCTTTAACTTTGACTTTTTGACTCACTTAATACTCAACAATACAATACATAATGATCAAGAGGACTTTTAAGGGTTGTAATGGGGCTGAGGTTAAAGGTATGGAGAATAATTTGGGAATTATGGTGGAAAAACCAATGAGGGGGAGCATCATATAACTGAAAACATGACCATGAAAAGTCACAACAACTCCACGCAACAACCAACAAACTCCAAAAAAATATAACCAACACTTTTTCCATTCATCAAGAAATTCAATAATAACCCTTTTTATTTTACTTTATTCTCATCTCTTTTTTTTTTTCACTTCTTTATCATTTCATTTTCAATTTTTTTTTCTTTTTGTTTTTTTTTCTTTCAAACTTTCAATTCAATTTCAAAGCTCACTAAACATATTTTCCATCCATCTAAACCACAAATAGAGCACTTCAATTCAATACAAACCAAACCAAAACTAACACTCGCTCCCCCAAGCTAGGCTTAGGACAAGAATCAAATGAGACTAATGGCTTGTAATATAGGTAAATAAGCAAGCATAGTTAGGAAGGCTCAACGGGGCTAGAGAAAGGATAATATGAAAAAAAAGAATAACTCTGGAGCTAAGATCATGAAATGAAACGCCTCAATCATATCAAAATGTATGCAGTATCAAATATCAAGGAGTACCAAGTCAAAGTCAAGATCAATGCGACAACTAAGGAACTAATCACACATGAAAGAACATAACTGACACAGATACGTTAGTTTATAGGCACAGAAGCTCACTTAGATTAGGGTGACTGCATAGTAAAGTTAAATCGAGCCAGAGAGAGGTCAAACAATCTTACCACAAACGATCAATTGCAAAACAATAGTGCTATGAAGAATCATGAACAAGATGGATGACACTTAGGAAGTGTAGTGAAATATCAACAAGGTTCTCAAAAAGTGATAGCAATAGTCCCATAGATGCAAACTAAAATGATATGAAATCTAGTATGGAAAAAAGATAAAAAAAAAAAAAAAAAAATTCTAATGCAATTAAGAAAGCAGTACATTTTTTTTTTCGTTACATGTAAACTCCCACCCCTAATGAGCGGTACAAACCACGTAACAATCCTACTAAAGCAATAAATCTAATTCTAATATGCAACTAACATGCACGAAGTGACATCCTTCCCCAATCCGAACTTTACATTGTCCTCAATGTGAACACCAAGAAGAACAACAAAGCAAAAAAAAAAAAAAAAAAAGGGAAGGGGACAACTCACAGAAAAGGTGGGCAATGAACATATAGTGTGCCAAATAGTATTGACACTTCCACCACAACCAAGAGCACGCCACTGGAACACAAATTAGCAAAGTAGTCATAAAGTAGAAATAAAGATAACAACTAAAGGTTAGAAAGTCGGGTTGCCTCCCGATAAGCGCTGGTTTTTTAGGGTCCCGCACGACCGAAATACGTTTTACATTATGAAGAATCCAATGCCTTCAGTAACTTATCAAATTCCCCTGCAAACATGTTATTGAACACTCGATATGGCTTGACAGCAAGCATAATTATATTCACTAATAGGGGGTTAGAGGTACCACAAGACAAAGAATCATAAGAAAAAAATGTACAACTATCTTGCAATTCCTCAAGTTTCACAGGATGAACATGAATATTTACTTGGTCAAAATTATCATGCGACAATAGATCTTTAAGAAAACAAGGAGGATATAACACAGGGGATGAAGGTATAAGATCAAGCTTCCGTGAAAACGGGATATGAGTGCTATGCAGGTTAGGCTCAACATCGAATTTTTGTATGCTTTCAAAATATTCAAACTCTTTACCTAAAACTTCACTCTCATCAATAAGCTTGTCAACAAAGGAGTTTTCATTCAAAAGTTCAATAACAAATGGTTTTTCAATCATTGATTCTATAACTAATGATTTTTCCTCCTCAAAAACATCCATTATATCCATCTTTTCCTTATTTAAACTACCACCAAGAGTCAAATGATAACCTTCTTCTAATGAACTAGCATTCTCAACCAACACATCATCATAATACAAATGTTGCTCAATAGGTTGGCTAATAGATTTTAGTCTAGATGCTATTGATCTTTGACTTTCTGCAATTTTTGCTAGTTGCAACATGTAATCCTCCTGAACCTTATTTAATTCATTCATGAAATCATAAAGAAAATCTTTGAGATTATTAGATTCAGATGGAGCATTAGACAAATTAAACTCAGGGATAGGGTTATTGACATGCATATATGACTCATTATGTGGACAAAGAGAAATATCATGATCATAAGAGTGACAACAAGAACAAAAATCAGATGGAGAGGTAAGAGTTTGAGAATCATAGATAGATGAATTTTCTAGGGTTGGAGTAACAAATCTTGTCATCTCCCGCTCAAAGGTTTCCCTAGCTAATTGCTCAAACAAATTACAACCCACTTCAGGTGTCATATCCATGAATTTACCATCACTCATGGAATCTACAACTACCCTCGTATCATCATTCAAACCCTCATAGATCACTAAACCAATTTCCCATTGTTCAAATAAATGGTCGGGACCAAGAAAGTTCTCAAATCTAAGCTTATATCTCCAAAACACTTCATGTTCAAATTGGGGAAAAGAGATAGACGTCATTAAAAAAAAATTATTTACAAAATAATATATACAGTTAGTCTAATATTTGAAAGTTCAAATATAATAGTAATAAACCGTCTCCCCGGCAACGGCGCCAAAATTTGACAGGCTAAAGTCGTATCACCTAATCAAAAATAACCTAAGGTCCACTAACAAGTAGTCAGGGAAGTCAGGATCGAATCCATAGGGAGAAAGTTATACTATTGTATCTGAATTCTAATATTATACTAACTAGATCGATTGAAAATGGGTGTGTGACTAAACTAATAGGCAAATGATAGAACTAAATATGAAGGTATGAATCGATTAATAAAGAACTAGGACTATGGATCACTATGCATACAATTCAGGAAATCAGAGACGAATAATAACTACCCAATAAATCAATTTATCTAGGGCACATGTAATTTCTCTCGAACATTACCTCCCTCAAAGATCACCTAGCCGCTCTCGCATGGTCAAGGATCACTATGCCTAATGATTGAAAGCCTATACTAAATCTCTCCTCTCAAAGCAGATTCAATATTGCGATAATAGAAATACAAATCAGGCCTAATTCATAAATCTAGCATGAACGATTCAATCAAAGGAAACAATTGAAATATAGGGGTAATTATACTAATCTATCAATCCCTCATTGCATACATAGATCCCCACAATCCTAGAAATAAAACTACTCACTCATGCTTAAGAAAACAATAACAAATTTCATATAAAAATCCATGCTTTGAACTATTGCAAATAACTAAGAAACTAATCTAATCAATAATAGAGAAAGCAAATAATAATGAAAAGAACAAGGAAGAAGATTACCAAATTAATGAACTATATTAAACTTGCGAATAATCCAAAGGTTCAATCTTGAATCACAATGAAGAGCAGTAAAAGATGAATAAAAGATGCAATGGTTTTCCTATTTATACTAAGTAGCCCGACATTCATTAAATGAGCGCGCGGAACAGTCGCCCGATCGGGCCAAGTCAGCCCGATCAAATCGGGCTCAATAAACACATCAGCTCCCAAAATGACCATCGCCCGATGCAATCGGGCGGACACGCCCGATCCAATCGGGCGAGATCCTTTTCCTCTTGTTTTCAACTCTAGAACGCCACCAGGTCGATTTGTTCTCGGGCCCGATCGGGCTGAGCCGCCTGATCCTATCGGGCGAGAAAACTGCTACTTTGCGTCAACTTGCGAAGGCTGTATCTCTCAAACCAGAAGTCCGTTTGGGGCGTGTGACCTATCATTGGAAAGATCTTTAAGTCTAGTTTCCAACCCAACTGGAATTTCTTGATTAACAATTTTTTATCAAAAGTTATGATCAAAATGGTGAACAAGTGTCAGTTTTGGCACTTCTTTCACTAACTCTTTGCTTCATTCCAACTCGAAATTGTCCCAAACGGATGCATTGTGATCCTTGTGCAAGCTATCTCCATCCTCAATGATTAAAAGGCTTTATCTTAGATAATCATAATCAATTTGCATCAAAATAACCTGAAAATCATCGAAACACGCAAACGGGGAGTAGTAGAGCAAAACTTGAGTAAATCATGCAAATATGCACCTAAATGATCTAATATGAACTAGAAATGCAACCTAAATGCACCTAAATATCTATATAAAACCATATCATCAAGGGTTGACTTTGTCCTTGTAAATCAAACAATTCTTCTTTTTCTCCTAGATTTTGCAGGGCCTGAAAAGTGTTTGATTTAGGGACTTCTTTTGGCTGGATCTCCTTTATACCGAAAGGGCCCACTAGCGACTCATCATTTAGACTAGCCTTTTTTTCCTCCTCTCACATGGGCCTCCGGATTCTTCACCGTGAAATCACTACCCTGAGTTTTCTTTGGGGTCCAACGTGATTTCTGCCCAACTATACTACGACCCCTACCCTGACCTTTATTCCGGCGAGTCTGGTACCACCCTCCATTATCACTTCCATTTTCATGGAGGTCAGTACTTCTTTGCCCATTTTTCTTCTCATCTTC
Source organism: Beta lomatogona (assembly GCA_947646795.1). Taxonomy (NCBI): domain Eukaryota; kingdom Viridiplantae; phylum Streptophyta; class Magnoliopsida; order Caryophyllales; family Amaranthaceae; genus Beta; species Beta lomatogona. The sequence goes on along the minus strand of CANSNZ010001376.1, from coordinate 322,742 downwards.
TGCTGGCCCTGCTTTCCTCATTGGACATTTTGAGTATTGATGTCCCACCCTTCTACACAAATTGCAGACCCAACTTCCTTCCACACACACAACCTCTTGTTTAACCTGCCTCATTCAGGCATACATTGGGATTTTCATGTTTTCCTCCATAAGAATACAAATAGCGGCGAACCGTCGCCTTTCTCCATCAAGAGTGTGCGCATCAATTTTGATGGTTTTACCCATTGAATTCCCCACTTTGGTCAAAATTCCTTTATGAAACAGCTCAATAGGGAGCTCCGGCAACTGAACCCACACTGGGTATTGATTGACGTGCGCATTCGACGGTTTGAAACCTGGCTTCCACGGTTGACACCAAAGAAGGTGTCCTAAGACGAACCAGGGCCCTTCTGATAAAATTCCAAATCTAGCAGCACTTGAGGGGCATTTAATATTGTAGAAACCTTTTCCAAGGGACATTAACTCCATTTGACCTTTCCACTGCCACAACTTACATAATTATTTCTTCAAAAAGTCTTGTGAGAAGGACCGACCCAGAATCTTACACGTAATGGCGTTTTCCCAGGGAAGAGTAAGACTAGAATATTCTTCCTCTGATATTGGAATAAATACCTCCTCTTCTGCCACTAACTGGCCATACGAATATGCAAATGGCAAAGCTACAGGAGAAATTGGTACAATTTCACTTGCACCAAGCCCAACCATTTCGCTACTCTTGGACTGTAACGCAGACTTGTACGACAGGGGGGCGGCGGGTCTGGCTCCGGTTGCTGGTCCTGAGGCCGGGATGGATTCTTGACGTCTTCATGGAGCCCCAGGGTGGGGCCAAGGAGCTGGCTGAGGTTTTGTGCCGTGAGGGCGGTCCAGGGATGGGTGGTGTTTTCTTTTGGAGTTTCTCTCTCTACACTTTCTCTCTCCATTAACGAAGAAGTTGAAATTAATCTCTCACTAACTTTATGGCCCATGAGATCATGAGGCATGACTTAGGCATCAGGAATGTAGAATTTGTTTCTTCCCTCTATACTATGCGTGTTCGGCAACACTTTTTAAATTTGATTTAAGATGTTCGACGAAAATAGAAAACTTATTAAAAGCAAAAGGGAGGTACAAGAAAATCTATGTGTCGTACATCAAATTTTTAACATGTGCGATAAAGGTTATAATGTTATATATGGTAGAGTGCGCCTTGGGTGTAGCATGTTACTACATTCGTTTCTCAATAAGTGCAACACTTTCCTTATTTAAAATAGTCACAAGAAGTGCAATCAAGCTCAAAGTGGTAAAAAAAAGTTCAATAATATTACGAATATGCCACCAAAAAGTAAGAGATGACCGCAAATTTTTTGTTTTACTTTACTTTATTGTGGTCCGAATTTTCTCTCTCTACATTCTTTGGTATTCCCCCACTTTCTCTATGTTGCACTTATTTAGAAACGGATGAAGTATATCATAACTTATTGTGTAACATATATATGACATAGATTTCAGCAGGAATGACATAAACTATACAAATAATGACACGAATCTCATGTCATTTTGTCATTTTGTCATTTATTTCATGTCATTTGAGTTCTTTTTACAAAAAAAAAAGCGATAGTTTGTGGGTTGTTACACCATGAACGTGGTGTGACAGTTACACCCAAGAAAATGTGAATATAGTAATATTTGTTGAAATTGAGCGGAAATTGAAAAGCTAGCTAAAACTAATAAGTTAATAGTTGAAAGGGATTGAATAGCTAATTAACCAAATTGTTTGGTAAGGTAAGTTATTTAGGCTCCGTTTAATTTAACTTATTTTGACTTATCTAAAATTATCTTATATAATCTAAACTTATCTTATCTTATCTTATCTTATATAAACTTATATCACCTTAATTAAAAGGAAAAATTGTTTTAAATAAGTCAACCTTTGCACGATCTTCCCATTTTAAGTCTACCTTTTGATTATCCCTGATTGAGTTAGGCTTATATGACTGTTTTCTTCTATTGAGTTTTAACCTGTTTGTGACTTGTTTATTAGGTTACTTATGATACGTATTACAAGTCCCTTCTTCTAAAATAGGCGAGGGTGGGGTGGGACATTGTAACACATATCATAAGTAACCTACTAAACAAGTCACAAACAGGTTAAAACTCAATAGAAGAAAACAGACATACAAGCCTAACTCAATCAGGGATAATCAAAAGGTAGACTTTTAATGGGAAGACCGCGCAAAGGTTGACTTATTTAAAACAATTTTTCCTAATTAAAATAAGTTGAATAGAACATAACTTTAAGTAGCTGAATTTGTATATATTATGGTTGATATTCTCTATATTTCCATATCCTTTACTTATATACTCCCTAATTCATAACTAAAATACAAATGTGGTTTTTAAGAGAAGTTCACTATGGCTAAATTAAGATCAAAGGGTCCAGAACTAATCAACCTCGGTAAGAAAGCCTGGCAAGAATCAATAACCCTCTAACTATTTCAGCTTAAGTAATAGAAATGCCAAATTAATAAGCCTCCTTAATAATATGTCACATGTGTATTTTTTTTTTATAAGGAGAGAAAAACTTAGGGAGAACCTCCTCAATCAGGAGCCCACCCTAAAACATCCTTACGGATGATAAGAGAAAAATCACGACAATAAAGAGGGAACGAATACAAAAGCGAGAAACAAAAATGCCCCTTGTGAGCCATGAAGTCCGCCGCTTTGTTGGCCTCCCTGAAGATGTGAAAAATCCTACACTCTTCAAACTTTGACATATCCAAACCTGCATCAGAAATAATGTTATGAATCTCCAAAGGGACTTTCCAAATAAACTTAATAGAGTTCATGACCGAGAGGTTATCTCCTTCAATGATCAATTTTTTGATATCAAGGGAAATAGCTCCTTTAATGCCCTCCCTAAGCCCCCAAGCTTCAACTTGGAGAATGGAGGGAAGAGAACCAAGTGCCTTAGCTCCAGACAAAAGAACAGAACCTTCATCATTCCTGATAACAAACCAAAAGCAGTATTACCATTTGAGAGTTTGGAACCATCAAAATTAAGCTTACAAAATGTCGGAGGGGGAAGCGACCAAATAAGGTTACTCCCAAACCTTAAAGCCTTTGCCTGAATCGAAGAACTAGTCATTATATACACATGAGAGGGAATAGTCTATGTGTTGTCTTTAAGTCAATTAGACACAAATTTGTTAATAATGAAGGAGGCTTGATAGGGGGAGAAGCTGTCATTATTGAAAATAATCTTATTCCTGAAGTACCAAATGAACCACCAAGCTATTGAAAAGACACACATAGCATCAGAGGAAATGGAGGCATGGCAGTTCTTTAAAATAGCACGAAAGGAGTCATTACTATTACCTGGAGTGAGATGGGCAGGGAAAGGGGGCCACTCACAATTATCTTTTAACATTTCCAAGATATCAACCACAAAAGGGCAGAGGAAAAAAAGATGAGTTGTTGACTCACTGTGGTGATTACATAAAACACATTGCTGCAGAAGAAAAACATGATTTTTTTTCTAACCTTTCCTTTGTAGCAAGGCCATCAGAACAAGCTTTCCAAAAGAAATTTCTAACTTTGGGGGGGACGTTTAATTTCCAAATCCACCCAAATTCAACCTTGGAGAACTGAGAAATTAATAAACCTTGAGCGAGAAGAGCTCCAGATTTGACCGAGTACTCACCATCCGCAGATAAACCCCAATATAGTTCATCAGCATGATCATTAGATGGAATAAAAATAGAACAAATCTGATCGACCACAGAGATAGGAAGATACAAAAGGAGTTTTGGACGGTCCCAAATACGAAAGGGGGAGATGAAATCACTAACCTTAATATGAAGAGAGTCCACCGTGGGGTGATGGATTGAACTAAGCGGATATTAGGAAACCCAATTGTCAGACCAGAACATAATGTTCTGTCCATTTCCAACTTGCCATCTCAGCCCTTGACTAAATAAATGGCGAAGTTTCATTAGATTTTTCCATTGCCATGATGCTAGGCTGGAAACTTTATGAGAAAGAAGATTCTTGTTTTTAACATATTTCTTACGAACTACCTTAACCCAAAGATTATTATTATCTTTAATAAGCTTCCAAAGAAGCTTCATTTGAAGAGCTTTGTTATTAGCATCAGCTTTTCTTAAAACAAGTCCTCCATAGTCTTTCGGTTTACAAATTCTATCCCAACCTATAAGATTGGAAGAAGAGTTAGTAGTATCTTTATTCCGGAAAAAATTTCTATATGATTTATCTAGGTTAAGAAGAATGCTCTTTGGAAGATAAAAGCTCTGCATTTGGAAATTAGCTTTGGTGGCGAGGTTAGATTGAATTAAAACAGTTATGCCCTCTTGTGAGAGAGAGTTGGCCTTCCATTTAGGAAGTTGGCTATTAACTTTAGAGAGAACCTTGCCAAACGTGTCCTTGGTAACACGAGAACTAATAACGGGGCATCCCAGGTATTCGCCCAAATCATCAGTTTTTGACATCCCCAACAATTGTGAAAAATTAACTTTTTCATCCTCAGAGACGTTAGCAGAAACTTGATAGGCCGACTTATGATAATTCACAAGTTGTCCTGACATAGAACAATAATTGTCTAAAATTTGACGGATAAGAGTACAACTATGGTCATTTGCCTTGGCAAATATCATAGTGTCATCTGCAAATGTGAGGAAAGGGATTCGAACACCAAATTAACTAATAGAGACACCAAATAACTTCTCCTGATGGGCACAAGCTAAAGAAAAATGACGAGCCAGAAGCTCCGCACATAAAATAAAAAGGTAAGGTGAAAGAGGGTCACCTTGACGGATACCTCGAGAGGGACAAAAAGAAGAGCCCGGGATACCATTAACTAATACAGAGAAGGAGGGAGAAGAAATACAAGCCTTTATCCATTCAATCCATTGAGAAGAGAAACCTAGCTTCTCAAGCATAACAAAGATGAAATTCCATTCTAATCTGTCATAAGCTTTTTCCATGTCTAATTTAATTGCTAGCCAACCAGTTTTCCCTGATTTTTTTCCTAAAGGCATGAAAAACTTCATGAGCAATAAGAATATTGTCTTGAATTAGTCTTTCAGGAACAAATGCTCCCTGAAGGGGGTGAATAATTTTACCCATAACAACTTTGAGGCGATATGTAATGACTTTGGAGATAATTTTATAAATCGTTGAACACGGACTAATAGGGTGAAAATGATTAGCAGAAGAAGGGATTTTGGGAATTAAAGCCAAGAAAGTGTGGTTTATTTCCTTAAGCATTTTCCCCGAATGAAAAAAGGCTTGGACTGCCCTAATGACTGAATTTCCAACAAGTGTCCAATATTTTTGGAAGAAAAAAGGAGGAAAACCATCTGGTCCCGGAGATTTATCCGGAGCCAGATCTAAAGTTGCCTTCTTAATTTCCTCACCTTGAACTAGGCAAGTTAAAAAATAGTTATTCTTCTTCGAAATAATCGAGAGATTAGATCAAAATCTCAGTTTACATTGAAATTACATGCAGGATTAGAAATAAATCTAGCGTGGAATTCTTTTGTTATTTCTGCCGATATACTAGAAGGAATTTTAATAACTTCATTGTTATCTGTTGTAAATTCTTTAAGTTACGTTGATTGCGATTTCGACGAATCGAGGCATGGGCATGGAAATAACTGGTATTAGCATCACCTTTTTTAAGATAATCAGTTTTACTTTTCTCGCTTCTAATTTTCATGAAAGAAAGAAAGCAACTTGTTTCTTTTAGAAAGAAGTCGATCTTGCTTGTTATGTAAATCAACGTTATGCTGATGAATTAAAAGGTCCGCTTGAATGACAGAAAGTCTTTGATCAATAATACGGAGTTGGCGAAATATATTACCAAATTGTGATTTATTCCATAATTTGGATTTTTCTTTCAAAAGTTTGCATTTTTTGACTAAACAAAACATATAAGAGCCTTGATATTGGTGGCACCAAGTCTTTTTAACAAGTGTGTCATAATCTTTGCGGAGACACCATATTTTTTCAAACCGGAATGGCGGGGCTTTAGAATTAATTATAGGGAGATAGTCTAGAGAAATAAAACAATGATATGAAGAAGTGAAGTTGTGATGTTTTACTTTAGCTTGGGGAAATTGGGAAATCCAATTAACACTTTTCTCAACCCCCCAAAGAGTTCTTGAAAGTTATATAAGCCTCCAAAAGTGGTGAATTTGGGACCTTTTCATACAAAGCGATTTTTTCATCGAAGAATTTCCAAAAGATTTTAGGAGACCTTGAAATAATTTCCGAGCGATTGAGAGCCTCTCGACATCTAAATTAACCTAATTTGGCTCTTATAGCTTGTTTCATATCTTCATAAGTTTGCACTTGCCCTCCTTTAGAATGTTGCACTCATTGCTTGATACTTGTCGTTAAGAGCTTACTTAGGAGGCGTTTGGTTGCCATGGGGTAAAGGGAATGGAATCAAGAAAGGAGTTGAGGGGGAAAGGAAAGTGAAACCCTTAGATTTATAGTGTTGTTTTGTTTCACGTGATCATTTCATCTTTCTTCCTTTGTCTTATTGCCATTCTTCCACTATAGCACCACCATATTCTACCACTCTCCACCCTGTACGCCGCCTCTCCCCGCTTTGTAGGTCACCGTCGCCCTTCCAACATTGTATGCTGCCGCACCCTCCACTTCCCTCTACGACGCTGCCGCGCCCTCCCCTTCCCTCTTCGACGCCGGACAGCCTTCGCCTTTCTATAGGTCGCCGATGTGCCATCCCCTTCCTTGTAAGCAACCTACAATGCCTTCCCCGTCCCTCTACGATGCCGCCGCGCCCTCCCCTTCTATGTAGGCCACCGCCACACCCTCCCCTTCTCTGTAAGCAGCCTACAGTGCCTTCCTGGTCCCTTCCCTGTACGCAGCCTATTGTGCAATCATATCCTCCTTATTCCTTGACGCTCAACGACACTCGTTGGGGAGTTTAGCAAGGAGTCATCATAGTGGGATATCCTGGATTTTCTTGGATTTCTGCTACTTGTCTTTCACGTGATTGGTGTGAAATTTGGCTAGCTAGAACTGTTATTGGAGTTTATCTAGGCATCTATTAGCAAATTCTCTATCTAAAACTGGTTGTTTTCTCCCACGTTTTGTGCATCTTTATGTTTGCAAATTTTACCTATTGCTCATTTGAGCAAAATACATGACATATTTGCAAAAAAATGTGCTTGAGAGAACATAGTTGATAGTTATAGGTGCTTTCTAGAGCACCTAAGAATTTGCAATCTATTAGGTAGTTTTGAACCAATATCTCTTCAAATTGGTACCATGGAAGCTACATAATGGTCATAAAATGATACCATGCATGAAAGCTACATAATAGTCTTAAAATGGTACCATGTGGAAGAGGGTTGAATATCAATTTCAGTTTCATTGGTATCTAAAGACTAAAATCCTTCCAAATGGAAAATAGTACCATTTTAATGCTGTTTTAGTACCATTACATTGTAGGTCTGTAGTAGGGGTGCTTATCGAATTAGCCCAGCCCGAATAGCACTGGGCTCGGCTCGAGCTCGTTTAACTTTTTCATGGGCTCGTCTCGGCTCGTGAGCTCGACGAGCTTGGGGGAGCCGAGCTCGGCTCAAGCTCGTGATTAGTTTGTACGGCTCGAGCTCGGCTCATGAGCTCGATTAGGCTCGAGCTCGTATTCAGGCTCGGCTCGAACTCAGGTTCGATTATGGGCTCGAGCTCGATTATGGGCTTGAGCTCGTTTGGGAAATTTACTTTTTTTTTATCTTTATTCTCATATATACCTTAGTATATATTATAAAAGAAATACTTAATATAATTTTTTAATATAAACTATTTTTTAATATAAATTTTTTTTTTTAGTATAAAATTATAATCGAGTTGTTCACGAGCATTTCGAGCCGAGCTTTGCTTAGCTCAGCTCGGCTCGTTTAAGTCTCGAGCCGAGCCACAACGAGCCGAGCTTTGACCGAAGAGCTTGTCAGGCTCATTATCGCCCCTAGTCTTATTGATGATATCTTATCAAATCCTTCTAGACAATCTACAAGACCTAAACACAAACCTACCTATCTAGACAATTATGTTTGTACTGCACACAATTATACTGAACACTGGTGCAATCTAGTACAATTCAGTCAATTACCTCATTCTATGCAAGTTTTTATTAATCACACAACTGCCATTACTGAGCCTGTCAATTACTGGGAAGCTTCTCAACATCCAGGATGGATAGAAGCTATGAGTAAAGAATTAAGTGCTCTAGATGCTAACCATACATGGGATATGGTACCTCTTCCTAAGCATAAAAAGGCAATAGGTTGCAAATGGGAGTTCAAAGTCAAGCTCAAGGCAGATGGATCAGTTGAAAGGCTTAAAGCAAGGCTTGTAGCTAAGGGTTTTACTCGAAGTATGGTTTGGATTATAAAGAAACATTCTCACTAGTTGTCAAAATGACAACTATAAGGTGTATTCTCTTTGTTCTTTGCTTGTCATAAATGGTCTCTTCATCGCCTAGACATCAATAATGCCTTCTTACATGGCAATCTACTTGAAGAGGTTTACATGAAGGCTCCAGATGGCATTAGCAATCCTAATAACCTGGTTTGCAAGCTCAATAAGTCCTTGTATGGCCTTAAGCAAGCCTCAAGGCAATGGTTTGCCAGGTTGTATGATGAATTGGTTCAACAAGGTTATAAACAATCTCAAAATGATTATTCCTTATTCTTGAAGCAACAAGATTCTTCTCTCACAGTTGTAGCCATCTATGTGGATGATATCATCCTTACTGGCTCAGATGAAAGTGAAATTTTGAGATTAAAGAAACATTTACATGATACTTTTAGTATCAAGGATCTAGGTCTACTTAACTACTTCCTTGGCATGGAAGTAACACACACTTGCAGTTGGTATTGTTGTCACTCAAAAGAAGTTCAAGTAAAGAGTTGCTCTCGAATGTGGTTTGGATATTACAAAGAAAGCTAAAACTCCTTTTCCTAGTACATTGAAGCTTAGTTCAGATGCTGGTGATTTTTATGCTGATCCTGAACACTACAAAAGCCTAGTTGGGAAGCTCAACTTTCTTGCTCACACTAGACCAGACTTATCCTATGCAGTGCAGTCTTTGAGTCAATTCATGCACCAACCTAGAACAAGTCATCTTCAGGCCTTACAGCATGTTCTAAGGTACTTAGCTCACACAATTAGACAAGGGATCTTGCTTCAAGCTACTACTCACCTTACTTTGCAAGCTTATTCAGACTCTGATTGGGCTTCTTGCCCTGATACTAGAAGGTCAGTTACAGGATACATACTTCTTCTTGGTAACTCACATGTGTCATGGAAATCCAAGAAGTAGTCTACTATTTCTAGATCTTCTAGTGAAGTCGAATACGAGCCATGGCGATGCAAAATGCTAAAGTAACATGGACTGTTAGGTTGCTTCAGGAGCTTAATGTTCTTGATTTACAGCCTGTGACACTTAATTGTGACAATCAAAGTGCTTTGCACATAGGAAGAAACCCTGTCTTCCATGAGCGTACCAAGCATATATAATTAGATTGCCATTTCACTCGAGAAAAGGTCCTCCAAGGTCTTCTTGAGTTAACTTATGTTCCTACTTCAGAACAGTTGGCTGATGTTCTTACAAAGCCTTTATCTGCTGCTCAACACTCATATTTAATCTCCAAGCTTGGTATGACTTCAAATCAGCCATCCCCAAGGTAGAGGGGGGGTATTGATGATATCTTATCATCATCGGCTCCGAGAAGAAACCCAAGGCGACAAAGAAGAAAGCATCAGCTGCAATAGCTAGCTCCACGTCAGCATTAGTTAGTTACAAAGTTTGTTAGTTAGCTTCTCTTAGAAGTTTAATTAGTTTTCTGTTATCCTAATCAGGATTGTAATAATTAGTGATTGGTTAGGACCTCTTATCATGGTATAAATAGTTCTATTGATGTAATAGAAAGATTAGAAATCATAATATCATTTTCTCTCTATTCAATTTCTCTCTACATTCTTCACAGAAAATGGAAGAAGTTCTGTAAAACTTCTTTAAGTCTATAGTATTGATTTCTTTGCCTTATTTTTCTCGTTAATTGGTGATTTCATTACTTGCAGCGTGACTTTTGCTATTTGATTTGTTAATCATGTGATTTCTTGCCATATCATGACTGATCGCTTTATTTGCATTGGTTGCTTTAGTTATGTGATTTGCTTTATTCACATGATTTATTTGATTTCTAAATATTAATTCTTTTGCCTATATTTACCATAATTCTTGACATAATTGCTACTATAATTCGGATATTTGATAAAATCATATTTTTTTATGGGCAATTCGTTGTTTCATTATTTATTTGAAACGTTTGAGCTAATTGCGATATTAAAGTATTATGGGCCCTTTCCAATTAACATCTAGGAAATATTGATGGATAATCAATCAAATGAGGCCATTAGATAGAATTGTAACAATTGATCCTTGAACGTAAAAATAAGTGGTTCTTATCGTGGAACACTAAAATGGAGATACAAATATAAGTATCTACACTAGAATACCAAATCTTTTGCTTTGCATGCATGCAAAAAGAGAAATAACATGAAATTGTTATGAGGAAGGATATCCTAGGAAAATCCTTAACTTTTGAACTTTGAAGGTACTAAAACAAAACATGGTCCTCTAGATTCATCATTTCCACAACCATAACAATAAATTAAGATAAACGTAGATAAAATATTAAGATATGAATAATTAATGTTGTCAACAATTCCTTTGACTATGTGCAACCATTAGTCAGAATAGATATATAACTCAAAATATGATTAATATATAATTTTACGCTTTCCGCAACAATTCAAATTCTTTGAAACCAAAAGCTATTCCTTTTCTTTCTTTATTCTACATGTGGCCGGGTATGCTATTTATATAAGTATTGATTGATCACTTGAACAAAAGAAAACCATAACCTTGATGAGCCAATCAGGACATGTTTATTTTAATCTTGTTCCTAACTAGGAATGGTCCATCGCTATAAAAAAAAATTATTTTGCTTTATTCACAGGTGGTAAAAATCGAACTCCTAATTTCTTTCTTAAGGATGAGAATTCTCACCACTGACGCTAACCACTGTTTTGGTGCCAATTGAGACATGATGACATTAACAAAGAGCCAATATGCTGAAAAAATAGCATACCCTTAGCCAAAAGGAGCTACCTAGGACCAAAATACTGAGCCTAAGCCATTGAAGCCATTCATATATGAAGGCCCTGTTCTTTTGAACTTATTTTGGCTGACCTGAACTGAACTTATTTTATTTTTGCTGAACTGAACTTATTTTTACTTATTTTTGCTGAACTGAACTTATTTTTGCTGAACTGAACTTATTTTTGCTGAAAATAAGTCTAAAAGAACAGGGCCGAAGTCAGTGATTCAATAAATGGCTTCCTTATTTATCTTGAATAGTTGGCTAAAGACTTTGACTTCATGAGATCACTTTATGTTTAACTTTTCTGTAAAATTACACAATCCATTGCTTGGGAAGTCAACAAAAAGTGGCTAAAGGTGCGCATGGACCTAACGCACATACAATTGCCAATTTGCCATTTTTAAATCAGTTCTTAAGTTTTGTTTTTACAATATCAACTTCTTTTTCATAAAATCCGATCAAGCTCCATTAATACTACCTTGGTATGGAAATTTCCCTTACCCTTTCCCATATCTTAATTACATGGGAGAGTGAGGGATAGCCTAGTGGTTAGAGCTTTCCTCCCGGTTCCAGGAGGTCCTGGGAGGCTGGGATCGATTCTCACCCTTGGCAAGTTGGGATCCCCTTTGTTCCCCCAACTTGTCAAGGTTTCTCCTTACCTTATTAAAAAAAAAATATATCTTAATTACATGGGGACTTGCTTTTTGTAGTTAGGCCAAGTTGACTTGAGAGGTTCCTGTTCAACAACACTTCATCTTTACAACCTAAAAAAATAGTTGACATGTACTTCTTGTGGTTATGTGCCTACTTAGGGAGGATTAGAGTGGAGAAGCTTATGTTACACAAAGTGTAGGTTGCTTAAGATCTGGTTCACTTGACACTCTTTAATTTGGCCTGTTACACTATTTATTGCATTACAAGTCTATTTTTTCTGCTTTTACGGAGCAATTTAAGACTTTATCAACATGTTCAAAACTCGTGACCTCAAGAATAACATTCCTACTCATGCTTTTTAGTTTTTAGTTAAGAATTTATCTTCAATTCTTTCGCTCTTCCTTAGATTCTCTGGTAATCGCTAGCTTTTGCTGATTAAATTCATTCATTCGTTCATTCATTCATATGGTTGTTTAAGTACTTGTGTTATGCAATTTGGGAAATAATACAATGGGATTTCAGCAACAGCAACAGCAACAGCAACAGCACAAAACATCAGCAAGCTCTATGTCCAAATTTGTCTTCTTTGTAGTTGGTTTGTCTGTAGGAATAACATCCTGTTTTTACATCCTGAGTTTTTATTATGTTACCAACCAGAACCAGTTACTAGCATGCACAACATCATCATCCTCACCTGTAACTCATGTGTTGGCCTCACTGTCTACACCATCGCCGCCTTCATCACCACCTCCTTCGTCACCATCACCGCCACCACCTCCTCCTCCATCCTTGCCTCTGCCAGACGATGTGGAGGAGTCAGGGGAGACACTACTACATCATATAGAGGATGATACAGAGTTGTTATGGCGTGCATCATTGGTGCCTCAAATTCCGGAGTACCCATTCCAGCGTGTTCCAAAGATTGCCTTCTTGTTCTTGACAAGAGGACCCCTGCCTTTAGCTCCTCTATGGGAGAAGTTCTTTTTAGGACATGAAGATAAATACTCCATTTATATTCATACTCATCCTAACTACTCTGACCCTATGCCCAAGGATTCTGTCTTCCATGGTAGAAGGATTCCTAGCAAGGTATGTTTGTTTATGCCATTTAATCCGTCACACTAATCTAATTTGATGCGTTGTCTGCTTAGATATATGCAACATCAAATCTATATTCTAAAATGGTACTAATTTAGGAAATTATGACTTAATCACACGTCAATTGGTGATATTAGTGATTCGTTATTGTTTAATATTTCTAATGTTAGCTTTCTATATGCAGTTGTAAGTGTTGCACATATCATTTTCCTTAATCTAGTAATTCCTACAATTAAGTGCAGACTGTGGAGTGGGCAAACATATCGATGATCGACGCTGAAAGAAGGTTACTAGCATCAGCACTCCTAGATTACTCAAATGAAAAATTCATCCTCCTCTCCGAAGCTTGCATCCCCTTATACAACTTCACAACAATATACGACTATCTAGTCATCAAGACCAATCTCAGCTTCGTTGGAGTCGAACCGGACCCAAAGAAAGCCAGCCCCTATAGATGGAGGGGAAAGATGAACCCGCCCCTCCAGAGAGGGCAATGGCAGAAGGGTGCTCAATGGGTCGTCATGGATCGAGTTTTATCAGTAGACATCCTGTCGGACACCAAATATTACCCCGTGTTTCGAGATCATTGTAGTTGGCCTTGTCAAAATCAAGATGAACATTATGTTCAGATTTTGGTTATGCTTCATCATCCTGAGCGCAACTCGAACCGTTGCTTGACTTGGACTGAATGGAAGGGGCACAGGCATCCTACCATGTTCGGGCCAAGGTCCAACATTTCAGTAGATTTGATTCAGAGGATGAGGTTCAGGGATAATTGTACTATTGCTGGCCAATTTACTAACATGTGTTATCTTTTTGCTCGCAAATTTGCTCCTAACAGTATTAAGCAGTTGTTGGAGATGAGTTCCACATTGTTTGGGTGAATATAAATTAGGGTAGCTATTATTATTGTTTCTTACAGTGCAAAGTTTATGTTCATTTAGCTCATTTTATCATCAATGTAATAGTAAATTCATTTAAATTTATGGAAAAGCCCTTCCGTCTTACACCCATATATAATCGTGGGTTCGATTCTCATCAACCGAAGTTGGGAGTTCGGGTTTGAAATAAATAAATAAATATTGCATTGTGTTAGAGAACTAATCATTTTGTCATCTAGAGTTACTTTTTTGAAGATAGCTCTTATAGTAGTTTTGTCAAAAGGGACTTTGTTTTATGAAATAGCAATGCTTATTTAACTCAAATGCTCATATTAATGAAAGATTTTGTTCATTACTTATTTTTTCATGTTTTAATACGTATAATTTTGCTCATTACTTATTTTTTTATGTTTTAATACGTATAAATTTGCTCATTACTTATCTTTTTCATGTTTTAATACGTATAATTTTGCTCATTTGGTTGATAAAAGTTAAATTGCGGTTATTTTTGCATAAGACGGCTCTGTTTGGCAATACTACCTGAAATGTAGCTGAAACTGATAAGGTAGCTGAAATTGATAAGGTATAACTGAAACTGATAAGGTGCTGAAACTGATAAGGTGTCTGATTAGTTTAATGGTTTGGCAGAGCTAGTTGCATAAGTTGATTAATTATTTAAATTTTGTAATTTTTTTATTATATATATTTAAACACTAATTTATTTCAATGTACTTATATAATAAAATAACAATATAAATATTTGAAATTATAGCTCACTTGAACAAAAATATTCTCCATAAGCAATTATGAAACGAATTTCTCTAAATTTATTCTGAGTTGCTAATTGACGCCCTATTTTTTCCTATTAATGCCCTAAATACAATAAAATACATACATATGCCACCCCTTATGTATTTATACAACCAACCAAGAAATTTCAGCCCAAAGCTTAAAAGAAAAGGAAAAATAAATTATGTTCCAACACTAAATTCTTTTTTAATGTACCAGTACTATAATCAATGGAATACCAATATATAGACTTTTTATGTTTGCTTCTACCTTACCGTCAAGAAAGAAGAAGGACCTGCAGCAAAAACAAAACATGGCTAAAGTTATAAATGGTGGACCAAAAATTCTATTTAATAAAGTCCATAAAAAATCCAATCAAAAAGAACAGTGCAGCCATTCGCTATTAATACACTTGCTGGAAATCATCATCATCACAATCTTCTTAATTGAAAAGACTTTGATTTCCATCATCATCTTCTTGGTTATAAACTTATAATCCTGATAATAGATTGACATATTAAGTTCAGTGTTGGATAAATTTAGGGGAGGTATTCTTAATTGCTGCAGTGAGGAGTTTTGTTTTTCGAGAGAGATAACGTGAGGTGAGAGAAAAAATAGGAGAGTATATAGAAATTTCGGGCGGCGATTGTTAAACGTTAAAAAATTACCTTATCATTTCAGTCATTTAAAACACCTGAAATTTCATTTAAGCAACTTCCCAAACACTCCTAATCATTTAAGTACCTGAAATATTTCAGCACCTTATCACTTTAGGTGCCTAAAATCCTTCCCTAATGCTTTTTTAATTATTTTATCCAAAGTTAGTATTTTGAAAACAGTATATGTAAAGCAAAAAAAAAAAAAAGGTGTTGCTTCATATGAATTGCTGTTCTTGAAAATAGAAAGAGGCGGGAAACAACAAATCCATTCTGTTACGCTCTAACCACCCTCTCTTTCTTCACTACGTACATATATAATATATTCTCTCTTTCTCTTCCTCTGTTTCTCTTATTCATCTTCACTTCCGTTGATCTTCTCTTATTCTCTCAACTGCTGATTCTCGGAAATTGCTGTTAGTAAGCTGGTTTGACTTCATCCTTTTTGTATTCAAATTGCTGTTCATGAACTACTTCTTTTTAATATTCGCTTTGGATGGAAATTTACTTGATGATCGTTTTTCCTTCAATTTCTCTTCATCGGTTGGTTAAATGGTTGATTCTTAAACATTCTTAGATTTTGTTTGATTTCTGTTTCTTCTATTAATCGTTTTCCTTCATTTTGATTCCTGTCAACTATCTGTTTTTTGTTTTGGTTGATTCTTGATTATTAATAATGTACTCCTACGATCACAAAATAATGGAAATAACTATATTCATTTGTAAGAGGTAAACTATTCAATTGTTTCCATTAATGCGTGACGGAAGGTCTACATTATAATATCACAATTCAAAAATAAAACAAACAATAATACACAACATGGAATCAAATGTGTTAACAGATAATGAAAGTTCAAATTTATTCACCAATTTTTCATATTTTTAACTTTTATTGCTCATAATTCGATACCATAGATCCAAGCACAACAAAACAAAACTTACTAGAAACCTTGAAATTAAACAAAATTTAGAAAGAAAACAAAGGAGAGAGAAAAAGAAGAGGAAACCTGCAATGGTCTTTAGCAGGGTAAGTTCCACCAGGAGGAATTGGTTGAGATTTTTCCCTCCAATCACTTCGAAGCTTCACAGTTTTTGAATTATTTGTTTTTTAAAAAATAATAATAAAATGAAAACACAGTAATAAAATAAAGCTACAATAGAATTTGATAATTATAATTAAGATGGGAATTGTACAAGTTTAAATAAGAACAGTGGATGAGAAAGAAAGAAACCTGAAGATGAAGCAGCAGCAAAGACAAGTGATGGGTTGAAGGAGAAGGAAGACATGAGTGTTGGAGTTTTTGGTAGAAACTTTAAGTTTGCTTCAAAAGAATATGAAGAGTCAATTTGTCCTTTTGTCCCACATTGAAAGAATATAAGGAAAGAGTAATGTTTATAACCATTACTCTTCCTCTACCCTTTGAGTTGAGTAGCAATGAGGCTTTTAGTGGGTATGTGGTGATGTGTGGATACCACACGCGCGCCGCCGCCGTCCGCCCGGAACGGGCCATAAACCTTACCTAACTTAACTATAGTTTGGGTCAGAAATATGTTGGCATTTTTGACCGTTTTTTATCAGTCTTAAGTTACCGTTTTTCCCACGATTTCAGCCACGTTCTGATTTCGTCTGGTCTTCTTGTCTCTATAAATACCAGTGTTCTGGGATTCTCTAAGGACACATAAACACATTTGCTTCTCCTCTCTTTCTTTCTCTTCCATTATTATTCTGGGCAGTATTCAAGATCGTTCTCAATCTGTTTTTCTGTCAACACCGGAAACGCAGAAACCGTGTATCCCTGGAGGTTGATTGCTGTGAGTCCGTGTGTTGTTGCGGGGCAAATTCAACTTTAGGGCAGTGATCTTCTCACGCCACGGTGGTCAGTTAAGTGTATCAATTTAGTTACCAGTTTTCGTTTCTACATTCTAAAGTTGAATTTTACTGTTTTATCTGTTTTACGGAACTATGGCTGGTGAAAAATCTGATGAAACTATGCGTGTTAATGCTGTGCCAATTACCAATCCATTTATTCCTGACATGTTTAAGTTAGATCCGTTTGATGGAAAAAATTATAAAATGTGGTCTGATAAGCTAGAATTTTTTTTGGGTCAAATTGGAGTAGATTATTGTTTGTCTGCTGATGCTACTCTTGAGAATTCCAGTAGGGATTTTGTTAAAGATAATAAGACTTGTCGTGGGATGTTACTACATTATATGACTTCTGCCCTTTACATGATCTATAGTAAGTCCAAAAATGCTAAGGATATTTGGGATGCTTTGAATACTAAGTATGGTACTGATGATTTTGGGACTAAAAAATATGCTTGTAGTCGTTGCTTGAAGTTTTCTATACTGATGATAAACCTGTACTAGATCAAGTTCATGAGTATGAACATTTGTGTGCTGATATTATGGCTGAAGGTATGGCTATTCCTGATATGTTCCAAGCCAATTGTTTACTTGAGAAATTACCTCCATCATGGGAAAATTTTGTTCATTCTTTAAAACATAGGCAAAAAGACTTTACCCTTCAGGAATAATTAGTTTCCCACATTAAGATTGAGGAGCAGAACCGTATCCAAATCAAAGGGAAATCTGTTGATCATTCTTCCTCTTCTGCTAATCTTGTGGAAAATAAAGCTGCTGCAGGTAAAGGACCAAAAGGTAAGGGTCCCAATCAGTTTCATGGTACAAGGCAGAATTATAACAACTTCAAGGAAAAAGGTCAGTTTAAGGGAAATTGCTTCGTTTGTGGTAAGTATGGGCATGCTGCCCAGGATTGCCGTCTAAGAAAGGAAGCTCCAAACAAAGCAAAAGACAACAAAGCTCAAGCCAACCTTCTTTGAAGACGACATTATTGCTTTGTGTGGTGTCCGAGGTCAATCTGTAAGCAATGTTCTTTGAATGGATCGTTGATATCTTGGTGCAACCCGTCACATCTGCGCCGGCAAGGAAATGTTCCAGGACTACATCAATGTTTCAGAAGGAGAATGCGTCTTCATGGGCAATTCAAGCACTGTGAGTGTTCTAGGAAAAGGAAAGGTTTTCCTGAAATTAACTTCCGGGAAAACCATTGCTTTGCAGAATGTTTTGCATATTCCCGACATCCGCAGAAACCTCATTTCTGGTTCTCTTTTAAACAAAGCTGGGATTAAGTTAGCTTTTGAATTTGATAAACTTGTATTAACCAAAAATGGTGTTTTTGTGGGTAAAGGCTTTTGTAATGCTGGACTTTTTGTTTTGGATGTTGTTATTGATAATAAGAACTCTAATGCTTCCGTTTATATTGTTGAGTCTGTTTCTTTATGGCATTTTAGACTAGGTCATGTGAATGTTGCATCTGTTAAAAGGCTAAAACAACTTAGCCTTATTCCTGACTTTATCAATACATCTTTTGAGAAATGTGAAGTATGTGTAGAAGCTAAGCATCCTAAGAAAGCATTCAATAAAAATGTATCTCGTTCCTCTACTTTATTAGAGTTAGTCCATAGTGACTTAGGTGACTTTAAGAATTCCATGAGTAGGGGAGGAAAGAAGTATTATATTACATTTGTTGATGACTTTTCACGTTATACTAAAGTTTATTTATTGAGTTCTAAGGATGAGGCTGAAGAGAAATTTCTAATTTATAAAGCCGAAGTTGAGTACCAATTGGACCTTAAGATTAAGAGGGTGAGATCAGATAGGGGTGGGGAATATGATGGAGTTTCCCTTAAGAAATTTTGTGATTCTAATGGGATTATTCATGAGGTTACAGCTCCCTATACACCCGAACAAAATGGAATAGCTGAGCGGAAAAATAGGACTCTTAAGGATATGATGAATGCAATGCTTATTAGTTCAGGTATGCCTACTAACATGTGGGGTGAGGCTATTTTATCTGCTTGCTATGTTCTTAACCGAGTTCCCCATAAGAAGTTAGATAAGACTCCCTATGAATTGTGGAAAGGCTTCAAGCCTAATTTGGGTTACCTCAAAGTGTGGGGGTGTTTGGGTAAGATTGGACTTCCTGACTTTTAAAGGAGTAAGATTGGACCTAAGATTATAGATGGTATCTTTATTGGTTATGCTTCTAACAGTGCTGCATATAGACTCATTCTTAAGGATGCTTCTGGTTTTAGTCCTATTAGAGAGTCAAGGGATGTTGAATTCTTTGAGCATATTTTTCCTATGAAAGTTAGTGTATCATCATACTTGCCTGATGCATCTTCTTTTACTTTGCATCATGACATTGCATCATCTAGTGAGACTTTAGAACCTAGAAGGAGTAAGAGAGCTAGAATTGAGTCTAGTTTCGGACCTGATTTTATTACTACCTTTCTAGCTGAAAAAGAGTGTTTAGATGAGCAAGATGTCAATGTGCTTGTATTGGAAGAGAACCCGAGAACCTATGCTGAGGCCATGAGATCTGTAGACTCAAGTTTTTGGTTAAAGGCTATTAACAGTGATATCGAGTCTATTACGAGTAATAATACTTGGATTTTGTCAGACCTTCCTAAAGGTTGTAAGGCCCTAAGTAGTAGATGGATCTTTACAAAGAAATGTAAGCCTGATGGGTCTTTAGACAAGTATAAGGCTAGACTTGTAGTTGGAGGGCATCGCCAAAAACACGGTTTAGACTTTTTTGATACTTATTCTCCTGTGACTAAGGTAGCCACCATTAGAGCATTAATTGCACTTGCATCTATTCATGATTTGATTGTGCATCAAATGGATGTGAAAACTGCATTTTTGAATGGTGAGTTAAATGAGGAGATCTATATGAAGCAATCTGAAGGATGTGGGTTCCTGGTCAAGATGACAAGGTATGCAAGCTTATTACATCTTTGTATGGTTTAAAACAAGCACCAAAACAATGGTATGATAAATTTCATCAAACTATTACTTCAAATGATCTTTTGGTAAATGATTATGATGCTTGTGTTTATTCCAAAGTTGATGAGCTTGGTTGTATTTTCATATGTCTATATGTGGATGATATGTTAATCTTTGGGACCAATATAGACGTAGTAAATGCAACTAAGAGTTTCCTAAATTCTTGTTTTGAGATGAAGGATTTAGGAGAGGCTGATGTTATTCTTGGAATAAAGATTACTAGAACGTCATGTGGAATATCTTTAAATCAATCTCATTATGTTGAGAAAATATTAAAGAAGTTTGAGCAATTTTAAATAGTGTCCTGAAGTGTAACTTGCTCTTGACTATGAAAGGTGGAAAAGCCAGAAATGTAAAAGCTTGAAAATCAACATGTTCATGCAAAGAGAAGACAGGGATAACAAGTACAATCAGAATTTAGTATAAGCAAACAACAGACTTCTAAAAGCTGAATCCCAGACACTGCACATACAATGATTATGGGGAAATGAGCTGATATGTCGAAACACAAAGCAAAAGAACTGACTTCCTAGCCATCATATGATACGCAGCAAATTGACAAGGGCAAAGAAGTCTTGAAACAAGCTCGCAAGCAGCCATCCAACACATCAATCCAAAGGAAAAAAAAAAGGACTTACAAAAATAAAAGCAACTAGTCAATAAAGAAAATGTCTAAATCAAAAGGAACATGATGAATTTTCGTACAATCATTGTAGATACATTGCAACCAAAGAGTGTTCTGAAATTAAACTGTAAAAATGGAACAGAGCTACTTCACCTCTATAGGTATAGGTATAAACCAACCATGGCCGAATAAAGCTTTGTCCCAAACTACTACCACATCACTATTCACTGTTAAAACTCGTTAAGTTTGTTCTATACAACGAACTGAATGCTTTCAGCTCCATCTTTTCAACAAAGACTCGCATAACTGAAGGTTAGCTGCATTGTGCAAGATCCTACATTAATCTATCACTGCTAACTGTGTCGTACATCATTATAACCATTCAAAATCTAAAATAATGTGGGAAACAAATTGAGCTTATCTGATTCTCATACCTAAGTCACTTCCATAATTTCTATCAATACTTTTACTTGATAAACAAAATTTAAACTTTACTCAAAATTTTAGCCTATAAACAGCAAAGTTGCACATCTTCACATGTCAAGGAGTCAAGGTTCGTGAAAGTTAAATCTAAAGGCCTATCTTAATTATAATCATCTATCAACTAATTGATACTAACTTCTTAATTAAGAGTCAATAGAAAAATTAAAACCGCAGGTCACAAGGCACACCTCACTCCTATAAAGTAAAAACCACTACACTAGCAAAATTAAGAAAGAAAGTCTTATAAAACTAAACCTCAACAAACTGGAAACACATGTCTCCAACATATCATCACAGCTAAGCTATAGTGAAGTGAACACTACCACAATAATTAAAAAAGAGCTTATCTAAAAAGTAACATACATTACAAGTGCAGCATAATCACTTTCACCCAGCATATAAATCCCATATGAGTGCAAAGATGAGTTCCGAAAAGCATCCAAGCAGATATTTAATGAACCTCTACAGAGGTGTTCAACACATGGTTTTTTCACTAAATACATTTGAGGTTTCACCGAATGAACAGGATACCCATGTTTTTTCACAGGTGCACTCTATACCCCTAAAATGAACGAGTAATGATGTTAACACGTTTGATTCTTTAATGTTGACTCCAATTTAATTATAATGTCATCAAGTCACACCCTTTAACTCACCCCAATGGCCCTGTACACACCACCAAAACCCTTCTTCATCTTCTCTTACCTTTATTCCATATAATCCTCCTTTCTCTCTCATATCAATGTGTCCATCTTCTTCTAGTAAGCCCAAATACATCAAATCCACCATAACCCCCCAACACAAACATGCACGCGCGCACACACACACACAAAAAGGGTGGGGGTGATTCAAATCATGTATGTAAACCCAAAGAAACCCCAACAAATCCACTTTAAACCTTTAAAGCATCAATCCCCTTTTTTCCAACATCATCAACTTAAATCGAGGCTTACATTGACCAGAAAATCTCATTAGGATTAGTTGGTGCATTTTTGGGGAAAAAAAATGTAACACCCCCAAAATCCATACACGTCTAAACTACGTTGCATCGACTTTGGGAGTGTTACCGCCGCGGTGAAACGCAAGGCTTATTGAATTAAAACACTAACTTACTCTTTATTATGAAAACTAAATTGCAGCGGAAATAAAATACTAACTTAACTACAACTCGGGAATCACAATTGACCCCTTTTATTTAAACCATTAACTATGTAAATTATAAACAATCTCTAGGATGTTCAACCAAAACACTTTAAAAGTTTATAATCAAAAGTATCCCCCGTCAAAAGTTTAAAAGTATGCCCGAACTCATGCAGCATCACCAGCATACCTAATCTGCTCCCCATTGAAATATCAATGGTTCATCACAGGTCAACAAACAACACAAATAACAAACAATCAGCTATGCTGAGTACGTACAAAACCAGCTAAACAATACACTAACATAAACAGAAGAGTGATAACAATTCCTAAACATGATACTACAAGAACATTAAATTTCGTTTTTACAATTTATTTGGCATCGAACGGGTACCATCATCTTTCTAGAATCATACGGACTACTTAATCCTTAATAGACAACTTGGTCTATTAGACGAAATGTAAATACGGTTTCGTTCCGTTCCACATCCATCACCTTAGTATGCATACCTCCAAGATCGTACGGAACCTTCCGCCTACTTGAGTTATCAAAATTTATAAGGACACTAATGTCGTCACAGTAGGCCTGCGTAGGAGTGTAGAGCAAGTCTCACACTCCCCCCCCATTGTTCATCACTTGTAGGGAGTCCAACTACAAGTTTATTGCCAAAATCCTTTTTTTTAGTATTGACCATTCATACCACATTAAACATGTAATCATTTAACATTCCTTCTTGGATACAATACTCAAATCTTTATTCTTGTAACATCCTTGTCTCAGCATAGATCAAAGAATACAAATCCAAAACTTTCATGCTTATGATACGATAGAATTACGCATAACAATGCTACATACCGCAATCATGCTACCAAACAATCTCAGCAATCACAATCATACAATCGTTCCCTATCATGATTCTAGGTTCCAATAGAATAATTCACAACCTAACATGATACTAATAATTGCAACTGAACTAGTACGCGTACGTACCTTGTAACGGAGAATCTTTGCTGATTACTTAAAACGTTCCTGTTGGTTAAACTTTTCTTTCATAAACTTTATTGAAACTAACATTTTTAGGAACTAATAATAAGTTGTAAATCTGATTTCTTTTAACTTATATATTATACTTGTTCATAACAACAAAACTTAAACAACTATATATAAGTATTATAAAAATCAGAGTTAGGAATTAATGTCATCATAAGAACTTCTAATACAATTGCAAATCTGATTTCTTTCAACTTTTACTATACTTTATTTACAATACAAATTAATCCAAGGTATATATATATACGAATAACAAAAAATCAGAATTTACAATTTAACTAAAATAGAAAAGAAAGAATTTCATTTTTTTTATACCGAACCGACTTGCCGGTGACAACCACCGGCGACGCGACGTGGAATTTCGACAGCAACTACGCAACCCAACACCTCCGCATGAGCCACATACTCGCACAACAACACACACCACGCACAGCACCACACACTCAAGGGCTCGACCTCGCTCAACACCCCACACTCGAGCCGCACACCGCGCGCAAGCCTCGCACACACGCAGACTCGTCGACCCGCGACTCGACTCACTGTCCAGCAGCGACGAACCTCTCGCCGACTCTCCCTCACTCGACAGCAGCAAAGCCTTGACTCACGCAACCCCCTCGTCGACCACTCGCACGACTCGATTCTCGCACTCGAACACTCGCACACACAACACACTCCTCGCACACTCTCGAAGGTCTCACACCCTACACACACACAGCACAACCCTCGTACAACACAGAGGGCAGAAGGCGTGGGAGGATGAAGAAGATGTGAAGGGAAGAAGAAGAGAGGAGAGAGAAAATTCTTTGGGCTAAAAACGGCTGATAAGAAAAGTTAGGGTTTTGTAATTAATTTTTTTTTATAGTATGAGAGTCCTAAGTTTAATAGGATTTGTTTCCAAATCAAATTCTGGTTTCTTATTTTATTTATTTGGAAAACAAAACAACACCGAATTATAATATAATTATAATAATACCTTCAACTTTGTTCTTTATATTTTCTTATTTATAAAAGAATAGCTCCCAAAAATACGAAGTATTGCAAAAAAAGTACCCCTTGCATTCGATGAAACCACTAAGGTAGTGAAAGAAACAGTGAAACCATTAAGCAAAAGAAAATATTCCCCAAAACGCTGTAGAGGGCAAATCATGACTCCTAGTCTAGACAGAATGGAGCACGACATTTTGTTTTGTTTTTAGAACTTGATGCACCTATGACGCTATCATCTATCACTTGCTCCTTTGTAAGCCCAAAACAACAACTTTTTTTTTTTGGATATAAAACTATACTAAGTGATTACAATAAGATGAAGATGAACAGCACAACTACTACTCTAAAAGGTACTTAATTACAAACAAGATCCCATCACACCAATATGCATGCATTATCGTATATAAAGGGCAGAATGAACAATAACATGCCTTTAATCAACAAAAGCATAATAAGATGAGACTTGAGGAAAAAATGAACGTTATACAATGAGTACATAAGATTAGCCATTCATTTTGGTAAATTTTCCATTCAAATATTCTAGGCAATAAATAAATTAGTAATCTAAATAATTTAAAACAGTTGAACAAAAAGTGAAACAATTGAGTTCATGAGGGGGTTGGGCAAAGGGTATAATCCAGTAATCCTAATAACAAGATTTAAAATTCGTACATAAAATCACAATATTTTACTTGTTTTCCTACTCTATAGATTGTAAGTTATTTGAAAGCAGACATAAGATTTAAAATAGAACCTTACTCAAAATTTTGGCCAATAAACAAAATAGAACCTTACTCAAACTTACTTGATAAGACTGTCATCGAATTATTTACTTCGTGGAGAATAAGAAATTCAAGCTCCTATCTTTGTAAGAGCATTTGTCATCTTGTTGCGGAGGAAGTCCAACCAATAGTCATAATCTTCAATGAAAGAAATCATCTCCATATCAGCTTTTTTCCCCTCTTGAGACATGGATTTAAGAGATGCCTCAATCTCAGGCTCCTGCTTAACCCAATGAGTAGGGCCGTATTTGGGCCTAGGCGAGAGGGGCAGGTGCCTAGGGCCCCAAAACACATCGCCCAAAGAAGAAAAGGCAAAAGAGAGAATAAAAGGAAAAGTAGAAAGAAAAAGGAAAAGAAAAGATCACTGCAATACTGCAAATGCGGCCGAGAATTACGCTTACTCTTCAACCAACCCCTTCAATCAAATTCAATTTCTTTTTCAATTCTCCCACTTGTTTTCCAATTCAATGCCAAACACTCAAAATATTTAGGTCATTTCTCTCTTTTCTCTGCAATTTTTGTTCTTTATTCGATTTTTTAAGGTTTTGCAAATTCTGAATTTTATTACTTCATTTTTTGACCAAGAATTATTATATAATAATAATTTTTTGATGTAATATCCATAAAAATATTGTTAAATTAAATTTTCTTTAGAAGTTATGTAAAAGCCAACAAAGAAAATTATTCCTGGTCCGGACCGAAAATCAAAACTTCAAAAAATTCGGACCAAACATCTGTTTATTTTTTCGGTCTGGACCGAACAATCAAACATTAAAAAAATTTAGACATAATTAGGGCGCTAATATGTAGGTTCGCCCTTGGGCCTCCAAAATCTCAGAAACGGGACTGCCAATGAGCACATGTTTGATTTGACAACAACGTGCGATCACGGACCCTGAGTGGCTGCATATTATCTTTAACCACCTCCGAACCAAACGGTACCAAGTCAGACCTGAATAATCCAATTATAGTCATTGTCGACACGGTCAGATTTCTAGTTTGGAATGATAACTGATCCGAACCATACTTATATGTCTTGAAAATGTCATATCCGTGTGAATTTAAATCAACAAAAGCAAATATTGGAAGTTCTATACTGGTGGAAATTTCTTTTAAAAACATGCGACACTCCTGAGAAGCCTGTCCCATGCCGGTGACAATAAGACAAGGAAAATCATGCAGCTTAACAGAAATCAACTCCCTAAAAGCACATAGTTTTTCAATAACTAGGACGCATTTGGGCCGAGGTTTGTTGGGGTTAAATTTGATGGATTTGATGGAATTGAATTTAATTGCAAAAGGATGGATCAATTGGCTCCCATCCTCTTCGATTTCTTCCCCAATTGGTTCCTAATATGATCCGACCGTGTTTTGACGAACTACCACAATATTACCAATGTAATATCCATGCTCCCGTGAAGTAATGCCCATGGATAATCGCGAGCAGCGAAAAAGACAGCACATATCATCGATCAATTGAGTAACTTTTTCATCCGCAAAGGTAGGTTGCCACACTTCAGAACTCTTCATATTATAAATGATCTCTCTAGTTGAAGCAGGTAAAAAACGTTTTCCCTCGGCTAAGAGGGTCAGTTTATCAGCAATAATTTCTATCAAAACAACGAGGAAGTCGTGACTCCCAGTTTGAAGAGATCTCATGCTCTTATCGTCCCAAGAAAAAGCAAAACAACCATTTTTAAAAGAGGATCTACTTCTCTTAGGTAGCTTAACATTTTTACGAAAACATTGCCGTTGCAAGTTAAGCAATACGCTTTTCATGACTGCATAAGGGTACCGTTTTACCTGGCGTGTAGTATTGTTGGAACGTGGTCTGCGTTGAATCTCGCTTACATCTTGCTTCTCTTCTGGTGTTAAATGAAGATTCTCCAATCTTTGAGATATTTTATCAATCTCTGATTTCTTTGCTGAACTTGTGGATGATTTCCTGGCTGAACTCGTGGATGATTTCCTGGCTGAACTCGTGGATGATTTCCCAGCTGAACTCGACTGCATAATGAATGACAGAGAAACTGATGGGGAAGAAGAAGAACCCTAACCCTAGCTTTTGAGAGAAAGAAAGAAGCTGATGGGGAAGAATCCTGAACCGATCTGCTGGATTGATTGAGCTGAGCGGCGACCAGTTATCTCGGAGATATCCTCATATCCGAGCACTGCATATCCGGGGGTATTTATTGTAAATTCTTATGTAAAAGTTAGCAAGCTTTACTAACGGGATGTAACCAGCCATCCATAACGTCGTCCTTGAAACAGAACTTAAGGTTAACCATGGTTAACGGGTTGGTAACATGTGAGATAACGAAGGACGCGCTGGGTATATCGGGTCACTCAATTTCATATGACATCCGTTTGTTATACTAGTATGAATACTAGGCCAACTACAAGAGGGGGGTGAATTGTAGTTGAGGAGAAATTTTCAATTTGTAATGCGGAAGTAAAACAAATTTGAAATTAGAAAGAGACAAGCACACGAGATTTTTACAAGGAAAACTTCCTAGGCCCAATAGGAAGAAAAAACCTTGACCACGAGGGATTTTGGCTCAAACTCTCTTTAATATACTAGGCCAAAAAACTCTCTTTTGTACAACCTAATACTGGACCTTCTCTGTTCCTCTAGGAACTTGTTCCCCAGTCACTCAGTTCCCCCTGAACTGATGACACTCACTATTGACTTCACTTGAAGTCTTCTCTCTTCTCTCTTTCTCATTCTCTCTTGAATACAAGGATATTCTCTGAATTTTCTCTCACCCACACACTATGAATATTACAATAATAAGTATGCTGAATTAAGAGGAAATTACAAGAAAAACTTTCTAAGTAATGATTGACTTTTTTCGCTTGAAAGTTCTGAAGTTTTTCTTCAAATAATTTCTTCTTATATAGCTGTTGCAGTTCTTCCTTCATCTGGACATGTTGTGTAACACCCCGTCCTTCTACTACTAAGATACTAAACAATATCAAATCAAAATTTACTAAAAAGACGTTAGCGGAGATAACGTCGGGACGATTATGCTACTCTGAAACAATAATTAAAGATAATCCTCAAACCAAAGTTTCATAGCTTCCAAAAAAAAAATATCTGAAAAACATTATGATTCTAATAAAAAAGAAGCATCCCAAATCATAATAAAACGTAACGTCATCCAAAACTATGAGACATGCAAGTCTCCCATTAAAACTCAAATAAAAACTAAATGTCTTTGAGACCTAGCATAACATAGGACTCTCTATTGTCTGCATAGATCTTTTTTCATCAAATTGGTCATAGGCCTTGCTATCTTCGAGAAATCTCTCACAAATCTTCTGTAATAACCCACTAGACCTAAGAAACTTCGGATGTCAGACACATTCTTCGGGGTCGGCCACTCACTCACAGCTTGAATTTTAGCAGGATCTACAGAGACTCCTTCCTTAGACACATAGTGACCCAAAAATGCTACCTTCTCCAAACGAAACTCACACTTAGAGAACTTGGCATACAATTGATTCTTCCTAAGCGTCTCCAATATGATCCTCAAATGCTCATCATGCTCCTTCTCGTTCCTCGAATAGATCAGGATATCATCAATGAATACGACCACAAATTTATCTAAGAACTCATGGAAAATCCTATTCATTAAGTCCATAAATATGGCAGGTGCATTGGTTAACCCAAAAGGCATTACAGTGAACTCATAATGACCGTAACGAGTCCTAAATGCAGTCTTAGGTATATCCTTGTCGGCTACTCTCAACTGGTGATACCCCGAACGCAAATCAATCTTCGAGAACACGCTCGCTCCATTTAATTGGTCAAATAGGTCGTCGATTCTAGGCAAAGGGTACTTATTCTTGATGGTTACGTTATTCAATTCCCTATAATCAATACACAACCTCATACTCCCATCTTTCTTCTTGACAAATAACACAGGAGCTCCCCAAGGTGATGCACTAGGTCTAATATAACCCTTATCGAACAATTCTTGCAAATCGCGCCTTCAACTCACTCATTTCCGGAGGTGCCATTCTATAAGGTGCCTTAGATATAGGAGCAGTTCCAGGAACTAAGTCTATGGTGAACTCAACAGCTCTCGCAGGTGGCATACCTGAAATCTCACTTGGAAACACATCCATAAACTCGTTCACAATTGGAACATCTTCGATACTTACCCCAACCTCTTTACCCACATCTTGCACACTACAAAAATATAACTCACACCCCTTCTTCATCAACTTTTTCACTTGCATTGCGGAGATGACCCCAAAGCTCTTGGATTTCCCAAAACGTCTATACGAAGTCGCCTTACCCAAAGGGTTCCTTAAAGTTACTTTCGAACTTCACAATCTATCTTGGCCTTGTATAAACTTAGCCAATCCATCCCCAAAATTACATCTAGGTCTCCCAGATTAAACTCTATCAAGTCAGAAGGAAAAACACAGTCTCCTATCTTTAGAGGCAAGTTTCTAAACATCTTGGTACACCTTATGGTCTCACCAGTAGGTATACTAACAGCAAATTAATCACTTCAAAATCTATTAACCCCGGACTTTTAATAACGGACGACGAGACAAAAGAATAAGTCGCCCCCGAATCAAATAATGCTTTAACTAGCACGGTGTTAATAGAAAAAGTACCGGACACTACATCGGCGGATCGTTCGGCTTCGTTGCGACTCATCACGAACAGGTTTCCCGAGCCTTGTTCGGTTGTTCTCACCGGCGAGGCTTGTTATAGCTTCCTTGATTGTTCTGTGCCCCCGCAGGCTTCGAACCCCGATTTCCCGGCTGGTTGAATCCGGACCTCGCTTGGTTACTACCCCCATTGCCATTTTGCTCCTTCTTTTGCTTAGCAAAGCACTCATACTCCATATGGCCCTTCTTCCGGCAGTAGTTACAAATAACTGGTTCCCCCTTACAGTCTCTACCAGGGGTGGTTGTTGCTACACTTTTTGCAAGTGATACACTCTTTCAGCTCGACCCCTATTGCGGTTATCCTGGTTCTTTGTTTCCTTGGAAATTCCCATTACCATTCCTATTCTTCTTGAAATTCCCTCGGTTTCCCCCAAAGATTAAAGTCCTTCCTCTTCTCACCTACCACCGGATTCTTTTTATCCCGCCTCGATTGGAGTCCATAAATATGGGCGGCTCTCCCATACACGATATCTAGGGATGTAAAGGTCTCCCCTCCTAATCCCGGGTTGTATCTCATCAGTCAACCCCTCGCTCAAATCTACCGAGCCTTCAACTCTGCAGTAGCTACAACCTCGGGTGCAAACCTCGACAGTGCTATGAATTTACTTGTAATACTCGAAATGGTCATACTACCCATCCTAAGATTAATGAATTCCCGGGCCTTCGCTTCCTCATAAATGCGGGGTAAAACTTCCCCCTCAAGGCGGTCACAAAAGCCTCCCAATTGAACCCTTCTATAGCACTCAGTCTAACTCCATTCTCCCTCCACCATAAATCAGCCTCATCCTTAAGGTACAACACGGCTGACCCACTCTCAAATTTTCAGGGCGTTACAACCTCGAAAAGTTTCTCGAACTCCCTAATCCAGTTTTCTAGGAAGGTAGGGTCGCCTTGCCCCTTATAGTATGGTGGCTTAACCTTAGCTAGCCTTTCGAACATATCCCGGCACTCTCGGGACGCTCAACTCTCTCCCCGAGTCAATTTCTCCGCCAAGAGGCGAATAGCAGCAGACTAGATCGTTGTTGTTAGCCATTCTACTTCGGGACTCGTAAGTAATATAACTCTACTTTAGGTTCCAAGCATAACTCACATTTCCATCTAGGAAGGCAACATTTGATTTGATCATTAAAGATCGCATCAACGAACAATTTCTCAACTAGTTCCAAGTTCGATATGAAATGTTCTCTAATGATCACATAATCATCCATGTAAAATATATTCACATCAACATGCAAATAGAAGCAAGCAAGCAAGAATATAATTGCCTAATGAAAATAAAAAAAAATAATCCCATTACGTGCCCAGAATAAATTTTTACTCACTCATATAATTAAGTAATAACTTTTATTCTTCCATAACGGGTATTTAAATGAAATGATTGTTGCTATAATATTATACCTTCCTAAAAGGAACCATGATTGTAAAAAAAAATAAAACTATGCTATCACTGTTGGTCGACTAACCAACTGAATATAATATTATTTCCTCTATTGCTAAGAAGAATAATAAATAAAAATATAAACAGTAATCTAAGGTATCACATTATCATTTCTGTCCTCAGTTTCTATGTATAGCCCAGGTACGAAGATCTCATCTTCAGACTCATCTATGTCCTCATCATAATACTCGACATATCTCCTTTGTCGTTTTGATCTCCTCGAAGGTTGAGGCTCTTCGTCCTCTGACTCTGAATCAGTTTCAAACCTGAACCAAGCACGATAGATGTCTTTTCTAGTCTGGCCTCTAGCATGGTCGAACTCCACAATGAGTTCATCATCACTGGTTACATCCCTCCCATTAAAGTACGCAATAATCCAATCCAGACTGGTATATTCATTATCAATAAGTGCAATGTCCTCATCACTTTCATCGTCACTCAGAACAATGGGGTTATAATAGCTTCCTAATCTGGCAGACATGATTAATGATCTACAACAAATAAATATATTCAATAACATTTTTTTTTAGTACTCTCCCTGTACGTAATTCCCAACAATAACAATAAAATATACCATCAACATCATAGGCACAAAATATAACAATCAGCAGGGAAGAAATATATAAACAGTTGCAGGGAAGAAAATAATCATGAATAGTTAGCAGGGAAGAAAAATATTAACATACTGAACTAACTATTCAATGCAGACATATAATAATGCTATCCTATATGCCCTTCCTATACTACCCATTCTCACAATGCAACAAGTAAAACTTTAAAGGCAATAAAAATAATGCAGACACTCCTTATAATATAATAATAATTAAGTGTCGAACTAACTAAAAAAAATTCGACTAATAAAAAAAATTCGGACTTATAAAATTCGAAAGAAAAAAAAAAATTTCGACTCTAATAAAAAAAATTCGGCTATCCTAAAAAATATTTCAAACCATCATAATTCGAAAAATAATTTCCACCCTTAAAAAAAAATTCGGCTCTAAAAAAAATAATTTGGCCCCTAAAAAATTTCGGACCCCTTTTTCAAAAAAAAATATTTTTCGGTCCTCTTAAAAAAAATATATATATATATATTCCTATAACGAATAAGTAGGAGCAATTCTAAGAGTTTATTCAAATAACTAGTAAGTTAATTAGGCGCCTAAAAATTTTGAAAATAACCTAAAGCTCCCAGATACCACTTTGTAACACCCCGATAATTCTCTCTTTTCAGAAATACCTTTATAATACAAAACTTAGAGAATTACCCAAGTATTATCGCCCGTGTGATAACGTATCGGCTTATTCAGAATTTTGCAGCGGAAAACATCAAACTAAACTTTGTAAATAATAAATTAAGTACTTCAAAAACAAACCACTTTATGAAAGTCTATCAACCACAATAATAATAACATCATCTGACTAATGCAGAACAAGATAACAAAACTAAATTTACACAGCTCTCCATTCCCAGATTCCCAATGATGCTACATCTGCGAACCTGTAAATGTCAATGCTTTAGAGAATCTGCTCACCAAAATTTGGGTCATCACAGGATCAATAAGGCAAAGCCATGATCAACACACACAACAAAGCACGTAATCAGCAAAGCTGAGTACTACATATCAATACATACAACAATCCTAATCATGATACTAAGGAATGTTAACAGAGATAAATAATAATACAACAATACAACATTCTGCAGATAACTTCTACTGAACTAAACTTTAATCAACTTTTATTATATTAAATGGAATAGTTATTGGACCGAGTTGTCTAACTAAAAACCAGTCTTCACCTAGGAAGACGAAATACGGGCGCGACTCCGTATTCCATAATGACCTACGATATCGAGGAACCTTTAAATAAAAAGAGGAATGGTGATCAATCCAATTCCCAGAAAAAGCCATGGCCCGCTCACCATGTACCCCAACTCCTGATTGTCCAACTTCAGACGTGCACAAGTCTAAAGTTTATTACTATCCAAGTTACACTTTACGTGATTTACAATTTATTACTTGTTATGACACACATACAAGCAACGCATAATATAATTTAACATTCACAATTAAACTTCTTTTATCTTAGGATTAAATAAGTGATCACACAACTTACAATCCAAGATTACTTTCTTTAATTCCAACCTTTCTTACTTTGTTGAACCTAGCCAACAATCAATCTTACCTTTCAAAGGCATAACTTGTCAACTTACCAAATAAGGCCCACAGTCCTCATAAAGTAGTGAAATACAAAAAGGGAACAACGATCAAACATGATCCAATACTAATAAATATATTAATTCCCCCATGTGAATTAATAAATAAAGTTCCCAATCCAATTAACATGCTTGCATCAATATTCCATACAAACATGATATTCTACTCATAATCAATTATTAAAATCAACATGCTTGCACACAGGCATAAAACATGCAAAATCCATCATAATAAATATCATACACGAACTCAACATAGTTCCTATACATGATACTATATAATTCTCCTTTATAAAATCATGATACTATCTCAATCATCACATAGGTATGTACGTACCTTGTGTAAACTAGTCGACTGGCCACTTTTAAACCTTTAAAAGTCTCCTACGGAATACTCTCCGCCTAGAAATCAAACATAACTCAAATCAATACTTTTAAATAAAAAGACAGCAACTTTAAAATATTTAAAAACCCCTTTAAACATATTCAAAAGTTGATTTTTCTATCAAAACTTCCATTACTTTTAATTCCTAGCATAGTACTACCATACTAGTAATTAAAATTCTTAAAACTCCCTAAATAAAACACTTTCTGAAATTCCAGCAACTTATAAAATCATAAAACCTTCTTTAAACCCTCTTAAACATGTTTAAAATCATAAATTAAATTAATCTCATAGTATTTAATATGCTACTATGGTTTTCTAATCATTAACACCCTAAAAATCCATGCTTTAATTATTAAAACTTAAATCTAACAATAATAAACAAATCTGAATTTTTATTCTTATAATATAATATATATATGAATCAAGATTACTCATTAAAACAGTAAATTAATATTGATAATCATGATTAACATTAAAATAAAGCATAAAAATATAGTCTTTAATGGAAAACTTGAGGAAAAGGAAAGAATTAAACCAACTCAAGATACCAAGGAGGATGCGCCGGCCAAGGAAGGTATTGGTGGCAGCAGCGGCGGTCCACGGTGGTCAACGGCGGCGGCGGTGACGTTTCTTAGCGAAGAAGAAAGCGTTACTTGAAGAAGAAGAAACAAAAACTTGAGAGGAAGAAGAAAAGAAAAATCACGTGGAAGAGGAGAGAGAGAGGGCCGAAATTTTTGAGAGAATGAGTGAGGAAAATAATTTGTGTAGGGTAAAATAATTGGGCTTAGGGTATTTATAGCTAGGGTTTCCTTTTGGGCTTAGGAAAAAGGAATTTAAGTTTAAATAGGATTCGATGATAACTAGGATTGATGAATGAGGACTCCTAGTATCAATATAACTCCTCTTTCCTAATCTACTTAGAATTTGGGTTCCTCAAGTCCATTAGACTTCTTTTCTAAATCAAATTCATATTTCAAACCTTTTTCAAAGCATGATTAATTAAAATATTTTCAATTTCCTTAAATCCTCAAAATAATTTCATTTGACTTTCAAAAATAGTCAACCTACTTTAATAATAAAAATCATTTGAACTAAAATATAAATATATAAATGATAAAATATATTTATAAAATCCTTTAAAATTATGGGGGATTACACACCACGTACAAGAAAGAGGCAAGTAGAACAAGTCACGAACAATTGATGAAGAGTAGAAAATGAAAAATTTGAGAGAATGATGAAGATGATGATGTCCGAATTTCTTGGAATATGGCAGCAATGGAGTTCTGATTTTTAATCAGAATTTGGAGTGTTTAAAGGATGAAGTAAATGGTTTCATTTAGGAGAAATGATTAGGGGGGTTATGGGGGTTACAAACTACCAAGAGTCATCAAATAAAAGAAAAGAAATGAAAGAAGATAAGCTTCTTCCTTCTCCCTCCCCAAAGCCGGCTGTCAAGCCCAAGTACGCCAAAAAAATTTCGGCCCAAGTCCTCAAGATCCATGCAACAAAAGTCCGCACGCGATAAATCGATTAATTCCTAAATCGCGCCTAAACTTTGAAAATACTTAAATAAAAAAATAATTCTAATAAATTATATTATAAATATAAATATAATGCACACATTAGCACGCCATATAATAAAATAAGAATTCGGCTCCCAATATAATAAAGAATAAAAATCATTAATTTAGAGAAAATAATATTTTTCGGGAAAACTTTTGCGAAAAAACTAGGAGCAAAATTATGGGTTGTTACACGTTGTGCTCCATGTTCTCCTCAAAATGGCGCAAGTAGGGTAATGGAGATTGTGGCCTGATCTTCGCTGCACTTCCTCCACTCATTTTGCAACGGAAATAAACTACCTCCACTATCCGTTAGTGGGAGTATCTTCAGCGAGTTAGTTGGGTTTGTTGGAGAACTTCAAGAAATCAGTTCCACATTGTATGCCACACCAACTACAACGGCAAAAATATCTACTAACTTAAAGAATCTTTTATGCAAAAATTCTAAGTTACTAGAATATTAAACATACCATATTATAAAAATTCAAAGTGCATAAAATAAATATTTTGACTTAGATTAAGTAATTAATCTTTCTCCACAAGATATAAATGCAAAATTAAACATTACATTAATTTTGGTATTTTATATTTTCGCAAAATAAAAACTATATAGTAAAATTTACCTAAGTAATTGGCATCATCAAAACATCAAATACAACAATATTCCCCCTTTTTGATGATGGCAAATATAAGGCATATAAAAACAAAATAAGAAAACTAAAATAACTAAAGCGAAAGAATCAAGAGCTAATGACTTAAAAAAAAAACTAACAAAAGACTAAGAAAATAAATCGAGTACTAAACAAACAGAAAACGAATACTAAAATACGAAACTAACATAAATCAGTTTTGAATAAGAAAAATCCAAAAAGCATCACCTAGAACCAAAGAGGACTAGAATTTGAATTTTTATGTGCCACTCTACTTCTTCCCCCTTTTGTCATCATCAACAACAACTAAGTACCCAGCAGTACTCTAAGAGTGCATCATATACAACAATGTCAAAGCGGAGTAGCTCAAACATGCATCTAATAATACTAGCCATCCAACATGTAAATGAGCATATAGAGACAAAACAGATGCAAACAAGCAAGATATGAGCAATATCAGAGTTCAAGAGATGAAAAGAAGAAGGAAGGCAAATATAAGAAGAATAAGAAAGAAAGAAAAGAAGAAAAATAAACCAAAATAAACTGATGTGATTAACACATCCAAAAACCAACAAGAACAACGATCACCAATTGTTTAGTTACAAAAACCGAAAGTTATATTGTTTAATAGATTGAGGGAAGAGCGATAAAGGATAGGATCAGGGCTTGGGACGGATGATATAGGTGGAAACAACGGAGTCAATCTTCTCACGAACAACCGCTTCACCTTTCTTCACAGCAGCAAGAAGTTGCTCCTGTTGAACATCAATGCGAGCAATCCGAGCTTCCAACCCCTAGACCTTTGAATGAAGAAGAGACAGGGACCCTTGAATGTCTTTGAGCAGACCAAAGAAGACCAGCAGTAGAGAGCAAGGGAAAATCAACAGCTTTGGAACTAGATCATGTAGGAACCGGATCCTCCTCCAAGTTAATCATGACAAAGATCATCATCCTCCTTGTTCCTTGGGGACTTGGTATCCGCCAACCTTCTACTCTTCCTCACCGACTTGGTTCCCCAAAGACTCATTTCCTCAACAGTGTTTCCTCTTAACCCCTACTTCACTCTTAACCTTTGGCTCTTCAACATCAAACATCACTTTACCACCCAAAGACCTTCAAACTCAGCCTTCCAAGTGTATCTTTGGTCAAATAGTTCTCAGGTTCAAGTTCAAAGGATGAGTGAGAAGGGAGTTTAACATTATTCTTTTTAAAAATAGTAGTGAGAATACTACCATATCCAACTCGGTTATTGTGGGTAAAGCAATGGGTCAAATGAGTAATCATGAGGGAAGGGAAATTAATCTTGATGTTGTTGGCAAGACAATACATAAGGGACAATTCCATGAGATTTGCTTGGGTTCTTTTAGAGGTACGGGGCAGAATAAAACACCAAGTTGAAATAGGAATTTGTAAAAAGGTGAAAGGTCCTTTTGGTCAAGAGAAAAATCAGTAGACTTGCCACCAAAAAACGACAGAACTTTATCATTTGAAATTCCATTTATATTCAATTGAACCTTAATGTAGGTCTTGTACCCTTCAGTTGGTACATCCAGCCAGTCCCCTAGAATTTTTTCAGTAAATTTCACCAATTTATTATTGACAACACTCATGCACATACCATCAGAATTTTCAAATTTTGAACAGAACTCAGCCTCAAATAAACCCTCACCAGAACAAAGAATTTTAGACCACTTCTGAAATTTCACTAAGTCAAGAAATTCTACCCATTTAACTTTCTTGCACCATGCAAGATCAACACAGAATCCAATCAAGTATTTGGAAGATTTTGATTTCTTACCCCTTTTTATCGGCACGTTGATGATCTTTTCTTGCTCTGTTTCATCCTCGCTAACAGGCTCTTCTTTCTTTGGTGAGATTTCTTCATTTCCAGAGGATTGCTCAAGGGAATCCTGGGTTTCTTGATTCGAATTGGAAGATTCGTGATCGCTCTCGTCATATTCCACCAAAGGTGAGGATTTTTCAGCAGGGAAATTTTGATGGGGTTTGGTCTCTTCATAATTTTTTCGTTTTGGTGCCATTTATGAAGTTTTGAGAAGGTTAAAGAAGATGAGTGGTTTTGAGAGTTGATGGTTTTGGGTAAAACGTAAAACTTGCTGTGTAAAAAGGGATGATTTGACAGGGTTTTTATGTGGTGGTAGATTTATGGGGTTTTGTGAAGAAATTAATGACGGCTGTTCACTCTCCTCTTAATCCATTGAATTTTTACTTCTGCTTTGAACTTAGACTTATGTGATGTGTTGCATTGTATCAGAATGAGATATTTTAGTGGGAAAAGAAATAAAAAGAAAAAATGGAAAAATAAAAGTGGAACAAATATTTACAAGTAAAGTAAATATTTATCGAAAAAAAATATTTAAGAGAGAAAAAGAAAAATAAAAGTAAGGAATAGAGAACTCATGCATTATTCATGTACATGCTTTATTTACACAAGTCTCATCAAATTTTGCTCAACAACAATGTATGGACAATAAGGGGAGTATTATGAAGACTAATGTGAGTCCTTTACAATGACTGTGTAATGAGTGATTTAAATTCACAAAATGTTGCTGGCCACTTAGTGTAAATATGTAACTAAGGGTTTTATTTGAAGTAGCACACTCAATGAATTCTAATCATCCCTAGCTCTAAGCGAATTTTCTCGAATTTTTCTCTAGGAAGTGGTTTAGTCAAAATGTCAGCTATTTGATTTTCAGTTGGACAAAATTCAAGTTTGACAAGACCCTTTTCTACATTATCCTTAAGGAAATGATGTCTAATGTGAATATGCTTGACCCTTGAATGATGAACTGGATCCTTAGAGATACAAATAGCACTAGTATTATCACATTAGATAGGAACACATTTAAACTTAATGCCAAAATCTCTTACTTGTTGCTTGATCCAAAGGACCTGGGAACAGCATGCAGCAGCAGCCATATACTATGCCTCTGCTGTGGATAAGGCAACAGTATTCTGTTTCTTTGAGCTCCATGACACCAAGCTTGATCCTAGGTACTGGACAATGCCTGATGTGCTCTTGCGGTTAACCAAGTCTCCAGCATAATCCGCATCCGAATAGCTTACTAGGTCAAACACATCACTTCGAGGATAGAACAAACATAAGTCATCACTTCCTTTCAAATACCTTAGAATTCTCTTAACTGCTGTTAAGTGAGATTCTTTGGGATTTGATTGGAACCGAGCACATAAACCAACACTAAAAGAAATATCGGGTCTACTTGCAGTTAAGTAAAGTAATGAACTAATCATACCTCGATATTGCTTCTCATTTACACACTTACCATTTGAATCTTCATCTAACCTTGTTCCTGTTCCTATGGGAGTGTGGTTGGTTTTTGAATGTTCCAGTCCATATTTCTTGAGCAGTTCCTTAACATATTTTTGTTGATGGATCATTGTTCCTCTTTCAATTTGCTTAATTTGCAAACCCAAAAAGAAGTTCAACTGTCCCATCATACTCATTTAGAATTCACTACTCATAAGATCAGCAAACTCCTTACAAAAAAGATCATTAGTAGCACCGAAAATAATATCATCAACATAAATCTGGACTACTAATATGTCTGTTCCTTTTGATTGAAGGAACAAGGTTCTATCAACCTTACCTCTTATGAAATCATGTGAAAGCAGAAAGTTTGACAACCTTTCATACCAAGATCTAGGTGCTTGTTTCAGCCCATAAAGAGCTTTATCAAGCTTATAGACTTGATTTGGAAGTTCCGGATTTTCAAATCCAGGAGGTTGTTCCACATAGACGTCTTTAATCAAAAAGCCATTTAGAAATCCACATTTGACATTCATTTGGTACAACTTAAATCCCATAAAGGCAGCAAAGGCAATCAAAATTCTTATTGCTTCTATTCTAGCAACAGGAGCAAAGGTTTCATCAAAATCAATACCTTCTTGTTGATTATAACCTTTGGCAACAAGTCTGGCCTTATTCGTTACCACAGTTCCATGCTCATCAAGTTTGTTCCTGAAGACCCATTTTAGTCCTATAACCTTCTGGTTCTTTGGTTTTGTCTCCAGGTGCCATACCTTGTTCCTCTGGAACTCATTTAGCTCCTCTTGCATAGCGTTGATCCAATCAGCCTCCTTGAGCGCTTCCATATGGTCCTTAGGTTCTGTCATAGATAAGAAAGCGTGAAAAGCACAAAAATTCTTCAATTGGGATCTCGTTTGAGTTCCCTTTTCAATGTCACTTATTATCAATTCTAAAGGATGAGAATTTTGGTGTTTCCAAGACTTTGGATCAAATCTCCTAGTTGCTTCTTGAGTTTATTGAGGTGATTGATTCTCTTTATCTTCTTCTGGATCAGGAGTTCCTTGATCCTCCTGAGTTCCTTCGGTTGCTTGTTCCTCAAGGGGATCAGGCACAGGGTTATCAGGGTCAGGAACTCGCTTCTTCTCTTTTCCTGCAGGTGTTAGTTCCTCATCATTTTGATTAAACTCATCAGGACGAGTCAAACCAATTTCAAAGTTATCATTGTGACTCTGTTCCTGCAGGGAGTTAGTCTCATCAAAAATAACATGGACACTTTCCTCGACGCACATTGTTCGCTTATTGTAGACACGATAAGCCTTACTACTTAAGGCATATCCTAGAAAAATAGCCTCATCACTTCTAGCATCAAACTTTCCTAAGTTGTCCTTTCCATTGTTATGTACAAAACATTTACATCTAAAAACACGAAAATAAGAAATATTGGGTTTTCTTCCTTTAAGTAGCTCATTAGGAATCTTCATGGTGATTGGCCTTAGCATGACACGATTGATGATGTAGCATGTTGTGTTCACTGCTTCAGCCCAAAAGTTCTTCGGAAGACCGCTTGCAATTATCATCATCCTTGCCATATCCTCAAGAGTCCGGTTCTTCCTTTCGACTACACCATTCTGTTGTGGTGTTCTTGGAGCGGAGAAATTATGATCTAAACCTTCATTGCTACAAAGTTCATCAAACTTGGAGTTTTCAAACTCCGTACCATGGTCAGATCTTAAATGCTTTAATTTAAAACCACTAGTTCTTTGAATCTTTTTAGCAAAGGTTAGAAATTCATCAAATGTTTCATCCTTACCATGAAGAAAAATAACCCATGTGTATCTTGAAAAATCATCTACCATGACTAAAACATATTTCTTACCGGATCGGCTTTGGATGCGTACAGGGCCACATAAGTCCATGTGAAGAAGTTCTAATGGATTTTGTGTGCTTACCATTTTCTTGGATTTGAATGAGGATCTCACTTGCTTGCCTTTGACACATGAATAACAAACATCGTGGTTTAATGACTTAATAGTTGGTAGACCAACCACCAAGTCCTTCCCACTTAGTTTATGCAGTAGGGACAGGCTTGCATGACCACATCTTTTGTGCCACAGAAAAGGATCAGCTTCTATCACACTTAAGCATGTGAGATTATTCCTAGGAACAAGGTTCAGATCAACCATATAGGTGTTTCCTTTCCTCG
Organism: Beta lomatogona; assembly: GCA_947646795.1. Taxonomy (NCBI): domain Eukaryota; kingdom Viridiplantae; phylum Streptophyta; class Magnoliopsida; order Caryophyllales; family Amaranthaceae; genus Beta; species Beta lomatogona. The sequence goes on along the minus strand of CANSNZ010001376.1, from coordinate 281,094 downwards.
TTCCCTCAAGGATCTTGGTTCCTATACTTTCATTGCTGACTACACAAGACTCATTAGTAAACTTCACTGTATTTCCCTTATCACAAAACTGAGATATACTAAGTAAACTACGTTTTAACCCTCGACCAAAAATACATTATCTATGGAATGTGACTGAGATTTACCAATCTTACCAACTGCTACAATGTTTCCTGTAAGATTGTCTCCAAAGGTCACAGTTCCTCCATTGAAGACTGAAACTGAGAGAAATTTTGATCTATCTCCTGTCATGTGCTTAGAACAACCGTTATCGAGGTACCACAAGTTGTTCCCCCTCAATTCAGCATGTACCATAGCAAACTAGTTAGTTGCAGGAACCCAGACTAACTTGGGTTCCATTGTTGGACTTGAGCCTTTCTTAATTTTCCAAACCTGTTTCACTAGGTACGTGTTCCTCTCAATACGTTCTTCTCTAGTGGAACAGTCAGATACAATGTGACCACTGTTCCCACAATAAGAACATATTTTACGACTTGACAGATCAACATATTTTTTCTTTATTTTCTTCTTTTTATGATTGAAACCTAGACCATTTCTTCCTTTGTTTTCATACTTTTGTATCCATGAGACTGGGTCAGAAAGCTTGTTCCTTGAGGGCTCCAGTTTCTTCTTTAATACCAGATTTTCTTGAAAGATATTATCAAACTCGTTTTTCAAATTTTCGGTAATATTTCTGGTATTAGATGAAGAGACTGTTCCTTCAGGAACAAACACTTTCAATTCTGCCAGTTCCAAATTTAAAAGATAATTTTCATTTTTGACTTTTTCAAAAGCATCTTGATAAGTTCTACTCTTGTCAAAAAGTTCAAAGAATCTTTTTTCCGTGTCACATTTTAGTGAGTTAAGCCAATTTGAATGATTCTTAGTGATTTTCAAGGCATTATTTAATTGTTCTCTTTTTGCACATACAACCTTGTAATCATCTAAGATTTCTAGCAAAAGTTTTATTAATTGACTTTTATTCAGTTCTGTAAATTCCTCTTCAGTGGCATTAAAACTTATCTTGGGGGTTTGATGATTCCACTTTTTCTTCAATATTTGCCATGAGACATAGATGTGCAGTTTCTTCCTCAGTTTGTTCTTGCTCCTCCTCTGAGTCAGACTCTCCCCATGCTACTACCATGGCTCTCTTCATATCATTTCTCGAAATTGATCTTTGTTGTTCCTTGCCCTTCTCTTTGTATCTTCCTTTAGCTTTCTCGTTTTCCCATTGAGGACATTCCTTGATGAAATGATCAAGGCCTCCACACTTGTGACAACTTAGCTCTGTTGGTTTCTTGGTAACCTTTCCTTTGTAGTTCTTGTTAAAGAACTTCTTGAATCTTCTAACGATCATTGCAGCTTGTTCATCATCAGTTTCTGAGTCTTCTTGTTCCTCAGTCCTGAGGGCCAGAGCCTTAGGTTTTGATGATTCAGTTTCATGAGTTTCGAGATGTAACTCATGGATCATCAAGGAACCAGCAAGTTGTTCAATGTTGAACGTTGTGAAGTCCTTGGCTTCCAAAAGTGTTGTTGTCTTGGCCATCCATTTTTCATCTTGTGGTAGACTCCTTAGAACCTTCCAGACCTGTTCCTCTGGGGAGATTATCTTTCCCAGAGATTCAAGTTCGTTTATAATGTTTGAGAAGCGAGTGAGCATATCTTGAATAGGCTCCTTTTGTTTCATGTGAAACAATTCATACTTATGCATGAGCATGTCGATCTTTGATCGTTTCACTTCGCTTGTTCCTTCATGAGTAATTTGAAGGAGTTTCCACATTTGCTTTGCAGTCTTGCATCCCATGACTCGATTGTGGTCATGGGGACCAAGACCGCAATGGAGTAGCTTCTTGGCCATGTTGTTCATCTCCATTTTGTCGAAGTCCTCTTTGTCAAATTCGGCAAGGGGTTTAGGAACCAGCTTCCCTTTCTCGTTCTTCTTTGTGACTTCAAAGTCACCGATTTCAATTACCTTCCACACTTGGTAATTTTCAGCTTTAATAAATATTTCCATACGGTTCTTCCAGTATGGATAATGTTTGTCATTGAACATGGGTGGGCGTTGAGTTGAATACCCTTCATCAAGTTTTTCTCCCGTTGTGTTCATTTTTCCAGGTACAATCTCCTCAGTATTAGTTGATTCTGGAGGTACTAGGCTCTGATACCAATTGTTATTCTAGTAACACTAGATCAACTACAAGAGGGGGGGTGAATTGTAGTTGAGGAGATAATTGTACTATTGCTGGCCAATTTACTAACTTGTGTTATCTTTTTGCTCGCAAATTTGCTCCTAACAGTATTAAGCAGTTGTTGGAGATGAGTTCCACATTATTTGGGTGAATATAAATTAGGGTAGCTATTTATTATTGTTTCTTACATTGCAAAGTTTATGTTCATTTAGCTCATTTTATCATCAATGTAATAGTAAATTCATTTAAACTTATGGAAAAATCCTTCCATCTTCCACCCATATATAATTGTGGGTTCGATTGGAGTGGGGAGTTCGGGTAACTAGGTTGGTATGGCTTTGAAATAAATAAATAAGCATTGTGCATGTTAGAGAACTAATTAATCATTTTGTCATCTAGAGTTACTTTTTTGAAGATAGCTCACAAGTGCTCATTTATAGTAGTTTTGTCAAAAGGGACTTTGTTTCATGAAATAGCAATGCTTATTTCACTCAAATGCTCATATTAATGAAAGATTTTGCTCATTACTTATATTTTCATGTTTTAATACGTATAATTTTGCTCGTTACTTATTTTTTCATGTTTTAATACGTATAATCTTGCTCATTTGGTTGATAAAAGTTAAATTACGCTTATTTTTGCAGAACAATATCGACGTATAAATGGTTTTTTAATTATTTTATCCAAAGTTAGTATTTTCAAAACAGTATATGTAAAGCAAAAAAAAAGAAAGAGGAGGTCCATTTCTCGGCACCGCATCTTGAAAAAAGAAAGAGGCGGGAAACAACAAATCCATTCTGTTACGCTCTAACCACCCTCTCTTTCTTCACTACATATATTCTCTCTTTCTCTTTTTCTTCCTCTGTTTCTCTTATTCATCTTCACTTCCGTTGATCTTCTCTTATTCTCTCAACTGCTGATTCTCGAAGATTGCTGTTAGTAAGCTGTTTTGACTTCATCCTTTTTGTATTCAAATTGCTGTTCATGAACTACTTCTTGTTAATTTTCCCTTTGGATGTGAAATTACTTGATCATCGTTTTTCCTTCAATTTCTCTTCATCGGTTGGTTAATGGTTGATTCTTAAACATTCTTAGATTTTTGTTTGATTTCTGTTTCTTCTATTAATCGTTTTCCTTCCTTTTGATTCCTGTCAACTATCTGTTTTTTGTTTTGGTTGATTCTTGATTATTATCAAGAATACGAAATTCTTTACTTGAAAAAAAATCAGAAACTAGATTGCTTGTTCGCGAACGATTTCTTTCTTCCTTTTTTGTGTAATTAATTGGAAGAATTCAATGGATTATGAGTTGCTTCGGAGGAAAACTTGGCTGAAGAAGATCAATAAACTGTAAACGAATACAGAGTATAGTTTCTTGACGACGAAGAATGAATACAAAATTTCGTGTAATTTTGATATGAAATTTCTTGCAGAAAGAATGGAAGGTGGAAATCCAGTTTTAACTGCAAAATTGGCAATAATGATGGTGATTCTGATGTCTACGGTGTTGTTGGGGATTGTTTCTGCAACAACTCACACCGTCGGGGGTTCGTCTGGCTGGGATCTCTCCTCTAATCTCACAGACTGGTCTTCTTCCACTTCTTTCTTTGTCAATGACTCCCTTGGTCAGTTTCTCTCCAATTCTGTTTCTATACTTTAAAGCTTCACAATCAAGCTTGCTTTTCTTTTTCTTTTTCTTTTTCTTTTTTTTTAATAAAATTTTCATTTTCCTGCAGCTGTAATTCATTCTCATTGTTCATTGCATGCTAAAATTGGTCGTTTATTGTAATGATCATGAGTTGTATCTTTAGATAAATAAAATACAAATTCTTAAATAATCTAATCATCAACAGCTAAATTTATCAATTTGTAGTAGGAGTCCCCGGCTTCAAGATAAGATTTCTCGCTTTAACATACCATATTACCATTACACTATTTTATATTTATATTTTTATCTTGCATATACATTGTAATACTATTATTATTTTAATTTAGTTTGAAGTTGTTTACTGTAACCAAACTTGCATAATATTATGAGTTCAAATCCTACTAGAGGTACTTACCCTCCCCCACCCTCAAAGTGCATGCACTAAAATTTAAACTAGTTCGAAGTATCTTGGCACTAGGTCTCGAGCCCAAGTTTATCATAAACAAAAAATAAGTTATTGTTTGGTGGCTGAATCAAGCAGATGCGGGAAATGGAAACATCTTTGCCTTTTGTAATCAAACATATCTTTACAAGAAACCAATAGAAGTTATATATTACCATAGAAATACAGATTATATTCTACTATGACTATTAGTGATTTGCTTTTTCTAGCTAGATGTTGTATATTACTTTCAAGCTGCAAGCAGTATACAATTGGATTTGATATTGAAACTGATTATTGCAGGTGTATTAGCCTGCAATATCCTGATAGGCTGATATAGCTTAATAGTACTTTGGAATATAATTTGGGATCAAAGAGCTAATTTCTGTGCTGTTGCATTACATTTGGCTATCCAGTGTTCCTTCACAGTACACAACACAACTTGATTGAAGTCAGCAAACCAGAATACGACTCGTGTCAGATATACAGTCCTATAGCAACCTACAATAATGGAGACAGAGACACAGTGATCTTTCTGAACCAACCAGGGCCAAGATACTTTGTTTGCAGCAACCACTGCACCCTGGGCTTAAAGATGCAGGTTCAAGTTCTTGACGACTCTAGCTCGCCGTCTCCGAGCTCAAGCCCAATGCCCAGCAATTCTGACTCAAACAGTACCACAGACCACCCTGGTCTTCCCCCAATTCAACTCCAACTACCCGAAATCGGGGATCATTGCAACAAGCATGGTAGGAAAAGGCGTCAGGCTCGTCACAATTGTACATCCGATGGTTACAGAAATAACCCATTGGGCAATTTGATACTGTTATGGGTGCTGCAGGCCATTACCACTACCAGCTACGTTATCATGGTTAGCAGTTTGTTGGGCATTGATTACCCAAAGGCCATGACCATTACCGGATTGGGGTTAATGATCAACATAATTTCCGGCATTAATGTGTTGGTTTGTCTAGCCATTGCCGTCTTGATTGCAGGGATTTGGAAATTGCTGATTGGATGCTGCTGGATGGTATTGGTAGCTTAAGTAGTATCCGTATTACTGTTATAAGTTTGGTAATTAGTAATAGACTGATAGTAGTAGCAGTACTGATAACATTAATCTGATGAATTAGTGGCAAGTCGGCAACGGCCAATTGCTTTGTAGTAATAAATAAGGAAATCCTGCTGCGTCTGCTGCCTATGCTCCGCTACAATTTACAAGTGCCAATGTAAAATACTTCAGTAAACAAGTCTAGCTAGCTAGAAGTATTAGTAAGGTTTTCAAGCTAAATCCTTTGTACGGTTCTTTCTGTTATATCACTTGAAATGATAAACCAATTACTGTCCGTCCACATTTGTTCCTCACTATTACTTTCCCTTCGTCGAAAAACGTAGGCCAACTTGGACCGAGCTCATTTTTAGAAGAAAAAATATTCCTCAAGTTCAGTACTTTCCTTATATGGTTGCCCTCTAATTTTGAAATTACATGGGCTAATTAACGCTGTTCATTAGGACTCGTGCAAATTAAACGAGGATTATAAGATAATAAGACTTCGATTTTATGACAAATTTTTTTATTGTGGTATAGAAACATACAAATTATTATGATCAATATTTACATAGTAGTGACACAATACCAAGTTTGTAATTTTAAGGTACAAGGTCGAATCCTCTCAAGTGTGATGCTTGGGGCCTGGGGGTAGGAATTCCCCTTACTTTCCCATTTACTCTCAAGTGCTTCGCCCGCAAATGCTAGACCAAGAACACCATGCAGATTGAGGTCTAGATAGAGTCCTTCTCTTTACTATTTAAATAAAAGTGACACAATAACTTAGTAGTATATACTAATGTATAAAATAGAAGATGGACTACATTGTTAGAGGTGTGTGTGGATATAACAGTGAGTAACAGATTATTAGATCTTCCAAGCACGTATTAGATACGCTTTCCTATAAGTTATTTACCGACCCACTAGGAACAACAGAGTATCACGGTAATACTTATGAGATACGAAGAAGAAACATTGAATCTTGGTTGTTAACAAGAAACAATCCCAACAAGAGTTTGTAGTTTGATTTTGTTTAGAGAAAATACAAGAGAATTTCATTCTCTAAGCAAGTACCATGGAATGATTTCACACTTTAAGCAAGCATAAATAATTTCTCTCTAACCCATTCCACATGTGATATGTCCCTATATATACTAGGGAAGACTTAGAGAATAAAAGACGCAACCATATACGAAAAGACACACATCATTTCATGAAAGAAATGCCTCGTCAGGAAAACTGACGAATATGAGCCAGCGCTCCAGGCAGGTTCCGGCGCTCCTCAACCCTGTCAAGGAAATTGGTTCAAACTTCAATTCCCTGACGATTCTGAGCGTGCGCTCTACTTAGAGCGAGCGCTCTATTGACTTGCCTTTTCGTTATTCCTCCTTTCTCATCACACATCAACGGACACATTTAAACTATAAATGTTCCAACAATCCTCCTCCATTTATAGTATAAATGCTTTGAATTCGTACACTTGCAAACTACACAAAATCAACTAAACTTGTGCATAAATGAAAATGTCTTAAAGATTGAATTTCCACTTAGTCTTTACAAACTTTCGATTGAAATGATTGACTAAGCATTGAATCACTCAACCATATGAAAATTTTGAAGATGCTATACACACAAGCTTACACAAACAACATCACTCCATTAAAGACCTTGAGTCCATATCCACATTCATGAGTGTTCCTAGTTAAGCCCCAAACTAGGTGAAGCGGCCAAACTTCTTACTCATATAGGTAAACCTTCTATAACATGCTCTCGCAACTGAGCAACTAACCAAAGGTTTATTAAGAAATTAATCAACCTCCAACATTGCGAAAAACAAGCACTAACCTTGGGATGTAATAAAAAATATTATAGTGCTCCAAATTACAAATAAAGTGGGATCCTCATTGAATTCAAGATCTTGCGTTGTATAAGGCGTGAATTGAGTTTCCTTCATTTGCAATTTACTTAATAAAGGCTTAAAACACATCCCTACTTTTATATAACATAACTTGACAACAACTTTGGCCAAATTCATCAAGTTAACAAAACATATAAAAGTTCAATAACACGACTCCATGTTTATAAAATCACAAACACCACAATATCGCAATCCAAAATATGTTGTGACTTTCCATTATAAACATTACAATATCATTATTATTTGTCATTGATACTTATTGAAGTATATCACAATAACTAGTGATATGATGCAAACACTTCAAATATCAATTATGAAGAAATAACATGTTAATACTAAAACTAAACAAATAAATTAATATTCTTCCCCATTTTAGTATTAACAAAATAAGCACCTTATCTATTTAAACCAAGACTTGTATATGAAACAACCACGTCAGTACACTTCTTGGATGACAAGGAATTAACCTCCTCCATGAAAACCTCCTCCATAAAGTACCTCCTTCAAGAAGAAATACCATCTTCTTGTAAGAAATAAATCCCTATACCAAGACTTAACTCACGCCAAATTATTCTTCTCAAACCGAAGAACATATTTAATTTCACATAACTCTGTCTATTAAATAGATTAGATCAAAGACAATAAACCATTATCTTCCCAAGACATTTGATAATTTCAGTTAAAACAAAATCGGTAAAAATCATATGTATACAACACCAAATTCAGACAAAATTTTGTTGCCCCCAAATTTAATACATAACCAATTTATACAACCGATATCCTAAAAATCATGAACTTAATGATCTCAAAAATTGAAATAATTAATTACCATGTCTTTCATTATACTTTATTCAAGTATAACACATGTCACTTTTAAAAGTGAAAAAACTATGAAATAATAATATTCCATAAATCATAATCAATTTCTAGTATAAGAATTATAACATGTTAATACTAAAATACAACAAATAAGTTAATATCTTCCCCATTTTAGTATTAACAAAATATATAAACACTTATACTAGTGATTACCACAAAATCATTGAAATAAATCAATATTTTGATTTTTACAACTTGTAAATTATAAACATCACCCAACTTATATAAAATTGAGAAGTACATTTAATAATCATTTTAAGCTCATGTCTGAAATATAAATATTCTAAAAAACAGAGAATCACATTTAAAATCATAGATAACACATGGTCAAAATAAAATTAAACACATAGCCCATACAAGGATGGCCTACTAACATGTTTATAATTTCCACAAGTTCATGGTCATGCCAACAATTGTATACTCAATAAATTATAATAAACACAATTACTTTAATAAAGTAAACATTATAACTTGTCCATAGATATAATCAAAAACATAATTAGTCATAGTAACCCACTAATTATAACATGATCGATAAATAAACTTAATGATCATCATATTAATACTCAAACCAAAATCATGAAAAATAACATGTTAATACTAAAACTAAACAAATAAATTAATATTCTTCCCCATTTTAGTATTAACAAAATTAAAAAAAAAACTCGGATTTTGGATGAGTTTAATATAACATGATATATCAGTATCAATAAAAATCATATACCCTTTTCATCATGGTTCAAGAATAAAATTCTTCTTCCAAACAAACATGGAAATCATGAAAGATAGGATGAAATTACTAACGTTTCTTGACAAGAACAATATAGAAGATGGTATCATTGTCAAAATTTTAACAAAACCAATTTCCTCATGAAATTTCCTCAACCGTTTCTTACTCGAAACAACACGTTGATAAATCAAACCGAAAAACATTTGACAAACCCACTGTTATTAGAACACATATTCCAAATTAAAGAATTAACTTTCATGGTTTCAACCGAAATTGACAATGCAAGGTTTTGTCAAAATTCATACAACCAAAGTTCACCATAATTCAGTATCAAGAGATTGTCCACGATATATGTCAACAATCAACTTTTGACAAACATCGAAAGTTGAAATCCAAAGTTGAAATCCAATAACAAAATATTTGTCAAAGTTAACCCAAATTAACAATAGTATAGACATACTATAACATGTAAGTTTACTATAACACATTCTATTAGAGAAAATAATAGAAACTTACAATACAATCCAGAAAGGGTTTTTCCGAGAAATCCATCATCATTCCCGACCTCTTGTCTTGTAACATTCTTCTTCTCTTTCCATTTGACAATGGCATTCCAAATTCAGAAAATTAGAAGCATCTCACCCAAGGATTAAATAACTTATAGATTGTTAGAGGTGTGTGTGGATATAACAGTAAGTAACAGGATATTAATTAGATCTTCCAAGCACGTCTTAGATACGCTTTCCTATAAGTTATTTACCGACCCACTAGGAACAACAGAGTATCATGGTAACACTTATGAGATACGAAGAAGAAACATTGAATCTTGGTTGTTAACAAGAAACAATCCCAACAAGAGTTTGTAGTTTGATTTTGTTTAGAGAAAATACAAGAGAATTCCATTCTCTGAGCATGTACCATGGAATGATTTCACACTTTAAGCAAGCATAAATAATTTCTCTCTAACCCATTCCACATGTGATATGTCCCTATATATACTAGGGAAGGCTTACAGAAGAAAAGACGCAACCATATACGAAAAAACACACACCATTTCACGAAAGAAATGCCTCGTCAGGAAAACTGACGAATAGGAGCCAGCGCTCCAGGCAGGAGCCGGCGCTCCTCAGCCCTGTCAAGGAAATTGGTTCAAACTCCAATTCCCTGACAATTCTGAGCGTGCGCTCTACTTAGAGCGAGCGCTCTTTTGACTTGCCTTTTCGTTATTTCTCCTTTCTCATCACATAACATCAACGAACACATTTAAACTATAAATGTTCCAACATACATTGTCTATTTAGGTAAAAAAAAACAAAGTGTGACTCATCTAATTATATCGACAACATATTTACATCTATATTATACTACATTCAATTGCTTCTAAAAAAATTGAGATCAATATTCTAGGTAGCAACTCAAAAACTTTCACATAGATACAAAATATAGCTTTTATTTTTGAGAAAATAAATAGGTTAGAATCTATATTTAAAAAATATAAAAGAAAAGCTTGAGTAACTAAAGTAACATAAAGTTCAATTAAATTTCAAAAAAAGTGTGTGGCAAGCTTTTTTATCTTTCTAGAGTTTCTCTAGATGGGAATTCATCGTAGCCATGGCAAGACATTCGAATAGTCAGAAATCTGCTGGAAAAAATGGGAAGGCAACGGGTCCAAGCTCATATTCCAATGCGAAGAAGACAAGATTGATGGATGAAATATTGGGGACTTCTGCGATGGAAATAGAACCTGTAATTCAATCGGAGGAGGAGGACTTGCGGGATATCCAACGAAGTCAGCAAACGCACAGGTTGTTCTCAATGGCTATCCTCTATCCATTCGGTAGCTGATGGTGAAACTCAGAGGAGTAATTAGAGCAATTGGGCGAAAAGGAGGGTGCGAAATCCAATTCCGATTTTACAGTTTGAAGAATCGGAGGTGAGTATCATTCCTAATCCAATTGTTAATGATTGTAATGAAATTGCTCCATGTAGGAAAGTGAAAATTAATGTTGATGATATTCAAACTGAGTTAAATTTCTGGAATTCTTCCCTGATTTGTTATGTTGTTGGTGCGCTCGCCTTCATATGCAATGGAGGGATTTGTTAGAAGAATTTGGAAATCTATGGGGGTGGATAAAGTGGCTGTGATTAGGAAAGGTATTTTTATTATTTGATTTCAAACGATGGAGGAAAGGGATCAGGTTTGTCTAGTAATATGGTTTTCTTTGATAGTAAACCAATGATTGTAAAAGCCTGGGAACCAGATATGGACATTTAGAAGGATGATTTGGCGGTGCTGCCTATTTGGATCCAACTGAGGTTAGATTTCAAATATTGGGGGGTAAATTATTTACAGAAATTAGTAGCTCCTATTGGGAAATTTGTCAAAACTGATCAAGCTACTGAAAAGAGGGATAAACTTCAATATGCTAGAGTCATGATTGAAGTAAAAATTAAACAAGAATTCTCGGGTCAACTATCATTTATAAATGAGAAGGGGATAGATGTGGTGTTTGAGGTAAGTTATGAATGGAAGCCTAATCTTTGTGCAGCATGTAATAGATTAGGTCATTGCACTGAAGAATGCAGGAAGGTTGTGGGACAGCAGTGGAGGCCTAAGCTAAACCAACAAGTTCAGCAAGTTGAACAACCTGAACCTGATGTGAATGGTGAGTTTCAGAGGACAAAGCAAGTGAGTAAAAGGCAAGGAAAAGTTACTGCAGAAACTAGTATTACAAATTCATTTGCCATTCTGGGTGGAATGGAGAATGATGATGATATTATAGTTGGAAATGTGGTTTGTGGAAATGCAACAAAAATGGATGATGGGGGAGGGTACTCTCCTGCTGATCATGGATAAGGTGTTATGATGGAATGTCCGAGGGATTTCTAGTGTTCAGAAGCAAAAGGAGGTGAAAAAAATGCTTAATTTTAGACCATTGGGATGGTTAGTCTCATTGAGACTAAGGTAAAAGTAAACAAGATGGGATCGGTCTATCAGAAGTTGTTCTCTGGTTGGTGTTTCTGCTGTAATTCTTCATACCATCCTGGTGGAAGAATAATTTTGGCCTGGAATGATTTGTCATTTCATGTTAACATTCATTTGATTACTGATCAAGTTATACATTGTTATGTTAAGTCAACCAGTGGGAAGCATGAATTTGCTTATACATTTATCAATGCTTATAATACTGGTACTCAGAGGGAGGCTCTTTAGAGGGATCTGGAGGAAATTGGTAAAAAAATGGATAGTGCTTGGGTGGTTATGGGAGACTTTAACTGTGTTCTTAATAGGGAAGAAAGAATAGGCTCTTCTGTTAGAGAGGGGGAAATGTTGCCTTTTAGAAGATGTGTTGCCAGCTGTGGTTTGGAGGATATGAGGTCTACTAGGTGTTATTATACCTGGAACAATAAACAAGCAGGGGATAGTAGTGTGTTTTGCAAGTTAGATAGAGTGTTATGTAATAAAAAATGGTGTAATCAATATCCTGAATCTGAGGCATGGTTCATGCCAGAGGGATTATTTGATCACTCTTTCATGCTTTTAAATGTTTTTGCTGAAAGGAGGAGGGGTAGAATTCCTTTTAAATATTTTTAGATGTGGAGTCTTGCCCTTGATTATCAAAGAAGGGTCAAGGACTGCTGGGACACTAGGATTTCAGGGACTCCAATGTTCAGTGTGGTTCAATGTTTGAAGAAAGTTAAGAGTGTGCTGAAGATTATTAATCATGATGGCTTTACTGAAATTCATGCAGTAGATGCTAAAGCTTATGCTCTTATGATGGATTGTCAAAAGCTGGTTCAGCAGAATCATAGTGTAGCAGCTATTGATAGCGCCTTAAAAGCAGCTAAGGACTACAAGATGGTGCACAAGAAGTACATGATATTTTTGGCCCAAAAGGCAAAATTAGCATGGATTAAAGATGGTGATGATAACTCATCACTCTTTTAGAAGGCCATAAAGCAAAGAAGGATCCAAAACAGTGTTTATGGGATTACAAACATGGATGGTGAGTGGGTTGAAGGCAATCAGGTGGAGGAAGCTTTTGTTAACTACTACAAGGGGCTACTGGGCACTAGTAGAGTTAACCGTGGCAAAATATATCCTGATATTATAGAAAATGGACCTGTTTTATCTGTTGCACAACAGGAGGCCTTGATTCGACCCGTCAATGATGATGAAATCAAGGTGGCAATCTTCTCAATTCCAGGAGATTGACCTGATGGTTTTGGAACACACTTTTTCAAAGATGCCTGGTCCGTTGTTGGGCAGGATATCATTGCAGCTGTAAAAGATTTCTTCATAACAGGTAAGATTCTTAAGGAGCTCAACACTACAATTTTAACTTTAATTCCTAAAGTTAAATGCCCCACTAATGTGACTGAATTTAGACCCATTGCTTGCTGCAATGTGGTCAACAAATGTATTACAAAAATTATGTGTGCTAGATTAAATCATGTTTTACCTTTGATTATTGCTGAAAATCAAGGGGCCTTTATTCAAGGGAGGTTTATTGGGCACAATATCATGATTTGTCAAGATATGGTGAGAAATTATGGTAGGAAGTCCACAAGTCCAGGTTGTATAATTAAAATGGACATGAAAAAAGCCTATGACTCCATTGATTGGTTGTTTTTGGAAGATATCCTTGTTGGGCTGAATTTTCCTAGAAGATATATTGATTGGGTTATGGTGTGTGTTAGCTCTCCCAAATTTACCCTTATGATTAATGGGCAATGTTGTGGTTTTTTTGAAGGGAAAAGAGGGTTGAGGCAGGGGGATCCCATCTCTCCCTTATTGTTTGTTATTTGTATGGAGTACCTAACTAGGACTCTTAAAGTGGTGAGGGAGAAAACTCAATTTAAATACCATCCCAGATGTTATGGTGTTAAATTGAACCATCTTTGTTTTGCTGATGATGTCATATTATGTAGTAGAGGTGATTTTCTGTCAGTTTACACTATGCTTCAAGGGTTTCAACATTTTTCAGAAGCTTCTGGTCTTGAAGTAAATGTAAATAAAACTGAGATGTTTACTGCTGGTATGAGTAAAGAGGAGAATCAAAGGTTTTTGAATGCTATAGGGTTTAAGATGTGAAAGCTTCCATTTAAATACCTTGGGGTTCCCATTAGCCATAAAAGAATAGCAATAAGATTGCATGAATCTGGTTGAAAAAATGACTGCTAGGGTGAGAATGTGGAGTAGTAGACACCTTGATTACCAAGGTAGGCTGGTTTTGATCAATTCAGTGCTTCTCAGTATTCATATCTATTGGTCCCAAGTGTTTGTTCTCCCTAAGAATGTCCTGAATGAAGTTGAGAATATATGCAGAGCCTTCCTTTGGACTGGGGAGTATTTTAGTGGCAAACCTGGGTATGTGGCCTGGCCTAATGTGTGTATTCCCAAGTATGCTGGGGGTTTGGGCATAAGGAATGTTGTGCACTGGAACACTGCAGCTATGGGGAGGTATATATGAGCAATCTCTTGTAAAAAGGACAATCTATGGATAAAATGGAATAGTGAGATGTATGTGAAAGATAGTGACTGGTGGAGCTATCAACCTCCTGTGGGTTTTAGCTGGTATTGCCAGAAAATTTGTGAAGTAAAAGATCAATTGAAAAGGGTTCTGAGTGAGACAGAGCTGACTCAAATGCAGAATTACTCGGTGAAAAAGATCTATACTATGCTAGTGGGTGATCAAGGAAGGGTTTACTGGGATAAATATGCTTGGAATAGGCTGGCTACTCCAAAGCACAGATTTTTCTTGTGGCTAGTACTAAAACAAAGACTGCAAACTACAGCACGGTTGTACATGATTGGAGTTAGCGATAATCCAATGTGTCTCATTTGTGGCAGAGAAGATGAAATGCAAGAGCACCTGATGTTCCAATGTTGTTATAGCATGAATATTCTGGTGAAAATCAAAGCTTGGCTTGAGGTTACTGATGAGTCGTATTTTTATATAGGTTTTAGTTGCATTTAGGTTGCATTCTAGGAGCATTTCGGTTCATTATAGTTCATAATTGCATACTATTACTTAATCTGCGAAATATTACTCCTTTTGTGTGTTTTTGGTATTCTTTGATGAATTTCAGGTATTGAAAACATAATTGGAGTGTTATTGGACAAGCTTGAGTACTTAGGAGCAATTGGAAGCAAGTTACATTGATAAGGATCATTTGGGATGTATTTGAGTGCAAATTGGAGCTAAATTGGAGTTGGAATTCATTGAAAGAATTGTGGAAATCGAGTCATGTTCACTCTTTTATCCATAACTTTTGACTCGATGCTGATATTGGGTTGATTCCAGCGGCATTGGAAAGTAGGCTTGAAGAGCTTTCCAACGATAGGTTGCATGGCCCAAGGCGAGTTGTATTCTGAGATATATGGGCTTCGCAAGTTGGCCCAGTCTGTCAGGAACTTCTTACGCGCACGCGGTTTTGATAGTTTCGGCCATTTAATGATTTATTTGGTTTCCTTATCTTGTAATTTGGTTTCCCTACTAGTATTAGGACTTATAACTATATATTAGAGGATTTATAAATAGGTTAGAACATCTATTATCTATTATTCACTTTTCAATATCACGTTATTTTTCCTCTCTAGTTTTCTCTCTAGTTTTATGCCCTAGTTTGTTTCTATTGCTACTTTGAAGATTCAAGATTCAAGCTTTCATATTCATCTTCAATTCAATAAGTCTTATTCTCTTCCCTTCTCATTATTATATTTTAATTATGTTTTTTGTTATGTTTATTTCTTTTGTTGCCATGATTAGTGAGTAGTCTTTTTATCTAGGATTGAGTTGAGCCCTAGTATGGATAAATCATGTAAATTATTCTCTAATTCCCATGTTATTGATTTATATGTTTAGGGTTTGATAAGATTGTTATTATTGTCAATTTTGCATCTCAATTTAGCCCTAGTTTTATATTATCAACGAAAGTTGAAGTTGAGATTAGGAATATTTATTTGATGTTAAATTGTTATTCTATTAATTGAGTTCATCAACGAAAGTTGGGTCTTAATTTAGATAATCTTGTTATTGATTTGAATTCTCCCATGAAAATAGGTGAGAACTAGAATTGGGAATTGTTTGACATTGGTTCTTAATGCTTCTAATTATGTGTGTAAGCCATGAAAATAGGAGACATGCATGTTAGTTAGGCCTTTTGCTATCACGAAAGTGAGCTCTAGGTATTGAGGAATGACCGAGTCATAAGGGAATGTCAATCTCACCTAAACTATAATTGGATAACTGGGATGTGAGTTATATTTTGATCAATTCATATTAGTGGTGATACTTAATCTTAGTGTTTTAATTGTCATATTGTGTTATTAGTTTATAAATTCTCCTTGATATTTGGATTGTGTAGCTATTTCATAGTCTAAAATCAACTAGTGTTTAGTCTTGCACTTCCCTGAGTTCGACCCGTATGTGCTACGACACCGTTCACTTGCGGTATTAAAATAAAACCCTAACAGTTACAGCATCCCAGAATAATGTTATAGATCTGGTGAATTGGATAGGAAGAATCTGGTGAATTGGATAGGAAGAAGCAGAAGGAGTAAATTCCAAAAGTACGTGATTGCAGCTATTGTTGCATCAATGGTTTATCATATATGGGGGATAAGAAATGAAGTGTACTGGAATAATAAGGTCCATAATGTAGATATTACTGTGAATAGTATTAAGAGAGTAGTAATTGATAGAGTTTACTGTATTCTGCCACAAAAGATTACCAGCAAAGATAGAGAGTAATTGAGACAAAAAAATTTACATGTTTGTAATTAGTTGTTGAGCTGGGCTTGTTTTTGTTAGGGGAGGGTCCAACCTAGTTGGTTTGTCCCCGCAAGCTTAGTTTTCTAGTATATAGGTTGTAATGTGTTTGGTTTCAATATATTAACTTTCTTACTTAGCAAAAAAAAAAAAATCAAAAAGAAAAGTTCAATTAAAAATGTTTATATGTTTTTCAATCATTATGCTACTATTTATTCAAACAATGAATTTCCTAAGTTGTCTTGTTAAGTAATTTTATTTAGCGTTAATTGAGATTTGTAATGGTTAAGTGAGTTTATCTAGTGGACTGTTACAATAGGAGCCAAAGGAGTGTTCTAAAACAAATAATAGTAAGACTATAACAAAAAATAATAGTATTCAAACTAATTTGGGACAAAAAAGTATCCAAACTTTTGCGGGATAGAGGAAGTAGTAGTTTCAATATTAAGTGATCGTTGTATCAGAGTATAACCTTGAGAGTCAAGTCTAAGGGATATAGGGGATGAGCTCATCATAATTGACTCGAGCAGTCGAGCTTAAGGGATTAAGATTTTGAGCACGTCATTATCGATTTGATTTGATCGGACCTAATCCGAAACTAAAGTAATTTCACAACTAGGGGCTAATAAGGGATATAGGGGATGAGCTCATCATAATTGACTCGAGCAGTCGAGCTTAAGGGATTAAGATTTTGAGCACGTCATTATCGAGTTGACTTGACCGGACCTAATCCGAAACTAAACTAATTTCACAACTAGGGGATAATAGCTTAATACTATCAAAAAGATTTTAGAATATCGGATCGGATACAGGGATGGCAACTCAATCTAAATCCGATCTGCATATCCGACATAAATTTTGTTTGTCGGGCAATACTATCGAATTAACGTTTGCTCAGAAAAATGGAAATTGATTACTCCTAATTATTGGTTTTTTTACAGAGATGAAACAAAGAATAGTTTCCTACCAACTACCAATCTACCATTAAGAGGTCAACCGTGAATCTTGGATTTGTTTCTGCATCATATAAGCCTTGCGAGTTTCTTAATTCTTACCCAACTTTGCTGATTATATTACAGAAAAATTTAGAAATATCCACCAAAATACCATCTACTTGTATATCATAACTCATAAAAATACCAGCAATTAGGCAATTAACTCGAATTTTTTCCTTGAATAATGCAAAATGGGGTTTTATTTCCCGAAATATGTTGAAAGGGAAATTAATTCCCTGCGTACCGTCCACGTAGGACGGCACGCGAGAAATTTTTTTTTTTTCTTTACTTAAGTAAAACCGCTACTTGAAGTAGCGGTTAACCTTTATAAACCGCTACTTCAAGTAGCGGTTATCAAAAAATAAACCGCTACTTGAAGTAGCGGTTAATAAAGGTTAACCGCTACTTCAAGTAGCGGTTTTGTGGTATGGCGTTGACTGAAGTAAACCGCTACTTCAAGTAGCGGTTCATTAATAGAAACCGCTACTTGAAGTAGCGGTTTACTATAATCCCCAAAATCAGACCTAACTTCCCCCAAATTCTCATATTCGACGATTCTCAAATTTTTTCTCCCTCTCTCTCTCTCTTACTAAGTGTCGCCCACCACCCTCTACACCACCGGAGCTACACACCACCGTCGAAGACGCCGACCATCGTCGCCCAGCCTGAAAGCCGCCGTCGTCCAGCGTCGCCAGCAACACCACGCCACCGTCGCCCAGCCGCGCCACCAACCGCACGCCACCGTCTAGCCCAGGTGAGTAGTCTTTTTTTTTTTTTTTTTTTGTGTTTTTTTAATTTAATTTGCTTAGCATGCCATATTTAGTATGTATTTTAGCTTTGTAACTGTTGTTAGATGGAAATTGTTTGGTTTGATTAGTATAATTTAGTATTTTGCATAATTTATCGTTTTGTGATGGTTGATTTTGCATGAATTGGAAGGTGATTTATTGGTTATATTGGTTGGTTAAAAATGGTGTTGAGCAAATGTGATGGTTGATTTTGCATGAATTGTTGTGTTTAGGTTGCAAATGCTACTAGTATAGGTGAAGAATGGTGTTCATATTGTTTGAATGTGTAGAATAAGAATAACTTTAACATTATGTTTTTTGTATGTAGAATATGGAACAACCTAAATATCCTTTATACCTTTATTGGAATGGTGAACTATCTCAAAATGACATTGATATTGTGTATAGAGGTGGAAGGAAAAAGTTTTTGTTCATCAATTCTGGTATGATGTTTCAAGAGATTCTGAATAGGGTATATGACGTTGTTGGATGTGATCGTATGTATGTGGAACTGAAATTGTTTATGAGATATCCGATGCCGGGGAAATATGTGCCAATTGCACTAGAGGATGACGAGTCACTAAGTGCTATGTGGCTATCGTGGACACAAACGTCGACCATGGCAATGGAGGTGTACATTGAACAAGTTCCCAAGGAGATAAATCTCCAAAGTAATGTGGGTTATGTACCTACAATGGACTTTAGGGATAGCATGGAGGTACCGGCATCAGCTCCTAGCATGCAATTTGAATCATTTACTAGCATGTTGTCAGACCCACATTATGTCAATGAGCACATGAATGAGTTCAGGTTCTCCCCGCTTCGTCTCCCCACATACCGTCCACATTCCATCTTGATACTCTACATCGAAATGATGTTGATTTTTTGGGAAATGAGGAGGAGCATGTGGATTCCGATAGGGAGGAGGATGATGATGCAAGGGAAACAACAACAATGCAATAAAGTCTCGGTGTTCCTTCATCTGATTGGCTCAGAATTGACGAAGTTGATCAAAGGTTAATAGATGCATGGATGACTTGGAAATGCACTGGTTCATTGACTGTGGGTTCTGAATTTGAGATAGGACAAGAGTTTGCCTCATTGCAGCAATTAAAGAATTTTGTTAAAGCCTGGTCGATCTCTAGAAACCAAATGTTTCGGGTGTTAGAGTCAGAGCCCACAAAGTATGTCATTGAATGTGCCCGAAAGGAAGTGTGTCACTGTCCTTGGAGGTTGCGTGCAATCATGACTAAGTCGTACTCATTCAAAATTGTACGATATGGTGGTCCACATGCAAGCAATTGTTTGGGAGACATAACATGTGGAGACCATCCTCTCATTTCATCGGATTTCGTTGCTGATCTTATCGAGGATTTCATTAGGACTGATCCTTCATTCAAAGTTCAGTCCATCTTGACTTTTGTGAAGAACCAATATCAATTTTCAATAACATACAAGAGAGCTTGGTTAGCCAAACAAAAGGCAATAACCAGTATTTTTGGTGATTGGGAGAAGTCTTATCAAGAGTTACCTAGGTACTTGCAAGCCTTGAAAGAGTCCAATCGAGGCACTGTCGTTTATTGGAAGACGATCCCAACACAAGATCCTAGTACGAACATCTTTAAGAGTGTCTTCTGGGCCTTTAAACCCTCTATTACCGGATTCCGTCATTGTCGACCTCTTATCACTATAGATGGTACTCACTTGTACGGGAAATACAAAGGCAAATTATTGATTGCTATGGGAACAGATGCTAATTTCCAGCTATTCCCACTTGCCTTTTTCCGTTGTGAAGGAAGAAAGCACGGAGGACTGGTCTTGGTTTTTAGCTTGCATTAGACGTTCTGTCACAGATAGAAAGGATTTGTGTGTCATCTCTGATCGTGCTGGGGGTATCCTTGCAGCTATGAACGAGCCTCAAAGTGGATGGGAAGAGCCATATGCCCATCACCGATTTTGTGTGCGACATCTTGCTTCGAACTTGAATACTAAGTATAAGAATGCTGCCATCAAGAATCTTTTCGGAAAAGCTGCATATGCTAGCCTCAAAGGGGCAAGATGTCTTCCGATCACTGCTTTGGTAAGAATGACTTTTTATCGTGTCAATTCATATTTTGCTACAAGGAGAGAATTGGGTAGAAAAAGACTTGAGGAAGGCCATGATTATAGTCCAAAGGCGACTACCATCATTGAAAAAAACATGGAGAAGGCAAGTGCTCATGAGGTGATTGTGTTTGACTATGAACGAGGGCTATTTGAGGTCACTACTGGGACGTGGAAACCGTATTGCGGGGAAAGGTGGAAAGAAACATACGGTGAACTTATGCAGAAGACATGTACATGTGAGAAACTCCTAATATACAAGTTGCCGTGTTCTCATGTCCTTGCGGTCCGGTCGATACCGGAGTTTGTCATATAGTGGTTTTGTGGACGCTTCTTTTATGACTACCGAGTATCGATCTACTTATATGTCCTTTTTCAAGCCTCATTGCCCGATATGCATAATTGTTCTCCATATTATGGTCCAAGAATTATAGGCGATGAGGGGCTAAAGCGTGGAGCCGGACGTCCAAGGTCCACTCGAATACGAAATGAAATGGATGCAGTGATAGGCCCGGCAAATATAGATGTAGCATTTGTAAGGCTTCGGGACACAATAAGCAAAGATGTCCTAATAAGAATGATGAAGGAACATCCGGGTAAATCTAATTTTTATTAACTCTCATAAATTTATATTCTTATCATAGTCCAAGAATGTGTTACTTACTGTTTGTTTTTTTTTTTTCCCTCGGGTCGATGGCGCAGTCCATCTATCCCGCCCCCACCGATCGCAGCGTTCTCACCCTCCAGGGATAAGCATCGGAGTGAGGATGCCCGGAGGGGGAGTAGCGGACACGGTATTATCGTGTCGGTTGCATCATCATAGTCTCACTCATGACTGGGAGGTTCACGATAGAGTTCTTCGGTATGTTGAGCGTGCTGGTTTTCTTGGCATACATCGTTTGGTAGGGGGAGGTTTGGAGCTTGATCGACCACTTCTTACGGCATTAGTGGAGCGATGGAGGCAGGAGACCCATACCTTCCATTTCACCGTTGGGGGAGGCGACGATTACTTTAGGAGATGTCGCTTGTTCTCCTTGGACCGAGAGTGCACGGACCACCTGTTATTGGTAGCGGCGAGGTAATTGGGCTGCGGTTGTGCACGAGTTGTTAGGGGTATGGCCCACCACCCCGAGAACGAGCCCAAAGTTCTCCGGGGTTCGTCTTTGAGGTTGACATGGCTTCGGCTTCATTTTTTCTTGTTGCCGAACGATGCTGATGAGGTGACAGTACAACGATTCGCACGGGCTTATATTCTTGTTTTGATGGGGTCCATTCTTTTTGCTGACAAGAGTGGAGATACAGTACAGGTGCTTTATCTTCCACTTTTGGCAGATCTCGACGTAGCAAGGGACATATAGGCGAGGTAGTGCCACCCTTGCATACTTATATCGACAAACTTATGTCGGGCATCTCGAGGCGTGCCAGGAGTTAGGTGGTCCCGTGTTGTTGTTACAGACTTTGGGCATGGGAGCACGTACACATCGGCGGACCTCGCATTTCGAGGTTGCGGGACCCACCTCCACGGTTTGACGATGCGGTTCCTATTTTAGGCTCCCAAAGATGTTCCGGGGGTTGACCCCTTTAGCCGTCGTAGGTAATATGCGAGTGTCTCACATTTGTTGAAATTATTTAGTTTCATTTTTCGAAGGATATTAATGTGTATTTCTTTTCGATTGGCTTCGGGTACACCTTAGTAGGTCCCACTTAGCAAGTGGGCTATCTTACTACAGAGGATGCACTTGACCATCGACGGACGAGCGGTACATAGAGTCTCACATGCCTAACTTATATACATTGGTAGACATCTCTCACGTGTCTAATATTTGCAACATTCTCTATTTGTAGATGACTTGGCAGCCATATACCGATGCGAGACTAGAGTTGTTGCACCGCTATATGTCGAGCCGATCGACATGTATGGCGCACAATGGCTCCACTTATTTGTTTCGACATTGTGGAGTTCCATTGTCCCGATCGAGTTATGCGCCGCTTTGGCTTCGAGCGGAGGATTCCAAAGACCTTGTGGATACAAGCACTGACCCTTCATGGCATAGATCGGAGGTCGAAGAACAAGAATTATCCGCTCGGACATCGCCCTTACATAGCGCAGTGGGATGAGCGCGAGAGACGTGTTGTTCGGGGCACTCCGTTTCTTGGTCGTACTCATGCCATTGAGGAGTATATGGTGTGGTATCGTCGCATCACGAGGTTACGCATGACGATCCGTTGAGGCGACCTCCTTCTACACACTATCGGCTGCGTCTGCGGATGTAGTACTGGTAAGTGCCATGATTTGTAGTTATACTTTTATTTATTTATCCGACTATATAATATGTATTTTTCTTTCTATGCGAGGCACATACTTTATCTGATGTTGCTCATAGGTGCAAAGCCTGTACTAGAGGCCGCTTGAGTCATTGCCTCCCGGATATGGGGCGCCGCTTGTTTGCACGTACATTGCGGACCATGAGGGGACCGTGTATTGATGCGGTTAGCCGAGCCGGACATGGCCACATCTTACGGGCGTGCCTACCTCCGGTGTACATACTTCGACTTCTACACCTTCTATGTCTGTCGCCCATACATCTACCACGGCACCTTTGCTTTCGCCTCCGGTCGTCGAGGACCTACCGACGCCGTTCGCTACCACTCCATCTTCTCTTCATGCCATTGCAGAGTCTAGTGAGACCACACCTAGTTCATCTAGACCTTCACAAAAGAAGAAGAGGGGGTCTTAGCACTTTCATTTGTTGTTTGTATAGTTCGTTAACACTATGTGAAATATTAAACTTCGTTTGTGATTGACATATTTTCTTAATCTTACTTATTGGATAAATGTGAATGTGGATGAACTTGGTGTTTGATGATTAATGTGTGCATAGACTTTGTATGGACTTGGATGGAATTTGGTGTTGAAATTGTAGGTTGGAAAGCTTCTTTTTTTTTATGTTTCTGGCATTTGGGCCAGTTATGGGGAAGCAACAATGAGAGGTCGTTTTTTTCTTCATAAACCGCTATCTCAAGTAGCGGTTTACATATTATACAAAGTGAGTGTGGGGAAGGGTGTTGACCACATAAACCGCTACTTCAAGTAGCGGTTTACATGCATAAACCGCTACTTCAAGTAGCGGTTAATATATATAAACCGCTACTTGAAGTAGCGGTTTATTTAAAATAAACCGCTACTTCAAGTAGCGGTTTACCTGGGATAAAAAAAAAAAAAAACATTTTCTCGCGTGCCGTCCTACGTGGACGGTACGCAGGGAATTAATTTCCCTTTCAACATATTTCGGGAATTAAAACCCCATTTTGCATTATTCAAGGAAAAAATTCCAATTAACTCAGCACACAAACACAAACACAAACACAAACACAATCGAGAGAGAGAGAGAAAAAGAGAGAGGAGCAGATAGATAATCAAATAGAAAAAGAATGGAGTCTGAGATTAAGAATTTCATCAAGATCTGGGTATTCGCAATTGGTTCAGCTTGTTACTCGTTGAGTTTATCCAGAATATTCCACATCCGAAGCGGCATTCTAAGGTTACTCTTCATCTTCCCTGTCATCTATCTCTTTACTGTCCTCCCTTTATCTCTCTCTTCTTTTCATCTTGGTGGTCCCACTATCTTCTTCCTTGTTTGGCTTGCTAATTTTAAACTCCTTCTCTACGCCTTTGATCTTGGTCCTCTCTCTACTCATCCAAACAACTCCCTTTCTCTCTCTCATTTCATCTCCATTGCTCTTCTTCCCATTAAAGTCAATAATCATCAACAACAATCAACAAAACCCACAATTAACAACAATAAGTGGAAATCTGTTCTCATTGTTGCCTTCAAATTACTGGCATTTGCTCTTGTGATCAAAATCTATGAGTTTACCCAAGTTTTACCCAAATTCCTTCTCTTGCTTAATTACTGCTGTCATCTTTACCTTGGTGTTGAGGTAACTTTAGCTGCTGTTGCAGCCCTAGTTCGGGCCACTTTGGGCCTGGGCCTCGATCCACAGTTTAATGAGCCTTACTTGGCCACATCACTCCAGGATTTTTGGGGCCGTAGATGGAATCTCATGGTGTCAGACATCCTACGCCTCTCCGCTTTTAACCCCGTCCGACGTGTCGTCTCTCCATTGGTTGGCAAGAGGTGGGCCCTGGTAGCTGGAATGCTTGCGGCATTTACTGTGTCTGGCCTCATGCACGAGGTCATCTTCTTTTATTTCACACGTGTGAGCCCCACGTGGGAAGTCACGTGCTTTTTTGTATTACATGGGATGTGTACGGCGGTTGAGGTGGTAGTTAAGGAGGCACTTGGTGACCGGTTGCATTTGCATCGGTTGATTTCGGGGCCGTTGACGATTGGGTTTGTTGCAGTTACGGCTTGGTGGCTTTTTCTCCCTCAAATTATAAGAAACGGTGTGGATGTCAAAGTCATTAATGAGTATCCTGTAATGCTTAGCTTTGTCAAGCAACACATTTTGTATTTTTTTTGTTTGAAAAAGTGAATCAATTTTGGGTTGTTTGAGTACAATATCTCAGTCTTGGATTGTTTGAGTACAATAATTCAGTTTTTGATTATCTAAGTAGTTTCTTTTATCATGTAATTTTTCAACTTAATCATAATTCAGCTTGGTCACTTCATTCCAATTTTGAACTTAATACATTTTCTGATCTTGATATTGATTTGTGATATTATACCCTTCCTTTCTTACAAATATTTATAGAAGTATTTTTTGAGTACATAGACATGTCCCACAGGCCACAACCTTTGCCTTTCTCAAGATTGGCTAAGGGATAAAATCTAACACGGGAAAGTATACCAAGGTTTGGTCTCGCGCGAAGGCTCCAAAATGTAATTCCTAGCTCAAAGGACCTAATTGAGTTATTTTAATTATTATGATGTGCATTTTAGTTTTGAATCAAAGTTGCATAAGTTGATTCAAAAGAAAAAAGTTATTGTAACTCCCATGGCCCACGTAGCGGACAACGGGTCGGGTTGGGCCTTGAGCGGGCTCGTGCTGGGCCAGGCCCAAATCGTGCCGGCCGGCCCGACCCACGTGCTGGCCCGACCCATGCCCACCTTTACTTGATACCATTACCAATCTTTCTTGAACTAGTAAAGTACAATCTTTATCCATAATGATTAATGTTGATTGAGAAAAATGAAGTTGAAGGGAAAAGAAATTGGGGGAAAAGATACAATTTATTATTATTATTATTATTATTATTATTATTATTATTATTATTATTATTATTATTATTATTATATAGGATTTTTTGATGGGAATAATCCCACCTTTGAATGATTCTCCCAAAACAGTCCCACCTTTCATAAATTTGGGAATAATCCCACCTTTGTGGGACATTTGTTAAAAACGGGTCTTTAAACTGGTTACCTGTTCAAAAGGTGATGACCCACCCTTTATGTTTTATTTTTTAAAAAAAAAACCCTCCCACCCCCGTAGTCCCCACCCCACCCCCCACCCCCACACCCACAACAAACCCCGGTCCCCCACCCCGCCACCCCCACCACCCCACCCCCGCATCTACCACCATGCAGCCACACCCCACCCAGCCCCTACCCCCACCCGGTCCCCACCCCCCCCCCGCAAACCCCCTCCCCGCAAACTCCCCTCCCCGCAAACCCTCTCCACCCTCACTCACAAGTAAACCCCCACCTCACCCCCCCCACAGAAAGACAAACCCACACCTACTCCAATCTTCATCGTTGGCCACCACCACCCCTCTCCCCCCCATCGCCCCCCCCTCCCCGTCGCCCTTTCCTTTTGAATTTCCAGAGTAGGGAGAAAGAGAAAGAAAGGAGAAAGAGGAAGAAGAAGAAGGATGGGGTGCTCCGCTGTGGAAGCACGCGAGCGGGGGTTCACTAGGAAGCGCGGGGAGGGGGTTTACAGGGGAGGGGGTTTGCGGGGGAGGGGTTTGTAGGGGAGGGGGCTTGCGAGGATGGGGGTTTGCGAGGGGAGGGGGTTTGCGGCAGAGGGGGGGGGCCGAGGTGGGGGTGGGGTGGGGTCGGGCCGCAAGGTGGGGGATGCGGGGGGTGGGGTGGACTGGGGTTTAATGTGGGGGGTGAGAGGTGGGGGTAGGAGTGGGGTGGGACTGCAGGGGATGGGGTGGCTAGGTGGTGGTAGTCGTGGAGGAGAAGAAGTAAAGGAGGAAGAAAAGAAAAAACCTACATTTGCAGGTTACCAACATGTAAGGGTCCATTTTGAACAGACACATCCTAAAGGTGGGATTATTCCCAAATTTATGAAAGGTGGGACTGTTTTGGGAGGATCGCTCAAAGGTGGGATTATTCCCATCAAAAAATCCTATTATATATATAGTTTTAAGGTCAAATGAGAAGCATGCTTAAAAGGAGAAGGGTGAAAAGGAATCTTGATCATGTAAATTACATCCAAAGATCGTTATTGAGATACAACTCCGACGATTGTATGTGCATATTTTTGAAACTAAAGCTGCATAATTTTTCAACTATATGTGCATATTTTTTGAATTTGATGTGCATGTGTTTTTATATTTGAATATGCATAAATTTGTAATTGAATACACATAACATTTGAAATAAATGTGAATAAGATTTGAATCAAAGTTGCATAAGTTGATTCAAAAGAAAAAAGTTCCAATTTGCTGGAGTGGGATATTTGAATATGCATAACTTTTAAATTGAATATGCATAATATTTAAATATTTGAGCTGATCAATGTGCATAAGATGATTGAAAAATAAAAATCTGACTTTGCTAGGTGGTCAAAATTCGAGGAGAGAGAATTGATGTCCCTTTGAGTGAGTGCGGAATTTTCCGAGAAGAGCATTGGTGTCGGAGCATTTTTCGGCGAGGGGAATCCATCGCAAAGTGCCGTAGAAAGCTAGTAAAGTATAAAAATGGAGGGAAAGTTGAAGGAGATAGAGTGAGGAGATCAAGTGGGTTGTGAGGCTTTCGTTTGAAGTTGGTGTTGAAGTTTTTTTTTCATTGGCGAAAATGGAGGTTGGGGAAAGAAGAAGAGATAAGGTTTCAGAGATTTAGGAGAGAAAAAGAGATGGATCTTGCCATGGGAAGAGTGAATTACAGATTTTGAGGAAGAAAATTAAAGCAGAGTGTAATACCCCGATTCTTAAGAGCGTTTTATTTAGCGCTAATTGTATTGTTAATTATATTTTGAATATTATTATTTTATTTGGGTTCAGGTATGAATTTTTATTTTGTGGTGGTTATAGTATTTATTTAAATAAATTCTATGAGGTTATTATTACTATTATTTTATATCTTGGATTTCGTGTACAATTAGTTGAGCGGTATTTTGCCAAAATAGAAACCAAAGCCTTTTATTTCTTTTCTTAGTCGGTTAGTTTGGGAAACAAAAACCCCAGCCCATTCATTTACTCTCACGACATTTCTCTCTCTTGAAAGAAACCCCAAACCCCAAGTTTTCTATCTCCTGATTCCTCTCTCAACCCCTGTCTCTGTCTCTCGCTCACCTGCACTGTCGCCTCGCCGGAGTTTCCCCGCTGCTCGCTGGAGCTTTCCTTTGCTGTTGCCGCTCCTCCGTTCTATCCTCTTCGCTTATGTGCCTGCGGTGTTACTTCCGTGCCACCGCGGAGCTGTTGTTGCTGCGTGCTGTGTTGCTGCTGCTTTAAGGCGGCGCTGCCGCCGTGGTCCTAGTTTGGCCACCGCGAGTTGAAGCTCGCCGGTGTGTCGATCACCTCGTTCTTCTCTCTTCCTTGCTCGCATCTCCTCCCTTATGATGTTGTCCCTATTGGTACTACCCTCCTCCTAACTCTACGTTTCTACTTTATGTATTTGCAAGCTTTGATGCTCATAATTATTGAATTCTGAAATTGGAGTTAATTAATTGATGATATGAATGATTGTTAATGTATACCATTCCCTGATATTTGGATTTCGGGATTTAGGTATTGAATTGAATTATATGCTCCTGGTTCAGTTAAACTTAAGTGATAATTAGAAAGGCCTCAAGTGTAAACTTCAGTTTTGGGTAAATGTAAAATAAAGTGAGGACTTATGTATAATCCTTTGGATTATATATGTTGAATATTAAACCAAGTAAGATGTGAAGTTGGGTGAATCTATGGGTTGATGGTCACCAAAGTATACTAGTTCCCAAATTAATAAAGTGAGTTATGGACCATTGAAATTATCACGATATTGACGAATACTAATACCAATGATATATATGTACCATAGTTTAATTCAGAGTATAACTAAGCCTAGGTCGTTTAAGTAAACTTTGCTTAATTAATTTCTAATGCAAGACCTATGATCGTCATGGGTGATGTCATCTTGAATATAGGATGGTTTTCCGAATTTGTCGTTGTAATTGAGATAGGTGGAGATAACTTATAAATTGAGGTAAGATGATTATAGGATGAGGGAAGCTGATAGTTAATGATAGTTCATAGTATTGACATGTCTACATGCGATATGACCTACATGTATTATGAACGGAGAGATGTGAATTATTTGCTAATAAAGGACATGTGAAATTACGATGCTATGAAAATATTTTTATGACATGTCCCCGAAAAAGGTGTGGTCCGAAAGAATGTAAAGATGATTCATGTGTATTATGAATTTGGAAAGTGATATGTATATTGTGAAATGATATTTGTGAAACTACATTATATGGGAAGAGTCTTATAATATATTCTCGTAAATGATCAGAAAGTATGAAAGGATTACGATGACGTTTATGTCATGGCTTGTTATGTATTTCTGATATACTTGAGGTGATGAGTTATGTTTATAAATTCTCGATTATGCCAAAGTATGCCTTTTAATTCTAAAACAGTCTCAAAGTATGAGTGACTTTTAAATGATATAGAATAAGAAAAGACTGCTATGCTTCCGCTATGCTTCTGCTATGCTTCTGTTATGTATTCTTAAAAGTACTTAAAGGTATGAGATATGCTTACAATTTCTGATTATGTAAAAGTATATGTTATGATTACTCTGAAATGATCTGCAAGTATAGAAGGTAACATCTATTGCTAACACCCACAATTCCCTTCTAAATGTGTTTGTGAAATGATGTTTATAATTATGTTAAGGATTTTGTCGTGTGATTCTTTATATGGATTGTGGGATACTTAATCTGTTTTCGAATGAGTTTCGTAAATGATGATCTTATGAGTTATTGATGCTCAAGTATGATTCATGAAAGATCTATGGCTTATGCCGATGAATGCTAAACAAACGAAACATGATAAATAAAATTGAAAGAGGTTCTGGCATTATAATGTTACGCTTATCTACTTTATGGTCGTGCATGTACCTTCGCACCCGCCGTTCAACCAACAAGGGAGCCGGGCTCCTTGAGGGGTACCGCGTGTTATGTTACTACTCTATTTTGGTGCGAGCGGTGTATCCAATAAGGGAGTTGGGCTCCTTAAGGATCATCGCATGGTGGGAGACGTCCCACATGTCTATACTCGCCAGTTACCAAACTAAAAGATAAAAAGATAATGATGAAACTTATGATATGAAATGAAATATTTGTTATGTAGATGATTTTATGATTTAATGCTATGCAGTATGATGACTTTGATGTTACGAAAGTATGATTATGATTGCAATTATGTTTTATGATTTCACACATTATGTTATCGATGATTGGATTAGGAGATATGGAATGTTTAATGAATATGATGATTAGTGATGTTATGAGCGAATTCTATGAAACGACTATGTTGTTACGAAAGTACGATCATTACTACGTTATGAATATGACCATGATTATGTTGAGTGTACGATTACTTCTTATAATTACAATTAGGATTATGTAATATATCTATGACACGAGAGAAATGAAACACGATAGAGTTAAGTAAAAGTATGCTGATAGTGAAGTGAATGAAAGTTGATAATGATTTATGATAAACTGAATGATTCAAACTATATGTTTCATGAATTTCTGATGATATGAAAGTATGTCTTCTACTCTGATATGAGAGAACTATGATGATGTTACGACTCCACTATGATTTTTGAAAGTACTTAAAGGTCATGAAACATGATGAATGATAATGGATTATGTGAATATTGCTATGTTGTTGTGATATGGTTATGAACGATGATAATATGTTGATTTCGTGAGAGTCGTAGACACCAAAGCATGTTTTAAGAATGTTTTATGGGCTAGTACTCAGCATCGTGCTGATGTGTATGTCAATGTTTCGTTTTGTCACTACTGTGGCCTGTCACTTGGTGGATGGCAGTGTTATAATAGTTTCATGTTGAAGTTCTGGAGCATCTTTTCCATGATAGAAGCAGTTACGTGCAAAGAGTTCAGTTATGATTGTTTTAAGTTTCTTTTGAGGCGAGGACGTTCCACTTTGTAATAGATAATAAGTAATGGTTTAGTTTTATTTCTAGCTCTGGATGAGCAATAGTGCTCCTGATTCCCTTCTGCTGCTGCTCCGCGAAAGCGTTGAGTAATGGATTTGGAGATATTTTATTTGTAACAGGTTTCTCAAACATTTTTCCATTTTGGGTTGTCCAATTTACAAAGGAAACTCTGCCGAAATTTTTTGAAAATATTTATTTATTATTAAAGTGTTACTTTAAAGAGTGTCAAATCTAAGTAATGTCCCTGTAAGTTAATGTTAAATGTCGCCTTGTATTTTCCCCTAGTGGAAAGTACGGCGGTAACGCGCCGACTAAGCTAAGTCTTCCGCTGCTAATCCTGATTAATTAACTCAATAAGGATGTATGAAAGTCGGGGCGTTACACAGAGACTTAACTGTTTCCCAATTTAGAGACTTAATCTGGTTGGTATATCTCAAGTGAAATTACAACTACTCGATTATTAGCATTGAAGGGTCTATAGTCCTTAGCTTCTCACCATTCTTATTATAAGATCCTTCTCATTGGATCCCAACTCTCTCTATATATACATATATTGATATATATATATTGAAAGTTACTAGTCATAGATAACTCAATTCAAAAACTATATTTTTTGTAATACATTTTGTGAGAGAATATGGGATAGAGTAAGGGAGCATTCATTCATCTCGGAGATAAACAAAATTTGTATATCAAGTGACATTTTTGTAAATAAATGTCACTGATATTAAGTCGTATAGACTTGATATACAGTTGTGATTTTCTTTTTTATAACTTTTTAATATAAGAAAAAAAAAAAACCAAGTATCAGTAACCTTTCGTTTACGAATATACAACTTATTGATATACAAAGTTTGTACAAGTATGAAATAAATTGACAATTTCTCCGTATTACTTCATTCTTTAACTTTGTAGTGAGTAATCTAGCCCACTGATAAATGTATGAATCAATCTCTGTTTTAATTAAGGGTTTAAATGATGCGAGTTTTAGCTTGCTCGACT
The DNA here is from genome assembly GCA_947646795.1 of Beta lomatogona. Classification (NCBI taxonomy): domain Eukaryota; kingdom Viridiplantae; phylum Streptophyta; class Magnoliopsida; order Caryophyllales; family Amaranthaceae; genus Beta; species Beta lomatogona. Next base: position 249,187 of record CANSNZ010001376.1, on the reverse strand, counting down.
CGACTCGTTAGTATTTCGAGTCAAGCTCACTCGAGTCGAGTTTTGTCCAAACTTTGACCGAGTCGAGCATTGATCGAGTTGAGTTGTGATCGAGTATACTCGAGTAGCTTACAAGTGTCTTGTGTTAAAAGCAATCATAAGGTAGAAAATATGGTTAATTTAAGTACTCCCTCCGTCCCTAAATAGAGTGCCCATTTTTCCATTTATGTTTGTCCCAAATAGATTTCTCATTTCTTTATTTGGTATGGGTCCACCAATTAAAAGATTATTTTGCTTTCAACTTTTATAATATCACCCACTTTCTCATATTGCCTACATTCTCTCTCCTTAATAAACAATTCATAAAAAGTGTACCAACTTCTATATTTAATTATGATTTAATATAATTAAGGTCTTACACATGATTTCTTCTAAAACTTGTGCCCAAAAGAAATGGACACTCTATTTAGGGACGGAGGGAGTATTTTGTTATAGATAATAGGGTATTCGAGCTTCTCATGAGTTTTCGGGTCGAGTATCGAGTTGCTCAACTCAACTTATTGACATCTCGAGCTCATTCGAGTTTGATTCGAGCTTACTCGAGTTGAACTTTGACCGAGTCGATCTCAAACAATCCATGAGTTATGCCGTCTCCATTCACACTCTTAGTTTTGATAAATTATATCGGGCAATATTAAGTGAGGGAGAGAGTAAATGATATCTTTTAGTTTGGTAGTTGACTTGAATCCCCGGTCGGAGTCCACATAAATACATATAGCTCAGCAAAGCTGAAAGCTCTCTCTCCCAGCCCTCTCTTCATTTTCATTTCATAATCAACCAAACTCAAAACTTCACCTATTTTTATTCCCATAAAATTCTTTGTACCCAGTTAAAGTTGATTGATTCTAAGATGTTGGAGGAAAGTGAGACATAACCTATTTATATTACTATAAAAAATCTCTGTACCCAGTTAAAGTTGATTGATTGTAAGATGTTGGGCTGGCTTCGAATGATAATGGCTGAAAGGGTTGCTTTATGAGTCCATTTTTAGACTCCAATTGGTGCAATTGGTATCAAATGAATATATTGACTATTGAGTATCAATATAAAATTTTACAGTAGTTTAGAGGTGACCATTGGACGGGCCTAACCATACCCAGCCTTGAACCGACCCATAAAAAGACTGGCCCAGTCCGAACTAGCAGATGACCAGGCTGGAATCGGACAACCAAACGGATTATCGTGGGCGAATTTGATGAGTGAGGAAACTGGCCCGACCCTAACCCTAAACCGAACCATGAACCACACTCAGCCGTAAACAGTACTCAACCGTGAACCGACTCGACAAACCAGTTGAGAAAATGCATAAAAATACTTCATCCTCGGCCAAGTTATCAAAAAGACTAGTATATATGGACGATATCTAAAATTAGTTATTGTAAATGTTAGTTCATATACAATTAAAATTTAAAAATCAAAACGCAAAAAAGAAAACAACGAACCGATGGGCCAAACCTGAATCGGTCCACCCCGGCCTGAGCCCTAAAGCCGACTGAACCGTGGTCGAGCCGGTTCAGGTTTGAGAAAACCCAACCCTGAACCTGAACCGAGCCGGACAGGTCAGCCGACAGGCCCAGTTTAGGTTCACACCGAGCTGAATCGTCCCGTGGCCATGTCTATACAGTACCATCATATGATATCTTAGACCTTGTTTATTTTTTTTTGCTAAGTAAGATGAGATTTGTATATATGAACACCAACAATTACAACCTACCTCCCCAACAAAAAGGGAAACCACAACTCTTCAAACAGAAGAGAAACACAACTAATTACAAACAAAACAGCATCACTGCACCTATAACTGTATAAACCAACTTCTATCTTTCTGTGCAATTTTTTGAGGCAACACAATATAAATTCTCTCCTTTATATTATGTTGAACTATAGCTATAGTACGCTTAATGGTAGGAATAAAGTGTTCCCAGTAAACTTGATTCCTGCTCTTCCAGATAAAGTAAATCAAGCCAAGTATGCTTGCATTACAAACAGCTCTTCTGAATTTGGAATATTTGCTTCTTCCAATCCATTGCATCAATCTAGTCAAATCTGTAGTTACAACAGTGATACCCAACCAATGTTTGATCACTTTAACACACTCCTTGCCGTAATGGCAACCAAAAATTAAATGCTCATGATCTTCATTGCTCCTACCACACAGTAAGCACTCAGCAGTAGTACTTACACCAATTATGGCAAGTTTATCTTAGACCTCGTTCTGTTCACCTTATTTTCAGTTTTTATAAGAAAAAATAAGTTCATATAAGCAAAAATAAGGTTTGACATACTCACAGAATAAAGTCTAATAAGTTAGGATAAGCAAACATAAATTGATAAAGAACATGGCCTTAGTACCAATACTAGTGTTATAGCCTTATAGGCTTATAGCAAATCTGAAGATACATTCTGGTATGCCAATATATAGCTAGTATTGGGATGATTTAGTTCGTAACTCAAAATGTTGAAATGGTAATAGTAGGATCCAAGATTACTAACCTTAAAAACTGAAAATCGGTCTTTTGCTCATTTTACAAATTTTTGCTTTTTTTTTTTTTTGCTCATTTTATGCTTTTGTTCATCTTAAGAAACTTTTGTTCATTTTAGGAAATTTTTTGCTCATTTTACAAACTATTTTTCATTTTATGTCTTTTACTCATTTTACAAATTTTTGCTTATTTTATGTTTTTTGCTCATTTTATGTTGCAAGTTTCAGTATAAGAAGTGGTTCACGTGATTTATATATATATATATATAGTTCTACAGTCAAATGAGAAGGGCGAAAAGGAATTTTGATCATGTAAATTACATCCAAAGGCTGTTATTGAGATACAACCAGATAATTGTATGCTCATATTTTTTGAACTAAAGGTGCATACTTTTTCAACTACATGTGTATTTTTTTTAATTCGATGTGTAACTTTTTTATTTGTTTGAATATGCATAAATCTTTGATTGATTACGCATAATATTTGAACTAAAGTTGCATAAGTTGATTCAAAAGAAAAGAAATTCAATTTGCTGGAGTGAGATATTTGAATATGCATAATTTTAAATCGAATAGGCTTGTGAGTTATGCCATCTAATTTACACCCCTAGTTTTAATTAATTATATCGGGCAATATTGAGGAGAAACTCTTGGCGTCTCATCTCTCACAGGATATACCAAAGTAAGAGTTATTGTACCAAAGGAGGTATTAGTGATACCAAAGTTCAAAGTTGATACCAAAGTAAGTATAATTGGTGCCAAAACTCAAAGTTGATATCAAAGTTCACTTAGACTAGGTATCAAAATAAGAGCTATTTTAGTATTGGTACCAATTTTACTGAACTTTGGTATAAGTTAGTACCAAAGTTCAGCGTCTGTTTTTTTATCTTTTTTATGCGACAAGTAAAAAATGTCCCTATGAAAAGCCATTTTTGGACTCTCACAAAGAGACGCCTATCCAAGCTCAATATTGAGTGAGGGAGAGAGTAAATGACATCTTTAGTTTGGTAGTTGACTTAATCCCCAGTCCCCATAAATACTTAATACATGTAGCTCAACAAAGCTAGAAAGCTCTCTCTCTCCCAGGCCCCAGCCCTCTCTTCATTTTCATTTTCATTATCATCAACCAAACTCAAAACTTCACCTATTTTTTTGACCATAAAAAATCTCTCTACCCAGTTAAAGTTGATTGATTCTAAGATGTTGGAGGAAAGTGAGACAGAACCCCCAATGTCAACCCTTCCAACGATCTCATCGTGGAGCATATCTTGCTGAGACTTGCAGTAAAACCACTAACTCGCTTCAAAACTGTTAGCAAATCATGGCTCTCAGTGATTTCTAGTCCCCATTTCGCAAAATCCCACTCCAAATTATTCTCCTCTTCATCCCGTTCCCATTCCCAAACCCCTCAATTTCTCCTTTTTTCAGGCAACCGTGCTCATCCTCTCTTCACATGGGTTACGTTCGACGAAGACGGTCGTGTCACAGAGATTGCTAAGTTGAACTACACCTACAACGGTGGCAAAATTCATGTGGTGGGTACTTGTAATGGTTTGGTGTGTTTTACTGACAAGCATTTTACCTTTCGTATTTGCAACCCTGTTACACGTCAATGTAGTGATATTATTAGTTTATTACTATTAGTGGTCTGGATACTTGTCACTATGTTGTCACAACTGCTGGGTTTGGTTATGTTTCTTCCATTGATGATTACAAGATTGTTTGTTTAATGAGGTTACCAGACAGAAATGATGACATTGAGTTGGCTAAAGTTTATATATTTTCGTTGAGGAATTGGGAATGGGAAGAATTGTCTAGTACATCAGCTTTTGATAGCGCTGCGGTTGCGATTATTCGGGCCGACGTGCCGGTTTTGATCAATGATACTCTTTACTGGTCTGCGACTAACATTTGCCATATTGTTGGGGTGAATTTAGTTGATGGAGGGATTAGTATAATTCCTTTATCAGGGATAGATGTGTTTAGTCTTGGTCCGGATCAACCTGATTATTTATTTTCTGAGAGTGAAATTATTTGGGATAAAAGGGCAGTTGTCGTTGTGTTGTGATCATAAAGTTTGGATGTTGAACCCGGATGGTTTGTCTTGGATGAAATTGTATGATCTCAATATTGATGCCATGCGTTTGCTTTGTGTCTCTGAGTCTGGAAAATGGTTGGTTCTAAACCATGACTTGCTTGCCCTACTTAATCCAAACAAACGTTTTCTTAGACAATATGAGGGAGGAACTAGTTATGTTGCTCATATATTTAGTGCATGGGATTACAAGATGACTTTGTTTTCACCTTTTCTAGAATAGCTTATAGCCAAGTCTCATCATTGCATTTGCTGCTCAACATTAATTTTTTGGGTTATTGTAGCTGCGCGCCAGGAAATCCATCAGTTCTTTTGAGTTCTAGAAGTATTACTACTTTTGCATTTCAGACTGATGCAAGTCTTAGTGATTTTATTAATGTACTCCTTGTTCCAATTTATAATGCTTGTTTATCATAGTATTGATTAAGAAAACTACTCCATCCGTCTTATAATATAGTGTTTGATTTCATTTTTTCACGGGAATTAAAGTAAATAGAATCTAAGAGAAAAGTAAAGACTTTTTATTTATTTAAATAAATGTTGTATGGAAAAAGATGATTTTAGGAGAGAGAATGGAGAATAATTGGTGAAAGAGCATTAAATCTAATCCTTGGGTTGTATAAAGAAAGCAAACAACTAATTTCAATAAGCAAATAAATGATTATGACACGGTTTGTCTAGGCAAATCACGAACATATATGGAATTAAATATAGAACCAAGCATTATATTTTGGGACACCTAAAATGGAAATGAAGCACTATATTATTGGACGGAGAGAGTATCATTTACTTTAATTATTTGTAATACTTGTATTGAAAAGATGAATATTTACATTGGGAACTATAAATATTAATGTGTCTACAACTTTCTTAAATGTATAGTGTAGACCATGTGGCTACAACTTTCCATGTAGAGTGAAATCAAAATAGAAAAAAAAATACTCTCTCCGTTTTTTTTAGATGTAACTCGTTGACTTTGTGTATTATTCATCCACCTCCGTTGGCCTTCAACTGTTAATAATATATCAGGAAAAATATAGTCATGTGGGATTTTGTTGGATTCGATATATACTTTCCAAATATGTATTTCTTATATTTTTATATTTACAAAATTAAAGATATTGTGGGTCAAAGTTATGTCTCGATAATTGTGAAAAGTCAAATGTTACATCTATTAATAAATAGAGGGAGTATGTTTGATGATGACATTTTAGAATAAATACTAATTGGAAAGTACCATTACAAAAGTATAAATAAAAAGAACAATTTAAGAGTCCCAAAATGAAATACAAACACTATAAAGACTAGGGGGTATTTAGGAAGGTTGAAGTATGAATCATTATGACGTAGGAAGGTTAGCTGCACAATTCGACAAATGATTTCTACTAGTCAGGCTCTCGGTGTTAGAATGCTTAATAAAATACCTTTTTGGAAAGGGAAACGGGCCAATGAGTCCAACACACTAATACGCCGTGACCTACAGGCTTTTTAAGCCATCTGAGTTCGTTTAGGGTCCGAAAACAACATTTCAATAATTTCCAGATTTTATTTTTGCCTAATTTTCGTATTAGGGTTTTGTTTAGACTATTTAAATGTTTTTAGCCGTCATTAAGACACAGCTTATATCCTGATTCTTGATAATAATATTTGAGAGTTTAATTCTTTTACTGGTGGATTTCAGAGTTTCTACAGATTTATTGCTTCTAAATCTGTTTGTTCGTGTTAGGAATTGAGCTTGTTTTTCCTCCATTAATTCCGACTGCGTCACATTATCATATTCAGTACTGTATTTAGAGCTGATGGACTTCCATTTTGGACGTCCGGTATCCTATTATTCCCATTAATTCACCTTGCCGATGTTGCGATTATCTTAATTTCAAATTTAAGGAAAAATTAGGAAAAAAAGGTTTGTCATCACTGCCTTAGATAACAGATTAATAGGGATGCTATTACTAATGGCTAATGCTACCTAGGTCACGTTTGATTATTAAAAGTTGGAACATTTTTCACCTTTGGAGTAACTGGACATTGCACATTTGCTCTTTTATTTTTGGACATTGAGTAAAACCACAAGAAAACAAAGACATAATATACACAAAGCAGTGCCCTAGTTCTTCCGGACTAATACAGCCATACGATGGGCTTTCTGGACTTCGGCTTTATCTACCTTTCGGATCGTAACGCATACATAATAATCCGCCCAATTTTGAATATCCCTAGTAAGGCTTTTGAGATTCGTGGCCACTAAGTGTGGGTTCTGCAAATATTTTATGACCAGATGTGAGTCAGTAGAGATTGCACATTTGCTCTTGATCTGTTTTATATAACAAAAAGAAATTTGTATGTTCTTTTTTTTTTTTTCTCATTTTCCCTCTGACTAACCTATGATCTGAGAGAATTTTTGAACTTACTGATGCTTTACCTGCAAAAAGAAATCCTTTGATAGATTTTTTTGTCTTCCCCATGCCTACTGCACTTAGGAAATCATCTTTCCACATACTGTATGTCCTTTTCTGAAACGCCACAATGAACATTCATTGTGTAGACTTTTGTGCATACTTTAATTGAAATTGAAAAAGATAAAAACGACTTTGTGTACTTATGCGAAATATGACATATTTTCACCATTTTGCCATAACTTTTGACAGAAAAATGATAATAAGGTAATTTCAACTGGGTTAGAAACTAGACTTTAAGGACTTTCCAACGATATATTACATGTGCGAAACAAAGTTCCGCACCAAAAGTTATAGCTGCTCGAAATTGAGCTGAAAAATCTGGAGGTTATAGGCCAATATGCCCGTGTCATTTGACATGTTCGTGTTTCCTTGATTTCTCCAAAATATTTGTCTTTTCTTTCGGATGTTATTTATGTAGTAGCAGGTCAACACCCCCGTGTTGGTCTGCTTCGTAGTGCGTTTTATTTTGTCGATTTTGTTGTTTTAGGAAGCTATTAATACTCTTTTATTCGTTTTATGACAGGATATAGTTTATTGTATACATTTTTTAGGGTTTTTAGAGAGACGTTAGAGAGATAAACTTGTAGATCTTCATTGTTTTTCAATACTCTACTTTTCTTTCATCAATTCAAGTACTTCTTTTTTTCTTTTCTCTTTATTTTCTATTATGAAGTTTAACTATTGTTCTCTAGTTTGTTTGTTTATTTCAATTATGTTTGAGTAGTTCTTTTATCTATATTTGAGAGGGAGAGGTGACAGCTCAGTGGAGTACCACCCCGAATTCCAGGACATTTTTCAGGGTCTAAATCCTCATCCCAACAATATGTTGGAGCATTTACTTCTGTGTTGTTTAGCCTTGTACCCAACCTATGAGCTGATGTGCCCTGCAGGTAGAGCTATTCAAGGAAGGGACGGACGGCTATGCCCGCCCAAACCAGCCCGCTAAAGTTGCGGGCTTGGACAACAAACTTTGAAAGGAATTTCTAAATGGGCGGGCCAAGCCAAGCCCGCTAATATTAATAGGCGGATATGGACAACCTAAAATATATCGCGGGCAAGCCTGCTCGACCCGTTTATCATAATATCTATTTTCTATTAAATTTAATTTTTTAATCTTACTAATTTAGTGTTGATTTATCTTTTGGAATAAATAGTTTATTTGCACTAATATAGATTTGGTAACACATAATTATCTTTATTATTACCTTTACAACTTAATTTGTTGATAATTTGTCGTCCTCTAACATTTTTGTTACGAAAAACTTTCTCTTTATCTTACATTGTGATTATCAACTCTTTTTCTATTTTAACAAAAATTATGTTTTAATCTACAGATATTAAAGGAAATTAACTAGACTTATTTGAAAAAAAATAAAAGTATTAATAGGTCCGTGGGCAAGCCCGCCCGTTTATTAGGGCGGGTCATGAACAAGTAGTTAAACCCGCATAAAAGGGCTTGGACTAGGCATATCAGGCCCGTTAGACAAAAATCCAAGGTTAGGCCCGACCCGCAACCCGTCTAATCCCGCAAATGGTCACCTCTACCTGCAGGCTAGTAGCTTAGTGGAGTGTTGTGACTTAACGAAGTAAAATAATGAACAATCGACACAAGATTTAACGTGGTTCACTTACAATGTGTTAACTACGTCCATTGGCAGAGGAGAAACGGTTTTCATTAGGTTTAGCAGAGAGTACAGATTACAGAATACAGATGCAGAGTTAATAATAGGGCTTATATAGTACCCTACTAATTAACCTAAACAGATAGGCCTAATCCCGAAAATAAAACAGACCCGATATATTAAATACATATACCGAAAAGTTAATACTAGCGCCAGATAATTAATTCAAGACATAGTTTAATATAGAGGTTGGTCTTGAGACCAATTATCTATCATAATAAAAAAAATTATATGGTTACGTTGAACCCTCAAATGAACTAATTCATGATTATTTCTTAAATCCCCAAGTTAATTGTTTAATTGTTCTTGGTTAATTAATTGTGCATATTTCAATACTAGATTTGAGATAACTAATATTGTTATGATTCCTTTGCCTTGATCACAACGGGAGTTGGGTTTTGACGGATTTAGGTAATTCAATTAAGGATATGAAATTCTCCATAGAGTAGGTAGAATGGAATGTTAGGAAATTAGGGTGTTGTGTTTAATGTTTTAAATTTGCATGATTCTACGGGAATAAACTTGATTGCATATTAGGGAAGACATAGATACTCGAGAGAGGTTTATGGTACTTTATAGGGTGTACCTTCCTTGTGAACATTTAATTGATTAGTTTTGGGGTAGGTATTATTTTGTATTACTTCATGCTAGTGGAGATACTTAACTCTAGAGTATTTTATTTATATACTACCTCCGTTTCATATTAATCTACACACTTACACTTTTTACACATGCCGATGCACTACTTTGAGCCTTTATATCTCTAATTTTGTATTTGTAAAAAATATAAAAAGTTGATATTTTAAAACTACATATCGAGAAGAATCAAACAAGACACCACATGACTATATTTTCTCTTAACCATTATTCACAAATGATAGTCAAAGGGAAATATGTGAATAGTGTCAAAAGTGAAAGTGTAACTATTAATATGAAACGAAGGTAGTATTTATTAGTGATTCAACCATTATCGATATCAATCTTATTTAGTCTTATTATAATTTAAATGCTAATCATATAACAACTTTCTCTCTGTGTGATCGACCCTGACTTACCTTACTACATTGTTAGAAGGATTAGTTAGGTTATTTATTTTTATTAGTTGTGCGACACGCCTATTATTGAATTTTAACTGAGTTTTAGTCGAGTCGATCTAAAATAGCTCGTGAGTTGTCTCGTCTTATTTACATCTCTAGACTTAATATGTGGGACAATATTAAGTGAGGGAGAGAGTAAAAGATATCTTTAGTTTGGTAGTTGACTTGAATCCCCAAAGCTCTCTCTGTCAGCCCTCTCTTCATTTTCATTGTCATCAACCAAACTCAAAACTTCACTAATTTTTTTCACCATACAAAAATTCTCTACCCAGTTAAAGTTGATTGATTCTAAGATGTTGGAGGAAAGTGAGACAGAACCCCCAATGTCAACCCTTCTAGACGATCTCATCGTGGAGCATATTTTGCCGAGACTTGCAGTAAAACCACTAACTCGCTTCAAAACTGTTAGCAAATCATGGCTGTCTGTGATTTCTAGTCCCCATTTCGCAAAATCTCACTCCAAATTGTTCTCCTCTTCATCCCATTCCCATTCCCCTCAATTTCTCCTTTTCTCAGGTAATCGTGCTCCTGATCCTCTCTTCAACTGGGTTACGTTCGATGAACAAGGCCGTGTCGAAGAGACTGCCAACTTGGAATACACCTACAACGGTGGCAAAATCCATGTAGTGGGTTCTTGTAATGGTTTGGTATGTTTTTCTGACAAACATTTTAACTTCTGTATATGCAACCCTGTTACACGTCAATGTAGTGATATTATTACTATTAGTGGTCTGGATACTTGTCATTATGTTCTCATAACTGCTGGGTTTGGTTATGTTTCTTCCATTGATGATTACAAGATTGTTTGTTTAATGGGGATATCGGATGGATATGTTGTTGAGGACATTGATTTGGCTACCGTTTATGTATTTTCCTTGAGGACATGGGAATGGAAAGAATTGTGTAGTCCTATCAATGGTGCTGCGATTATTCCGGCCGACGTGCCGGTTTTGATCAATGATACTCTTTACTGGTCCGCGGCTAACATTTGCCATATTTTAGGGGTGAATTTATTTGATGAAGGCATTAGCATGATTCCTTTATCATGGGTAGATATGTTTAGTCCAGATAAACTTGATGATTGTTTTGATGGGGTGAAATTATTTAAGACAAAAGGGCACTTGTCATTGTGCTGTGGTCGTAAAGTGTGGATGTTGAACTCTGATGGTTTGTCTTGGATGAAATTGTATGATCTCAATCGTGATTCCATGCGCTTTTGTGTTTCTGAGTCTGGGAAATGGTTGGTTCTAAACCATGGCTTGCTTGCGCTACTCAATCCAAACAAACGTTTTCTTAGACAATATGAGGGAGGAACTACTTATGGTGCTCATATATTTAATGCATGGGATTACAAGATGACTTTGCTTTCACCTTTTCTAGAATAGCCAATAGCCATGTCTCATCATATGCGTTTGCTGCTCAACGTTACTTTTTGGGTAATTGAAGCTGCGCACCGGGTAATCCCAACGGGAAATGGGAATTAATAGCTCAGGCGTTATTTTACCAAGCTCTAGCCTCTATGTGCCAGGAAATCCATCACTTCTTTTGAGTTCTAGAACTATTACTATTTTTGTATTTCAGACTAATGCAACTATGCAAGTCTTAGGCTGTGTTCAGTTCACCTTATTTTTGCTTATTTTAGATCAGATTAGAAAAAATAAGTTCAGATCAAATAAGTTCAGATCAGATAAGTTCAGATTATGCTTATATTTAAAAACTTATTATTATTGTTATTATTTGATTATTATGATTATTAGTATTACTAATGCTATTATTGTTATTGTAATAATTATTATTATTGTTGTTGTTGTTATTATTATTATTATTATTGTTATTATTATTAATATTACTTTATACAATTACTATGACTATTAATATTACTATTTACTAGTACATTTGTTCAAAAAGATTATTATTATTGTCGTTGTTGTACTTATTAATTATTAATATTGGTAATTATTATTAATGTCGTTGCTATTATTATAAATGTCATTGATATCACTATTTGAAGCTATTTGTGTTCAAGAAGAAGAATGTTCTTTTGGCATTTGTACGTGTTCTTTTTTATATTTATTTTAATTAATAATTTTGATATGTGATGTTCTTTTTGACGTTGTACATGTAACGAACATGACAATAGTATATGATGTTTATTTTTTAAAACAATTTTGATAGAATAATATAAATTATATATTACTAGTTTATATAAAATATAAGTAGCATGGGATAACCTAATGGTGTTGTCATCATGTTCAAAATTTTTCCTACAAAGGATTTCAACTTATCTTTAAAAACAAAGTTTATATAGAACAAGACAACGATATAAGAAGAATATTTAACCATTTTGTTCAAGATCATATGATTATATATATATATTTGTAGGTTTATTTATAATAAAAAAGAACAATTTATTGATATAACAAAGAACATGTTGTCAGTTAAATCCAAACATGTTATCAATATTAAAATAACATCTATCTTTTATTTTTAAAATGTGTTCTTTAGATAGATCTTTTTTTAATATCATTATATGTTCTTTTCATTACTATCTAAATTTTTATTATTAACGGACCTTGAACATAAACAATATGTTTTCTCTACCATGAACAATATGATTTTTTTTTTAACCTAAAATGTGTGTTCTATTATTTTTAATTTTTTTGGGCCCCTTTCGGGAACCCCGTGGTAAGATGAATTTCCTATTACCCTCGCACAAGGTCACTCACCTAGAGACCCAACAAGCCCCAACTATGTTTCCACCAAGATTTGAATCTTGGTGTCCCATGTGGGAGGTAAGAAGCCATACCATTAAACCCAAGAGTCCTTAGTCTTTTATTTTTAATTGTATGTTCATATACTAATGCGTTCTTTTTCAAAAAAAAAAAACTATTTATGTTTATGTTTATTATTATTATTATGTTTATTATTATGTTTATTATTATTATTATGTTTATTATTATTATTATTATTATGTTTATTATTATTATTATGTTTATTATTATTATTATTATTATTATTATGTTTATTATTATTATTATGTTTATTATTATTATGTTTATTATGTTTATGTTTATTATTATGTTTATTATTATTATTATTATTATTATTATTATTATTATGTTTATGTTTATTATTATGTTTATTATGTTTATTATTATTATTATTATTATTATTATTATTCTGTTTATTATTATTATTATTATTATTATTATTATTATTATTATTATTATTATTATTATTATTATGTTTATTATTATTATTATGTTATCTATATTGTTGTTGTTGTTGTTATTATCAGATCAAATCAGATCAAATAAGTTCAGATCAGATCAGATTAGAAAGAATAAGTTAAGATCAGATCAGATCAGAAAAAATAAGTTCAGATCAGATCAGATAAGTTCAGATCAGAAAATTTCAGGTGAACTAAACATAGCCTTAGTAATTTTATTAGTGTACTCCGCTTCCAATTTATATTGTTCGTTTCTCATTGATTAAAAAACTATTATTTGCTTTAATTATTTGTAGTACTTGCATTGAAAAAATAAATGCATTGGAAACTATAAATATTAAGTGTTTTTATATTTTTCACAAAGAAGTAAGGATAAATATTAAATGTAGACCATGTGGCTACAACTTTTCATTTAAAGTGAAATCAAAATAAAAATAAAATTTGTTTGATGATGACATTTTAGAATAAATATTAATTACAAAGTACCATTTCAAAAGTAGAAATAAAAAAAAAAAAATTTTAAGACCCCCAAATATGAAATACAAGCATTATAAAGACTGGAGTATTTAGGAATGCTGATTGCTGAAGTATGAATCATTATCATATTCACTACTGTATTTAGAACTGATGGGCTTCCATTTTGGACTTCCGATATCCTATTATTCATACTCTAAAACTTATATAAACCTAGTCCACACTAATGTGGACCTAATGTTATTACATGTCATTTATGAAAAAGGGTCACTATGTCAAAAAATATATACAGCCTTCATTGCTTTTTATTCTACACACATTCCTTCTTGGACCATTCCTTTTTAATGGTTAAACTATTACTTTATCTATATAAGTTAAAATATTCAATCATTATTCTCCACTTTTATCCCTATGTGGTTCCTTATCAAATAATTAACCCACTTAAAATATCCACCTTTTTCATTTTTCTCTATCCTCTATTTTTTTATTTACTTTTTATACTTCTTACTCGTTTAATTGTTAAAAGTTGAAACATTTTTCACCTTTGGGGTAATTTTTTTTTTTTGTTCAGGAAAGATAATTGGTCCGAAGACCAACCCTCGCTAGGGCTACTTGGCATTTCGTTAATTTGGGTGGGGGATTTATACCCTCAAGTAAACATTTTTATACAACTCCCCAAATTGGAGAGTGATGAGAGTCGAACACCCGACCTTGCGGTTGGGAGGTGGGAGCACCAACCATTGGCCTCCCACGAGGACCTCCACCTTTGGGGTAAGTGGAATAGCACATTTGCACTTAATCTGTTTTAAATAACAATTTTTTTTGTATGTCCTTTTTTTTCTTTTTCTCATTTTCCCTTAGACTAATCTATGATTTGACAGACTTCAGAAAGAAAAACATATGATCTTAGAGAATTTTTGAACTTATTGATGCTTTACCTGCAAAAAGAAATCTTTTGATAGATTCTTTTTGTCTTCCCCATGCCTACTGCACTTAGGAAATAATCTTTCCACATACTGTATTTCCCTTTCTCAAACGCCACAATCAACATTCATTGTGGAGACTTTTGTGTATATTTTTGGCTCATTTATAACTTATTTTTGCTTATTTGAATTTATCTAAATTTAATTGAACTTATTAGATTTAATTAGAACGATTTTATGAGAGTGTCAAATCTTATTTTTACTGAATTGAATTTATTAGCACTTATTTTTTTTTTCTAATAAGTAATGAACATAATGTGAACAAACAGACTCTTTCTCAAACTACTCTTTTCGTTATGCATTTGACATGTTAGGTTGTGGGCCTAATGCGAACTTATCTAAACTTATTATATTTTATTAGTCCCTTTTAGACGTTATCTGAACTTATTTACTTATTAGACCTTATTTTCTGAGAGTATGAGACCTTATTCTTTCTTATTTTTTGTGAACTAAACTTATGTAAACTATGGTAAGGTTTTTTTTGTGCCATGGATTGATGAAATTGATTCAAATTTTATTATATTTATACTCTTTTGAGGTTGATTAAGATTGATTATTTTCATCAAGGAACAAAGCTGCACAAGAAAAATGCAAAAATTTTACAAAAGAATCACAAAAAGCTGCAAAAAAAAAAAAGGTTATGTATTATCGGAACTTTTTATGTTTTGGCATTATTATTTGTGTAATCCTGAGCTCTAATGAAATTATCCAATATTATTGACCACAAAAGAGAGTAATTAACGAAAAAACTTAACAAAATTTGTCTTTAAAGTCACACCATAGAATAAATAATAGTATAAGGCCTTTTGATAAATTAAACTATTTTTTCGTTATTTTATATTGTATCTATTTCATATTACTTGAAACAATTCTCGAGACACTCATTAACGACTGTAATTTCTTATAAGTAATTTTTTTTTGATGTTTTGAAACTAAAGTTTGAGGTGAATATAACAAGATCTCTTATAACTATATATTTCCTTGTGTAAAAATCACAAAATACGGTAAGAGGGAGAGGCGGTAAATTGTATAAAAGGTGAAAACGTTTCAAAGTATTTCGAAAGGGAGCAAGGATAACAGACTAGTAGTAGAGTTGATGAATGAGTCCGACCCAAATTTATTCCCGGCATGGGTAGAATTTTTTTTGCCCAGTTTAAGGCCTAGCCCAGCCTGTTTTTTTTTGCTTTGGGGTGAGTCTTAGGTAAGGCGAAAATGACTTTTTAATTTAAATTTTTGCCCCGGCCCAATTTTGGTCCAAAAAGACCGCTATTATTGACCCGAAATAGCATACTTTGGGCATAAAGTTTTGTTGCTTGTTTGTAAAGATGGCATTGATACATTTTTTGGTATATATTACTTACATTTTTACCAAAAAAAATTAAATAAACATAATCAATAGTACCTATGGCTACTCTAAACAAGCAATCATACCTATTCCCATGAAATCATGCAAGAAAGAGACATTAAACATGGCAGCATAAACAAATTCCTAGTAATCCTATCTACTTATTCCCATAGAGATATTCATACTTTTGATTGAATCAACAAATCCATCTAGATTTAATTCCCATTGAAAACAAGACATATTATAAGGAATCTATTCAAAATCACCTATCCCTAGTATGAGTGAAAATAAGCACAATTCAATCAAGCAAGGACAATTAATCACATTAAATTGGGATTATAGGGGAATCATGCATTAATCATTGCTAGGATTCAACTTAACCCTAGACTATAGAACTACTCACTCATAATCGAAATAACAAAGCAATTGAGAAATAAATTAAAAGACATAACAATAAAGGAAGAGAGGAAATTAGAATAACTTAGTCTTTACTTGAATAAATCAATCCAAAGTAGCCAAATTGTAGTAATCAAGGTTCAATAATGGAGTTTTCTGTCAAAAAACTTTCTAAAAAGTAATACTATCTTGTCTAATCCTCAAAAGCTGCCTCAAAGTATGTTTTAGAAAACCTAAAAATTGTTTAAAAAACTAAAAAGGAAATAATGAAAATCGCGGATAGAAGGTGGCCAACAGCTTGCACAGGCAAGCAGAAGCGTGCACGAACATGCGCAATGGTGCACGGGCAAGCGAAATCCTGCTTGGGCGTGCAGGCGAGACATAACCTTTTTGCTCTTTTGTTCACATATCTGCACGAACAAGCAACAATATGCTTGGTCCGGCGGCTCGTCGCTTGGTCAAGTGGAAATGTGCGTGGTCCCGCGAAAACAATATTTCAAATATCATCATTTCTTCGATCCCAAGGAACTCAAACTCATCTACTCACCTCCGGGAACCGCTATCTAGACCGTCTACGAACCATCTTAGCCTCTCTTTACCACAACCGGCCACAAGAACTTGAAAATCACAAAGAAGAGGCAAAAGTATCTCGAAATAAAACAATGGTTCAAAAACTACTCAAATCATGCAATTAGACCTAAGATGCACTAAAAACTACATGAAAATGAGACTTAAATCCTACTTATATGCAACTAAAAACCGACTTATCAATGATTAAGGATTCTAGACACTTTAACATAGTTATGGATACTTCAACATTCCATTAAGGGCCAAAATCATGAAAAAAAAAAAACAACTGAGTTGTACACTTGAACACATACTCATGTTCGGCACGAGTACCCAAGTGGCTAAGTTTGAGTAACATAGTAACATAGCACCTCTGATTTTTTTTTTTACTTGCTACCTTGTTGGTGTGCGATTTTCAAGACATTATATAACCCTTAATATCTCTTATTTCGTTTAAGTAAAAATTATAAGAAATTGATATTATGAATCTACACATCAAGACGAATCTAACAAGACCACACATAACTATATTTTTACTTACAAAAAAAATCAAAATAATCGATCAAAGTTAGTGGTTTTATTTTCAAAGCAACAATATAGCAACTAAATAAAAGCAGAGGAAGTATCTATTGCTCTGCGAACCATTGGAATTTGGAAACGTAGGCTAGATTCGTTATTAGTCATTTGTTTTTCGTTAGGTTTTCCTTCTAATACACCTGCATTGCATTTGCATGTCAACTTTGCAGAAATAGTCATCAATTATTGTCGTTTCTGTACCTGGCTGGTGTATGATGTTCCAGTAGATGCTCTTGTGTGTGCGGCTGGTGTTATCTACACAAATGTGGTTGGCAAGAATCTATCATAAAATTTGTTGTCCATTGAGTAGTTTATACTTGCAGATAATAAATAGGTTGTTAATCTAACTGAGATTTGGACCTGAAATCTCGAGCTAGGAGCCTGTGGTAAATAATGGTTTTGCAGTATACAGGATTGATTCTAAGTGATTTCGTCTATCCACGTGTATGAATATGTTGCTCTATGTATTTCCAAGTATGCAACCCTGTTTGATGTATATCATATTATTTCACCAATATATTAGTTTGTTTATGCAGATTTTCGCCTAAGTGACGAGATCCGATATGGGTACGACAACAACCAGATTTATGCAATGTATGATATGCAAATATGAAAGGGAATCACAGGGGAACGACACAAGGAAGTGTTGACGCGGAAAAACCCAAATGAAGGTGGGTAAAAAACCGCGGGTGGATATGAGTCCACCAATCCACTATATGTAATTGTCACTCGGAGTAATTGACAATCACTACAACCTAGAATATTTGTTCTAAGTACAATATCTCAGTTGCAATGTAAAGACGAATGGTAACTTGAAGTGCAAAGTGTTTGATAAATTGAGTAGAATAAACTGTAACTGCTTGAGCTTGTGTGAGTGAATTGGAATATCTCTTTTTTTATAGCCTTCTCTTGATCTTAACGTGCGCCCATAAGTATAAGAAGTAGTTAGCTACAATCTTGGCACAATATCTTGCTTCCTTTGCACAATCTTTGACCGCTTATTGAACCATTTAGACTGACTGGAACAACTCTAGACTCACTCTCCCTTATTCCTCGGCAATCAGTTGTGCGTTGACTCAGTCTTTGCGTCACCTACTGCCGTTAACGTTAACGTCAACGTCATGCATTCCCTGCGTCAATGTTAATCTGCAAAAATTGGCCATAACAGTTTGCCCCCAATTGTTGTAATGAGGATTACGTTAGAGTCATAAAACAATTGTAACTTTAGAACCTTGCATTAACTAGGACAGTGACGCAGTAAGCCAATTAGTAACAAGATAACACTTCTGAAAAAGATAACTCAAAAGTCACAAGTAAAAGATAAGTAAATTCAAAGATAATTAAATTCCCTTTGGCAATTAAAAACTACCCGTTAACGTTTAAAGCAATAGTATAAAAAACCGTGCTAGTTAAACCAAAGCCACACGCAAAATTTCTCTCTCATCAAAGAAACCCCGAACTTGCGCTTGAATGCTCTAGAATTTTCCGGAGAAGCTCGACTGAATCACCTCATCTCACTAGGTAAAATCCGTCACTTTTAACTTCAATTCGCGCAAATTTCTTGCTTTTTCTTCGAATCTATGGCTCCAAGTAGGCGTAGCATCAGGAATTACATCAAGAATCATGAGAAAAATAAGGCGAAAGAAAAGATAAAATTGACGATGAACAATCGACTATGTCAGAAGATGACCTAATGAAACTCTTAGACTTAGGAAATTTACCCACCGACACGATCTTGAAAAACGCTGAACCTCACGAACGTCCGGAGGATTGTCCTGTAGACTGGGTGGTTCTTTACGAATATCCGTTCAAAATAGGTCTTAGGTTCCTTTTTCGGCCATAGCTAGGGAGCTTCTACAGGCTTTCCAAATCAGTCCGGGCCAAATAATGCCCCAAGTCTAGAGGGTTCTTAGTGTTATAGATAGAGAGGGTCACATCCAACTGGGATGAACCTTTTACCCTTCAAGATTTCCTGTACTGCTACAAAATTAGGGTTAAAGGGAGGAACATAATAGCTTTGCACGCTAGGGCAAGAAGAAACACATTGGTTGAAGGAGTACCATCGAATGACAGAGGATGGAAGGGTCATTGTCTCTTTGTGAAAAAATAGTCTCTTGGCGAATCAGGGAAATTCCTAATCGGAGGCTGGAATATGGAAGGTTCGTGAATTTTCTTACGATTTTTCCTAACGTGACGATGTTAACACTGTTCTTACGTCGTTTCTTCCGCAGGTTTAGTTCCGAAGTTATTCGTTCACAGGGAGGAATCGGAGCAGAGGTACGTTTAAAAAGATATCGACTGTTGATCAAAGCAGCTGCTTATCAATGGCTTCTAGTAAGAATTCGTCCTTCCATTAAACATCGTTGTTGTAATTGGTTTTTAATATGTCATGTTCCTTTACGACATACTCTTCACAATCTAGACAAAGGGGGTGCCCCTCCTGACAAGGAGGGACCATCATATTCTGTGACAGTTCCTAACGATTTCATTTCGTCGAACAAGTCAATCTGGCCTGAGCCGGAGAAACTCCTCTTTCCTGAAGCTGAGGATCGTTTGCCGGGCCGTCCTATGCCAGGGTTGATGTCAGATGGTCTGGACATGATTTTCTAGGTATCAACATACCTTGTACTTCAGTAGGTAACGTATGTTTGTAATGGTCGTTTAATATAACCTTTTGTTTATCAGGCGTCGCATCATTTTCTGATGGTCAAGAAGGAGATATCCACCCTTTACTGGAGTCATCAAGTGATTGATATATCACATTTATATATAGTTTTTAGATGCATTTTGATTGCATTTAGAACTCCTTTTAGAGCATTTAGGTGCATAATGGCATGAATTACGTAAATTGTGCTCTACTACTCCCCGTTTGCGTGTTTCGATGAATTTCAGGTTATTTTGATGCAAATTGATTATGATTATCTAAGATCAAGCCTATTAATCATTTAGGATGAAGATAGCTTGCACAAGGATCACAATGCATCCGTTTGGGACAATTTGAGTTAGAAAGAAGCAAAGAGTTATGAAAGAAGTGCCAAAACTAACACCTGTTTACTATTTTGATCATAACTTTTTATAGAAAATATATAATCAAGAAATTTCAGTTGGGTTAGAAACTATACTTTAAGGGCTTTCCAATGGTAGGTAACATGCCCCAATCGGACTTCTGGTTTGAGAGATACAGCCTTCGCAAGTTGACGCAAAATCGCAGTTTTTCCGCCCGGTCGACCGGGCGAGAATAAATCTTCATCAGAGTCCAAGGCATGTTAACCCGGTCAACCGGGCGAGAAAGGAGCCAAAATCGCTTGCGCGCCTAACCGGGCTGCCTTGCCCGGTGACCGGGTGAAATTGTTCCTTTGCTCGTCAGTTCAAAACAACGTTGCATGACCGGGCGGTTTGGCCCAGTCGACCAGGTGGTTTTTCGAGAACATTAATTTTTGCCTTTTTTAGCCGGTTTTGTAAAGACTATAAATAGGTTTTTAGTATTTTTTTTTATATGGGGGATCTCTTATTCTTCGTTTTTAGGTTTAAACACTTAGTTTTCTTTCTCTATTTTTGTATTAACTCTTTGCTTTGAAGATTATAAATTTTGTTGATTTAGTTTCCATTGCTCTTCAATCATTCAGTATTCTTCTTTACTTTGTTTACTTTGATGAATTCTTTTACTTGCATTATGTTTATTGTGTTTATTATTATCATGTGTGAGTGGTCTTTTTCTACGGCTTAGTGAGGGAAGTCATGTTTATACACCTATTTGATTGTGGCTTAAAATTCTTCGATGTTTGGATTGAATTAGAGTAATTTCCTATTGATTTGTTATGCTTGTTTAGCTAATAGGAGTTAGAATTGAAAGATCATACTCATTAGAGGCTTGTTACAATAGGTAGGTCTGATTATGTTGAGCGACCATACTAGCATATGTTGATCTAAGGGTTGTTAAGACCCGACCGTAGGATTAACGAAATACTCTAATTATTCGAACCTCAGTCCAAGTATTGTTGAATTATATTGTAGTGATTAAATTGGTATAAGCATGGTGCACTAATCGATTGCCCTAGGTTTTTAATCATTTGATAAACTTCCATCCTTTTGTGTTCTAGTTTATTCTAGTTTAGTTATTAATCATTCAATCAAATTTCTCTTTTGAAGTAGTTAAATAGTTGAGCATAAATTTATAGAACTCCTCTCCCTGTGGATCGACCCGTATTTGCCAGTTTCTGCTAACAACAGGCACCGTACACTTGCGGTATTATTTTAAAACCCATTAGTGATGAAAATCAAGGCATAGAAAAATGAAGCAGCAATGAAAGAAAAAGACGCAGAGATAAATAGGATTCGTCTTGAGATGGTAAAAATGGATGAAGCTTTAAAGAAGAATGGTGAAAAGTTGGAAAATTTACGAAAGCAATTTGCAGACTTTTAGGAGGCGTCGAAGATTGAAATTGAAGAGTTGCAAACTCAAGTCACAGCGCAGAAGAATGAATTGGATTTAATAGAAGCTGAGGTGACCACGACAGTTAGAGCCAAACTCATGTATCAACACATGATGAAGCGTACAACATCATGGAATCCTCAAAAAGAGATCGACTTGTACCTGAAATGGGTAGGTTCAATGAAGGACTTAGCGGATCCAGGCGATTTGAACCTAGCGACAGCGGAATCTTCTACGAACGTTGTCCAACAAGAGGATGACATCTTTGTTACCAGCAACACTAATAGCGTCTGACTTACCTCAAGGCGACAACTTAGAGAAAGAGGTCGTACCTGAAGTTCAAGCATCGAAGAAGTCTGCTGATGACAACGTGAATGATGCTCCTGGCGTTCAGCCGTTTAAAACTTTAGACTTTTGTTTGAAAACAATGGATCTTTAGGGTTATTCGTGTGAATAACCGAACATATGTAGTTTTAACTTTTGGGTCACTCATGGGAGTGACCATGACTTATGTTTGTTTTGGTCATTCGTGTGAATGGTAATATGTTTTACTTTGCGCAAATAATCTTTTGAAACTTATGTCGTGCCGTTTTCTGGTGTCTAAGTACGATGATCAGGCGCTTGGAAAGCCCTCTCTGGCGTATAGGTTAGGTTAAAATCAAAATTGACTATGCACAAAACACATTCACTTACTTGTCTTGAGCAGGTTGAGTGTTTACGACACTGTTAAACTTTTGTGAATGGCGTTGAAATCTTACGACGTTTATAACAGCGCATGATGCGAAAGTAACTTTATTGGTGTCATTTGCAATGCTTTGTCATTCTAGTTGACTTATTACACAAAAATAATTGTTGGTCGCTTCGTCTGAGCGTCGCGATCTTATTGAAAAGCATGAAAAATCCTGTAAAAGAAACACACAGTAATGCTCCGTCGTTGACACTTCAATGACTCTACGATGACATGTTTATCACTTATTGAATACAAAAGAAATAAAATAAAATGTTACTTAGGACTTAGCTAGAAAAAATATCTCTTGAGATGGACAGCGTTCCAACTATGTGGGACCATGGTTCCCTCGGTTTAGACCAACTGATATGCGCCATTACCAACGACCTTGCTGATTTGATAGGGACCTTCCTATTTTGGACCTAACTTACCTAATATTGGGCTCCTGTGTGTTCTGGAATAACTTCCTTAACACCCAGTCACCTTCAATTAATGACTTGGCTTGTACGTTTTTGTTAAAGCTCTTTGCGACAATTTGTTGTTGTGCTGCCATGCGTATCAACGCTGCGTCTCGCAATTCTTCTATGGTATCTAGGTCGCTAACCAGTTCGTCACGATTTTACTGCTCCGTCATCAGACATACCTGGCAGTTGGAATACTTACCCCAGCTGGTAGGATTACCTCGCAGCCATAAACCAGTGAAAAGGGTGTTTGTCCAGTCGCAGTACGTGGCGTCGTGCGATTTGCCCACAAGATAGCTGGCAACGCTTCTGCCAGTTTTCCTTTCTTAGCATTGAGACGCTTCTTCAATGTGTCTATGACAGTCTTGTTGCTGGACTCAGCTTGTCCATTGGCTTGAGGATATCTAGGCGTTGATGTCAGCAATGTGATGTTCCACTCGTGCAGAAGTGCATTGTTTTATCGCTGATAAATTGTGACCCATTGTCGCATATAATTTCTGATGGAACACCAAACCTGCAAATAATGTTAATGTGTATAAAAGAAATTACCTCTTTGTCGTATACCTGTTGGAAGGAATCTGCCTCTATCCACTTAGAAAAGTAATATGTTAGTGCTAACATTAAGACCTTCTTTCCTGAGGCTGGAGGTGGTTTACCAACTATGTCCGTTCCCCATTTCATAAAAGGCCAAGGAGTTAAAGAAGAATGTCAAATTTCACAAGGTTTGTGCGTCATACCTGCATGTCGCTGACAACTGTCACATCTTGTGACATACCTGATGGCGTCTTGCTTCATTTTTGCCAATAATAGCCCATTCGTAATGCTCTGTTGGATAAGCTTCGTCCTCCAGAATGGTTTCTACACGTCCCTTCATGTAGATCTTGCAGCACTTGTTCCCATTGATGCTTTTCTAAGCAACGGAAATAAAGTCCAGCGACGGACTTGTTGAATAGCACTCCTTGGATGATGACGTATCTAGATGTGCTTTGAAGCGAATTCGTCGCGCTTCTGCTCTGTCTGCTGGGAGTACATTGTTAATTAAACAGTCGTACAACGGTTTCGTCCAACTAACACTTACCTCATCGTTTGCAGGGATGTGGTTGTTGATTTTGTCAACGTTGTCGTCTACTGGCTCGACGTCATTCGTTGCTGGATCATCGTTGTCATTTGCCTGGTCATCGTCGTCGTTGCCAATCGCTGCGACGACGTTTGTAACGTCTTTGCACTTACTTACTGCTGGCGTTGTGTGATGGATGACAGGGACAGAAGTGAATGACGCGTCTCTTAGGGACGACCCTAGGTTGGCCAACACATCTGCTTGCGTGTTCTGGTCGCTTGGTATCTGCATTATGTCAAAGGGGTTAAACATTTTACTTTTACCCTGTGCGACTTCCAAGTAGAGTGCCATTTTGGAATCCTCAGCGGCAAATTCGCCTTTGAGCTGACTAACTATTAGCAACGAATCGCTATAAATCTTTAGCGCTTTTGCCCCCAAGTCACTTGCTAGAGTCATTCCTGTGATCAACGCCTCGTATTCAGCTTCATTATTGGTCGCTTTGAACTTGCAACATATGGCTTGCACTATCTTATCCCCCTTATGGCGACTTTAGGACAACGCCAAGACCTGTACCACAGAAATTAGAAGATCCGTCAACAAACAAAATCCAGGCGTAATGGTTGACATGATTGATCCGAGCGACTTCGCCTTCTGCGATCGTCTCCAATTCTGGACTAAAGTCTGCCATAAAATCAGCTAGGGCTTGCGACTTAATAGCTGTTCTTGGCAGGTACTTGATGTCGTAATCACTGAGCGCAATGGCCCATTTACCTATGCGACCTGCCAATTCGGGCCTACGCAAAACGTTTTTTATAGGATAGTTAGTCATGGCAACGACAGTATGAGTTTCGAAGTAATGTCGCAGTTTTTTAGCAGTAGTGACTAAGGCTAATACAGGTTTTTCTAGAGAAGAATACCTGGTCTTCGCGTCTAACAGAGACTTACTGACGTAGTAGATGGGGAGCTGATGGCTCTCCGCTTCTTGCGTCAAAACGGCGCTGATTGAGATGTTGCTGACAGCTAGATACAACTGGAGCATTTCTCCATCGCTTGGTTTGGACAATAAAGGAGGAGAAGCCAGGTACTGTTTGAGTGCTTGTAGAGCATCATAATGTTCTGGCGACCTTTGTTTTTGCACAACACGTCCTAAAACAGATGGCACTTTTCGGACGACCTGGACATGAAACGATTAAGCGCAGTGACGCGTCCGGTCAATTTTTTTACCTCTTTGACATTTCTGGGGGATTGGATGTTGATCAACGCCTTGAACTGGTCGGGACTTGCCTCGATTCCTCGTTGCGTCACGTCGTAGCCTAGGAATTTACCTGCAGCAACTCCAAATGTACACTTAGTGGGGTTAAGTTTCATACCGTACTTTCAGAGGACGTCGAACGCTTCGGAGAGATGTTGGATATGGTAGCTCGCTTGCTTAGATTTCACCAGCATGTCGTCAATGTATACCTCCATGGTGTCGCCTAGTTGATCCTTGAACATATGGTTAACGAGGCGCTGGTACGTCGCACCTGCATTTTTTATTCCAAAAGGCATAACCTTATAACAATAAATACCTTTGTCGGTGACAAATGCTGTCTTTTCCTGATCGTTGGGATGCATAAGGATTTGATCATAACCGGAGTACGCGACTATGAACGTCAAGAGTTTGTGTCCTGCTACCGCGTCGACCATTGCGTCTATGTAGGGAAGTGGGAACGAATCCTTAGAAACAAGCCTTGTTGAGGTCTGTGAAGTCGATGCAAACCCTCCACTTGCCGTTCTTTTTGCTAACAATGACAACATTAGCCAACCAATCAAGATATTTAACTTCGCGTACCTTACCTGTGTAAATCAACTTTTACACTTCATCGTTTATAATTTGATTGCGTTCTGGAGCGAATTTACGTCGTTTCTGCTTGACTGGTTTATGCTCCGGATCGACGTTCAGCTTATGAGTAATAACATCTTGACTTATACCTGTCATATCAATATGGGACCAAGCAAAACAATCCTGGTTAGTCTTTATGAAATCGATTACCTGGTTACGGAGTTCTGGCGACAAAGTCGCTCCAATGCGAAAGATATGATCAGGAAAAGCTGGATCAAGAGCCACTTCATCTACATTCTACTCATCTGGCGCGTCGGGTGCTGATCCGCTTGTTAATTACTAGATGGACGCCTTGGCAGGTTTAGCGACGAACTGTAGCATTCTCGGGCAGCTTTATGTTCGCCCTTGATCTCCAGGACCCCCCATTTGGTAAGGAACTTGAGCATCTTATGATATGTTGATGGAATTGCTTTCATTTTGTGGATCCAAGGCGTGCCGAGGATGACGTTATAGGCAGAAAGGTAGTCCATGACATTAAAACTTGTTGGCAGGTTGACGCCTTTGGCGAAAGTTGGCAGCGTGATCTCGCCGACGATTTGCTGCGCCTCGCCGCTTAAGCCGACTTGGACAGTAGATTTCTTCGTTATATCCCTGTCACAAAGACCCATACCTTCGAGGGCATTTTTGAAGATGATGTTGGCTGAATTTCCACCATCGACCAGTACTCGTCGCAGCAGGCAATTGCTGACGGTCAAGGATATGACCAGTCTATTGTGGTGCTCCTCGTCGCACACGTCATCGTCGTCGAAAGTGATAGACATCGCCTCTAACTTGCGCTCGTCGTCTGACCTGCAAGATTTAGGAACTGTGGACGAGGGGGATCCCTCTCTAGCTAGCCTTTTGGCTGCTGAATTCGTTAGTCCACAAACATCTAAACTACCAGAGACTACATTTATTACCTTGACGTGCACATGGGATAAAGGTGTATTTGACTTGGAAGGATTTTTATCGAAGGACGCCTTCCCCTTGTTGATGAGGAGATCTTAGAGGTGCCCTTTGTTCAGCATGAACGCGACGTCCCTTCGGAGTGCGATGCATTCTTCCGTCTTGTAGCCATGATCGTGGTGGAACTGACACCACTTGGTTTGGTCCTTTTGAGCGTCTGGACTATCACTTTTTCTCGGCCAACGGACAGGAGTTTCGGTTTTTGTTAATGCGTTGATGACACCTACGACGTCGACGGAGAACCCATAGGATCCAATGTCAGGGTACAACAGTTGAGCCATCTTAACCTCAGTACCTGCGTTTTCAACTACATCATTAATATTGTGTACTTGATTGGGGCGACCGTAGGGATGACTCTGCCAATAGTTCTTCTTGGGGACGAAGGCCTTGCAATTGCTCGTGCTTTCCGACACGTGGCGAGTGGAAATGGTGTTGAGAATAGCATCATCTTCTTCCAGACGCATCTGAGCTAACTCCCTGGATTTCACATCTTCGAACGTTGTGCACGGGTACTTTGTTAAGCGGTTGTATAACTTCGATCGAAGGATGAGACCTTTCCTGAAACATTCAATAGCTGTCTTGGTGTTAAGGTCTTTAATACTAATCATTTCTTTATTAAAGCGATTATAATAATCGCGAACAGATTCTCCTGGTCCTTGGACACCGCCATAAAGGTCGCTCGTCTACTTATCCAGACTATGACTGCCTTCGAATTTATCATAGAATTTATTGATCAAGGTTGAGAAATTGCTGATGCTTCCAGGCTTGAGGGATCCAAGCCATTTGAGAGCTGGCCCGGTCAAGGTAGCCTCGAATGACTTGCACATGCACGCTTCAACGAGATGCCACAGGATGGACGCCTGCCGTATTCTTTGCTTGTACAAAGCGACGTGCTCAGTGGGGTCGGGTGATTCATCATATGCGGCGGTGAGGACAGGAAGATTGAGCTTCTTTGGGAGCGACGTCTTGGAAATCTTCTCGACGAACGGTGACGCTGCATAGCCATCTGGGTGCTCAACGACACTGGGCGTGGGTTCCCCGGGGAGCTAAGACATGAGCTTCATCAAGCGCCGATTCTGCTTCTCGATCAGGATCATCCGCTTCGCCATGGGGTCTTCTTCTCCGTTCACGGGGATATTCTCAAGGTTGCCTCCGTCTTGATCGTTAAAGGGGCCTCGTGGAGGAAATCTTTATCGTCTTCCGACTCGGCGCTCTCGGAATCAGTGAGGGGGTGCATGACGGGAATGTCGTCTGCACTGAAGCGACGTCGGATGTTGGATGCTTTCGTCGAGGCCAATTCTTCTTGTAACTTTTGAATCATTTCTTACGATGACGAGAAGTCAGAGGACAGTTGTTCGTTGGCCTTTTTCATTTCGGCCATCTTTGCCTTCATTTGATCATAGAGCTTATGCATTTCGTTAGTGTTCATTGGTGCTGCCATTTCGAGGAAATTGGAAGAAAGTGATTGATCTGGCTGTGGCCCCGCGGTGGGCGCCAAATTGTTTATGCTGATTTTCGCCAAAGCGACGAGATCCGATATGGGGACGACACCAACCAAATTTATGCAATGTATGCTATGCAAATATGAAAGGGATTCACAGGGGAACGACGTTAGGAAGTGTTGATGCGGAAAAACCCCAATGAAGGTGGGTAAAAAACCGCGGGTGGATATGAGGCCACCAATCCACTATATGCAATTGTCACTCGGAGTAAATGACAATCAATACAACCTAGAGTATTTGTTCTAAGTACAATATCTCAGTTGCAATGTAAAGAAGAATGGTAACTTGAAGTGCAAAGTGTTTGATAAATTGAGTAGAATAAACTGTAACTGCTTGAGCTTCTGTGAGTGAATTGGAATATCTCTTCAGCTATAGCTTCGCCCTCTTTTTATAGCCTTCTCTTGATCTCAACGTGCGCCCATAAGTATAGGATGTAGTTAGCTACAATCTTGGCACAATATCTTGCTTCGTTTGCACAATATTTGACCGCTTATTGAACCATTTTAAACTGACTGGAACAACTCTAGACTCACTCTCCCTTATCCCTCAGCAATCAGTTGTGGTTGACTCAGCCTTTGCGTCATACTACCGCCGTTAACGTCAACGTTATGCATTCCCTGCGTCGATGTTAATCTGCAAAAATTGGCCATAACATAGTTCATGTGCAAGTATGCAAGCTTGTCTAATATAAATCATTTATGGCTTAGGCAAAATTCTAAACTTTGGAGTAAAAACTGTGGCAAACTTGCAACTTGGCATTACAAAATAGCAATAGATGAGCAAGATTAACGTATACCAACCCACAATCCCTTTGTTTTTTTTATTTTTCTTCACAAGAATTGAGTTTTTAAAGCATATGCTAATCACCCTTCCTGTGACCCGTTAACCACCCACCAAGCCCTCCTTTCCATTTTTGCGATAAATCTTTTCTTCTACTTGAAAGAAAATCCGATAAACTCTCTTACCCATTGTGTAATGTAACAATTATTTTGAAATAGAAAAATTTTCAATAATCTCTACAGGATAGGACGGGGATCTCAATGATCTATGCAATTTGGATGAGGATTCTCTCAAATTCCGATCTAGTTCTTTTTTAGTTTTTTAGATTATAATTATTCACCATATTTGAATTTTTTTTTTGCCAAAATCACCTTATGTTTGTTGTAAATAAAAACTGAATCGTTGAAGTAGAAATTTGATCATTGCATTATAATGGGAATTGAAAATTTTAATTTCTATTAAAAACTTGGAAAAAGACATATCTATGCAATTTGACATTAATTTTTTAAAGGGAGTTTGGGTGGTGGATATACTTTTGGCCTTGAAATGTTTGGACTTTAGTGGGAGACCAAGTCTTTCTAGTTATGTCACAATTCATGTTGATTGTGAGAGAAAAACACTACATGGAAATAGTCTTTATATTTGGAGAAATACTCCTAACATTTAAGGATTCGTTTGATTCAACTTATTTTGTCTTATCTTATCTTATCTTATCTTTTCTTCAACATTCTAGTTTATTATGTTGTCTAACATCTTATTTTATCTAATCTTATCTTATCTAATCTGATCTTCTCTTATCTTATCTTGTCTTATTTTTTTTGAAATAAGTTAAACATAAGTAGAACTAAACAGAGCCTAAGTGTTGACGTCAAACTCCCACAAGGGATTTTTGGTTATTTCAGCTAAACGAAGTATATCCCAGTGACGATTAATTTGTAGTTTCTCATGAATTCATATTGAGATTCTTGATTTATCTGAATTCGTATCATTTAATTTGGGTGTGGGTTGGCCCCAAAGTCCCACGGTATCTAACTCGTTCATCATGTTATTTAAGGGTGTCCAATTAGTCTCCAAGATCAGTCAAGTGAATAAACCTCAATTTTACACTTGTATTTTCAATAAGTATAAAAGTTAGTACTAAAAAGTGATAAAATGGCTACTAAAAACGTTAAATTAGCACCACAAGTGGTATAACTTTAACCAGCTCCAATAATAAAATGACCAAAAATGCCGTCTTATTTTGTCAAGTGGGAATATACTTAAATAGGGTGTTGATCATAACATAGAGCTTAGACCATAGACTAGGTTTTTTTTTTCTTATTGTTTTGGTGATGCACCCAAAGACTAGTTGATGTCCAAAACAAACGACTTCAACATCATATTGTTGCCAAAATAAATAAATAAATCATCAAATTGGCTGTTTTAGAGCCTCTAAAAACCGGAAAGACATTGGACTTCAATCGAGCCATGGACCACAAAAGTTCAGCTGACACGGGAAATATTAAATAAATTACTACTAGTACTAGTAGTAGACTAGTGGTTACTATGGAGTACTTATTTAGACATTTAGTTATGTCTTAGAACAACTTGAGTGTTAGTACTATTTTATTCCACGTTGTGCCCTCACATCACAAATTAAAGTCAACATAGTATTGTAATAATTACTAAAAGAGAAATAATGGCGTCAATACGTGCTAACCGCGTTGAGAAACATGGTTATAAACTGTGTTTTTGAATACCAGCTTGTTATGGCTGTTATACTACTTCCTACATAATCCATACACTTTGTTTTTCATTAGAAATTTAGAGCTCGTTTGGTTGAAGTTGGGAAGTATAACATCCTATGAATTTGCATTGCCCATGAAATTTTATTTCCTAGGAAGTACATTTTTTTTGTTTGGTTTCACATGTGAAATTCTATTTCCCATGGGAAGTTCTATTTCTCATGGGAAGTTCCACTTACCTAGGGAGGCCTAGGTAAGTTATTTTCTCCATTTTGTAAGAAATAAAACTTCCTAGGAACTTCCTAGGAAGTTCTATTTCCCATGTTTTTGCCAACCAAACAACAACACATATATCTACTTCTTAGGAATTCTAATTTCCCATGCATTTGAAGGTTAACCAAACAAACTCTTAGAACCAAAGTAAAAGTATAAAAGTATGCGAGAGAGAGAAAAGGAGAGGAATTATAAAAGTGGGGAGTAAGAAGTACAAAAAGTAAATAAAAAAATAGAGGAGAGAGAAAAATGGGGTAGGTGGGGTCTGGGGGGTTTTAAGTGGGCTAATTTATTTGGTGAAGGACCACATGTGGGACAAAAGTGGGGAATAATAATTGACATTTTACCTTATATAGATAAAGTAACGGTGTAACTATTAAAAAACAACCCGGTGCGAAAAGGAAAGTTTGTAGATTAAAAGAACGAAGTAGTATTAGCTTTGGCGCAGGAGCTTAAGCTTTATTGCGGGAAAAAAAATCTCTTCCTTAATAACACTAAATTCTAGCTGAACAAAATATTTGCAAAAACTTTGGCCATATAATTTTCCTCGCAAATGGGCACAAAAACAATTTTAGTTATTTGATTTCTCATATTATTAAATTTAACTGAAAATTAATAATAAAAAAATGTGCTCAATACAGGCAGGAAGCTCAAACAAAGTAGCAAACTCTTAATTTTTAAAATGTTAAAAACACACTTCCTTTGTTTTAAAAAAAAAATTGTAACATGACTTTTTCACGGACTCTAATTCAAACTTTAAACATTATTATCATTAATAATGTTATAAGTTAAAATTATAGAAAATTAATTAAAAAATAGACATTGAAATGAATCTAAGGAAAGTCACATGATAATAAAATGTTGTTTTATTAGAACCATCTAAAACATTTCGGGTACTAATTATAATTAGTGACATCTAAGCAATTCAAAATTATGCACAATTTCAAGATATAGAATAACATATTCCACGAATTATAACAATATTAAGATTGAGTTCTACAAATCAAGCACCTAAGTTTCCAATATTGCGAAAATGACTAAGGGCACATTATTTTCGCCTCGGCCGCCCGCCCAATTGATTCGGTTCGATTCGGTTCCTAAATGATAATCATTACTATTAATTAGTTATAATTTAATTGGTTCGATTCGGTTCAATTGATTCCGGTTCGATTCGATTCAGTAGTTTTATCTTGAAAGCCTAATACAACGAAATTTAGATTTTTTTTGGCCCTCTAAAGTTGATGGTGCTGTGTTGTAGGTCCTTTTGCCTACCATATTAGACAGTCCTAACATTTTTATATTTTTGAGACCAAAGTTTGTAATGTTTGATCATTAAATAAAATGTTGTGTGCTCACTGCATTTTAAAGTTGATTCTCCACTTCCCCTCAAAAAAAAAAAAAAAAAAACCAAAGTTGATTCTCCACTTTAACTTTTGCACTATTTATACACCCCACCTACATATTTCCTCCGTTTATTTTTAATCTACATGCTTTTCTTTTAATCCGTTTCTTTTTAATCTATTTTTGATAATATGTTCCATCTATTTTCTTTTCTTTTTTCAACTATGTGATCCACTTTTTAATATAATATCCCACCGTAAAATTTCCTATCCATATTTTTTAGTCTATCTGTCTCACTTCTTGACTTCTTCCTTGGTTCTCCCCAAAGTGAAGTGACTAAATTAAATAGAAATAGAGTGAATATATATATTAGTGTACAAATGTTGTTGAATTTTTCTCGACGTATACTTTTAAAATATCATTTTCTATAATTTTTTGGTAATGGTGGATAGTTAGTTTAATTAATATCAAAGTCGTGCATTGCAAGCGTACAAATGAAAATACATCATCTATATGTACTAACCTCCGTTACTAAATAAGTGCAACAATTTGACATTCACGCTTGCCAACGCACAATTTTGACCATTAATATCTCTAATTATGTTGTAAAAGTTATAAAAAGTTGATATTATAAAATTATTCATTGAAACAAATCCAATAATATTTTACATGATCATTTTTGTTTTTATATATTAGTAAAAATTACGGTCAAAGTGAAAGTCTAAATAGTGCAAAAGTTTTAAGTTTTGCACTTAAAAAGAAACAGAAGAAGTATATGAAAACGAAGGGAGTAATAGAAAAAGATCAAAGATATATAGAATTATTGCATTCAAGGTAAAGTAGACATGAATATTCAGGTTCAACACTCATCTCAAATTTAAATGCAAGTATTATAATTTAGGGTTAATTCACAAGAGGGCCCAACTATTACCCATTTTATTTTATAAGTCCAAACTATGGATTATTCCCTGCAAGTCCCAAGTTTACCACTTTGTGACTTTTATAGGTCCTGTCCTACTTGTAACCGGTTTAGAAGGTAAGATTTTAAACGTCGGTCCCAATTTATAGATCTCCGTCACTTGTTGGAAGTGTTCGCAGATGGTAAAGTTTAAAAATCTTACCTTCTAAACCGGTTATAAGTAACTTAGGACCGTACCTATGAAACTCACAAGATAGTAAACTTCGGAGTTAGGAGCTACGGGAAATAATCCATAGTTGAGACTTATAAAAGAAAATGGGTAATAGTTGGACCCCTCTTATGAATTTTTCTTATGATTTATAAGCAGAACCAAACTAATAATTAAGCAAATCCAAACTCAAACTTGACTCAGTTCATTAGCACACACGGTCACGGACCAGACACCCCCACACGGCTACACCCCTTTCCCACCCAACCAGCCAATCCTCACATAAGTTTCCAAGTGAAAGTTGTGTGTGAAATTCTGATGGACGAATAATTTCACAAATGTTTGTCGTCTTCTCAAAATGTTTCATTTCCTCTTATTTTCCCACTTATAATAATTGTCCTTTCATATGAAAAATCAAAGCCTTAGCTTGTTTAAAATACATACATTATTGTAGTTACAGTACTTGAAGCTGCAACCTCTCTTCTCAAAAACCATCATATATCTGTGATCTCTTTTTTATTCCTCTCAACAAAGATGGAGGCAGAAAGCAACGCCACGTCATCACACATGATGACCAACACCGAAACGGCGTCGTTCCTCCCACCGTCAATGCTGTATAGACGGGTGAACTGGGACGTATTCCTAAGCTTCAGAGGGGAGGACACACGTCACATATTCACAACACCATTACGTGACGCCCTCAAAAATAAGGAACTAAGACCTTTCATGGACGACGAAGGCATGGAGAGAGGGGATACTATACAGCCAAGTTTAGACGAAGCTATCGTTGACTCGGCTTTGGCTGTGGCGATCATATCTCCTAGGTACGCTGATTCACGGTGGTGCCTCGAAGAACTTTACAGGATCTTCGAGTGCCGCAAACGGGTCATACCCGTTTTCTACAAGGTTCACCCGTCTGATGTGAGGAAGCAGCGAGGAGTGTTTGGTAAAGGCTTTCAGAAGCTGTTGGGGGACTCTAACAGGTTTAGTGAAGCTCAAGTTAAGAGGTGGAGATGTGCTATGGACAAAGTCGGTAATATTTCTGGTTATACATATCATCAAACAGACACGACTCACGAGAGTCTTACCAGGTCACTCAAACTTTGATTGATATGCATGATTGTTTAATAAAGTTTTTGGGCTGCCTGTAAAATTAAGGTTTTTGGGGATTCAACTTTTCTGTTGGCAAATTATATTAGAATCATTAATTTTTCTTCAAGCAATACATGGGTATGCTTCTAACATGGCTCAATTTATATACAATGACTAGTGATGAAGCTAAAGAAGTTATACGATGCATAGTCACACAAGTGTGGAGTGAGTTAAAGAACATTCCAGAATATGTAGTGAAGCTTGCAGTTGGGTTGGATTCTCGTGTAGATAAAGTGGTGGGAAAATTGAATCTTCAGGCTCAAGGTGTTCGTTTTCTGGGTATCCATGGAACTCCAGGAATAGGCAAGACAACCTTAGCCAAAGCTGTATACAATAAGCTGGCTGTTCAGATTAAAAACCGCTGTTTCATTTCTAATGTCAGAGAGAAAATAGCTACTGAAAAAGGCTTTTTAACTGTTCAGGAAGAACTTCTAAAAGATCTTTCCTTAGGGAAAGTACAATTGGTGGTGAAACAAGTGGATGATGGCAAAAAAGCCATCAAGAGATTAGTTGAAGAGACCCGAGTTTTAGTGGTGATAGACGATGTCTTTGAGGCAGGACAGCTTGAAAATCTCGGCATTGTCAGAGAATGGTTCAAAGAAGGGAGCATGATAATTGTTACGAGTAGGAATGTAGACGCGTTACTTCATTCTGCGTGTAACGATGAACTGTACGAAGCCCAGAAACTGGATGAATCCGAAGCATTAGAATTGTTTAGCATACATGCTTTAGGAAGAAGAGAGCCTACAAATGAGTTTAGGGATGTTTCAAAAAAAAATTGTGTCTCTAACAGGTGGACTTCCTCTGGCATTGGAAGTGTTTGGTTCATCTTTAGTTAAGAAGACAATAAAGGTCTGGGAGGATGCGATCTCTAAATTTGGAGTAACTCGACCACCTAGTATTCAGGAGGTACTAAAATTTAGCTATGATGGTCTAGATCGCCAAGAGAAAATTGTATTCCTTGACATCTCATGTTTGTTGCTTCAAACGAACATGGATAGAGAGGATGTAGTGGATATACTAGCGGGTTGTGACTTAGGAGCCGACTTAGCTATTGATAACCTTGTCACAAAATCACTAATGAAGATAATAAAAGGTAAATTGTGGATGCATGATCAAATTCGGGACATGGGAAGGCAGATTGTCATAGAGAAAGTTGATGATCCTGAGAAGCTGAGGAGGTTGTGGGACGCAAAGGATATAATGCGTGTCTTTCGTAATGAAAAGGTATTCTCTGAGCTTGCTTCACAATGAACTGATTTTTACTGATTAAAATTGATTTTTGCTTATTAAAATTGGGTTATGCTGATTAAAATTTTTTTTTTTACTAAAAGTTACTTATCAGATGTTATCTTCAATAATGTAATTAAGAAAAGAGTTCCGTTATTTCCTAGTCTCCTTAATCATTGTGTTTTCAATCTTGATGGTTTATTCAATGAAGCTAAATCCATGAATGTTATCTTCAACTTGATTGCATAATGTATCATAGGCAAGAGAAGATGTAAGAGGGATGATTCTGGACATCAAAAAGCCTCAGGATTTTACTGACGAAATGACTTATTGGTACCACTTCAAAAGGCATCCTAGTATCACTACTTTCATCAAGTACTTGGCAAAAATGTTCAAGGGACTACTTACTTCATGGCACAAAACTGAGAAGGATGATTATTCCATTCTTCATACAAGATATTTTGAGAATATGGGGCAGCTAAAACTACTTCAAATGAATTATGCAAAATTGGAAGGAGATTTCAGATGTATGCCTTCAGATCTAAGGTGGTTGCAATGGAAAGGATGTCCTCAAAAGATTTGTTCATCTAATATACCAGAAGAACTTCGTGTGCTTGATGTCTCAAGAAGTAATATTGAGCGTTTGTGGAGCTCTGATTATTCCTATTGGGGTTTCAACAAGGTAATGTTGCCTAAATAATTGGTCATTTTTAGGAAGCTGATGATTGTTACTTTAAAATATAGCTGTTAGCATCCTAGAATATTTTGTGCATATTCTTACAATAGCTTCTTTTAGAAATTTTTTACATGCCATCTTTTTTGCTACCTGATTTTAGAAGTGGTAACTACAAAAAGACATAAAGATTCTTAAGAATAATTGAAGTATGAGCGCTTTTTTGCCTCTCCCATTAAGGATAATTCCAATTATAAGCGGTACCCTTTCACAATTATTCTAAGTGATCGATAACTTGTTTGTTTTCAGAATATGGAGCATAGTTGGGATTATTCATGTGAATTTAAAACATTGATATTCCTTATTAAGATAATAATGTGCAAACGTTTTGGCTTGCAGGTGGTTGGGAACTTGGTGGTGGTAAATCTCTCTTACTGCCCTAAACTGACTGCCCTTCCTGACATGTCTGGCCATAAACACTTGAAAAAGCTTACACTCGAGTATTGTGTAGGACTAACTAAGATTCATCCGTCAATTGGAAATATGAGCTCTCTTGTTCACTTAAACCTACAAGGTTGCTCAAATTTGCTTGATTTTCCAAGAGATGTAACAGGTATGAAAGGTCTTAAGGGGTTGATTTTATCCGATTGCTCAAAATTCAGAGAACTACCTCAAGATGTTCGAAGCATGACTTCCTTGAACCAACTATTTCTCGACAGAACAGCAATAACTGAGCTTCCTGAATATCTATTTAGCCTTACACAGCTTGAAGTGCTCAGTCTCAATGATTGTCGTCAGATAAAAAGCCTACCTGTATGCATAGGGTCTCTACTTTCTTTGAAAGAGCTTATTATTTCTGGAACTGCACTAGAAAATATACCATCTTCTGTTGGATCTTTGACACACCTCGAAAAACTAAATTTAATGCGTTGTACCGAATTTATTGCCCTTCCCGATTCTATTGAAAACCTCAAATCCTTGACTGAGCTTTACCTTACTGCCAGTTCAATCAAGCAACTTCCGGCATCTATCTGCTCACTAAAGTGTCTTAGAGTTTTATTACTTGGAAGATGTCGTTCTCTTCTTAATATGCCCGTTTCAGTAGGAGGGTTAGCTTCCATTGTTGAGCTTGAGTTAAACAACACAGACATAAAAATACTACCAGACGAGATATGTTCCTTGAAGTTTCTGGAGAAACTTCGAATGTCTAATTGCACTTTACTTGAAAAACTACCAGATTTAGTGGGTAACATTTCAAATCTTATCAATCTATCTGTTGAAGGTGCTCCCATAACACAACTGCCAGAGTCCATAGTGGAGTTGGAAAATCTTACATGGTTAAACTTGAACAAGTGCCGAAAGCTAAGCAGTCTGCCAAATGACATAGGAAGAATGAAGTCTTTGCGTATACTTATGATGGAGGACACTGCTGTCACGTGCTTACCTGAAAGCTTTGGTTCACTTGACGAGTTGAGGACATTGAAATTGAAGAAGTCTAGCAATGACCTCCTCAAGCTTAGCAAGCTTCCTAATTCATTTTGCAAGCTATCTAATTTGGAAGAATTTAGTGCTCGGGCATGTGGAGTTTCTGGTCAAATACGTGATGATTTTGTTGAGTTGTCTAAGATGGAGAGTTTGGATCTTGGATACAATAGTTTCAACAAACTCCCTTCCACTTTAGAGGGTCTATCTGTTCTAACAAAGCTAAAGTTGGGTCATTGTGAAAAGCTGAGGTTTCTTCCTCAGCTTCCTTCAACTTTAGTGGAGCTAGATGCTGCAGATTGTTATTCACTTGAAAGTATATACAACCTTTCCAAGCTTGAGAGGTTGGAAGAGTTAGAACTTGCAAACTGCAACCAGATCAAGGATGTGCCGGGTCTTGAATGCTTAAAGTCTTTGAGAAGGTTGTTTATGGGTGGCTGTAATGCAAGTCCATCAACAGTCAGGAGAAGACTAAGCAAGGTATTTTTACCACTCTCTGTTTCTTTAAAGAGTTGCATAGTAGTAGGCGAATTTTGGTATCCTCTTCGGGGGCTATGAAGTATCACTGTAAGATTTCAGTTTTTGATTTTGAGCTAGATTTTAATAGTCAAGTTAATTTTAAACAAAAAAAAAAAAAAAAAAAAAAAAAAGCGGCTTTCTTTGTTTATACCCAGCAATGTATGATTGGAAACTACACTTCTTTGGGTGTTCTGAAAACTCAATACTTTCAATGATGCTGAATAAACCCTGAGTTTCCGATATTCAATTTTCGAGTCTCAAAATAACTAGGAGGTGTTCTTAAAATTTGAGCAAAAAAATATGAACACTCAACTTAGTCTTCAAAAGTATTTAAAACTGAAAACTAACATTGATATTGAAAAAGTTGGATAATTAACCAATTAGAAAAATTTCTCTGCAGGTTGCTTTGAGGAATTTGAACAATTTGAGTATTCCTGGGAGTGAGATTCCTGGCTGGTTTTCTCAAAAAGCAGTGAATTTCACAACTCACCCTAATCTCGCTATCAAAAGTGTACTTGTTTCTGTTGTTGTCTCAGTTGACAGCCAGGTACTGGATGACATGCGAGCTCAACTACCTAGCATCGTCGATATTGAGGCTAGCATTGTTAGACTGGATAGGCGCATCTTCAGCACTACATTGATCTTAATGGGAATTCCGTGCACTCGAGAAGAACAACTTTACCTGTGTAGATTCAAAGATTATCATCCTTTATCATCTTTGTTAAGAGATGGTGATACAATACAGGTGGGGTTGAAATATGGAACTGTTCCTGGGGTTGAGCTGTTGAAGTGGGGAATTTATCTTGTCTTTGAAAATGATGATGATTATAATGGTGATGAGGACTCGTTGCAGTTGACCGAGAGTCAGCAATCGGTATCCCAAAGATTGGTGAGGTTTTTCCACTCACAGGATCAAAACTGAAGTAGTAACTTATAGTTCTAAATTGTGGAAGATTGAATCACACTATCACAGTCCATCTTTTTTTTTTTCCTTCTTATGTTGATTGTATATGAAAAAAGTAGCTATTTTACTTTATTTCTTCATATGTCATGTATCTGTTTATGATCTTCGACAAATGAAATAACGGCATTGGCATTTGACACTTTATTTTGGACCATAAACATGGATATATGAATTACATTCATAACATAGTCAAGTCTGGTACTTGGATGCATACTAGTTTGTTGTACCAATACTCGATTCCAAGCTCGTACGAGATGAGTGTGTTACGATTTTCATAGTGGGTTATGCATATTTTAGGAATATATTTTCTCTTAAGGATGTTTATGAGACATGATAGCAAGATCAACACTTACTTTTGATTACTGTTCTTGTCACTTTCTTCCTTTCCAGAAATTTTCAGTTTCTGACGTTTAGGAATACATTTCACTCCAAATAGGGAGATATTTTGGAACCGGAGGGAGAAATAAATGTAGATTTTGAAGAATGTGAAAAATGTTGGGTAGTTTGGGAAAAGAGCTTTGTTTCTAACAATTAATATATAACAGTGAGGAACTTTGAGTTCTTCCTTTCTTCTTAATACATATGTTTCTTTATTACTATATTATAACAAAAGTTCTTGAAGCAGCTTGTTGGTCCTAACTAACGCAGGACTACACCAAAATACAATCTATTCATAATCTTATCATAGGTTTAAAAAGCCCCAAATATTATACTACTCTTCATAATGGACCTGATATAAGTTTCACATCAGAAAGTGGAATATGACAGTTTATATCTCTCCATCCCAAGGCTCTTCAATTGTACGTATAGGGCCTAACGGTGAAGTGTAATCCGATCCGTCACATGTTCTGCCTTGTGGGATACTACGTATCTTCTCGTGCACTTCTAAAGTTAGTTCCCAGTCGAAAATTCCGAGGTTCTGTTTCATCCTGTCTTTGTTGAAGCTCTTCACCACAACTGCAATGCCTTGCTCATATCCCCACCTCAGAGCAACCTAAACAAATAATGCATACTATATAATGGATGAACATCCTACTAATCTACAATCCAGGACCAAATAAGATGATACTTGGTTGGGA
Organism: Beta lomatogona; assembly: GCA_947646795.1. Lineage (NCBI taxonomy): Eukaryota > Viridiplantae > Streptophyta > Magnoliopsida > Caryophyllales > Amaranthaceae > Beta > Beta lomatogona. Next base: position 208,413 of record CANSNZ010001376.1, on the reverse strand, counting down.
TGAAAACATTTTTCTCAAAAAGCAGGAAAATAGTCCTCCCAGAATTGGAATCATTATCCTTTCAGAAGGAAGGAATGCACATTTTCCTTTTGATTCCATACCTTTCCCTTTCTCTTCTCCCATTTATCTTGTTCCCTCTATTTTCATTTTTCACTTTCTCTTTAAATTTTCTTGTAAGGAGTCAAACAAAGGAAAACTAAATTACATTTGTGTTTGACATTTAAAACATATTCAGTCGAACCAAACATAACACAAGTGCAATAGCTTGAAGAAAAGAACCTGAGCAACTGTCTTTCCTCTAGCCTTTGCTATCTCCTTGAGGATATTGGACTCCATGACTCCATTATGCCCGCCAAGAGGGCCACCCAATGGCGAGTATGCTGTTACTAGAATTTGTTTCGACTTGCAGAAATTTATCAGCTCCTTTTGTTGCCATGTAGGGTTGACTTCCACCTTTCCATAATTTTGTCGAAGAGAACTTTGTTTAAGTACTACTTATAAAGGTACTTCTCCAAGTCTCGAAATTCTCAATTTCAAAGGACACAAACAAAGTTTAAGAGCACAAAAATAGTCTTAGAAGGTCATAAACTAAGGCTATGATCAACAAGTTCTATACTGAAACAACCAAGTATTTGTTCAGTATTCACTAAAGAGAAGCCTAAATTTTAGACAAAACCAAGTAATAAAACTCGATTTTAGTGAGGTGCATCAAGTACAATACTTTTGGCCTTGAGGGAGTAACAGAGGGCACTCTATAGTTGATACTTCAATTTTTTGCATACTACCAAATATCTTGAGGACTAACCTGGTTGACTGCAGGTGGTATGGTGGCAATGGTCAAGAGCTGTTGAAGCTTCTTCCGCGTGAAGTTGCTAACGCCGATGGCTTTGGCGAGCCCAAGTCTTTGGCACTCTTCCATGGCAGTCCACACACCCTTGAGGTCGAAAGGAAGGAAGTCTTCCTGCTTAATGGGATATGTATAAGGTATAGATCCAAGTATTCCAGCTTCATATTCCTATACATGCAACAAAATCATGAAGGGAATAGAAGATATATGAAATTTTGAAAATTCAATGTTCTTTAAATTGTGAAATCGAGAATGACAGAATGTGATTTGATAACTTTTTGAGGTGATCCCCAAAAAAACTACTACTATCCAAAAAACTGTACCACCAGTCTGCCACTAGAAAGCAGTATTACCATAGCTATTGAAAGTATACTACCAAAAAACATAAGATTGAACCGCTCATCTTATATACGAGCGTAAATTTACACCCTCTCACATTTTCATGATCACAATGATCATTTTATTTTTTCTGGCAATTCAAAGTTGTTATGATAAAAAAAAAAAAAAAAAAAAAAAAAAAAAAAAAAAAAACAAGGTACAACCTAAGACTACTACTAGTGTCTAGACCAATCAGTACTCAATCATAGTTGAATTGATGTACACAGCGATCTTTACTTACGGACTAGAGAAAATGATGTACACATTTATTATCCACTGATCAATTGTGACTATATATTATAACATTCGTTTTGATGCATATGAATCTCAAAGTTTTAAAAATATTTCAATTACAATCTCTTCGAATTTATAGAACATAAATGGATTAACTTCTAGTACTAAATCAAGAAAAGGAAATTGCAAAGTAAAATTAGGAATGTCTTACTTTAAGGTAGTTTTGAGTGCAGGAACAACAAGGTTAGGATGTGCATCACTAACCCACAGCTTAGAAGTGATGAAAAGCTCCTCTCTTGATTTAACCATTCCACAGTTAAGCACTTGAGTGATTCCCTCTCCAAGAGCCTTCTATGTGAAGTAGATGGTGGCTGTGTCAAAGTGCCGGTAACCCACTTCCACAGCGTCGATAACGGCAATTTTAGTCACCTCATCGGGCACCGGCGGATTAGGAGCCATGCCTAGACCCAATACCGGCATTGACACTCCACCATGGCTTAGCTGAATTGTTGGAATTTTAGGTGAAGTTCCCTCATTTGCCATAGTTTATTTCTCTTTCATTCAATATAAATCCCTTTTTTTTGCTCTGATTTGGTGTTAGTGTTAGGACTTAAGAGTGTAGGATGTTTTGTCTATTTGTTTTCTTTTAAGTAGACCTGGTTATTAGACAGGGTAGCCCAATGGTTAAAAGGTTAGAGTCAAATTTATAGGGCTTTTATTGGACAGGGCTTTATTGGACATGGTCATTATTAGACATGGCCATTATAGGGCCAAAAAAGAAACCCAATAATTTTGAAAAATAAAATAGGTTTTGTAAAAATAATTACATATTCGGATTCACATTCATTTATACTCATTTTTGGTTCTTTTTGTTCCTTGTTTTTCTTGCTCGTTTACCGACCCGCCCATTATCGGCCCGCTACCCGTTTGGCCCGACCCTCTTATGACCCGACCCGCTTTCGACCCGCACTGACCCTGACTCGCCCCGCCTAATAACCTGGCCTACTTTTAAGTAGTGACAGATGTAAAGGCTCTATTGGATTGATCAAAAAAGTTTGTGGGTTATTGGTACTTTTTATTTTTAATGCCATGTTTGTATAGGACTGAGGGTGACTTGTTAGATATGATGCATGAATTTTTTGCTAACATGTGAGAGTGGCAGAGGACACATGTCGCATATTGATTTCATTGTTTCTTTGTTGAAATCGTTCAAGGTACACCAATAGTAGCTATGTTTTGTTTTAGTAAAACAATTCTAAAAAAAAAAAAAAAAACTTTTCGAGGAACTATGAAGTATGAACAAAGTGTTGCAAGTATCATCATGGATTTATATGTTTGATCTTGGTCTAGCTCCAGAAAGACTTGGTAAATCATTGTTGATGTCTTTTTTAGTATAAATTAAGTATTCAAAGGTTCCACCTAGAATTATTACAACTACCTGATTTATGTACGTGGTCGTTAATAACTTGATTATTAATATTAGTAGTAACAATGAATATTGCGTACACGGAGTATACAATATATTTATTGTCATATTAGTTCAATTTAAGCCAAAATGAATCACTTTTAAGTCAAAATGAGTCATTTTTAAGTCAATAGTAGTCACTTTAAGATGAAGGTAACTTTTAACCTTAAATAAGTAACTTTTATATAAGTAAAAGTTTTACGACAAATAGTTATCCTCTTCTGACATGTAACTTTCTACCTTAAAATGGTCACTTTTACCATATAGGAATTAAAATGTTACCTCAATTGTATAATAAATTATTATACATCCATCTCATACAAGAACTTGTATAATAAAGATTCAATATTTTGGTTTTATGAAACATCTTAAGTAACATTATTATTGAAAATTTTGCTAGAATAAACATTTGTTGCAATTATTGCCAAAAAAACTTGAGGGAGAGGTGGTATAGCTCAGTGGAGTATTACACTCCGGATTCCAGCGCATTGCCCTGAGTTCGAATCCTCATCTCAAGAATATGTTGGGGATTTCACTTGTGGTGGTAGTGGGACTTTAGGCTTGTTGTCTTCTAGGCTGTTTAGGCTTGTACCCAACATCTGAGTTGGTGTATTCTGCATGCTAGTAGCGTAGAAGGGTTGGTATTTGGACCAATTATCTTTCCTAATTAAAAAAATTGCGAAAAAAGCTCTTTATAAAAGATGTAGTTGATTAATGTAGAATATTATTATACAAAATATATAAAAGAAGAAAATATGAGGTTCAAGGGACTAAGACATGAACAAGCTTTAGGGACCCCTTGATGGCTTGGAAAGGCCATTTTGACACATATCAATAACTTGCAATTTATATAATACACTTGAATGTATTGTACACCTAAATCAATATTTTTGCTCATTTGGATAAATTGTTTATTTAGGGGTATGAAATATATTGGAATTAGCATCCATTGTCCTCTTTTGTTCTAGATGAATGATAACCATTCAGGAGCAAATGTTTTGCAAGTTATGGATGTGGGACTCAAATAGAAAGTAAAATGGAAGAATAAGGAATGAAAGATAAAATTCTTTTTTTTTTTTAAAAAGAAAGGAAATAGATGGAAGAGCCCAAACTTTTCTTGAAATCTTATTCTTCAAGTGACAATATTAAGAATATGATGAAATTTTGTAGAGATAGTGATCATTAGGGTGTTCACAAAAAACCGAAACCAAAAAATCGTACCGAAAAACCGGAAAACCGGTTAAAATGGGCGGTTACCGAACCGGAAAATTTGGGATTAAATGCTACGGTTACCGAACCGGTAAAATTCACGGTTAAACGGTACGGTTACGGTTATGATTTTTGAGTGAATTAACGGTTAACCGAAAAACCGAAATAGTTTTTTTCTCTATTTTATTTATTGTGAAACATTTTAAAACAACTACATTAATTCTAATATTTGTTACTAAGTAACAACAATTAGAGGAAGTATGAGATTATTAAAAAAATTTAGTACTAATTTAAAAACTATAATTATGAAATGGAGTAAATTCTTTGTGTGATTATGTTTTCTATGGATTTATTATCCACTTTATAATATGTTTTATATTAGAGTATATATAATACTATAGTATATGCACACAAAAATAGAATATATATATATATATATACATTAAGTAAGATATAATAGTATAAATTGAATAACCGTTAATGGTAAACCGAAAAACCGTACCGAAAAAATGGTTAACCGCTTAGGCGGTAACCGGTCTAAACGGTTACGGTTACGGTTCGCAAAAAGAGCGAACCGAAACTTTCGGCTACCGAACCGATATGTTGTTTCGGGACGGTTAACCACCCATGAACACCCCTAGTGATCATAAGAGTTGGATTAATAAACATATTTTGTTTAGGATATCTTTTCCTAGTTCTAGCTACATTAGGATACTTTGTACTATAAATATCATTGATTAAAAATAATACTCTAAGCTTTAAGCCTCATTATTGAACTTGGCATGGTATCAGAGCCAACAAACATCTAAACTCCAAAAACACCAGATTCGTTTTCCTTAAATCACGCCCACCATGGTTGAAGGTGAAGTCTCCTAATCGCCACCTCCCAAAAGTCCCCTAAAAATTGAGCCTAATTCCCCGTACTATCTTGGCTCTCAATTAAGATCGTCCCGGGGATTTTATTACCTTAACTCATCTCCATTCTGACAATTATGCTGATTAGGCTAGCGATATTCAAACTGCCATTAGGAGCTCAAATAAAGTTCCCTTTTTAGATGGTACAGTCAATACTCCTATTGAACCTTGCACTCCTTCAGATTGGACCACTATTTATGCCATGTTAATTTCATGTCTTATGAGCACCATTGATCCGGAGGTCAAAAGCACTCTAACAAAATATGTTTACTAATCCAACTCTTATCATTATTTCTACAAACCATTAAGATAGTGCAAAGTGATAATGGCACTGAATTTAATTGTCTCCTTGATTATTTTTCTGCTACTTGTATTCTATTTCAAACTTCGTGTGTTGGGACTCCTAAGCAAAATGGTCGTGTTGAGCGTAAACATAAATATATTCTAAATGTTGCTCGTGCTTTACTTTTTCAAGCTCATCTACCTATTTATTTTTGAGAGGAAAGTGTTCTTGCTACTCCTCATCTTATTGATCGCACCCCTTCTCCCTCCCTTCATAATAAAACTCACTTTGAGCTTTTTCTGACACAGCACCATGTTGTGATACCATTCGAACCTTTTGGATGTTTGTGCTTTGCTCATAATAAAAGTCGTAAGTGTATCTTTGCGGGCTATCCTCATGGCAAGAAAGGTTGGAGATTGTTTGAGTTGGATTCTAAGGAATTTTTTGTTTCACGAGATGTGAATTTTATTGAAGAAGTGTTTCCTTTTGAAGTGCCTGAAGAAATTAACATTTGTCCTACCTCCATTGTGCCATAATATGATTTTATAGAGGATGATTTTGATTACTATCCCCACTTTTCCCCTCATCTGGTCCAGTCTCCCTCACCTTCTGACAGCTCGACCCACACACACAACATCACTCCCTCAAACCCAATTTCAACGCCACCAACAACTTCCCCTGTTGTCTGGACTGGGCCTCCATCTCATGATAGGTCCACCCCTCCACCTATCTCCAATTCAGCACCCCTTTCCCCTTCCGAAAGTGGACCTCCATTGACGTAGGAAGGTTAGTGCAAAGTTCGACGAAGAAACCCATCGTGGAAAAAGCCTGAAATGATTTCTACTAGTCAGGCTCCCCGTGTTAGAATGCTTAACAAATTACCTTTTCGGAAAAGGGAAACGGGCCAACGAGCAAGACGCATCGAAGCCATCCGTGTAACAGCCCAACATTCTAAGCAGCTTTCTTAATTAGTAATTATGATCATTAGTTTAACTAATGATTTTTAATCTGCTTAATGATTATTGAGTTTATTGAACTCTTGAAATTATAATTGAAATCAAAGTTGGATTTTAGCTTAATTACGAAATTACAAAAACGCCCTTTTGTTTTAAAAAAAAAATGAAAAATGAAATGAAGAGGAGAATCCATTTCTCTCACTTCGTGCCTTAGTGAGGTTTAGCCAAGTAGAACCAATTTTTGAGCTGTCAAACTAACAAAACCTTAATCAGATTTTCAAGGCTTCATATTTAGCAAATCATTCTCAACATCTTGTAATTCATCCCTAAAAGAATTGAAGAAACCTAAAAAAAAAAATCCTCAATTCTTCTCACTCTCACGGTTCCTTCCTTTATCTGAATTCTCTCTCTCTCCTCCACTCGCTGCTACTTGTGATCCTCGCCAGAATCTGGCGCTCATGCTCTTCAATCTTTCTTGGTCAATTTTCTCACTCCTCTGCTTTGTCATTGTTGCTGCTGTGTTGTCAGCACCGCCGTGTGTTGGTGCTTCCTTGGTGGTGGTCGTGCTTATCGATGTTGCCTTCGTTTTCTCTCTCCTAAGCTTTGTTCGCTCGCCGCTGCTGTGGTGGTACCACCACCGCCGGTGCTGTTGGCATATTTTGTGTTGTATATGAAACTCATTTCTTTCGATGTATGAATTATCGAATTTCATTGGGTATTATATCATGTTAGTTAAGATTTGATGTATATTTCATTGGCTTATAAATCAGATTATTGGATTTGAATAGTTGTTCTGATATTAAGGACAAAGATTTAAACTTTCTTTTGTTCAATTGATTGGAAATTGTTTTGGAGCTTATAATCTTAGTAAATTTGCTAAATCAGATTTTTAACAAGTTATGTCCCGTATAATTCATATCCAAATCATAATTTCACTTCTAGAAATCAGTTTGATAAATTCGAAAGTGGGGTTATTAGAGCTATCTTGTGAGATTAATAATGGGAGTTAAATTAGTGGGATGGTTTGTATATAAGAGTTGTTGTTAGTCAATGAACATGCTTGGAAAGCATGAGCAAGTCAATTTGATTATCTGAATTATAGTAAGGAGGAATGTTAATTGTTGTTGTTATTGTTGTGAGGTGAATATTGGTGGAATTCAAGTCCTATTGGAAAAGCGACATTATGGATACTTAGTGATGGAATGTGGATTAAGCGATATTTCAAAACGGGTATAAGGTACACATTGTCCCTCCACCTTGTAACTAAACTTACTTGTGCAACTAAAAGTTGTGTGAACTTCATGATTTTTCTTAAAAGAGTTATGGTTCTATCTTGAACATGTTATGGATTATAATTATAAAGTTCAGAATTGTTTGAAAGTGTGATTCTTGAATACTATGTTTCTTATTTTTCGGAGCATATGATTTAACGCCAAGTATTGAGTATATTAAGTTTAGCATTGAATTTCTAACTTTGAATTGAGATATATTTTTGTAAGTTTCAGTCAATCTTGTCTTCGAATTCAAGTATATTTTAGTCTTTGAGACTTAGTAGTATATGTTATTCAGCGACTTAAGTTTTAGGTTATAATATATTAAGGTGTCTGATTATGAATGTTTAAGAAAGTCGTCTCGATGTATATTTTCGTATGCTATTATAATTGTTGTTTGTGAATTGAGCAACTTTGTATAACAATACGATAGATGGTTAGCTGAATTTCAAAGAATATGGTTAAGTTTCCAATGAGACACAATTGTATGTGGTTTCAAGTGTTTATGGAGTTTCACTGTGATAGTTTACTATCAGTTATTGAGATCCCAAGAATAATGTTTTGTTAAACGATCTCTGAATTAACTAAGGAGCTTTATAGAGATTTTGGAAATGTAATTATGAACTTTATGGAAGTGGAATATTAGAAATAGGGTAGTATAGCAAGTCGTAGCTAAATGCTAAAAAGAGTAAATTATACCATCTAGAGTTTCTCAATGTGATTATTATTATACTGATAATGATGATAAACTCGAAGGAGTAATTTAGTATGTTCGCAGATGATGATGAGTTTTATTTCGAAACAATTGGTAGGTTTGTGGAACTTAATTATGTTTAATTGAATTCGTATAGATATAGTTATGAGAAATTGAGAATATAAGTCTTACAAAGAGTATGATTGATGTGAAGTGATTGAGAATCTAAGTATAACGTAATGGTAATGTGGGTTCTAATTCGAGGCTAGTAAGTGAATGTCTGAAAGTGAGTATGGCATAATTGTTTACCAACTTTAAAAAAAAAAAAACATGAATTGGAAGCCTATAAGATATGAGCTCAAAGTTCTAGTTGTGATGTGCGCTTTTAGAGTATGTTCGGACACGAGTTTTGGAAATTATGATTTGAATTACAAAATGGACTGAGTAAGATGGTATGTTTTATATCAAAAGTCATATTATGTTGTTGAGAGTTGTCTTGATACAAGACTTGGTGGATTTGGGGTTTTATAATATTGGAAACCTATGCCAGCATAGTTGTGTGATAATAATTAGTTGATCGAGGATAAGTAATGAGAGTTGAGTAGGGGATTATTGTAAATTTTGGGATTTAAATGTGCCTTAATGGATTAATGAAATTGGTCATGTGAACTTCGTTAGTATTAAAGGTAACATGACTAAGATAATGGTTATCAGGGGTGATAGAAGTCAAGTATTGGGAAGTAAATTAGAGAATGTGAACATCATGTTTGGGATATAAGAGCTCGAGACCTATGTCATGATATCAAGAAGTATCAGATAGTAAACTGACATTGTATTGTCTACACCATAAGAGTTGAAAATTTCCATCTTAATATAACTAAAAGGAGTATATATAGATCTTATGCATTGAGTGTTGGGAACTAGAGATATGAGTTCGTAATAATGGATATATGGGTAATTTGGACATAACTAAAATTATATAGTTGGGATTACAAAGATCAAACAAATAGTCGAGACAAGAAAAGAATAAAGTGGAGGACGCAAATAACATTTATGTGATATTGAATACGAGGTAATGAAGTTTGTTTTGCAGAGATCATAGTATTTGAGTTACAGGGAGATCAGACGTTCAAGTGTGAAGTGTTGAATCATTAAGATATGGGATTAATCATTAAGTCGTTCGAAGGAAGAAACTCTAATTATAAATATAAATCCGAATTCTAGAAGTCATAAGTTTTTAGGTATAGATTAAAAGATGATGTGTATCATGAGGTTTTATGTGATACGAATTTGAAATCTATGTATACTAGTAAAGTACAAATCACTAGTAGTACTACAATTTGTCATCCGGGAGAGTATTTAAAAGGAAAATAGAAGTTCTACTTGGGATATGACAAGAGCATTATACTTAATATGATTAACATAAGTATACATATCGGGATTCGCTCAGGTTATAAGCTTTATAGGTTGTTAAGTAAGATTAAGTTCTGTTTTGACTTTCTGAGTAGTAAGCTACCTTTTGAGCTTCGATTATGATAAGCTTGAACTATATTTTCTTTAAAGTCCGTATTTGAAAGGGATTTAGCCAATGAATTTTATAAAAGGTTGATTTATACCAAGTTACTAGAAACTCGATTATATTATGCAAGCAATCTATTTGGGTATGTTAAATACCCGAAAGCAATTCTGTTATGAGAATTTGAGACTTATGAATCTGAGTTTTTGAAAATATGAAATTATGATTATGTATTTTGATTCTGTTTTGTGAGGGGAAGAAGCTGCTAAAGCAGTGACGAACAACAGTCGTAGAGCGGGTATTGCTCATTATGTGTTACAGCGGGTATTGCTCTGGAGGGGGTATTGCTCCATCATCTGGGGTCATGACCTAAAAGTCTTGCAAGCAGAATATAAGAAAGGTGGGGAGACGTCCCTCAAAAGTTTGGAGAGCCGGGTTTGCCTTCATTCGTGTTCCTTTCCTGAGTAAATATTTTGATGCTAAAGTACTAAGAAAAATTTGGGTTATGTTTGATAATGATGCTGATATAGCAAGATAATTATGGAAAGCTTTTGGAAAGTTGCTCAGTATATTATTTGACATATTATGTTTGCATCCTTGGTGTCTATTGAGGAATATCTTTGTAATTTGAGCAAGTATGAAATGTTTGAGAATTATAAATATATTGGTTATGCGGAATCTTTGATGAAAATATATATTTTTGCGATTTTGTTTTTAAGTACATTGATCCATGAGATATAAAAGTTCACATGTTAAGGTAATTTCTTTATTACGCATTTATTCTCTATAAAATCACACTCAACAACTCGAATGTGTTTTAAGCCACCAAAAAGAAATTCTGGTTGGACAGTGTGTACTCAGTTTCACTGATTTTGTTCTTGGAACCTATCCTATGGTGGGGGCAGTGTTCATTGCTAGTGATTTTGCAGGTATTATGAGAACTCTGAGATAGATAGTGGAAATGGACGTAAGTGTTATATGAAATAGCTTCCGGATGAGCAGTAGTGGAAATGATATAGTTTAGTTAAGAAAATTTTTATGGTGTATTATTACATAGTTTAGGAGACTTGTTTAGAATAATTCTTTGTATACACATTTTGGAATGTTATATTGTGGGCTCGTAACCCACAGGTCCAGGATCGCGAAAAAGGTTATGTTCCGCTGCAAGATAATATAATTCGAGGTTTATTAAGTGTAAATTGAGATTATGAATGTTAAGTGTGATTAGCTAGCAGCTTGGAAGTACGGGCTGTTACAATCCGAGTTCATTGAGGGACCGAAAACAGCAATTTAATAATTTTCGAATTTTGTTTTTTCCTAATTTTTGTATTAGGGTTGTTAAGACTACTTAAATGTTTTTAGTCGTCATTAGAAGAAAACTTTTATTCTGATAATAATATTTGAGAGTTTTAACTCTTTTCTGGTGGATTCCGGAGTTTTGAGATATTTATCGTTTGTAAATCTGTTTGTTCGTCCTATGAATTGCGCTTGCTTTTCCTTTCCGACTGCATCATCCATCTTCTCCTAGGCCTGCGTCCCCTATTTTTCTTTCAGCCCAACCTACTTCCCCTAAAGCTTCTATCAATGATTCTCCTACTAGCCTCACGAGCCGCGATATTCCCATACCCGGGATGGACAGGTAGTTGCCCCTACCAGGGGCAAAATGGTAATTTCGCCTAATAAATTAAACTGCCCCCTTTTGAATCCTTTTGCATCCATTTCACTTTCTCCTTCTGGTTTTATTCCTGTCTCTATCCTCCTCCATTCTCTCTCCATCCTCCTCCATCCTCATCCATTCTCTCTCCATTGTCCTCCATTCTCAGTAAAGGTAAAAACCCATAAATGTTAATTCAGCGATAAAGAAAATGTGAAGCAGCGAATTTTGAGTATGTTAAATGTTTGGATTTCTAACAATGAAACATTTGACATTGTTAGGTACATTGCGGTTTGCGTACGAGTTATTTGAAGAAATCTGGGATTTTTGGGTTTGCGTTGGGGGTTTAATTGAAGAAGAGGTGGAATTTTGAAGGTAATATCTGTTGAAATTTGCATTGTCGTGGGTTTCAATGAATTTAGAAAGTTAGGTATTGATATGGGTAGAAAATATGAAATTGGGCGTTAGGAACTGAAACTGATGTCAGCGTTTGTTAGGTTAATAGATGTTAATTTAGCCTTGGAATTTGGTAGTTTGTAATGGGAAATTCGTATGTTGGTGGTGAATTGTGGTGAATTATGGAACTAGCAATTTAATTTACTAATAATACTAAGGAGAAGAAAGATAATAATATGAATATACGTTGTGGGTATGTATAAACAAACAGAAAATAAATAATGGAAAGAAGAAGAAAAAAAAAGAATGTTCCTGTGGTAAGACACTAATATCAGTTGAAGAAATGATTTGAAGCACTTAGAAGTTAATATGACTTAAATTGATGCAGTTGGCACAAAGATGGATGAGTTTAGTGATAATAGTGATGACGTAATAAGCGGTGAATACGAGGAAGAAGTTGAATGTTTAGAGGTAATAAATGAATTCAAATGAAATAAGATTATGAATATGTATATTTGTGTCAATAGTTATTGAGGTTGTTGATGAACTTGGACAGGATGATTTGAATATTGGTGGTGTAAATAAAAGGAGAAGAAAGAACCCTAAAACAGTGGGTGATAAGGTAAAAAACATATTTGTATGTGTTGAACAACAAGTAGTTGCAGATGTATGTTATTAAGTGATAATGTGTGTTCATTTGTGAAATGTGTGTTCATTTGTGAAGGGTGTGAAGAAAAGTAAGAAACCGAGATTTGTCTTAACTCGAGATATGTATAGGGTGAGTGGTTTATAGTTGTTTGCACGAGAAATGTGTTAAATTGAGAAACGTTATGTGTGTTGTTTGTAATTAGTTGTCTTTGTATATGTGTAATTGTTACAGAGAAATGATTTGAGTGAGGGTGGTGCAGTGAAAGCAAGGGGAGAAGTATGTAAAACGCAGCTCAAGATGTGTAATGGTTCCCACCCTAATGTAAACTGTAGGGTGGAGAATTTTGGTAGAGTAGTAGGTGGATTTACCCCAATGAAAGTTCAGTGGGTTAAGCAAATGGGTTTTGGTGGGTTGTTGGAGTTGAAGAGGAGAAGATTACCCCGGTCATTGTGGTATTGGTTGATGACATTATTGGATGTTGAGAGGAAGGTGATACAGTTGCCCGGTGGTGTGGAGTACCCTTTGGATAGGAACCAGGTTCATTGGGTTTTAGGTACCCCTTATGGCCCAAAGCGGGTGCCGAAGAAGGCACGTAATGGTGAGTGTAGGAGGGCAGTGGAAGCGATAAGGCTTAAATACAGCATGGGGGTTGGGATTCCTATGGTTAAAGTCCTAGAAAAGGTTGAGGGATTATGTGGTTTGGATGATGAATACGATTTTAAGACTGCTTTCCTGATATTAGCCTTGTGTGATGTATTGTGCCCGACCACTTGCCGAAGGTTGGAAACAGAACTGGTTGTTGCTGCGATCGTTGCCATGGATGCAACCAGATATGATTGGTCGACCCTTATAATTGAGAAGCTTTTGCTACATGGTCGTCATTTTGCGGAGAAGTTTCAAAAGGATGGTTATGTGAAGGGTTGTGGAGGTTGCACATATTATCTAGCTGTGAGTGTTTATATGGTTTTATTATACTAAATTTAATATTGTTAGAATATATGTTATAAGTCTTTAAATGTTTAGTTATTATATGAATTTTATAATTCATGGTTTGTATTGTAGATTTTGTACATAGATAGGCTAAACCGCCCCCCTATGAAATGGGGTATGTTTCCAAGGTGTAAGGCTTGGTCGGTTGCTGACGTGAATCTGGCAAAAAATGATGATGAAAATCTGAATGGGGATTACGGGAAAATAGGGGTATGATGATTTTAATTATGTGGTTGAAGTTATGATTTGTTATGAATTTTATATAGTAGTGATAATAAATTGTGATGTACAACTCTTATTAGTGCATTGATGTGGGTTATGGGGAGAGGCATCCTCTTATGGCTAGGGACAGTTTGGGTCCTCATTCTGAGGCGTATGAGGTAATATGTACACTCTTATTTGTTGCGTTATTGTGTTAATGTATACGTTTCGATGTTGACTAAGAACATATGTTAGTAGTAGAATATGTAGAATATGTTAAAATCAATTAGTTCTTTGTGTTAAAAATTGAACATTACGAGGGCGGTTTAGCAAAAGAATTGTTGACTCCATATTAGCAAGTTCAAACATGAACATTATGCAATATACATCAATCAATAATTGACTTATACATAACATTATATATACATAACATTTTGAAGTCTTGACTTTCTGAGAACAATGATGCAGATTTACAAAATGAGAAGAAACATGAAAGCCTAAATTTATACATAACATTATATATACATGTTCAAATCTCTCCGGAAATCTCTGCATAATCTTAGAGAACATCTCACTTATTTGTTGAGTGGTATAGTGATATATCACTGATCTCTCTGGTATGTTACTGCTATAGTGATTTAATACGTGTAAGATCAGGGGAAAAAACATGATATAACACGTAAAATGTAGTGAATATCTAAAATGAGTATAAATTGAAATGTGCATTTATTTATTGGTAGATTTCACAGATTGCGCGAATAGTACTTAGTGGATTGGGTGTTGAACTTCAAGGTGGTGTTCGGGACGACAACCATGTGGTTGCGGAATCAGAGTCTAATGGGGAAGCAAATGTTGCACAAAGGAGAAGGGGCCCTAGGGATAACCTTAACCCATATCAGCGGAGGATGATGAGGAGGGCACAACAAGGTGGTGAAACTGTGCATGGGCAGGGGTTACATGGTGATGAAGGGGAGGGGTTCGATGGTGAGCGGGAGGGGCGAGGTGGGGGAGGGGGAGGGGTTTAATGGGTTTGATGGTGAGCAGGGAAGGGCAGCGGGGGATGGGTTTGAAGGGTTTCATGGGTTTGATGGTGAGCGGGGAAGCAAAGGGCGGGAAGGGTTTGATAGTGAGAAGGGATATGGGATTGATGGTGAGCAGCAGGTGTTTGATGAGGATCAATTTTTTGAGAGTAGGGAGGAGTTTGATGGTGAGCATTCGTTGGGGCATGGAGGTGGGCAGGGACAGGTAGGTGAGCAGGGGTAGGTAGGTGAGCGAGGGCGGGGAGGTGTGCAGGGGCGGGGAGGTGAGCAAAGGGGAGGTGAGCAGGGGAGGTGAGCAGGGGCGGGGAGGTGAGCAGGGAGGTGTGCGGGGACGGGGAGGTGAGCGGGGAGGTGTGCGGGCGGGGGAGGTGTGCGGGGGCGGGGGCGAGGGGGAGTGAGCAGGTAAGTGTGGAGTTGCAGGGGCAAGGGCGGGGAGGTGAGCGGTAGGTGTGCGGGGGAAGGGTGGTGAGCGGGTAGGTGTGCATGGGCGGGGCAAGGGGGGGAGGTGAGCGGGGAGGGTCAGGGAAGTGTAAATGGGGAGCAAAATTGTGGTGCACAGAGTGACAAGAAAAAGGGAGAAAATTCTAATAGTTGTGAAAGTATCCCATCGGTTAGTAGCCTTGTGAACAGGATTACCGTTGGGTTAGATAATGAATACACGGTGAATGAGGTTAACATGTCAAGGTATGAGTGGGGTTCGTGTACGTTTAAGTCGACGCCAAGTGTAGTTGATGAGAAACTTGGTGACAACATAAGTCGGGATATTAATAGGCGGAAGACTAGCCATGTGAATGAGGTGGTTTCTGGATGTTTGTCACAAACAACAGAAGGGCAGAAAGTTAATAAGAGTAGGAAACGTAGGTGTACTAGGCCAAGTGTGAAGTTGAGGGAGGAGGAGTTTGTTGTTCGGATTGTACCGAGGTCGTATCTGAACTACAGGGCTAGGATAATGAGACTTGTAGCTGATTATGACACGTTCGCGGCGTAAGTAAATCTGCTTAGTTGTTTTTAATGTGTTTAAAAATAATTTTGTTTATATGATGTTGATATATTGAGTCATAATGGGTGATTCCTTTGACTTGTATGTCAATTTGATAAGTCTAAATTTTAAACTTGTTTGAGTTGATATTGAGTCATAATGGGTGATTCCTTTGACTTGTATGTCAATTTTATAAGTTGACGCATTTTATCTGTTTTGATTTAATTTCCTTTTTGAGTTGACATTAAGTTTATATTGGGTGATTCCAGTAAACTCTAATGTTGATTTGATAAGAAGGCTTTCAAATATTGTTTTGTTGATACTAGATTGCAATGGGTGGTTCCATGCACATTTGTGTCGACTTAGCAAATTTTATAATTGTTGTTTATAATTTATTACTTTATCGCCTATTTATTATTAGTGTTTCGTCGTTGTGAAATTTATTTTAAAGTTTTCAATTTCTTTTGCGAACTTTAATTTTCATATATATATTTAGGAGGCGTACGCTCTTATAACATATGTCATGACTTGTGTTCGTAAGTGCTATTTTAATAAAGCAGCTAGCTACTTTTTATTAAAGTGTTCTTATCTCTTTAAGTGGAGTATAAACCCGAGTGGTTACCTCTATTTAAATTGGTTTGGCTATCTATTTACGAACTTTTTCTTCTTCGTTTCTTTTCTAAAAATATTAATGTACGATCGGATTTATTCTTTTATAATTTTACGTAACTATTTATTCCGGCTTCTTTTACAAAATTACCTATAGTTTATTGTGCAAAAGTTTTTACCTTAAACTTTATAATACTTGTCTTTGGTTCTTTCACATTTTATAAAATGATTGTTGTTACCGTACTTCTTTACTATACAACTCTTTTGGTCTTCCAAAATAAAATATATATGATTTGAGTTAACAAATTTTATACCTGCAAAGTTGTTTAGTTAACTAAAATCCATCGATTTTTGTTTTCTTAATGTTCTTTAATTTATCTAGAGTATTTTCTTTTGTCTCTTGGTTGTTTTTGAGTTTCGAGGACGAAACTTTCTTAAGGGGGAGTGATTGTAACACCACGGATTTTCGCTCATAATTTCTTCGACTTATTTTTCCTTAATTATTATTTTCCGTTAAAATTAGAATATTTTACTTCTTAAAAATATTATATCCTATGTTGTTTGTTTTCCAACTTTTTAAATGTTGTATTTATCAATTTTTATTGGATTAGAAATTATATATATATTCTACTATTTAAAAATACGTGTTTGAGTTAGTATTTTTATTTATTCGATTTGAGCGCGTTTGGACCGTCGCACGACCTTTTAATGTGAAGTTTGAAGCTCTTAAAAGCTGTCCACAAAATCAGAATATTAGAAGTATTGGAGGGGCTTTTGAGCATCTTATAACCCCCTTTGTAACCCCCCCATTTATTAGCCATTCAACTCATTATGGTAGCTATTGTAACCTTCCTATTTACACCCTTTTATCATCTCATGAAACTAGTTTATGGACAGCAAAAATCAGTCCAAAATTCTTCCTTCTAATCGACCATTTGAAGAGACAAAGTTGAGAGGAGAATTCATCTCGGTTTTCCCTGTCATACCTTCACGAAAATGACGATATATGAAGATCTAACCGTTGGATCGTCTTCAAATTTGGACAGCACGTTTAGGACATCTGGCCCTTCATTGTGACCGGAGCGATTTTAAATCTAAGCTTTAAATCGCCGGGAATCGTGATCGGAGCATAGCAGTACATAATGAAAATGCAGGCTTTTGGAGGATGCATGGGCGCAAGGAGAAGACGTTTAGATCGATCGGCTTCAGTCCTCCAGTTGGCCCAGGTAACTAATGGCGAACCTAGTACGACTAGAATCGGTCTAGGAATTGTTTAGTTTTTAATATCTAAGTTGGGGTAAGTTTTGCTAAGATTTGTGGGTGGGTGAAGTTTCATTTTACTGATTTCGTACTTTTCATATATGAATGCTTATGAGTGATAATTATGTGGAAGAAACCTATTCTATTGTGTTGTTATTCTTGCTGGAGTGTAGTGGTTAGAATTCTTGTTTTGTTGTGTTAGGTACGATTTACGTTTTGGGTTAGTAAATTTCGTAAAACATATATATCATAATGTTGTTGCGAGATAGCTTGAGACTGATCATGTTGTTGTTAATTTTTTTTAGCGTGAGTATAAGATGTCTGCTGGTTTTAGTTGTTTCAAAAAAAAGATTTTTACTCGTGACATTTTTGTGTCTGATCTTTTATATGTCGTTGGTAACCTTATTGCAAGTTTGTCTTCGTGTGAGTTAGAGTGCTGGTACTTCCTTCGTAATGTCATGAGTAGCATCCTTGATTATTGTAATTCATTGAAAGATCTTATAGGCAGTTTGTTTGTTGTGAGCATTACTTCTACATTGTTTGAATATAATGAATACATTACACCCTTGTAATTGGTAGTAGTTGAACTCTAGTATATAATGGTCAATGTTTTTTTTTGAGGGAATTACTTCCACCTTTGTTAATTAGTATATTCATATATGACTATTGTTATATGTGTACTTGAGTTGAATGCTATATTTACTTGTAGTTATATTGTGAGTGTCTTATTTATTTTATGATGGTATTGTTGTTTGTAATTAATTTATGATTATAATAATGTTGTACTTTCATTAATCAATATCTAAGTTGTCGACGTTACAGTACTCGAGGGAGAATAATACTGTCTTTAGTACCGTTTCGCTAAGAGTTATGTACCGGGGGTATTATAACTAACGTTGTAATTAACCTTGTACCCAAACTCAGACAACGAGAGTGTAGTAGTTGGAGTATCTGTTTATACTGTGTTTTGGTGCATAATTATGTTTTAATGAAGGTTTATTCTTTTTAGTTTGGTGAAATGATTATTATTATTATTTTGGGAAGAATAAACATTGTTGAATTGAGACTTTGGATTGCGATCCTAGTTTCTGCTGATTTTGGGTGTAAGGCCTTAAGGGCATCCTTATTATTAATATTTGAGGATTAATGGATGAATAAATTATTGTATTTTTTTTTTGTAGAACTGTTTTATTGAGATTAAGATATCCGGTGGGATAGATGTAGTCCCCGGTGAAGAACATGCCAACCACCTAGGTTGCGATTTAGGGGTTTTACCTGGGTTAATTGTTGTCGTCCGAGAGGTTGGGAAGTACCGAGCCGGGTACTATCCCGCATCGGGAGTTTGGCCATTCTTAGACACAGCAAGAGTAGGGAACGTAAGCCCATAGGGCTGTCCTGGGAGATTTCGATCTGACAAACCTTAGGAAGTGGGTTGCGATCCACTGGCGTTCTGCTCTTTCTCAAAAGCTATTATATTATTTTGGAGGCTTATGCTATGGATCTTGTCTGCTTATCTTAAGTTCATTATTGTTGATTTACTTTATTTAAGCATGTCAAAATGTTAGTTGTTGTTTGGCTGTTATTTGGTTCAGTTTGGTATTTTATGTTGATTGAGACTTATTTATTAATGCTTGATAACTCCTATGTGGATCCTAATTGAGCTGGGAGAGCTGTTAGTTACTCCCCACTGATTGTGGATATTGTTGTATATTTTGCAGGTTATGTTGATGGGACTGTCCTTTGGTTTTGGGCTCGGGTTGAGATGTGAGCATTAAAATGTTAGATGTTTTAGGCATAGACTTTCAGTTAGTTGAAGAGCTAGTTTTCTCTTTTGGTTATTAATCTAGTTAATTAATTTTTATTTATACTATTTATTATGTTGGTTTATCACTTAGTTATTTAAACGCATCTCTTGTAGTAGTGACATTCCCAGAAGACGATGATTCCGCCATCGTCCTATTAATACTATTATTATTTCTTTCTTTTTCCGCTTTGAAATTCTGGGGTGTTACAGCAATTGTGCAGACATTATAGCTTGTAGGCATATTTAGGTTTTCCCGGCTGCATTCTCACCACCTAACTCAGTTATACACCCTGTTTGAATTCCCCCGTTCAGCATCTCGTCCAGGGAAGTTCAATTAAGAGTTATTTTAGTTTGGGACATATTTTCGAATTTATATAAATATTAAATAAGCACATATATATATATAAATGATTAATTAAGTTATCATATTTGAAAAGTAAATTTTCATATGCCAATAAGAGTTTAATTTAAAAAATTTATAAATGAAGAATGAAAAAAAAAATGTTTTTGTGAGAGATATACCCGGGAAAATGAGAAATATTTTGTAAATTTATAGAACATATCCCATTCTTGGCCACCTGCACACGCAAAATAAACCTGTCCAAAACCATGTGTCCGGTTTTATAGCCCACTAGTCTGCAACACTTAACCGAAAATGGGCTGGCATTGATGAGATGGATGACTGACGCAGCATTGGGCTTAGTGTGTCAGGCTATATGTGCAGCCTACATTTGCAGCCTATTGAAGACCAAAAAAGCAGAGCTAATGAAGACGAAAATAGTAGGCCAACATTGACTCAACCATAACCGCATTATAACATAAATTGAAATTAGTACATATACTTCACGTAATATAGTTAACGTACAATCTGGACATATGTAAATTATTACTACTTATAATAGCCGGTTGAAAAGTATTAACGCCAAATGTGATCATATTACACCAAATTTATTTAAAAAGTTGGGGTCCTCAACGTGTCATCCCATAGCATGCAACTGCTCAATTTCGAATAAACTGATCTTAGCGTCCCTGAAAAGTGGGGAAACAAAATAAAATTAGTATTTAGTGATCAAGTATATAGTAGTAAATCAAAGTAATGACATATAACTGTAAATACATATTGTTATTAGTGAATTACCTTTAACAAAATCTTCATCCTTATGTCCCCCATGTCATTTACAGGTATGGTACCCAAATCAAGCTTAGTTGGGTCCCACATAACAACGGTGCCGCCGGTTTCACGAAAGCCTGGTGCATGGAGCCACCTCATGTTAGCTCCTCCAGCTCGGTACCATAAAGAGTGGAATTGAGTAGCTGTTGCCCGAATCTCTAGTAATACAATGAATCGCGGACGATGGTCGCGAATGATTGCAAACAAATTGGCAATGAACCCAGGCCTCGTTATTCCCCTCGTACTCCAGATTATAATAGGAGTATGTAACGCAATTAAAGGGGAATGATTGTTCATTCTTGGGTGTATCTTAAGAAAATTGAATGGCCTAGAGCAGCCGTTTTGCCTCGCAATCCATTCCTTTATGACAATATTGATCTGATTCATTTCCCCTATTACATGAAGAATCTCCATGGAATCTTCAAATGTAGCCATGCTTAGATGACATGCTCGCATGCGGAGGAGTAAAACTATTCCTCTGTTGTACATAATGGGATAAGGGTCCATCATACTTTCGAACCGCCACGGAACAATTAAATGTTCTACGTGTTGCTTGTCGAGTTGGACCATCTCCCACTTTATAAACACCCTTATTGCATTTGGAAGGCCCCCTAAATCAGCTAATGATGGTACGTACGCGTATTTAACGTACCCATCCGGCCCAAACATGTATAATGGTAACATAGGTCCAGGCCATGAATAGAAAGGAATTCTCATTAGGTGTCTCACTTGTGTGGCACTTAGGTAGACTCGGTTTTCTTCACACACATTATCTCTTGGAACGTGGTAAAAGTAGACATGTTCGTTGACGTTGACTTGGGCCGTATCCCTAACGAAGGGGGGTTTGCCTAACCACCAACTCAGGGGTGTTTTCGTAGCTGAAATTAGGTGGTGGGGGTAGTATGGGATACGAATTGGCCATATGTGATTGTGTGAGGAAGGATGGAAGAAGGTGGAAGGTGGTGTGTGCAACGGTTTGTGTGGGGTGTGGAAGAGGGTTTATTTATAATAAAGGTAGATGTGGGGGTACATAAGGGAAGGGATGTTTTAGGCAAGAAAAAATATAAAATATGTAGTGTTATTAGTTTAAAAAAAAATTATATGAAGTTATAAAACACACCCTTAACTCCATTGAAACCCCCTTTTCAAAAATCAGAACACACACACACACACGATTTGCAGTGAAGAACAAAATGGAAGGGTCTGCATCTAGTAATTCCAATTCAGCTTTGCGGAGAAAAAACACCTTAAAGTGTTACCACAAGCGTGAAGCAAAAATCTGTACTGCCAAAACCGGATCTAACACCGGGTTGAAGTTCTTTGGGTGTTCTTCATGGCCGGTAAATAATGCCTTCTTTAATTCTCACATATTAAATTGTAATTTGCATATGTTATATATGTTTTCATGTGTTAATTGTGTAATTTTATAGTATGATGATTGCGGGTTCTTCCTTTGGGAGGACGATTTGCAAACTCCTTCAATGGATGATAATTTGAAGAATAAAGATGCATTTATACAGCAACTAATGGGGGCCAACAAGAAATTGGAAGCTAAGGTTGAGAAGCTGAAGGAAAAGAAATTGGAGATGGAAAAATTAAACAAAGATCTTCAATTGAGGATGGAGTTCATGATTAAGATGGAGAAGATAGTGATTGCACTAATTATAATACCAATGTTCATTTATATGTGTATTAAATTATAAATGTTGGAACTCATTTCGCAATGATAGGTGCAACTTTTTCAACATTTCATTCTGTACGTTTTGATATGATTATGTAGTTATTCAACATGATTCATGAACTATTGGACCAAATTACTATCCAACCTGATATGATTTTAAAAATAATTGCAAATGTATAACTAATAATAACTTCATACAAATACTATTTGAACAAAAAAATACATATTAAATCAATGCATCCAACTTATTAATAGGTTTTAAATCTTCGAATTTAATTGTTCATAGATAAGCCATGAATTGGAACTTCAAATCTTGGAATTTTATTTGATATACATATTACATATTATAAATAGTCCTTTATGATATGAATCAACGCAGGTAAGATATGATTCAACGTAGTTCAGATATGATTCAACATACTTCAGATACACTTTCAGATATGATTACTAAATAATGTACGAGGATTAAAATCTTCATATGATACTTTATTACTGACTAAACATTACAAGAATCTTAATTATGGACTTAACATTGCAACACTACAATGATCATTCATTACTCACTAAACATTTGGACCATTGTTAATGTTTATGATGGACTTAGAGAATTACTAAACAGGATTATGATCATTCATTACTCACGATGGACCCCATCATGAGGTAGATTTTATAGTAATTAGTTAAGTTGGTTATGTTCGCGTAGTCAAACATGAGTCATAGTAATTCTCGTAATGTTTAGTAAGCCATATAAACGATCATTAACATTGTTAATGGTCCTACTGGTGTTTAGTAATGCTCGTAATGTTTAGTAAGCCATGTAAATGATCATTAACATTTTTAATGGTCCTACTAGTGTTTAGTAATGCTCGTAATGTTTAGTAACCGTGTAAACGATCATTAACATTGTTACTGGTCCTACTAGTATTTAGTTATTGTCGTAATGTTTAGTAAGCCATGTAAACGATCATTAACATTAACAATGGTCCTACTGTTTACTTAGTAATGAATGATCATAGTAGTGTTTAGTTATTCACGTAACGTGTACTAAGTGCATGAAATTATATCGTACACATGATAAACCATATCCTGAACTACATTAATCATATCATTGACTAGATTAATCATATCACATAAATGGATAATCATATCATATAAAAGTCATGGTGTACATAAATGGATAATCATATCATGTAAAAGTCATAGTGTACACAAATGGATACTCTCGCACCATTATATAAGAAAAAACATAGTCAAGTGGTCTTGTTAGATTTCTCTGCATGCGATGATTCGAAAAAAACAGAGGAGCATTTTCCTAAGAAATCTAAAATTCCAACACATTACATAACACCTTAGAACTAATTTCATTGCAGATTCGATCAACAATAGCCTTAATAAAAAAAAATCGTATGTGTAACTCTAAATTTAAATGACCAAACACAGGACTAATGATAATTTACATTATAATAAAACATGCTATCTTAAGCATAGCATTTATTGTGACTCCCACTTTTTGAAAGATTTTAAATCTCGGTCCACACCAAGATTCATATGATTTATGTAACAAAGAATATGTTGTAAGTTACATCCGAATATGCTATTAGTATATAAAAATAACATTTATTATCTTGTTATGCTTGTACACCTCACATAAAATAAATACTTTAAAAATGATAATACCAATTATCACTTGGTTTAGTGGTTAACACTTTAGTATATATAAGTCATGGGATCGAATCTTATATAATGCATTTTCTAATATATTTTTATTGTATACAGATTACATAGAGTAAACACCCCAAGGGAGAGAGTGCGACATGGAACCATTCTTGTTATAACGCTTTTTAATATTTTAGTATAGATATTTAAATTGGTTAAAATTGATGAGCAAAAGAACATGCTGGTAGTTGAATAAGAACATGAGAGCAATATAAAAAGAACATTATCTTGTTT
The DNA here is from genome assembly GCA_947646795.1 of Beta lomatogona. Lineage (NCBI taxonomy): Eukaryota > Viridiplantae > Streptophyta > Magnoliopsida > Caryophyllales > Amaranthaceae > Beta > Beta lomatogona. Next base: position 184,261 of record CANSNZ010001376.1, on the reverse strand, counting down.
TACTGGTATACCTCACTTTTTACATCATTCTAATAAGTTGGTAAAATTTGATAAAAGGAATGCACATGTATATACTTGAATAAAAACAGTACTATTTCACTAGCAGTTGTATTTTAAAATTTACTATTTTACTATTAATTAAATAATTTAATACTACTTGTGCTTTAATTAAAATTTTATAATATTTACTATTTTCCTTCTTTTCCACAAAGATTCATGTACGTGTTCATTGCGTTTAATTAACAATCACCATCGTTTCATACAGGGAGCACCATGCGCTACATGATCTCGAGTATACCTTCCACGGATTGGCAATTTAGAAGGTGTTCTCGGGACCACGTAGATGATTATCCATTTGTGTATACTATGACTTTTTATATGATATGATTATCCATTTGTGTATACTATGACTTTTATATGATATGATTATCCATTTATGTACACTATCACTTTTATATGATATGATCATCCATTTATGTGATATGATTAATCTAGTCTATGATATGATTAATGTAGTTCAGGATATGGTTTATCATGTGTACGATATGATTTCATGCACTTAGTATGTAAACATAGGGACCATTGATCGTTTACATCACTTAATACACATTACGTGAATAACTAAACACTACTATGATCATTCATTACTAAGTAAACAGTGACCATTGTCAATGTTAATGATCGTTTACATGGCTTACTAAACATTACGAAACTAACTAAACACTAGTAGGACCATTAACAATGTTAATGATCGTTTACATGGCTTAATAAACATTACCAGCATTACTAAACACTAGACCATTAACAATGTTAATGATAGTTTATATGGCTTACTAAACATTACGAGAATTACTAAACACTAGAATTACTAAACATTAGGTGGATTTGACTAATCGAACATAACCAACTTAACTAATTAATATAAAACCTAGCTCATTGTGTGGATTTGACTAAATGAACGAACATTACCATATTCATTAAACCTTTAATTGGGCACGACGTATATCACATCTCCATCAAGAACACCTTCACTATCGAAAGTACCGTCAAGGTGAACACGTGCACCTTCATGGTACAATGTAACAAATTCGGGGTCTATCCCCCTCAATGGAAGCCCATAGATCAGCCAACCTCCTTAGTTTTGTAGTGCATTTCATCCGCATAAGTTCCACCGTAGGCTTGGTGTGCAGGTCACGCATTGTGACAAAGTAGTAATCCGGATCAATGTCAGGATCAGCAGCAACTGAGTGTCCTGACTGCAATATTAGACGATAAGTAAACGATAATATACGTGTTGATGTGCAATTTATATACATCATGATATGATTATAAGCCGTCTAAATAATATTTACACCGTATGTGATATGATTATACAAACATTTGATATAATTTCATGAACACGGGATATGATCGAAAATTACAAAAATTAACAAAAAATCCTTGAAAAACAAATTTTATTATATTATTTCACAACAAAGTACTGTTGTTATTATGTGACATTTTACTAACTGCAATTTATAAAGTATGAATAAAAATAAAAGATAATTAAGAGAAAATTGAAATTCACTTCAAAATAAAAAGATTATTAAGAGATAATTGAAATTCAAATTATAAGATAATTAAGAGATAATTAAATTCACTTCAAATTAATACCTTCGAATAAGCAAGTATAAGCTCAATGTCATCAAACACGTGCACAAATGGAGTGGAATCGACGCTTAAGAATTAACCTCGACAAGTCAGATATAGATCATCGGGGTCCACACCAACACGTCTCCCGTACAAGTTATATAACTCCAAAAATGGAGTGCGCAAACCAATAACATATGACACACCATTGTCGGCTAGATCGCCCGATTTCACATGGACCCTAACCATTTCTGCATTAGCCACCATATTTGGAAAACTTTTTAAACACTTTCACGGTTTTATGTGGTTTTATACCAATTGTGGTTTTAAACGTAGGATATGTGGTTTTATACCAATTGTGGAGTTAAGGATGATGAACTATTAAATTTTGTTAGGTGAGTGTACACTAGCATTAAATACAATCAATTTTGTTTATTCTTTCTTATGACACACCAATTTCTGGCCACCAGGTTGTACAATCAAGAGCTTATGCGTTTATTTTCTTTGGCCCACTAAGTATTACATATATGTGTACACTAGCATTAAATCACCAAAATTTTACCCATTGTCCCCACAAAGTATTACATTGAAACGCTGGCCCATTCATTATGCCTCCCCCTTGTTTTTAAAATTGATAACTGCTGGGCTGGGCCTACACTAAATAAAGCAACGAAAGGGTACACCTCCCACACAATTCTTCCAAAATTTTTTCCACAACCTGATATTCCTTCGTTTCTTCACATGTCTTCGTTGATTCCACAACTTGTTCGAAATTTTATTCCACAACTACTTCCAAATTTTTTTCTACACTAATAATGTCTTCGTTTCTTCACATAAGCAGTTTCATCCATACAACCAGTTCACTTTTCCATATTATATTACAAAAGCATTGTCATGCAACAAGTCCAATACAAATATACGTGTATTAATACAAATGTCTAATACAAGTTCGAATCACATACGGATAGATTGACATCCAAACAACCAATTTCGGGTGTCGCTAAAAGACGTGTAAAGTATCCTACAGACCCATCTCCGTCAACCATTTGAATGCCTCATCCTCCTCCAAGTCCCGAAATTGATGTTGATCCAACCTATAACAATACAAAGTTTTTACTCTTACACACAATAACTAATATATTTATTCACCAACACATCGTAAACAGGTTACATGTACGCCTCTTCCCCATCCCACACCACTTGGGGTACATGTCATATCATTAATCCCGCGTCCATGCTATTAATAAGACATGTAAAAATATAAGTTTCAAATATTAAACAAATAGTTTAACTTATAAACATTATTAGCTAAAATTTAATATACATGTTCTTCATTTCGAACCCCTGCTTTTACGGATTCCTCAGTTAGATCACCTCCTGCCACCTTCTTCTTCAGCTGCCTCGGTTTTGCAGTTTTCTTCTTCGTCCCCACATTTTCATTCTCCAATGTATTTCCTTTCTTCTTTCCCGCTTTCTTCCTACCTTCTTCCACGGCAGAATAATAACGCTTACTACGGGTTCTATGGGCCACCTTCCGGCAGGGGGGATCTATGACATTAAGTTTCTCTACGGGATCCACTTCATGACTTTCCATATCTATTTTCCGCTTCTTATTCTCCACGGATGGGGATGATTTATTCTTCACCATAGTTAACACACCGGAGTTAGGGGTTGCATCCACCTCTCCATTTGCTCTACTCCTCACCATAACAATGTTCTCATCCACTCTTATATCCAACAATTGCAAATCATCCATCAAAATACCAACAACTTCATCATAAACAAGGGCTTTATCACATATACCATCAAACCTATCAAACAACTTATCACGTCGCCTAACTTCATCTGTTTTCGAGGGGTCATGATATGCAACCTTAACCCTTGTATGTTTACGTTGCACATCTTTTCTCCATCGACGTAAAATGTACTTTTCCGGTACATCAAACTCATTATGAATGTCATACGCCTTTATCATGTACCTACACATAATGCCATGACACTCAAACATTTTACATGAACAACTCACTTCCTTCTAGGAAGTGTTGTAAGTAACCTTGTAATTCCTTTTTCTCTTCGAAGGTTTGTCTTTCTTCGTCTCCCTACATCGAATCCATACTCGATCTTCAACTACATGCTCCACGATATTATCAGACAACACATTCTTACCATGCACAGTCAAGTACATCATTCTATTGCACTCCCTCTGAACCTCTTTGAATTGGGAATCCGTGTACACCTTCTGGAAAACCGCCTCCACTGAAAAATCACTAACCAACGTTCGGGCATATCTAGCTGAATGCGCATCACGATCCTTCTCATCATTAGCCCGAACCTCCATAGCCTCACAATACCGTTCCACAAATTCAAACAACCTTGTATGCTTGTTCACATAGCCATAAAAAAAGCTATTCATTCTCTCAACTCGTTGTGTGGTTTTCATTCCTGCCCAAAACATATGCCGAAGATATGCAGGGACCCACATTGTCCTTTCACGGAATAAACCTACACAAACATACACCCAACATGTATCAAAGAATATAATACATACACATGTAATTATAAACACTCTACTTACAACACCTATTTAATTTCAAATACCAATGTCCACCATTACTATGTGCCCAATAACTAATAATTTGTTTAGAGCACTTCTTACCTTCTTAAATTTATAAATGTCTTCACCTCTTTAGACCCATCTGCAATTAGATCTCATCTGATGATGGTATTTTTTTCTTATTAAAGGAGAAACAATGTCATTTTCTCCTTATGTATATAATTGTGTCCATGACTTATCTTCTGCTGATCTTAAAATTATTCTGGTTAACTATGGGTGTTTCATCCCCCTTCCCCTGCCAGCATGTAGTCCAACATCATTCTTACCCAAATGTAAATGAATTCACTGCCTAAATAGAGTAATATGCCATAGGCCATACCACGGGAAGGGGCTGTGAGCTCTTGTAAGTCCAATAGTGAGGACTTCTTACTAGCTAATAATTTATAAATGTCTTCAATATAAAACTAGCAGCATAGCAAGACAAAATAATTTTAGTGGCAAGATTGACAGGACAAAAACTAGCAGCAGGACTCAAATGGCAGCAACATCATTTCTAGCTTTATTCACACAAAATACAATTGGCAGCAACAAGATTTCCAAGTCCAGCTTTTGTGTAAGTCAATGGTAGGTCAAATTGTAGCTAAATTTCGGTTTGTAGCACTTTCACAAAACTACTTTACAAAACTACTTTAAGTGGCAGCAAAACTCATATTTTTTTTTCCATTTTGCTTAAACTAAAACCAGCATTTCTAAAAGGTTTTCCTTATTGTTGTTTATCAACTTTTCATGAAAAGCAATCCTATTTTAGCAAGACTTCTTAAAAATATGTTTACAATTATGACAATGAATGGTTAGTGTGTTATTAATCTTATTGTTTAAACTACAGTCATTGTTTCTCATATGTAACAAAGTGGCTAAATGATAATTAATAAGCAAGACCTATAATAACACACTAACCTGCTAGCCATTCATTGTCACTCAACTTGTACTTCACAATAACAGTACTCCAGCTATCCTCAAATTCTTCCGCATCCAAGCTATCATAAATGGAATTCAAAAGCTCATCTTTGAATGCATCATACCCCTTATACATCCCCAACTTCGAACAAAACTTCTCTGTTATGTGCCATAGGCACCAACGGTGTCGAGCAGTCGGCATCGAAGTTAATAATGCTTTTCTCATTGCAGCACACTGGTCCGTAAGTATACAAGAAAGCCAGGTTGAGAAAAGCCAGGTTGAGAAAAGCCACTCGAAGGTCTCCGTATTCTCATGAGACAACAACGCACATCCAAGGAGAATGCTTTGCCCGTGATGATTTACACCAACAAAATTACAAAATGGTAGCTCGTACTCATTTGTCAAATACGTTGCGTCAAAGCACACAACATCCCCAAACTCTTCGTACGCTGCTCTACTCCGAGCATCAACCCACATTATGTCCTTCAAAGTATTCGTCTCGTCCACACGATGCATATGAAAAAAATTATGATTCCCCGCGGTCATCTTATTAAAATAATCAAGCATCGACATTATAATCACCATCCTTTAGTTTCAACATCTTCACCTTACTAACTTCATTCCTCAAATCCCGCTCTGTAACAACCCAATTCTCAACACCATTCCTTTCTCTACCTAGACATCCATGTATCTGAGATATCTTAACCCCAGAGTTATAATCATTAAACAATTTCCTCCTTACATGATTATACAATTCCTCCTTTCGATACATGCTAATGTGTCGTGATTTTGATGGCGTATTATCATGGTTCTTGTGTTCAAGTACTACTCTCCTCAATTCCCATTCCCCACACTCTTGCATGCTTGCATAAATATTGGCCGGACATTCACACTTTTTGGTTCTCTTTACAACAACATCTTCACACTCCATAGTATCGGTCACTACTAGTCTTTTTACCACCACCTTTCGATCTTTTACGCCTATCCGGCTTACCATAGCACTCACATGTCCACGTCCCACTACGCCGTTTTCGTTCTACACCCAATTTCGAATTATATGCTGAAGCTGCCCGGACAATGCCAAAACCTTCTTGCTTGGCAAATTTTCTATAGTAACTTTCAACTCCATCCCAGCTAGGGAACATCATACCCACGAATGGGGCAGGTACCATACCTACCTCTCCAATTCTACAACCACTAACCTTTCCATCTAGAGTCACAGCCACTATGGCATCTCCCTCCACATGTACTCCCTCAACAATATCACCATCCCCCACATACATTTCTCCATTCATAACATATAACTCTGGAACCTGCATTAGTATTAGCATATAATTTCATTACAATGTGTAAATTACAACCTCATTCACTTTCAAACTAAGAACACTTTAATCCTCTTTAACATCAGCTCAGTTGAGGAAATAAACTCCAGCATTATTCTTACCACAAATAAGTAGTAATCCTTTTACTTCATAAAATCTGCTTTGCCTAAAGTATATTTCTACAGAATTAAAATCTTTCTTGCCCATACAATCGTCATTATTTGTGAACCCAACAAAAAAAATTCATTTATTGCGAATCATTGTCATTCATTTATTTCCGTACTACACATATTAATTGCCAATCATCTAATTTATTACATTCCATGACATTTATTACATAACAACAAATATCTACCCAAAACTCCACAATCATCACATTACTCCACAATCATCACCTACATTACTCATCACCTATACTATACTATACTACATATATGGCCGAATTACAAAATTATGATCAATAACAACAAACTTACATTCTCTTCATCCGCATTTCGCTGCTCCTGTAATTCTTCTTCATCGACATATAATTCGTCTGCTTCAAATCCATCGCCATGCTCACCAAAAGAGCTCATATCAACAATGTTTTCCTAATTTCGTGTGGTTTTTTTGGTTTTTTGGTGCCCTAAATTTGTTGCTCTCCTCTCTGTTTTCTTCCAACGGGTATAATAAGGCTTCACTCCTCTTCCCACTTGCTGTAACACATTTACCGCATCATTTTATATTTTTGCCCTTGCTTTTGGAATAAAATTACAAGTTTACCCCCGGTAGGGGCAACTACCGCCCCATACCAGGTATGGGAGTATGGGACAATACTTTCTCCTAGCCTCACTGCCCTACTGGGCATGTTTCTCTTGAGTCTTCTTCTCTTGCTCTCGCTGCAAAAAATCTGGGCCATGGTTTAAGGGAAAAATTCCCTTCGGTTCGGTTACGAGATTTTGTTACTAATATTGCCTCAGCAAAAAGTCAATCTCTTCCTACTCCGTCTCCTTCTACTTCCTCAGGTACTCCTTATCATACCGCCTGACCCAATCAATATGCATTTTTTTAAATGACCCTGCCCGATCCCGATCTGGGCCGGCCATAATCACCTCTAAATTTCTAGTAGTATTTTTTAAGGAAGTTTGTCCATGGGAATATGAGATAGTATAAAAATAGGGAAGCTGAAAACTCTGGTGAGTGGTGACGGTAAGTCGGTAACCGAGTACTGGGGGCAAAAGATAGAAAATGGGGGATCCCATTCCCGATCAACCGAAAACTTTAGGTTCAACAGCTGCTCTCGATTCCTCTAACATCGGATTTCAGGTTCTTCCCTTCCGATGTTTGATTTATTTTTTCTTCCTTATTATTACTATTCTTATTTTCTAACTATTGAAATTGTTGCTTAATTTTCAGCTTTTGAAGAAGCATGGTTGGAAGGAAGGAACTGGTCTTGGTGCTTCTCAACAGGTTCCCTTTCGGAACTTTTGATTAATTTATTTACAAGTATCTATATTCTATATTCTATATTCTATATTCTATGCTACGCCCTTTTTCAACTTTGCAATTTCTTCCAAGTTCCAACACAACCCATCAATGATTGTTTCACAAATTCTGCTCTTGTTTCCGCCAATGTTTGGTTTCTCGGGATCAAATTCTACCAATTCATTCGTTTGCCAAATAAGTACTATAAATCTATCAATTCACTAATCAATACATTCTTCACAATATTCTTTTATGCTTTTCCAATGTAATATAGGGATGTGATATCACTTCTCCCACATAACCTTTGTAATTAAGTGTCTGTTACTAAATTGCAGTAATGGCAATTAAATCATGGAAAATCGCCTCATCCCCAAACATGTGACTTTCATCATTCTCACTTAATACCACATCTAATTGGGTGGTAAATGGTAAATGGTAAATGGTAATGGATGGTAATTCAAATATATGAAGAAAAGCACGTCTTTTGGGATGGACTCACATTATCATGGACATTCACTTCAATTTTTTCTTACTAATCTTACTAAAATTCATAACCATTACCGCTTTTTTTAGTCACTTACTAAACATGTTGTTTTGCGTTATGCACTTGTAGAATGTTGTATATACATGTTTATTATTGCATTAGTATTTGGAATTGACAAGTTTTTATTGTGGTGGTGTTTTCAAACTCACAAGTAATAGTGTATGAAATAAGAGAAGTTGGTTAAGTAGAGATAAATAGCACGCAATGGACGAGGAAATCTTGTCTTCCCACATACGATTACTTCCATATTCCACAAATAGCTACTCCCAATTTCAAACTAATGGCTCTTTTTTTTTTTTTTTTTTTTTGGGTGCTTCAAAATAATGGATCTTAAATGTATGAGACAAATTGTTAAGGAGACCCATGTGGTGACTGGTGATGGGAGAAAGTCTTATTATGATGAGAGTATAGAGAGAATTTTGAACCAAATCAGGTGTGTTTCATCTATTGAAACAACCATTAATTGCATGTGTATCATCTACTATGAGGCGGAGGTAGTGGAGTACTTACACAGGAGAAAATGTTGCCATTGATCATTAAGGTGTCATTTGGTCATGATATGCTGGAGTTTCCATTAGGATGTCATATTATTGTGTGGGCACTTTTGGTGCTCAGTACTAAATTTATTGAACGTCTTTTTGGTCCTTAGCATAGTAGTGTATTTATATCATTTCTATATAGTATTTGACTATTTTCTTCTTATCTATTTGCATTTTGAGCTTTTGATAAGAACTATGGTATTGAAATCCTTTTAGGGGTTTCGTACTTAGTTGCTTATGCTTGTTGGTATTGTCTGGTCTTTTTGAAGGTTCATACCCCAATATCCATGTCTATTTAAAGTGTCAGACACTGTTAGTTGTGTTGGAGCCAAATTACAATGAGGAATGGGACAAAACAGAACAACAGGATTGACTTGAATTATTAAATTTATGTTTGTCAATCATTTTTCTTCTGTGTATGTATCTAAATAAAGTTTTGGATTTTAAAATTTAACATATTAACTGAAGTTTAGGATTTCAAAAGTTAAAATTATTCTTACTTGGTGATCTATGATGCTCACAGGGTAGGTTGGAGCCGGTAGAAACATATTTTAAAAAGAACAAAAGAGGTGTAGGAGCAGAAAAGGTGAGAAAGAAGATCTTGCATTTATCCACCACCACCACCACCCGTAGCGAAAAGGAGAAAGCAGTAAGTTTCAGCTGCTTCTTTTACAGATCTCGATCCTGCTTCATTGCAGTGAACTACTTTTCTTTACCAGATTAAACTATCTCCTCATAAGAATATTGATTTGTATCATCTTCGAATTTTAAGAATGCTGGAGTGATGTTGTGTGATTGGCTGATTGCCAACATTATGAGTGTATTGTGTTCTTTATGTATTAAAATGACTTCAATGTTACTACTTGCTACTTCGGTGCAGTGTACTAACTTCTCATAGTATGGGAATTTCTTATCGTTTTTAGGATCAGTAGATAATATTCTTGCTTTTTAGACAAACATATAAATACCTTCATTATTAATGTTATTGCTTTTGCTGGATGGGAAAATATCAATAAAGAAGATTCAACTTTTAAAGTGAAGCCTCTTTCTGGGAAACAGTCCACAAAGCAGTAACTAGGGTTTATCAGGACCAACGTTACTAGTGTGGTTGTTATTTTTCTTTAACAGATGATGTGCTACATGGATTTGTTACTATGTCGTTAAGTTATACGGTACCTTTGAACAGGCTAAATTATGGTACAAGTGTTTTGCGTTTGGTCTTACGTGAAGGTTGCTATGTTGGTCCAAACTGATGTCTGCGGGTCCATAAAGTTGGCTGTTAGCTTGGCTCTTATAAGCAAGGAGTGACAAGGAAGTGAGCACAATGATTGGTACACGGAAAGATGCTTGTAGTGTTGTCATTGATAATCTGGCAGTTAGAATGAAATTTGATCATAATGTGGCTCTGTATGTTTGAGGGGAAGTAGTGTTTTTCTTTTTATCTTGAAGGACATTGGTCTATGGTCTTTATGTATAAAGGTGGGGCTTTCTACTTCTGCAATAAATTGCGCTAGAGCTGTTCCGTTCGATTTTAGTGGGTGATACGTGAAACATCAACTTGACCTTATTTAATCTTTTCTTTTTTTAATTTTTTTGTGTGCTTTAGGGAGTCATGTTTGTGGAGTTATGATACTGCTGCGTGCTTTTTAATATTCAATCTTCGAACTTTTTGCAATCATAATCACTTGCACAGCTGCTTCAACCTTTTCTGTCATCAAGATAGTTATCGATTCCAAATCTACTGGTCGTACAAGTGAATACCGTGCCCTGAGGCTGTAGTGTACACCTCATTTTAAGAGAAATAACAGCACGCTTTTAGTAGTCAGCATCTGTGTTGCTTGGCCTTTTATATGGGGACTAGGATTTGCTATGTAGATTGATTGCATGTTAATACCGTGCCATTTTTATATGGAGACAGATCAAGTTATCCGGGTTGCAATTTCGACAACCCTCAGTTTTTAGTCATATTTTGTTTAGCAGCTGAACAAGTTATGTCCTGTGGCACTATGCTTTCAATCACTGCCATTTCTCTAAATTGTAACGGAGATTCAACCAGCGTTTCATAGATCATCATAGGATTTCATCCAATATTGATGAACCTGATATTACCCGTTGGTTGTGAGCCCTAAATCATTGAGTTCAGACTTGTCTGTTGCTAACTCTGGCTATATCTTTGCCAGGAGAAAATGTCAAAAAAGGCAAAAGCACTCTCAAAAAGGATGCGGAAAATGCTGGATGAAGAAAAGCGCCGGCAAGAGATGGACCTTCGACAAGCATTCTTTAGAGAGTTTTGGCCAGATAATGTCTGACATTGGGCAGACAAATGTGACTATATGCTTTTCTTTACGTGTTCGCGATAGAAGAGGCCTATTCACTAAACAGACAAATGTGACTATATGCTTTTCGTTACGTGTTCGCGATAGAAGAGGCCTATTCACTAAACAGACAAATGTGACTATATGCTTATCGTTACGTGTTCGCGATAGAAGAGCCTATTCACTAACATTCTCTACTGATAAGAAGAGAGAGGAGGGTGGTGGTGGACACTCTGAGGTGAAATTACACAATTAATTCTTTGTTTTCTGCATAACATGTTATGTAAAAAGCCAAACGTTTTGCGACAACTTGTACAGGTCTTTCCTATATTTTGTCACATACCAGAATTTGTTCTATATTATTGAAATAAGTTTCTGGGAGCTGAATTAGAGAATCATACAGGATATTTAATCGAAAATGTTATGGAATTTTACTCTTACATAGTTGTAGTTGTTGGACGAGTCAAACAGGGTGGTATTTGATTCATCAGCTCTTGAGCGTGCATGTCAGTCTTGATGAACTGCAAATTTATCTAATGAGTGCTCACATAGAGTTTCAAATGAAGACATGACGTTGAAGTGCATGCCTGTTGCTCGACTCGGAAACTCGTTAAGCCCTTGCTTGACTTGTACTCGTTAATTTTTTTTTGCTACTCGGCTCGAAACTCGACTCGAGCTAGATAAGCTCGATAAGAGCTCAGCTCGATTGCTCGCTAGCTTGTTAAGAGTAAATAATGTAAAATTAGTTTTACCTTGATTTTCTTAATTTTTTTTTTGGAAAAAAATATTAGATTTACTACAACAATTACGAAAACAATAAAAAGATATCCAAAGATCATAAAGTAAATTTTTATTGGGCTTGGTAAGTTGGTTCCTATATCTCAAGTTTTTAATAAACTTTTTTATTAAATAAAATAAATTTTTAGAAATAAATAATCGATATGCTCGCGAGCTTAACGAGTTGAGCAGAGTCATGCTCAACTCGTGCTTGTTAAGGTATCGAGCTGAGCCAACACGGGTTGAGTTTTGACCGAGCATTGACCGAGTCGAACTCGAGTTGCTCGCAAGCTGCTCAACTCGATTAGCAGCCCTACCTGTTGAAGATGGTATCTACGAGGGTAGTGAGGAAGTAGCGATAATTTTTAGGTTGTTTTCTAATATAGCAACTTCATAAGAGATCGATGAGTGTTAAAATTTCTTATTTTGTAAGCTGCAACCGAATATGTTGTACTCGAATAATTTGTCTTGTGAAATGAGCGTAGCAATTGCTCCTTGTTCATTACTACTTAACCCCTTCTGTAGCCTATTTCCACTCGTTAAAATTTCAGCAAGCTCTCTTAACGCCTTTCCGATTTCCATCCTATGTCACGCAAACTCTTCCTCTCACCTCTATTTCTCTAGCTGGATCTTCGAATCTCTGACATGGATATGGTTGTATTACGTAATAATACTATGGCACCTATTGCTAGGATAAAAATTATAGAAAAATGTTTCATAGGAAAATCGAGTTGGACACTTGGAACAGAAGATTAGACATATGTGTCCAATACGTGGACGCTTTAGTTTCAACTGAAATGTCAAGGCTTTCATAATTCATGTTTATAAAGGACATTTTAAGGCCATGTAGAGAATCCCAACTGATTGAGAGTCATCTGAAGTCCATTGCGAAGGTGAAAAATTTTTTGCCGGTTCTCGAGAATGTCCACAAATACCGTGAAATAACAAAATTTAAGGGCCTTGATTTCGCTTTCGAACATATGCTCGAAAATATAAGACATGGGATGATACTAAGGTTGTAGTGTCTAATAAAAATCACCCCTAATACTTAAGACGAACATATGATGGATTTCAAAGCTATTTCGAGATTGAACATATAATAAAAGAAACAAATACCATGAAATGGCCTAAACTTGAAGCTATAATTCAAACTTTTGGACATTCTCCTGCCTCAGGTGACAGCCCTATAGTATACTTCCAAGGCTATCGCCTTTGCTTTTCCTTACTTTACTATACACAACCATTAAGAATGACGACTTTTGTGTTAAAAAAAAAGAATGACAACTTATTAGATTTGATCTAACAAGCGCCACATCCGAGCCATCTCGTTTCTGGCTTATTTTTTTTAGAATCATATTTGGAGTCTTATTTTATTTATCAAATTTATATCTAATTTTTTTTTTGTCTTTGGATGGATTTGATGGAATCGGTTTCCGACTATTTTATCACATAAAAAATTCAATCCGAGGAAAAAAGAATATCGGATCCATATCTTATAGGAGGTAGAGTTTATGCAAAATTCGACAAATCTAATCCGGTTATGATAACTGACGCCACATCATAAAACAATAGATAAAACTACATACAATACGATAATCATATTTATATCATCGTAAAGTAAAATGTAGTATAGTTGTTTTTTAAAACTCATATTTTTGTCTGAGCACCAAATTATGGGGTCCTTATTACGGGATTTCTATTTAAGGCGCTCATTTTAGGGAAATATGAAACTTTATATTTCGATTTTATGAATGCCCGGCCTTATAAAGGGTGATAAAATAAAAACTTTGGAATTTTTTTTTTTTGTCAAATTTCATTTCGAAGCACCAAGTTACGGGGTCATCAATATTACGGGATTTCGATTTAAGGCGCTCATTTTACAGAAAAATGAAACTCTATATTTCAATTTTCTGAATGCACGACCTTATAGAGGGTGAAAAAATAAGCACTTTAGAAGAAAAAAATTCGTCAAAATTCATTTCCAAGCACCAAGTTATGCAGTCATCATTAAGGGATTTAGATTTAGGGCGCTCATTTTAGGGAAAAATAAAACTCTATATTTTGATTTTTTAAATGCACGGTCATATAGAGGGTGAAAAAATAAGCACTTTAGGAAATAAGGTCGTCAAAAATAATTTTCGAGCACCAAGTTATGGGGTCATTATTACATGATCTCGATTTAGGGCTCTCATTTTAGGGAAAAAAAATTAAATTCTACATTTTGATTTTCTGAATGCACGGCCTTATATAGGGTTAAAAAAATAAGAACTATATTAGTTCGGTCCAAAATCATTTCCGAGTTGTGGGGTCATTATTACAAGATCTCGATTTAGGGCGCTCATTTTAGGAATACTTCGATTTTCTGAATGCACGACCTTATAGAGGGTGAAAAATAAGAACTTTGGACACAAAATTGGTCAAAACTCATTCTCGAGCACCAACTTATGAGGTCATTATTACGAGATTTTGATTTAGGACGCTCATTTTATGAAAAATGAAACTCTATATTTCTTTTTTGAATGTACGACTTTATAAAGGATGAAAAAATAACCACTACAGAAAAAAAAATAGGTCAAAAATCATTTCCGAGTACCTAGTTATGGGGTCATTATTATGAGATTTTAGTTTAGGGCCCTCATTTTAGGAAAAAATGAAACTCTATATTTGGATTTGACCTCATAGAGAATGCACGGCTGATTCCACTAGTTGGAATCATATATAGCCAACCTTTTAGCAAATTAACAAACCCACTTCATTCCTTGTATCAATTATACAAAACCATTCCCCTCAAAAAAAATTATACAAAACCATTAATTAGGTTTTGCGTATACAAGCACTAAATACTAACAAAAAGAAAATGTAATCGTTTTTCACAATGACCAATTAATTATTTCATTTTCAAAACAGAAGTTATCAAAGTCCTATATAAACGATATTCTACCTCATAAGATTAATCATCATATGCCTGTTTTACTTATCTCTACACAACTCAAAATGAAGCTAGAAAGTATTTTCATGGTCACAAGTATCAATTTTCTAATTGTAAGCTTTAAGAGCCTTTCTTCTGGAGTTGATGATACTCGTTCAAACATTATTAGCAACCTTACTAGGGGTAGAGCTACTATCACACTACTGGGTTCAATTGAACCCACTTGATATGTGTATGGTGCAATATATGTATGATATATGTACAATATATGTGCAATATATATTGCAATATAAACATAAATATCTAATATTTGTCGGAATTTAAAGTTTTAGATTTTTAATTGATAATTTATTAACTTATCGAATAAATTTGTAATACTTCGAGTTTAATTTTTTAAGGCCAAAAAAATATTTATAAACTTGTTTAAATGATTTTGAAAAGTATATATATTTATGTTAATATAAGAGTTAGTTTTGATTGACTTAACTTGAACCCACTTGTATAAATTACTAGCTCCACCGTACCATTGTAATTTCTGAACTAATTAATGACAGCTTGATCTTAGAATAAATTTCTGAAGCTTCATTATGGATTTATATGCGTATATATAGCTTAAGTGTCCGTTTTTGGAGAGACGGTCTCGCGTTAGTGTTAACGTGAGACCGCTGATGTCATGCTGACATCACGCGCGTGCATCAAAACAGCAGCAAAATTAGTTAAGCGCTTGCACCTATTAGTTATGCTAACCAAAAATTGCTTCGGATGAATAGTTAAGCTACTGGAGTATA
Source organism: Beta lomatogona (assembly GCA_947646795.1). Classification (NCBI taxonomy): domain Eukaryota; kingdom Viridiplantae; phylum Streptophyta; class Magnoliopsida; order Caryophyllales; family Amaranthaceae; genus Beta; species Beta lomatogona. Next base: position 168,442 of record CANSNZ010001376.1, on the reverse strand, counting down.
TTAGTTAAACGCTGAATTATATTAGTTAAGCATTGAAGTATATTAGTTATATCATAAAAATCATATTATAATCCATTTTATTGGCCATAATTTCAGTATCACGCATAAATAATTCTCTCTTTCTTAAATAACTAACGCACTAATTCTTTATTTTTTGAATAGCTATCGCATTTTTGCATTAGTTACGCCAACCTCAAATAACCAATGCAAAAACAATGTTTACTAATGCATACAATAAATAAAACTAATGACCTTAAAATCATAACTATTGACCACCCATACTATCAACCCTCAAAGTATTATTGTTAACCAAATATCGAAACTATAACCATAAAAACATGCATCATTGTTACTCATGAAATTAATAAATAATTATTCATATGCTATAATTATAATCTTTCAGTTATTTTCTAGACTAAAACTATTAGCCATAAAACCGAAACTAAAAAACAAAAAAGTCATAACTAATGTAAAAAAAATAATAACTAAATACCCAAATATCATAACTATTTATCGAAAAACAATAACTAATAGCCAGAATCACAACTCGCAACCATAAAACCATAAATATTAACCACAATTAATAACTAATAACCTAAAAATCATAACTATATATCCGAATTTCATAACTATTAAGCAAAAGCTAACTATGAATCAGAAAACCATAACTAAGAGCCAAAAATATGTAACTAATTATTAAAATTCCTTAACTAATTGGAAAATTATAATTATAACTTGAAAATGACAAAATCAACCCCTTTGAGAAATATGTAACCCATCATCCTTATTCTCTCTCGTGGCTTCATCTAAAAGTGCCACATTAGTGTTTTATTGTCAAAAGTTTGTCTCATTTCAACAAAATAAATGGAACCCCAAACCCAAACCCCAACCCATTTCTCTCTCTCACTCACCATCCTTCTCCTCCTTCCTCTACTGCCGTCCTTTTTGTTGTCACCTCTGCCGGCGACTTTGTCGTGCTCCTAGATCGCTACCATTGGTGCTGTTGTTGGTTGTTCTTAGTCCCATGTTCTCTCTCCTTTGCTTACGCGGTCTTTGCTGCCACCGTGTTGTCTCGTGCTCCTCCCTCGTCGCCGGCCGTGGGTCTTTTGTGTTGTCGGTGTTCGGGCGAAGCGCCTGCTTCCGTTCCCCCGCATTTGCTGCCCTCATTGTCTCTCCTCGGTATGGTATTGCTACAATTTTTCTCTCTCTCCTCTTCTCATGTGTTGCTGCTGCCAGATGGTGGTGCATGCCCCGATGTGTTGAACAATTGCTTGTGCTTTTTGCTTCGCAAGTCCTATTTCGTCTTCAATCTTTCTCTTTCCTCCGATTCTGCCATTGTTGGTTCCAAGTGACTCCATTTTCTCTCTCTCTCTCTTAAGTTTCTTCAATGGCGGCCTCAATGAAGCGAATAATTGACGAACTTTTAAAAATACCAATAGCTGTTGTTGTTGTTCTTCAAAGACGGTTAGCGAGACAAAACTTCCATAATTTGAGAGGATGGTGGAGGAATTGAAGGCTGAAGCTGAGGATTGGAGGAAAAAGGACTCGTCTCACGTTAGTGTTAACGTGAGACGGTCCTTTATAAGACTTTGCGATAGCTTAATATAATTAAACTTGTTACAACACCACTTAGTGGTGTGGACTTTCTTATTATATTATTGGGAAAATTTATTCAGGTACTCCTGAGGTTTACCGTAATTATCAAATTACCCCTCATATTTGGGAAATTCCTCAAATATCCCTAAACTTTGTGTTTGGGCTCAAAATACCTTTATCATACACCGAAATTCAAGTGCATTAATTTCTTAAGGTACCCTTGAAACTTAAACTTTGAACTTCAAAATTCAATAAGGACATTTGAGAATTAAGCCAAACCTCAAGGGTACCTCATGAAATTTCCCTGTATTATTTTGTTCTTTACATGTCGGAAGGGCTCTTGTTATTACTCTCATTTTAAGCACAATGAAGACCACTCTTATATTCTATGGATTTTAAAATACAAATTCTTAAATGTGACAGGTGTCAAACTACAAAGTATATTATTATGAGACGGGGGATAACTCTTTACCTCAAATGGATCATTTTTATAGAATTGACATCTTTAAGGTTTAAAGTTACCATTTGTTTCAACCTTTATTTGAACTTGTAAAATAATTATTTCGACTTAAAACTGACCCATTTTAACTAAAATGAATCAGTCCAACAATAATTTTATTGTACCTTGAATGTACACTATAAATAACAACTAGGTAAAAGAAAACATATATTATTGCGTCTTAAAACAGTAAAATTAATTGAGTAGGCATGACTTGTGTACCAATGGAATCTAAAGTTGAGAATTCCATGTAAGATCTAAGAAACCGCATTGAGTCAACCGGCAAACTCAATTTAGATTTGAGCCCCAGAAGAGTCTAGACACTAGACAGTGGTAGCTCTGGAAAATAAAAACAAACAAAAGAAAACACACTCAGACTCTCTCGTCTCTCCTTAGCTCGTGCTCCATCAATTTGCCCCAAATCCACTAATCCAGACATCCCCAGCAATCTTATTCATAAAATTGCAAATCCCAGAATTTAGTTTCAAAAAAAAAAAACATGGGTTTCCTCTGATTCAGATATTCAGACAGCGGCAACGAAAATCAAGGAAGCTTTACTCTACAAAAAAAAAAAAAAAAAAAAAAAAAAACAATGGTCAAGACTTCTATGGAAGGCAAGTATCTCGTCCGTTTTGTTCTCTTTTGCATTTCTTTTTCTATAATTATTGAAAAATTTGATGTAAATTGCAATCCCGAGACTGATAAAGATAGCATTTTTCATGATGATAATAATGGTGACCCAGACCCTTTGTTGTATAATCAACACCAAGCTCAAATTGATAAGTTAGAAGAGTTAGTTAGGAATTTGAGTGAGCTAGTGGAAAGATTAGAGTCCAAACTTGATGAATCGAAAACTTATGGGAGTTTGGAAAATGCAAACTACTATTATACTGGCAAGGAAAAGGGTGATAGATCAACTTATACTTTGGGGAGAGATATTGGCATTCAAGATGAGGGATTTAAAGGTAAGACTGCTCAAGAGAATCGATTGAAAACCGGTTCGATTACCAAGTACAGCCCATTTTGGTCTGAGAAATTCCAGTTTATGTCAGCAGTGAACTTGGATTCAGTTGCTACAAGTGTTAATGTTTTACCCTTTCGAGATTATGAAGGCAGCAGTAAGTATATAGCGGTGGGTGATGATCGAGGCCGAGTTTATGTCTTCTTAAGAAATGGGGATGTTTTACTTGAGTTTTACACACTGTCTGATTCACCTGTTACTGCTATGCTTTCGTATATGTCAGCGTATATGAACGAGAGTGTATTGGTTACAGGACATAGTAATGGGATAATTTTGGCTCATAGGCTTTGGGAGACTTCGGTTTCTGAGGATCTGAGTTCTCTTCATATGGAGCATCATGTGGGTTTGGATACGGGAGAAACTGGGTTAGTTGAATCATCAATCTCAATCTTGGAAGTCCATCATGTTGGAAGATCCAGATACATCTTGTCTGTAGAAGAGAGTGGGAAAATCAAGGTTTTTAGGGAGAATGGTACTCTGTATGGGTTGGCTGTGCCAACAAGCCGTCCCTTGGCTTTTCTAAAGCAACGACTTCTGTTCTTGATGGAGAAGGGTGCCGGATCTTTAGACTTGAGGACTATGAAGATTAGGGAGACTGAATGTGAAGGTTTGAATGATTCGTTGGTGAAAAACTACGTGTTTGATGCTACTGAACGGTCAAAGGCATATGGGTTCACATCATCTGGCGATTTGATTCATCTATTATTATTAGGTGATGTAACCAACTTCAAATGCAGGGTTAGATCCAGGAAAAAGTTTGATATGGATGAGCCTCTTGCCTTTCAAGCAATTAAGGGATACTTACTAATCATCGGCCAAGAAAAGATTTATGTATACAATGTTTCAACTCAGCACTATATCAGGTCTGGTGCTCCTCGTCAGACATTTTCTGCTGGTATAGAGGAGATTAAGTCATCTTTTTTACCTGGTCAGACTGTGGATGAGAGTGGGAAGGAAAAGGCGATACCACTAATTGCTAGTGATCGTGAGAAGCTTGTTATTCTTGGTCTTGGAGGAGGATATGTGGGAATGTACCGTTCAAAACTTCCGATTACCAAAGGAGAGTCCAACACAGTGCTGTGGACAAGTCCTGTGCTGTTTTTCATCCTCTTCCTCTTTGGAGCATGGCAGTTCTTTGCCAAGAAGAAGGAAGCACTTACATCGTGGGGTCCAGATGATCCATTTAATTCCACCTCAGTCACAAGTGGAGCCCCATTAGGATCTGGGTCAGGAGATAGATCTTTTACTGATTCATCATCAAGAAATGACGTCATGGAATTGAGGAACAATGGTTTAAGAGGTCCGTCAAGAAGGTATACTTCTCCTTCCCGATATCCTGGTGGTGGAGGCAGCACCTTTAGGCCAAGTGCCGTGGACACCAGCTCTAGACCATCCTCTGTCGATCCCAATTATAGAACAACCTCGGAGATGAAATTCAGAGGTTCTAATCTTGACTCCTCCTCTGCTTTCCCAAAACGAAGAGAGAACTTGTATGATGATGGAAACTGACTTGTAAAATAACAATCCTGGAAGTGCTACCTGCTGCAGGTGTTGTTACTGAATTTTGTTTTTGTGTCTCGTTTATTACCCCTGATAGTGTTCATATCATCATATGCACCTATTTCTGTTTGAGCTTCTACCCTTTGTAGTAGTTTTGTGATCTTCGGTTGTGAAGATAGAACTGATGTAAGAGGACACTATAGTATTTTCCAAATATACAGGAGTTGTGCAATTGTGATGTTCATTGTTCTCTAATCTATATTACTCGAACTTATCACTTTACCTCAACTATTTGCCACGACATGGGCATGGGAACTTCGACACTTCATTTTGGGCCAAAATTGGAGAACTTTCATGAAATAGCCAAATTGGACACATTCTAATGTCTCGCATGAGTAATTGGATCTGAGTAACATAAGTGATCTTTCTTTGGACGGCCTAAATATAATGCAGTGATAGGCCCATAATTTGCAGAGCCGTAGACCCAGAGTCCTCTCACAAGGGGCTCTTTTGAAACATATTGGCATGTATATTGTATAGTGGTGATGGTTTCCTTTAACCGAATAGGGGTTAGTTTGGGAAGAGGAGTGTTACACCTGAGTTTTAGTTCCTGTTTACTTGATCACTACAGACTACAGTTAAGTCTAAGATTGGCGGCCTTTCTTGGTGTGATGGTGTCAACGAAATAGTGATTGTGATCAAGCTCTGATTTGCGCATCCATTATACAATTGTTATCAATTCTTCAAGGGAGTGTAGCTCGCCTTGGACTCAGAACTAGTATTCTTGATGAGTCCATCTTTCATCTTACTACATTACTGATTTTGTTCAACGCAACACCTCATTTTGCTGTACGAGCTATGCAAAATGTTGCATCTCCCGTTTCCCCTGCTCCGGAATTGGTTTAATAGTAGAGAAAGAAAAGAATCAATCAAAAAATTGAAATTGGTGATATTTTTGCGCCAACTCCACAATTTATAGTGCGAAAATAGGTTAAAACTTTATTTTTATTTTATAAGCCAACTCTTGAGTTGTTTGGTGTCCATGTAAAAAAACTAAAATATTATCACTCACATAATAATTAAATTAAATTAATTTATTAATAATTCAAACATTATTTAATCAACGGATTTCGCTGCATAAGCACGTCATTATTTAATATTTGCTAAATAGAAATAATGTTAAATTTGAATTAGATGAACTTTGTGAACAAGTTTTTCGTACCTATTATTTGAGGTTATTAGATCGTAATAATACAATTTTGCTTTCTATTTACTTTTGCGCACATCGCGTGCATAGACGACTATTGTTAGATTATTGAAATGGTTCTGGGTGTTTAGATTGCTCTGAGCTCAAGTCCAGCTGCATGTTTAAAGATCCATCCACATTATCTTGGTATTTGAAAAATGTAACACTATTTAGACAGTAATTCTTGGTGGCACTTAGCTTAGCAACAAAAAAAGTTAGATATCCAAATGTATTTGTTAAAATTCAACCAAATTAGAAAAGATGCTGAATAAAATTAAGGTGAAAGGACAATAAAAAGCTCTAACTATAAGAAAAGTCATAATCCAATTTTTTAAATGGCACCCTCTAAACCCTCCCTGTTTTTACGTCACGTGTTCCATAAGGTAATATGTCTTATTACTTATACATCCTTTGTTTTCTTTACTTGCACCTATTTCCATCTTAGGATTTTTACTTATAATTGCACCATTTCTATTTTTGACAAAGATTCCGACTATTTCCATTCCCCTAATGACAGGATTAAATAGATGGACAAAAGAGTCCAATTTCATTCTCTACTCTTTTCTTAAAATTTGTGCAAAAATGATGCAACTAAAAATAGTAGAAAATCTAGTGTTTCAAATGGGTTCTAAATTGCCAATCAACCAAGTACCTACATTAGTTTAAGATCATTAATTTTACTTTGATGAGGTGGCATAATTAGGAAGGTACAAAACACAAGAAGATGGAAGATATAGGCTCCGTTTGGTTGGGTGTAAAACATTTTCAGTGTAAAATGATTTTCATGGAAAACTATTTACAATGGAAAACACAATTCCAAAATTAGTTTTCCGTTGTTTGGTTCCATGTGAGAAAAATGATGAAACGAAAGGAAAATGAAAGGAAAAGTAAGAAGGTAATGAGAGGGGTGTACAAGAAAGATAAGGAAAATGAAGGAAAACAGTTTTCCTTTCATTTTAAAAGGAAAATGGTTTTCCATCATTTGGAGAGCAATTTTACTCCAAGGGAAAATGGTTTTCCATCATTTGGAGAGCAATTTTACTCCAAGGGAAAATGGTTTTACGCTCCTTTGCAAACCAAACAATGTAAAATTGAAAATAGAGGAAAACAGTTTTCCACGAAAATGTTTTACGCCCTACCAAACGGATAATCTCAACCTTCTCAAATGAGGATACACAAAAGCTTAGATATGGCACTATGCGGGACCTAATTGCTCAAAAATAGCACCGCCTAACCATTTCTTTATTTCTTTATTTGGTACAAGCTTGAATTGCTCGGCGTGTTCATCTTTGTTTACCTTTTTTCGTTTTGTTACAAAGTTAATTTTTTTTTTTGTTTGTGTATACAATTGGTGCACCGTACACGGTACATCTTAGTAAAATCAAAGATTAAGAAAATGTCATTTTACATCAACAAAAAATACAAAGTAAAATGGACCTGCCGAGGGCTCATGCTGCACCCAGGTCATGATTTAACCTAGTAAAATCGCCCGGCTCAAGCCTCGAAATCAAGTCAGCCCACCGAAGCTTGGACCATTGCCAATTTTATATAAAAAAAGGCTACAAGTCTACAGTGTTATACCTAAACTTATGTAACACGGGTCCAATTAGTCATATGTTTATAGACCCGCATTCTCAACAATTGTAACTTCTCTCACGAAAAAGAGAACACATACTCTGATACACATGCATGATTCTAACTTCAATTGATACAGGCATACAAGCAAAAGAACTGAAAGACGGAAGGAAGACAGCAAAAAAATCATTTTTGAAAACATAAACATGAGATAGACTGGATCTCTTGTTTCAAATGTCAATTACTGTCAAGAATAATAACGCAGCAGCTACTGTTCACACGATTCTTCGATGGCAGTTCTGAAGCCTACAAAGGATATTAGTTGTCACATAAGCTAAATGCAAAGGCTTCTTGCAGCAGCTCAGCAGTGTAAACAAGTTTCTTGGTATAGCCGATGTGGTTATTTCTTTTTCTTAGTGTCATCATGCTTGATGAGCTGAACAGGAGCAGCAGGTATCCCAAACCACCACTCTCTTAGTCTCCTAAACCACCTGTAACTGCTTTCTCTTCTCAAAGGCATTTCCCTAGTGTAGGGCTCCATTAAAACAAACAGGATTATGATTCTCACAGGCACTAGCATGAAGAATGCCGCTGTAAGAAGTAAAAAGATGGCAACCGTGCAAGTGGCCTGAAGAACATAAAAATAAAAAGAAAAAAAATCAAACACTAAGAGAGGAATGGCAGCTCAAACAAGTCTATCCATGCTAGCTACATAAACGAAGAAGTTAGAATTATAATTTTAAACAGAAAAATGGTGGTGCACTTCAAACTGACTTTGCAGTGATACAAGGCCACCAGGCACAGGTCCCATCATAAGAGGATGGGCAATTAGTGCAAGAAAGTCGGTACGAGCCCAACAATTTATTCATGCACAAAGGGAACATGTCATTAATGGCAGCTTAGATCACCAAAGAGATATGGCTAATTTCTCCCACATACATATGCAGCTGTGCATATTAGTCCATTCCGGGAAGCGTACAATAGTAATTTCACACCATGTTGCATCTAAGCTCGTTCCGGGAAGCGTACAATTTCTTGTACTTCAGAGTCCGCACAAAAGATTTCAGCAGATAGCTTATTTCAAAACATTTGCATTAAGATCTTTGTTCCATCATGACACTAGTTCAAATTTCATTCCAAGTTCAAGAATGTACTCTTCCTTGGAGTCTAGCAAAGATAATCAACAAGAAAAATCCGCATGCAACATAGATAACTAGAAACAAGTTCCATTTTAACAAAAATATGAACAAATAGAAAATTCACCAAGATAAGTTACTTAGATGAGAAAGATACCTCCGGAAGTACAGCAAACAAAAGGGCCCTCATCTTTAAGAGAACAATATTCACAGCCTGGACCAGTGCTTCTACCTGAGAAATTGCTTCCTGCAATGTAATTAGCTGCTCCACGGCATTCCGATTGGGAGGTGCTATAATTCTGAAGGCATCTACCAGTTTCCCTTTGTTGGCGAGTCGATGCCAGAGCATAAGCACCACAAGGGAAATAAGAGTGATTGGCAGCACAAAACTGAACCATCCACTGAAAATTTATATGATACACTCTAGTTAAACATCTGAGTAGGACAAAGCACAAGGTTCTCTAAGACTTTTCATGTAGCAGCATCTATTAGCTTTAGCTTTTGTGGTCTACACTCTACATTATGGGAATTTTCTCTATAGGTGAGTATCCCTGTCAATCTCAAGATCCAAAGAGCAAGTTAGCATGGGAAATATGGACGAGATATTAAAGGTCCTAACGAGGTTGATACCAAATGCTTAGCCCACACGCAAAAGAGAGTTTCTATTTTTCTAATGCTCGTGATTGTGAAAATGAAAAGCTAATAACCAAAGGTTTGGCTTAGCCTCAATATGTTGATAGAGAAGCATGTGACAAGCTACAAGGTGGATATCCTATCACAGGGCAATTAGTAGCCATAATAACATGATTATAAGCATGATGTCAAGGATGGAAAAAATAGTACATGAATTGCCAAGGGATAAGTAGCACGACTTCCTCAGCAAAAAGTACAAATTATAGAGCCCAAAAAATGCCACACAATGCTTTAGTCACGAGAACAGGGACTTGTGAATGTTGTAATGAGGAACTCCTAAATACGAGGCATGCAGAACTTTAGCTTGACGCAAGAACTCAAAAACCACTTAGAACCATGATAGAATGTCATTATTTTTATGCATTACCAAAAGTCTTAACCATGGAAATTGGGAACTGCTTAATTTACCTATCTTTTTTTGGTTTGGGGGGGGGGACAATTTTATCACTTAACTTGAGCACACATCTGTTAAATCATTTTCAATTGATGCAGATTTTGGTAAGTGTCACTACTCAGTGACCACCATTCCAATCGGTTCTATAGATGCTTGGCAGCCAAGAGGTAAGTCCACAGAACCCATGGCTTATGTATAATGGAGAAAAAATTAACCTGAAATTGTGATGCCATATCAATAAAACTCAAAGTATGTTACACTAAGTGAAAAGTTCAAATGATAGATACTTTATTATGCATGAGATTAGAAGTTTGTCATTTTGCAAATTATGAACGTCTGAGGGTTGTTGAAAATTCAAGGATCAATTAGCTCATGATTACACATGTTTCTTGTTTCCCAGGGACTATGCAACTCATGTTAGCACATGTTTCTTATTGTGCAAGTAGTTGAGGATTTTGCACGATACATGTACAAAAGAATGTTAGTAATGCTAAACAGCATCACAATAAGTTTGCATGCCTACGAAAGGAAGCGGAGAGTTGCGGTCTATAAAGGCAATTATACGCCATCTAAGGCAATGGTAGCTGGTGCTATTGTGCTGCAGGCAACTGAGAAGTATTCTGTTTCTAGTCGATAAACACACCTGTGCAACTGCACAGAGTGATGTTTCTCCTTAAGATTTTGCATGATTATTAATTTGGACAATGTCCTAACTAGTAACCTAGTCACCTACATGGTCATTAAGGACATTTACTTATCCTCCATAAAAAGAGGACATAATCATTGTGTGAAAGATGATTACGACATTTTCTCTTGCCCAAAACCAAATAATTTGTACTTAGAATTTGTGAGAATTTGTGACATTAATCACAAAGACAATAGACGCTGATTCATTTAGAAAAACTAAATCAATCGTGTCTGCATCGTTATCGCAATAGTTATCATTTACAATTACCTGATACCAGTATCCTTTCTGCTCAATCTTACAGAATTTGTGATACACTATACAACAAAACCCAAATGCTGAAGCATGGTCATGGAGGTTTGGCCTTTTGGTAAGACAAAAATTGGGGATAGGCTTAGCATAAATTATGTTTACTTGGATGGGTTGATAAGGTTTTATTATGTGGAGACATTAGCTATTGCAAGTTTGCACATTAGTTAATAAAATCCAAGACTTCAACATTGTTAAAAACTGTCACACAAACTAAACAGAACTAAAAATTCTGGTTACTCTATAATCGGTCAACCCAACATTCGATTACAGTTTAAAGTTAGGGGCTGTTTGGTTCAAGGGAATCAAGAAAGGGAAAGAGAATCAACCTCGCCAATTCTCTAAGTTGGTGTTTGGTTGGTAACTTTTGTCATTCCCATTCTCTATTTATCAGAATCAAGTTACCCCAAATTGGGGCTTTCACTCCACTCACCCCCAGGGTTTCATGACACCCCAACTATGGGGAATCATCAACACACTCTTTCCATGGCTGACACACCACACCACAATTCGCTCCCTGACCAAACCACCATCCCCCCAATCATCGCCAACACCATGACCCACACTCGCGACTCCTACCCAGCCACAACCCACCGTCCCCGGCAAACCCCTACCCCAGTGAGTGCTACTCTCCCTCTCTGTACAATCCCCCCTGCCAGCAGCCCGACGTTGACCACCACTTAACTGTCACCAACCACCATCACAGGTAAGAATTGAAACAAAAACCAAAATTAAAGAAAAAATGCGAATAAGAAGAGAAGTGAAAACCCTTTGGAGGTCAACACATGCAACCAGATTGACTGTTTTCGTTCAATAATCGATGTCATTTGATTTTGGAAGTTTGTCTAGGAACTAAATTTAGAACCTTGGAGGCTAAAGCCGAATTCCTTGACTCATAAATAGTACTAATGAGATGAAGAAAGTTGTGATGGTGATGGGAAGATGAATAAATTGACGGTGGTGGAGGTGAGATGAAGAATGTGGTGGATGTGAGATTGAAAAAATGTATGGTGGTGGTAAAGTTGAAGAAAGGAGTGACGGTGCGTTCGCATAAGAGCAGAAGAGAGAAAAGCGGGGTTGTGAGTTTCATAACCTAGTACAACCAAACACTCAAAGAAGTTTCAAACCCACTCTTTACCCCGACCGAACACATAAGAGAATTCGGGGGTTTTGGATTGCTTTACTTTCTTTCCCCTTTCTCTCGTGTCGAACCAAATGGCCGCTCGGGATATTTACTAACCCAAAATACCAAGTAATGAAAAAATTATATACCAATAATTAATCAGACTCAATTTTGCACACCACTAACCAATTGTCTAACGGAGCAGAAGCCGGCCAAGAGATACTAGTGGCACAGAAAGCTTGCCTATCACATCATGTCGATTATAATGCACGATCTGAAGTCTGAAAAAGTCTCTTGAAGCCTGAGTCTAGACTCTAGAAAGCCTAAAGTGCTATTGGTTAAGATTTTAAGCTAGCTTATCTCTCACAACTAGATACAAAGACCAAATTCAATCCCTTTCGTAAAAGAGCTCATATCTGGAATATCTAAAAATGTCTAATGGAAAGATACAAAGACCAAATTTCGAAAAATTTAAGAACTAGTTGAACACTATAACTCTTCTGATGTTAATACAGATTATATACAAGCTCAGTCTAGATCGAGATTACCTCACAAACACGTAGCACATCAGCACTAGGAATATTGTTGATCTAAAAGGTTCCTCCCAAGAAGCTAAAAGTTGAACACGCCTAGCTATTGAAATCAATGGAGAAAGCAACTCCTGCAAGAAAGATCAAATATTGTTGCTATATTAATCCATTAGAGGATGAAGAAGGGAAAAGGAGGCAAGCGATCCATCATCTACACAAATCAAAGAAGTGACAACTTTCATGAAGCATAATTAGCATAAACAAAAAAAAACCAACAACTAATTTATGTCTAGGATTTTTGTGAAGAGGAAAGAGAGTTACAATATATGTTGTAGGGAGGCAAATTGTTGATTTACGGTAGGATTTAGTGGGCGAGGTGGTTAAAGAAGCTAGGGTTTCTAGAATAAGTGGTAGTGGTGGGTAGACTGAGGAATACAGACAGGAATTAATTCAAGATGAAGTAAGGGTGGTGTGTGATCATCGTGGCATTGAAGTTGGCAGCTGGGGTCATGAAATCTGCCTGTTGAGGCACTTGAGGAGGAAAGGTATATTGTGTGTAGTGAGTCAGGAGGTATATTTATTATATAACAAGGAATGTCAAGTGGCGGGGTGACAAGCCATGTGAGGCGACGCATACACTAACGCATGAAGAAATGTGTCTGGCAGTGTGTCAGATCCATGATTTTGATCGCATTTTAGTGTCTAACATGGTGCAAAAAGTAGATAATTTCGTTCAGGAAGCTGTGAGTGATGCATTTCTGGGGCTTCCAAAAGGTTTTCCAATTAACATTTTCATTCATATGGATTAAATTCTGAGTTTTACCATTTTAAAACAGTCTGGTCTCAGGAGGCCCTTAAACAAGAGATCAAATTAGTGCGGCTCCACGTAACACTCCGGAAGGCCGACAAATGACAAAATCCTCAAGGTCAGCATTCCTATATTGAGCATTCCAGATTTCCAGTGATTAGCTGTAGTTTCCAATGCTGATAAAAAGGTTAAAGGGGAGACTCAGGTGACTCCGCACATTTCTTCTAGCAGTACTGGAAGTTCGTTACTAAGAGGAATGCTAACGATTCCTTTGTTCAGGTAGAAACCCAGATTAAGTTCAAGTCATTGTTTTATGAAAATAGCGGTAATGATTTCAAGTGTCTGATTCTAGGCTTTCTAACTAGGGCAGTGATAATTGTTCTTTGACGGGTGATGGATTGATGTTCATGAAGTTTTGACTCTCTCATGTAATGGAAGCAAAAAACCAGTCTATTTTCAAGGAGCTTTGAGAATTCTACTAAAGTGCCAAGAGTGACTGTTGCTGAGCAGGGCATTTCGGGTTATCTTGTTAAGGAGACACAGGACAGTGAGGAAGTGGTTGTATTTCTTCTCCAGTGGCTGTTGAAGGGATCAGCTCAGTAGCGTTCTTCTTGGATTCAAGGACGCTGATGATCCTGCCCAGTGCCCACTATATCCTTTGACATAATGGATTTGCATCATGTATTACCAACAACTGCAGATTTAAGACCTGTGCCAAAGGTCACTCTAGTGACGAAGTTTGGGATACGGATTTTGAATACTTGAAACAATTGTCACAGCCTAAGTTTTCATCAGCAATTATGGCATTAGGATACCCGCCTACGGGGAACCATAGTAATAGATTAATATCAAGCACAATGCACACACACATGTAATATAACAAAGCAATCTTTATTGATAATCGTACACAATGTCTGGATGCCTTGGAAAGTCCCTAAGGCCTCAGTTATAGGGAATTATGGCAAAGACTGTTACTCCGTAGGCGAACCAACACGTCATTGGTGGCTATAGGTGGTGTCATCACAGCAGACCCCTTCTGTGAAGGTACTTTCATGGCACATCCATTCACACATAAGGCCCAGCGACCAGCCATGCAATGCGTCTCTCATAAAGCATCTTGATGCATGCCTATCATCTACGTCAGTCAACCAACATGCTTATTTGCATACCATCTACATATGTTTGCGTCCTCGAGCATAAATCATCGCTAGGCGCGTGACAGGCAAGCCCCCCATGTAACTTTCACAGGGCCCATATCAAAACTCACAAAGCGCGTGGCCATCACGCTCACGTCACATCTTGCACACTGAAATGAAGTCAAGTTGTTTCGCCAACCAAACGACCATTGCAAGCCTAGGAAATCCAACAAAGATAGTTGATGATTGGAGCGTGCCCGTATGTTTAAGATCTTTTAGTTTTTGTCGAACAATCCAAGAAGCATTGTTGGGAAGAAATTGCTTCTGTAATTTGGTCTTCATTATTTCCATGTCAAGATCACCTCCCAACGAGCAGCAAAGTTGGCTTCAAGGCGAGACCTCCACCACAGTTTAGAGTCCCCGGTTAAATAGATTGCAGCTATATCAACTTCGTCGCTGCCTTCTCTTGATGATCTTGAAATAGCGGTTCAAGGTCCCATATAGTATTTTCTAGTCTCTCCAAATCTCGACTTCCACCAGAATTCTTTCGCCCTAGAACCATCATTCATTAAGTAGACTATGGTTCAGAAGTCACAGACCCCACCGCCTTTTCAAGCACGATTACTTCCTGAAGTATATATACCAATTCTGCTTTATTTTGTGTATCCTAATATGAATTTTTGTGGGGACTACCTTTGGGGTTATTCCTTTGATTGTCAACAAGGATATGTCAACGTGGACATTCCTTTTTGGCTTAAGATGGAACGAGAAGTGGAAGCACACGTGAAGTCTTTACCATAAACGCGAGTTGGGTACGACTCAAAGGCAGAAGGAGGCCACGAGCCCCTATCCATTGTTGAGAATGTAGTAGCTTGATTGCCATCATAGCGGGACCGGAGTGTGACGCAAGTGTGGGCTGCATGCAACAACTAGGAAAAGAGTCAACATGAGACAAGTCCATGAGTGTCGGAATCTATGGAATTTATTTTTGAATTCCCCAATGTGACAGACAAACAAGGATCTGGTCGTAGTTGATTGGTTCTAGAAGTATGCAAAGCCTTTCCTTGGCTATGTGGTGGAAAATTTTGGTTCGCCAATGGACATAGTGCCGACTGCCAACACAAATACTAAATTGACGGCAAGATTCTGGATAGGGCTAATCAATTTGATGGGGTTATAATTGAAACTTTTTACTACAAATTATCCTCAAATGGAGCTTATACCAACTAGAAGAATATATTTAAAACACTACCTGATAGTATCGAATTCGTAGAAGAATTGGTTAAAAGCACAATCTTGCTATAACCTCCGTAGGACTTTTTTAACGGAAATGACCCCCTTTGAGTTGGCTATGTGGTGGTGACCACTCACATTCTCACCCGACATGTGATTATAAAGATGTTGATCCAACCACACGTCGTGTTACTCTAGCTATAAAGAGTTCCTCGATAAGGTGCGAGACACATAGAACACCTTGAGAAAACATCATATCTGCGGACAAAGGTAAAAGGCTGTCGGAGTTCAATGTTGGAGATAAAGTGTAGTTAAGATTCACACCCCAAAATTGAACATGATAAGCACCAAAACGGAACAATGATCCTTTGAGACCTTGACTACGAGGTACAATGGTCCATTGGAGGTCGTGAAGAAAACCGATGAAGTAGCATACAAGTTGAATTTACGAGAGAGGGTAAAGATCCACGAGACTTTCCATATAAGCTACTTGAAGTCGGAGGCAGTGTTACTAATCCACTATCTAATTCGCCTTTTCAATTCACAATTTTCCCCAAATGGGCGAAAAATAAACCAAAATAGACCATAATTCGCTTGTCTCAATTCGCAATTTGCAGGGAGATTAGCGAATTAGGTAACACTGGTTGGAAGATGCGGAATGTCTAAACCACCCACAAAATAGATTCGATCGACAATCCGAAAACAATTCACTAAGTTGAAAAGATTGTGGATAGTCGGGTGTTAGCAAATAGAATCGTCGGATCGAATACTTGGTGAATTAGAAAAAGTATATGGAAGCGAAGGCTTTTTGGAAAAAAGACGCAACCTTGTGGCAGATTTGAGGCTCTTCATGTGACAGAGATTTATAAAATCCCTAATTCCCTATGTGTGCAAGGCGGGCATAGTCTATCCTTTGCTAAGGACACCTTCGCAATTGCCTTGATCCGTAGCAAGTAAGGTCTACATGCTGTAAGAACTAGAATCTCTAGAGAAGATTAAGCACTAAAACTGATATTTAATTGATAATCTGAAGCTTACAGCAATATAAAGATAATAACAAGCTTTCGAGAGGCTTATTTCTATCCCAAAACTAAACCACTATACTCTTCAATATTTTCTTCATACATTTCTCTCTCTTATCTCCCCTATCTATAGGGGATTTTCCTACTCTCCCTCTAACTCACTTAGGTCCTTATTCTTCAAGTTACTACTATAATCAACTAATTATGCAATACTAAGAGTGCCCCTCTCATTAGGTTCATTCGTTACAATACTGGCTGCCCAAACTTCCACCTTGTGCTCAAGGTGGATAGTAGCCGACACTCAATTCTCGACTTTGGCAACGCTAATCAATGTCATTCTGAGAAGTGATGCTTGATTTCCAGTGTCGCTCCTCCACAATGGTGAGTCGTTTCACTTCTAGTGGCATGGCTAAGAAGAGATGATCATTGAAGGTGTTATGTAGGGAAGGTAAGGTTTGGGTGGGATTGTGGTGGAAGAATAACTTTGGTTGTTGGGGTTTAGAACCAAAGCAGCATGAAGAGAATGAGTTTGGGAAAAGTAGAGGGAAAAGTCAGAAGTGATTGGTTGGCAAATTGGGTGGAATATATGGACCTAATGCTAGTATATCTAATCTACGAAAGAAGGGTAATTATGTCAAAAAACAATAAATATAAAAAATGAGTAATCATAAATTGTAAAGGGAAGCAATGTGAGAACAAAGATTACTATGTTAAAAAGTTTAAATTTCATTATAATAAACTAATGTAAGAAAAAGTGACTATATGGAAAAATACGGTCACTATATTAGATAATGATAGATTAGTGTAACTTTAAATTATAAAAGGTGACTATATCAAAAAGAAGGTTACTATATCATATGAGTGGCTTTGGTCTACACTAATATAAGTGTGGACCATGTCCACGCAAGACTAACTCGTTGAAAAATGGGTGAAAGGTTTAGGTTCAAAATTGCTAGCATCAGATTTGGGCACTTTCCCATAGTTCTTAAGTGGATCGTAAGTATTTGGGTTGGAGGAATAAATGGGAAAATAGGGTGGAGTAATTAGAACAATTGAATTAGGCTGGTTATGAGGTGAGGGGTGGAGAAAAAAGGAATGTGGAACTAGTGCTTGGGAAGTGGGCTTACGATTAATAAGCCCACCGGGAAAACTAGCTTCATGGATTGGAAAATATGTGAGTTTTAAATGGTAGGGCCAACTTGTCTTTGCCTCACTAATTAAAGATGGCATTGGGTTCTTTTTTTTCTTATTCTTTGAGAGACATAAAATGGCACGTGCCTTACCTCTTTTTCTTTACCCACATTTAAGCCATTTACAGTATTACCCTTAAAATCTATTTCTTTCAATTGTTTTTTCTTCTTACGGAATTCTCTTCGCAACATTCCCCTTGCTCCACCGCCACTTCCCATGACTTTGCCCGTACTACAAAAAGCGACTAGTCCATCCCCGGACCTACTCAGCCTCTGATCCACGGTCCACCCTTCACAAATCCCACTTGTTCTGTGTTCAGGCCACCACAAGTGGTGGTTCCAACACCAAACCGACAATCCATCCGATCCCACGCCTCCACCACCGCCTCTCTCAACTTTGGATAAAAAACCAGATCGGCCCCCATCGAGATCTCCATGAGATTCGCCGATGACACTACCTTGTTCCCTACGGGTATAACCACTAGCGAAATCCTCATTTCTTCCACCAGATCGGCTACCTCCAGCGGCGCCGCACCCAAATACTTCACTTCTCTCCAAATCTTTCACCTCTAAATCTGTTTCTTCCACGGTTTACTCTCCCCCCGAAGTTGGTAGTGCATGCGAGGAGAACGTTGATGAAGAACCAAAGCATCACATCGCCTTATTCTTCAACTCCTGCCACTCAAGAAACGGCCACCCTCGATGTTTCTTTTCGAACCACCACTGCATATTGCTATCAAAGGTTATTATGGCAGCTTCTAACTTCGCTTCCACACTTAGCCGGAAAAAATAAAAGAATTCCTCCAGAATTCTTCCATCAAACTCCGAAAGTTCCAGCTCTCGTTGGATACCCTGTTGTTCTTTGAGATCTGAACTTCCTCGATCTCGTTGGCATTTGATGTAGGCGAACTTCTCTCTAATCCACATTTTCATTTGTTGCGTTGCACTTTCTCCAGCAAACTTCATTGCACATTGTTTAATTTAAGTTCAAAAATCAGCAGCTAATCTCCACCGGATTGTACTATTATGATAACATTTGTAATGAACTACTTCTCTAGAGCATATTAAAGAAGAAGATTAAGGACTAAAAGTGATATTTGATTGATAGTCTGGAAACTTAAAGCAAAATGAAGATAGTAACAAGCTTTCGGGAGCCTTGTTTCTCTCCCAATACTAAACAACTAAACTCTCTAATATTTTCTTCATACCTTTCTCTAATCTCCCCTATTTATAGCATATTTTCCTCCTCTCTCCTCTAACTAACTTAGATCCTTACACCAATAGTGCGTCTCACAATAGGTTCATTCACTACACACGCATGAGCGTTGTAGCATCACCATGTGTTGGAAGCTACTGCCAACAATTATCCATGCTAACATGCGTGTGCTGCGTAGTCTTGTCCCTGTATATATCTAACACAAAGTGGCTTCATGAGGGACTTTCAAGCCTTTGAAGGAAGTTTGGTCATAACTCATAAGGAAGTCATCCAAGTCCACTAGGAAGGCCACTGGGTTTTTAGGTCAGGCCAACGCCCATTAGTGCATTCCCACCATGCGTATGTTAACTAAGAAATTAAGTTACCTCGTGAATAAGCCTCTTTAGGAGGTTAGGTCATGAGGAAGTCATCCAAGTCCATAAGGAAGGAAATTGGGTTTTTCATGCGAAGCCCATTAATACACTAGCACAATAGGTATGCTCACTAAGAAAATAAGTTATCCTGTGAGTAAGCCTCTTTAGGAGGTGAGTGTTCCTCAGGTTAGGCAATGGGTACCTTGTCGTGTGTGGCTATGAGGTATGGCCTGAGGCATGGCATGAACCATAAGAGATCATAGCACATAATGGGATGGACTCGGTGGACATTCTCGATTAGAAAGACTCTTGGGCGTAATGCTTGTTGGCTTGCCTAGGGTTGTTGTGGGTGCTTGGTTGGTGAGCTACAGATGGTGCCATGTGGCATGGCGTTGTTTCGGTGCGTCGACAATTGGTCGCGTATGACACCCTTAATAGAGGCCATGCGCTGATGGTGTTATAATATGGGTCATGTGTATGCATGACGATGCAAACACACGTGATAATATGCGAATAAGCACGTTGGTTCCTGATTTGAAGTGGATGATGGGCGCGCATGAGGAGTGAAGAGAAGCATTGCATGGGTAGTCACTTGGTTTTGTGTGTGTGAGACCTGCAATGACGTCTCCTATAGGCTGATAGGCTCCAAGGGAGCGTTAGTTCGCCTAGACGGAGGGGCTTATCTTTGCCATATTCCTCTATAGACAGGATAGAAGTCCTTGGGGGTGTTGGGGCTGTCGAAGGCACCCACACATCGTTTGAAATTATCAATAAAAGTGCTTGGTTATATTACGTGTGAGTGTGCGTTTTCGTCCCTTGATAAAGGCTTAATAAAGTTTTGATGTTCTATATCTTATTTCCTGTTTAGACCACTTGCTTTTAATTGTACTTTTCTATGCGTTTTCAAGAACAAAAATTGTCTTCCCTAATGATATGCAATATGAGATTCATTGTCATAGTCTACACCAAAGGTTAAAAGAGTCGGCCACCAGATTTATCAACTTTAAAGTAACATCAAAAACTCTTATCCGAGAACCACCACTCAGTACATTTCGGCCATCAATGTAACTAGGAAGGTCCTGATATATGCCAGCTTACCTCTAACCAATACAACCAACAGAGAACTTCTCAAAATTTATTAGATGCTCAATAATCAGAGCAATTAACAGGAGATTTTATTTGAGATTCTATTACAGAAGATTTGAATTGTCAAAATACGAGTATCTATTCCTAATAGATTAATAAATCTACAACTTCTCAGGCAGTGAAAACAAAAGATATTATTTAAATGTGCACCAAGAAAATCACTGAGTCTCATAGGTAAAGCTCAAAAACTCCCTAAGCATGAAGATAGGAAGTCAGAAGCAAGTAACTGCACTTAGATTCAACAGCAGTAAACTTCAAATTACCAAATAAAAGCTCTTCCAGCTAATAGAAAACTAATGAAGGAAAAAAAAGTCTGTTTACCTTCATGATTGCCAAATTTGCGTCAATTCCATCTACTTTAACTTGGTTGACAGTCAGCTGCGCTGCTTCAGCCTTTCCTGTATCCAATTTTGATTGTTTTACAGCCACTTCCAGAGGATCTGCTTCACCCACACAAATATATCCGCTAACATGTTTGCCTTGCTCATCGAATTCTACATCTTCCTGAAGGATTAATCCAAATCTGCTTAGTGCTACAAGTGAAACTGGATATACTGTTTGCTGCTTCTCTGAGACACTCCCATCAGCTTGAGCACTAGTTCTCAAAAGCGCTAAACAATTTGACAGAGTTTCTAAAATTGCATCTCCTCCAGGAAGATTCTCAGCAAGGTTAAATAGAAGTAGTGTTTTATAATGTGATGAGAAAAAGTGGAAACCGTCTCTAACTGCACGACATCGAAATATTCCCAGAATAGCCCTTGCAATTGCTTCAGATTCCTGGATTCCTTTCAGATAGTACTTCCTAACAAATCTGTGAGCAAGCAATACCTCCAGAGTGACATCCAACCAGTAGTCTCTTCTTGAGCTTCCTTTGAATTCAGGGAACTCCAGAAATATGGGCTCCGTTCTGTAAATGACAAAGGTTAGAAGCAGTATGTAGGCTTTACTCTATATCATTATGTGCAATTTAAATTTTACACTATTAAAACACATAGCCTCAGCTACGTAAAAAAACAGAAGAGAATCACACTATACAGGCCTATTTCAGTATAAAATCACTTAAATTTCAAGTGTAATCACGATACATACAGTGAGATTGATCTGTACATCACAGCTTTGTCAAACAGCCGAGCACCAAGTGGCCCAGTCAATTCAGGCTTTATGACCTGCTTCAAGTCCCTTGAGAGATCATATTCTGCAGGTTTATCATATTGACCCACTCCCAATGACTCAAAATACAAAGCTTTACTACTTAGGGTCAACCTTCCTGTAAGAAGTCCAAAAAAACATGTGATCAATGAGCCCAAAGATGAGTTCCAAAAAGGAATTTAGAAGCCGACGACTAGCCTATAAAATATCAGGAGCATAGGCTAGTGGAGAGTCTACACTCTACAAGTTACGCAATAATAGAGACAGCACTGTCGTCTTGCCCTGGTTCACAATAAGACATGGAGGATACCAGGGTAAACTCTTATTATATGGACTCTGAGAAAATGGCAGCCATTACTGTAGAGATAACGTTAACGAGAATATAGCTGATGCCGGAGAATGATTAAAGTCTTTGATTTCCTTCCCTCCACCCCTTTGGTTCATGCAAACACACTATGTTTCATAGACTTAGCTACTAGTATCAAACACAAAACCAGTCCAAAGATCAACTCGCAGAGTCGGTCATTCCAGAAAAAGAATGGCTAGAGTTAAAGTTCATATATAAAAAAGCAGGTTTGTCACATGAAAATAAGCCTAGAACATGCAAACACAGAAAATTCAGCATGCACACCTGACACCAGACACATGCAGTGAGCACATAAACGAAACATGTTCCCTAGATGTGCATACACCGCAGATGGACACCAAGAATAACACACATATATATGAGGTCCAGTTTGTCCCCTATTCTGCAAGAATTTTCAAGTGTGGGCAGGCATAATACATGTCACCTGGACAATAAAATAATCAATCTCAGCTGAACTTACTTCCTTAAACAGTAAGGCCAATAACTTAGCATGAAAACCTTTGATCCTCAGCACTCTCCACCACAAATTTAAACTTAATTAAGTACATAAATTCAATTAAATTAGATACATAAATTTCACACTTCATTCTCATACTAAATGGAAGCTTCCTCTTTCATCCAAGAAAGAAATAGTGGAAGGATCATCTATCATCTAATCATCATGTGGCACATTTTCAATGAACGAAAATCACTCACCAGGCCATGCAGAGATTCCAATGTGCTGGAAAATTGGCTGGGTAGGGACAGTGCCATCAACATCTATAATGATATCTCCTTTAGCAATTTCAAGGTTTGTCAAAGCTGATAACATATTCTTTGAGCTCTTGATCACCCTGCAAAGATATATCACCAACAATCAATCTTACATCAGGGCAGCAAAGATATAAGAAACTCAAGGCCATTAACATTGCTAAATAAATCTAGAGTACATGGCACATAAGTAATAATGAACTATGCCAGACCATAACTCCAATACTCCATAAGTCCAACAAACATAACATCCGTTAACATTGTCTATAACTAGAATAAAATTGAGATGGACAAGACCACACATTTAGGTATGACTATTTAAGGGATTTAAAAGTAACGACAATCTAGATGGTCAACATTTAAAAACGCTCTCGTTCTCATAAATTTAGATAAGATCTCTCTGATTTCCCAGATTTACTCTAGTCACTATATTCATTAGTTAGTTAAATGATAGTAGGCAGGCAATTTTTTTTTTTTTGGGACAAGAGCGACATAGCTCATGGCCATGGTCCGTCAGTAAATTTAACGTGTTGTACTTTGACCCCCCCCAAAAAAAAAAAAAAAAAGCTATCCAGGATTGTGCGCAACTCATTGGCACCTCTTGGTGCCTAGCAACGGAACCTGCAAGCAATCCCCCCCTTATGCTCCATAGCAACACACTTAGCAAGGCACACCATGAGCCTAGAACCCAGGTTGCACCCATAAGCTAGTCTTATTAGCATGTGCACACGGTTAGAACTACTATGTGCCATGTATTCCTCAGTGCTTAGAGAAGTGTGGGGAGATGAAGGAAAGAGATAAGTAAAACACACAAGTGATGAAATGAATGCTCTAACTCCTTGCTCAACACTGATGTACAAAAAACTTCTCATGCCTATTTATAGGGTTACACCTCCTATCTCGAATGTTCCTAGTCTTCCTACCTCCTTATGATGAGGCTAAAATTATGCTACGTGCCACACTAACAACCATACAAATAAATACTCCCTAGCACCAATTCTAGCTAACCCCTAGAATGTTCAACACACTTACATACATTAAGTACGTAGAGAAGCATTCTAGAACCCTACTCCCAAAGCTCCTGAAAACATCTAACAAAGTACATCTGTTAAATGCTTCCATGTATAAATTCTGGACTCACATGTTCAAGAGCCTCCAAATCCCAACTTGCTTGCTCAATTTGTCACAGCTCACAAATAAACTTAATGTAATGTTTTAACTGAGAGCCTGAGACAGCGTGTCTGTTGGTCTCTAGCGAGCACCCCACAAATAAGCCTCATTAAAGGGGATATGTTGTATGTGTGATGAACTGGCATAGCTATGGCTGATTAAGAGAGATGATTAGAAAATAAAACAGACATTGGATTGATAATATGAAAATGGACAGTAAAGTAAAAATAATTTCAAGCATTCGAGAGGCTTGAATCTCTCCCAAGAACAACTAAAACGCTTAACAATATATTTCCATAATCTCTCTCTCCCCAAACTATTCTATTTAGATAGTTTCTTTCACACTAACCTTGTAGCTTATTCCTCAAGCTACCCTTAACTAACATACCTAAAATGCCCCTCCCAGTTGTATCAGTCTATTACAGTATGAACTATGAAGGTGCCACTCAAGCACTCCTACAGGTGCCTTTCAGTCTTAATCCTTAAGGCACCAGGATAGCAAGATTCTTGTAAATCACTTATTTTGTACCAAGTTAAAAGGAAACAACCTTCATTAAATTCAAGCAGGACTTGAGTACTTATGTCAGCACGATGCGTAAGTGTCTGATGCCATTATTTTACAAAAAATATTCCTTGATTTTGACCCAAATTGAAGTGCTGAAGTGTCCATACCCATGTCAAAGTATCTAGATCGGACATGGATACTATACTTAAGGATAGTAGTAACATAACTTCTCTTCACAAACAAATATGAAGACCAAATAGCTTACGCAAGCTCCACAAAATAAGATAGATTCTTCAACAATAACATCTTCCAAATTATCTCCTTTCTTCTTTAGCTACAACTCCAAAAAGAATTATCAACATACTCTCTTGTAGTCTCTCTAACATCATTAACATACCCATAGTATAGACAAGGTTTCGCAAATTACACCACTATATGACTCCAAAGTCCCATCGTCAAACGTACCCAATGAAGAAGTTTTTATCCAAGTAAATTAAAAGTGAAAAATGAAGTAAACATCAGAGGAAAAATAGCGACATTCAAAAAAAATGCCACATAATCATCATTTTTAAATAGCTTAACATGCACAGCCACAAACATACCTATCAAGGCTCTGAAGGTACTTATCATAGATGAGAAAATGAAGTCTATTGCCCGAAGTATTTGTCAGTGCATCAAAAAGATTTTGGACAGTTGCTACATCAGCTATAACTGCACAACCAGGTGCTATTCGAGCAAATGCTTCGGGACCAACAGTTTTCTCATTATCAACCTGTTGATGAAGGCAACAAACTTTTATTTTCAAACATTAAAAGCCAAGAGGAGACCACATATAAATGACCAAAAAGCATATTAAATTCGTCAAGACCATATTGAATCCAAGCATGAAACACTCAAATAAACAAAAATAAGCAATTGTGGAGTCCTTAGAACCATTTGGTCAACCTGAACAGCCATATCAGTGGAACTCGAATAGAATAAAGACCATCCTTCATCATCACTCTGCATGTTACTGGGAGAAGCAGTTTCCTACAAGGTTAGCAAATGACAAGATCGTCAAGGTCGAATGAAGGAGAACTCTAAGTTTTGGCACCTTAAAAGAAATTTAAGCTGTGGTGCCTCAAAGATATTACCGATCATGCAACATACTTGCCTATCTAATAATACAAGTTATCTTACAAAGATCATAAGCTATTTATAGTCTCACTTTGTATATTGTTCCACCCTCAATCCCTGGGGCTTCCCATGCAAGCATCATATCATAGGTCAAACGACGAAATTCCTTATCATTCAAATAATCAGCACGAGCAGTCAAAACATTAAATGCCTTGAATGAGAAAAATTCTATAAAATTCCTAGCATACGTCATTGTTTGCTTTCCACTTTCACTGGTCTCTATGTCGAAACAGCTACACAATTCTTCCGTAGACATGTTCAAAATCCTGTAAGCAAGTAATAATTTATCAAGAGATCAAATGAGGTGCCCAATTCCTCTATCAAAGCAAACGCCATAAAAAGTAAAACCCAATCAACTATAAGAAAATGCCAATGTGGACTCCCCAAGAAATCCCCATCGTGGCAAATTACCAGAAAATAAAATGGGAAAAAAGGGAAAAAAAAAAGCTCATAACGATTCATCCTGAAAGCCAAAAATGAGGTATAATCTGTTGGAAATTTCCAGCGCATTTCAAGGGTGTGATTTCTTAAACGTTATTTTCAATTACATTAGTAAAAGGACATGAGGAAAGGAGCCTAATATTGTTTTACAAAGTTGTTTGGTCCACCTAAGGAAGTTTGTGTTTGTTCTATATATAATTCTCATTCTAGAGCATATAAGATATCATTTATACCCCATTATAATATCAAAAAGTAAAGCAATAAAATCTAAGCCAAGTTATATCTTTCTCATATAAAACAATAAAATATATAGTATTAACCTATTTTCTTCACAAATAAAGAGTAGTATTATTGTTTTTCCAAATCAGTATCCAAGTGAGGTTTTGTGAAAGCAAGTGTCAAAGCAAATTTAAGAAACGGCCACTTTCATAAATTTAGTTTAACATTTCATACAATCGCACGTTTGTTAATCCAACAATACATAAATGATTGAACAAAGTATTTTTCAACATGTAGCACCAATGTTTTGAACGCTCTGGAAAAAGTTATGATAAATGTACCACATATAGACACCCTTAGATACAGCTACTTTAACAAAGAGGTTAATCAAGCTTAAATATAAAAGACCAGAAAAAGTAAGGCAAAACACATCAAAAAATTCCAAGGTCTTAATAACCAATCAATTGAGTTAGAATGACATGTGAAGACCAAGACCAAGTTCAAGCATCGGTTCTTTCAAAATAGTTACCTCATGAGTAGAAAACTCTAGCAATCTCTTTGAGCAACCCAACTTCGAATGGTGAACTCATGATGAACGTGGTGAAAAATTCATATTGATAATAATGATGCAGAAATTATCAATATTGTATATGGGAACACTTGAGCGCTCTGGAATCCCCTTAGATACCCTTTATGTATTTGTTATCCAAGATCTCTATTATATATAGGAACTCTTGAGGACTATGGTGCCAACCTGAATTCCCTTAAATACCCTTTAAGTATTTGTTATAGGGCTGGCAAAAGTTGACCCAACCCGATAACCCGACCTGAAACTGACCTGAAAATTCCGAGTTCGGGTCGAGAATCTCAACCTGAAATAAAAAATGGATCGACCCAACCCGACCTGAAATTATAATGGGTTAGGTTCGGGTTGACTTTTTGAACCTGAAAATAACCCGAATAACCTGAATTAGGAGTCGGATTATTTTCAGGTCGGGTCAACCTGAAATTAACCCAGACTTTCATAACTTATACAACCTATCTTTTGTTATTCTTATTTGTATTGGGCCAAACCCATTTCTTGGATCACCTAAATTTCATTTCAGGTCATTAACACATACTTTCATAACTTAGCGTGTATAGTTGAATTTCATTTCAGGTCATTTTGGGTTGGTTTCGGGTCAACCCGAAATCGGTAAGGTTGGGTTTGGGTGATGATTTTCGACCTAAAATTAGAATCAGGTCGGATTTGGGTTAGGGGTAAGTGACCTAAAATATAAATCAGGTTGACCTGAAATTGACCCAACCCGACCTGATTGTCAGCCCTAATTTGTTATTCCAAGATAATAATAAGGGCAAAAAATTCAGGGAAATAAAAAAAAACTCTAATCTAATTGCCAGTTTTTTTTTTAGTGAAGGAAACTTCTACATTTTTAAAGCAAAAGAAATATGTACAATACTACTGATGAATCTCAACGTAATAATTGAAATTTTCTATTTAATCCTTATTCAATATATATATATATATATATATATATATATATATATATATATATATATATATACTCCCTCCGTCCCTAAATAGAGTGCCCATTTCTCCAATGCACGTTTGCCAATGCACGTTTTGTATCGTTAATATCTTTAATTACATATTAGTAAAAATATATAAAAGTTTGATTTTCTTAATGTACGCAATGAGACGAATCAAACAAGACCCCACCTGACTATGTTTTTTCTTATATATTGGAAATTTTTTTTTGAGGGCTTTCTTTAACTTTGAATAGTGTCTAAAAAAGAAATGGGCACTCTATTAAAGGACGGAGGGAGTATATATATATATATATATATATATACACTTATATATATCTTACGAGTAGGTTTTCACAAAAAATTATCAAGCCTTTTTCGTTAGATATATAGTTGTACACTTATATTTATAATTACATTTAAAGCAAAATTTTAACCCAAAATAATAGGAAAATTTGATTTAATCGGTCCCAACTTTGGGCGTCCTGACAAAAACGGTCCCAACTTTCGTTTTTCATTGTCCAGTCCCAACTTTTGGGGATACTTTACACGTGTGGTCCAGGTTCACAGGTTACCTGCTAAACCTGTTAAAAAAAAATTAACCCCTCATTTTCCTTTTTCTTAAAATATCTTAATTATCTCCTCCCTCCTTCCTCCAATTCCCCTCCCCTGCGAGTGGTGACCCCCTCGCCACCCCCTCCCCTCTCCCGCCGACCCCCTGCCACCCCCTCCCCTCCCCTCCCCGCCAACCCCCCGCCACTTATCTTGCTACCCCACAACCCACCTCCCCTCTAAACCCGAAACACCCCTCCTCCACATAAGCCCCACTTTCTCTCTCCTTCTCGTTGTTCTGCACCTTCTCCTCCTGCAAAAACGGCTTCAAATCTGGGAAGCCAAGACATAGTCACACTATAAATCAAACACCGCTCAGCATGAAAGATGGAACAATGTCATATGGCTATGTGCTCACATACTCTGTATTTGATACCCAGATTTATAACAAAATTATAACAAAATTGCCCATCTAAATTAGCCACCAAGATTCAATCTTTAGCATCTAAATTTCATAAATTTGTTGTTCAAGCTTGGTATAAGGGTAAAATGGAAGAAACCCCAAAGACCCAAGTGTATTCTCTTTCTTCTTTCGCGTGTCATTACTTGAATTTGGTTCTGGCCCTGCTCTACTTGGGTGTTGCTGCTAGCACGCGTTTGAACACCGACATTGTGCTGATGGTGGTTCTTCTTGCCACCGGTGTTGTGTTCGGCGGAGCTCCTAGTGGGGGTGTTGATGCTGCTGCTGTTCTGTTTTGCTACTCCCCTTTTGCTTTCTTGGTGGTGGGGCTTCGAGAGTTGGGAGTTTGGGAGTTTGGGGATTGGGAAGGAAAAAGGCGAGGGGTTTTGGGGACGGGGGAGAGGGTGGTGGGGAGTGGTGACGAGTTAAGGGAGGTGGGTAGTGGGGTGGAAGGGGAGGGGGTTGGGTGGGTGGGGAGAGGGTTGGGTGGCGGGGGGAGAGGAGGATGAGGGAGCGGTGAAGGAAGGAGGGAGGAAAGAGGAGGAAGAAGATAGAAAAAAAAAAAGGGTTTTGTTAACTAAAAAAAGTCACGTGGAGGCACGTGACTAGTGTTACCTGCATTAGTAGGTTGGTAACCTGCTAGGTCCATGCGTGTAAAATATCCCCAAAAGTTGGGACTGAACAATAAAAAACGAAAGTTGGGACCGTTTTTGTCAGGACGCCCAAAGTTGGGACTGATTAAATCAATTTTTCCAAAATAATAAATGATGATTAAATTGAAAATTTCCACAAAATCACACGCACGCATTGTGTGCAAATAATACTAACAACAATATATTACAACCAAAAAGCTACATATTTACATAAAAGTTATATCAACCTTTTCAAATAATTCGGAAAGGGGGAGTGTTAAAGAGTCAATAATTTGAGGAGGTGAAATTCTACAGGTTATATCAACCTTTTCAAATAATTAGGATGATATATATGTCTCTTCATAAAATCAAAATGTAACGCAATGAAAAGAGAAAGTTATACTCCCTCCGTTTCATTTTAATCTACACACTTTCCTTTTTGGTTTGTTTCTTTTTAATCTACACACTGTTGCTTTTTCAATTTTAGGTAACATGTCATATCTACTTTCTCCTCTTTTTCCACCCATGTCATCCACTTTTTAATATTTTAATCCACTTTTTATTTTCTCTCTCTCACTTTTCAGTTTCTCTCTCCACCTTTTCAGTTTCTCTCTCATACTTTTGTACTTATTCCTTGGTTCTCCTCCAAAGTGAAGTGAAGTGAGTAAATTGAAATGAAACGGAGGGAGTATATAATTTGTCAGACTGATTTATTCACATTGAAGGGAAAAATCATTGCTTTCCCAAACATAATTCTCAATAAAAGAGCCAATTTCTAAAATGTATCACGGACTTCAACTCATAAATACTATAATCAAATACAACCCATGTCAAATGTTTTGGAGACAACCTATGCTGCCTATAATTTTGCTAGAATTATAATTCTGGACAACCAGATATCCTCTTTAAGTTGCTAAATCATTCATACGACCTATATAGCATAGAAATGGCTCGGGTTTCGGAAGCGGACTTGTTTACCTGAGGTTCCAACATTTCCAAGCTTCCTTATAATGGAAGCTAATGAGTTTATAATAACATTTTGGAAACAAAGAACTGACCTAGAAGATTTTGTGCTTCATAACATACGACAGTGTAGTGAATAAACTGGCACAAAATATATATATAGTGGAGAAACAACATGAACTGACATAGTTTTGGAAAGGTATAAGAAATGTAGAGTGGTTTTGATGTGTTATAACAATTAGAAACTTTGAGTTTCACTAAGAAAAACCCCTCCAAAGGGTAAATTCGATTGAGTTGAGTCTAGTTCAGATAAGTTTTAACACCTTAAAGAATGAATATGTTCGATAAAGCAGCCTAAATCAGCCATTGCAACAAGGCAACAGCTGTTTACTTGAATAGTACTGCATCTTTAATGTTTGTACAAGCTAGTAGCCTTTCAGCATTTAAGGTGTCATTTCGACAGTCGGAGCCTATAATATCTATCTCTTTATCATACAAACTCCAAAGACACTTTCAAAACCACTACAATACGTATTTAATACATCGCCGGGAATATGAAAAAACATAATAATAAATTTAAGGAGTTTGGATTTCAAAGAGAAAGCAATGATTGAAAAAGTAAAAAGAGTAAGAATGTTACTTGGAACAGCGAGCAACAACAGAGTTAGCAATTGGAGAGAGAAAAGGAATCGATTTCGGGGACTCGGCGCCGGCGGAGAGAGGGGAACGAGGACTCGAAGTCCGGCGTTGAAAAAGCGTCATGATGTTGTCGATTATCCGGGGATTATTCTCCATCTTCCCGGCACCACCTTTCTATTTCAATGTGAGTTGCGTTGGTGATCAGGCCAGAAACCGATAGAAATTCTTCCGCAAACCGTAAGGTGGTGGGGAGAAATGGGAAATTTATAGGACGGAAGGAGTAGTTATGCACTATGGCCATCTTTAGGAAAATTTATAGTATATGTGTAATAGCTCTAATCTATTTCCTCAAAATAAACTAAACTTTGAAGAAAATGATTTGAGTTATCCTAATTTTCTAATTCGTGGATTGTGCTTCCAGTAGCACAATGAGAATTATGTTCCCACAATGTAAAATAGAACATTTATGAAAACGAAAACGAAAACGAACATTTTATTGTTGAAGTGAAACATTACAAGAATTCACTTATGAAAACGAACATTTTACTGTTGAAGTGGAACATTACAAGACGAAAACGAACATTTTAGTGTTGAAGTGGAACATTACAAGAATTCATTTACAAAAATGAATATTTTACTATTGAAGTGGAACATTACCAGAATTCAATTACTTAAATAGAAAATTTGTTCATCAAATATAGAACAAATTTTCACAAAAAATACAACATATTTTTTTACTGAAAAATAAGCTTTGAACGAACATATTTTTTTACTGAGAAATAAGCTTTGAACGAACATTTTTTAAAATAGAACATTTGCTTATCGAAAATAGAAAATTTTCACGGAATATTGAACATAATTTTCCAGCTCAAAAATAAGCTTAAAACGAACATTTATTGAAATAGAACATTTGCTTATTGAAAATAGAACAATTTTTACGGAAAATTGAACATATTTTTTTTTGCTGAAAAATATGCTTAAAACGAACATTTGTTGAAGTAGAACATTTTCTTATTGAAAATAGAACAATTTTCACGAAAATTGAACATATTTTTTAGCTGAAAAAATACTTAAAACGAATATTTGTTGAAATAGAATATTTACTCATCGAAAATGGAACAAATTTAATGAGTGCACCGTGCTCATGGGAGCACAATAGAATTTTCACCAATTTTCACCTATTTTCACCTATATTCTCACAATAATTTAAACTTTGATAATTTCTAAATAATCTCAACTTTTAGAGGGACCTTATTGAGAAAATTTATATAGTTCGAAATATATTGAGAAAGTACCCCTAAAGTTGGGATTATTCTAGAATTCAAAGCTGGAATTATTCAGAGAAGATAGGTGAAACTTGGGATCATTCATGTCAAATTTTTCAATAATTTTTCCTTAATAGTTGTTAGCTATTTTAGTAGTTGTCAAAGCCTCAAAGGTTACCTGTCATAGTAGGTTGTTGAAAGTATAAGTGCGTGTTAGGTCACATTGGTATACGTAATAATTGTTATATTTGTAACAAGTCAACAAAAAGACATAGTTAAGTTTCAATCCTACTAGTTTACATAGTTTGACTTTATGGTCAAATTGTATAAACTTCGCTCAATTAAAATTGGTAATTTGTCAAGAATAAGCCAACATCTGGCCGGTCTGCTCAAAATAAGTCAAACATTGGATTAATTTAGAATAATCAAAGTTTGTAGGGGGTATCTGCTTTAAATGGGTTGAACAGGTAAACAACCTATAATTGTAGGTGACTTTGTCCAAGTATCTTTGTTTTATTGGTTTAAATTTCTAATTTTAATTTTATTTTAATTCTAAATATAATTAAAAAAATTAAAAATTACCTAAAACAAATTCTATCTTACCTTTCCACCCAAAACCTTCCCCACCCCTGCGACTACCCCACCCCCACTGTCTGCGACCAACACCTCCCCCGCCCCTTGCGAACACCCCCCTTCCCCATTGTCTGTGGCCACCCCCTCCCTCACTTTCGAAACCTCCTTTGACATCCCATGTGGCCACGTGGAACAGACGTGCTTGACAATGTGGACGTGTTGTCATTGTAGGCAAATTGAACATGGGCACCCCTTGTGACTTGATGTAATTTATTACGCAATTTTCGATAACCATGTCTTCCCACTTTCCAAACCATTACATCATTAGAGATGAGCTAACTATAATAATAACATTGAACGAATTCAGAAAGCCATCCTCCCGGCCACATTCATAATGTGAACTGCTATAGTTTAGCAATCCACTTAATCTAGTTTATTTCTCCAAAAATTTCAAAGGAGAATGTGATAATTGATTAAATTACATCATTATCTTTTGATTGATCTTGTAAGAGACCGCCTACTTTTAATTTAAAATTAGGCAATGACCTAAGCCCAATATTAGGAAGAGAACGGACCACCTTTCTAAATATAGTGACTACTTTACTTTAATCTATTTAGTGACCAGCTTAATCCATTCAGCGATCACATTTTTTAATCCATTTAGTGACTACTTTAATCCATTTAGTAACTAGTTTAATCTATTTAGTAAGATTGCTGGGTTCTTTTGCTTGATTGAACTCTCTAATTTTTTGTTAAATTGACTCAAACATTCCCATGAATAGCTAAAAATACTATAAACGGTTAAACCTCTTTGCCATTTTTCCCCTTTTCTCATAATACATTGTCATTATTATTCTCGCTTGCTATATGCCGCCCTGAAATTTCCTAGTAACGCCCTATATAAATACATATATATGTATTTATACTCTAACACTCTCACTCTCACTCTCCCACTCCATCTCTTTCATCAACAAGGATCTCCCATCAAGATCTTCGGCGACAATAACTCCGGCGACAT
This sequence comes from Beta lomatogona, assembly GCA_947646795.1. Taxonomy (NCBI): domain Eukaryota; kingdom Viridiplantae; phylum Streptophyta; class Magnoliopsida; order Caryophyllales; family Amaranthaceae; genus Beta; species Beta lomatogona. The sequence goes on along the minus strand of CANSNZ010001376.1, from coordinate 134,625 downwards.
AACTCTGGCAACTTTTCCAGCCAATCTTCTGGTCACTTCTCATCACACATTGAAGGAGGTTGAATGGTATCATCACGCTGCCACTCCTCCGGCAACATCTCCGGCAACCTTTCCGTTTACATTACGTGCAACTTTTCCGGCCACATTATTGCATTATTAATATTAATGAAATTTTATAATTCATTTAATAAAAAAATGGACTGTAATAAACTACAAATGCCAAAAAAATGCCAGGCGCCTAATTTAGGCGCTCGAACCTGTGGTCGGGCGCCTAAATTATTTAGGCGCCCGTACCCGTGGTTGGGTGCCTAATTTAGGCGCCTGACCACAGGCTCGAGCGCCTAATTTAGGCGCCTGTACTTGTGGTTGGGCTCCTAATTTAGGCGCCTGACCACAGGTTCGGGCGTCTATTTTAGGCGCCTGGGCAATTTTTCGGCATTTTCTTGTTAATTTTTGGTAAATTTTACTCTCTTATAAGATGTTCTAATAAAACTAAAGAAAATCGGCCAAAAATAGGGACTGAAACAAAAAATGATTACACTAAACCCCATGTATCGTAAGTTTCGGGGGCCACCTTGTGGCCCCGTGCTAAGTTTTTTGAAGCGCCAGGTTCAAGACATTCTATCAGTTTTATTCGAATTTTTTTTAATTACATTAGCGTTTGTGTGGTCAACGCCGATCAATGTCGGTAAAAACCTTGGTCAATGCCGGAAATCTTGAGAGAATGAAAGTGTATAAAGAAAGTGTGGTGGGGTTTGTGTGAAAAACATGGAAGACATGTGTGAGTTTAAATAAAGAAAGGGAAAGAAGAAAGGAGGGAATGGGGAAATACAATCCATGTATTTTTATACAGAAATACAGGGCGTTACAAGGAAATTTTAGGACGGCATTTAGCAAAACCCAATATGTTTGGGTAATACTTCCTCCGTTTTATTTACTTGCTACAGGAGGAAAATGGACATTTTTAGAAAGTTAGAGAGAGAAGGAAGGAGACCACAAGAAGTATGGGTAAATCCTCTTTTAAAGCCAAAATTTTGGCTCCTGTACCTGTGGTTGGGCGCCTAATTTAGGCGCATGACCACAGGTTCGGACGCCTAAATTAGGCGCCTGGGCATTTTTTTGGCATTTTTAAGTTATTACAGTCCATTTTTTTTGTTAAATGAATTATAAAATTTCATTAACCTTAATAATGCAATAATGTGGCCGGAAAAGTTGCACGTAATGTAAACGGAGATGTTGCCGGAGGAGTGGCAGCGTGATGATACCATTCAACCTCCTTCAATGTGTGATGAGAAGTGACCGGAAAATTGGTCGGAAAAGTTGCCAGAGTTGTGTCGCCGGAGATCTTGATGGGAGATCCTTGTTGATCAAAGAGATGGAGTGAGAGAGTGGGAGAGTGAGAGTGTTAGAGTATAAATACATATATATGTATTTATACGGGGCGTTACTAGGAAATTTCAGGGCGGCATTAGCAAGCGAGAACATATTTGGCAGATGCTGATTACCTGCAACTGAATTGTTCCACCTTGTGATTATTCTGTCAGATGATGGGTGCTTGCTTTTGCTGGTTGGTCAAATTCGAGCCAAGGCCTAAATGATTATAAGTTAACAAGTGTTTTACAAAATGAATTTCCTGGAACTTTGTCTCATCATATGTGCTCTATTTCTCATAGCATGAGAGCCCAGCTAAATAATTCGTACGAGTACTTTAACAATTCACATAAATCCAAGATCACTTATATATATGAGAGTTCCATGACTTTGGTTCTCTCGTTTGTTCTCCTCATCCTTAAGTTATACTCAATATTAGTATGGTATTACCTCATCATGTCCTCAATATTAGTATACTTGTGTAATTTAAGTTGTCCAAGCGGCTGAGTTTCATAGATCATTCATTATAGTGTTAGTAACAATTGTGTATCATGACAACTATCATAATTTTACTAGTCACTTGTTTCTTCTTCTTTTGTGCTGGCTTATGTTAATCTTACTTCCCTTCATTTTATTTTCTATCCTTCCTCTCATGCTTCTGTGTTGTGGCCTTCCTTCATCTCTTCAATCATGCTGTGAAGATACTGTAAAGAGGTGGCTATTACACGGCAAATTTCTTATATCCCTCCCAATTTTCAACCCTTTGAAGGGCCTTTCTTAACTGAAAGAAAGCATAAAACTTTGTCAAAGCTTTCTCATGTATATTAGATTAATTGCCACTTCTATTTGGCTGGAAATATAGCAGATCTTATCTAATTTATTAGTTTTCCTTGTATTGAACTGATGGTGTTGTAATTAGCTCATCGAGAACCCGTGTAACTATGTTTTCTCCAGGTTTATTCTGATTGTGTGCCCTAGCCTATACATTTTGTGTGAATCGGCTTCATTGTTTGACTCACCGTCGTGTCGATCGTAATGTGTAGATATGTTATAAGCTCTATGCAGTCTTAAACTGAAGGATCCAAAACTGAATCCCATAAATTATATCTATGGATTTTATTGCAGGTCAAGAAAGTATTGTCAATTTTCTTTGATGTGTGCCCTAATGCAGAAGCTGCTATTGGTGCTTACGCCATCAGAATTGCAAGTGTGATACAAAGTTTAGGTTTGCACAGGAAGAGAGCAGCAATGATACATTGATTTTCTAGGGAGTATTTGTCTGATAATAGGATACATGTCATTCAGTTGCATGGGATTGGAAAGTGAGTGAAACCTATGCCTTTTGTCACTATTAAGTATTAAAAATAGACCTGCAAAGCTAGAGACTTATAGAGTGATAATCTGAGTGTCTAAGGCTGTTTTCCATCTTATTTACCTCCAATACATTAATTGTTGCCTTTTACTGCACAGGTAGGCTGCTGATGCATATGCGGTGTTTTGTACTGGCAACTGGCGCCATGTAACCCCAAACGACCATATGCTAAATTATTTTTGGAAGTTTCTTCAAAATCGTGGCCTCAAGGAGGTTGCTTTGTAAGTTATCGAGCAACATACACTAAGATCGAACTTCTAATTCTGAGTCAGTCCATCTTCTCGAGCTCAGTGAACATATATTCTGTACTCTAGGGAAGGAGTGACACAAATTTTGGGGTGTATACAATGTAATTAGTGCTAAAATAGGTCATCATAGTGGTGGAAACAGAGCGTGCAACCTCATGTGAGATCTTCTGGGTGTATATAGTCTTTTTAGATGGATGCACCAGAATGCAATGAAGGTCGATAAGTCTCACATTCAAGATTCTCAATGCTGATCTCTCGGTCAGTATTTATATCAGCTTATCTGTGCTAATGCACAAAAGAATAATTATATGCTACGTACATCTGGGATCATATTGTTAATAAAAAATTATATGTTGAGTTTCTTACGAATGTTAACAACACATTTTCTAATGGAGGTTCTTGCCACAACAAGAGATATAACCGAGATGCTGTTTAATGTATGAGGTAGTGAGATCCAGCTATGTAAAGTAACTTGTTAATCGACATCTTTAAAATGATAAGTAACTTGTTAATCGATATCTTTAAGTAACAAATAATAATATGGAAAAAATCACATTTATATACCAAACTTTGCCACATAATGTGTTGCATAAGGTTAGATTTGATGAGAAAAGTTTTCACACATAATTATTAATGTTATGTTAACTAATTTATAAAAAATTCTCCCACCCAAACCCTAAAACACACGCCCTCTACAACCGCCTCCCTAGGCTCACTGGTGGCTGGCTTCTCAGCCTCGCCGGCTAGCTTCTCAGCCTCGCCGGCTAGCCTAGCCCTATAGTAATTTACTCAGCGTCCCCGACGTCCCCGGCGTCCCCCTTCCCGTCGTTTGTTTGTCAACGTTTTCTAGTTGTTCTTCGTCGTCGCAGGGTAGGTAGGATTCCCTTCCCGGATCTCCGCCCTCCCTCCCTCCTTGTTAGGTTGTCGGCCTCCCCTTCCCCCTCCCCTGTTGCGTGTATCGGGCTCCCCTCTCCCCTCCCCCCCGTTGTGTTCGTGGGCCTCCCCCTTCCCCTCCCCGTCGAGTTCGTCGTAGTAGTATACCGTCGAGTCCCCTCCCCGTTAGGTTATTGCGTTCGTTAGGTCTACTCCACCTCCCCGTGCTCCCCAGCCCGTTCCCCTTCCCCCGTCTTGGTTAGAGCCAATGATCCTAGAGTTGGCCATGTGATTTATGCCGCTTTAGGAATTTGAGTGTTGATTAAGGGAGAGGAGATTATCAATTCAGATATGTTGTGCGTTGATCTTCTAGGTTTAGGATTGTGAGGTTGGATCTTCGGATCCATAAGTGGGGCAAAGTTCATCAATCTAACTCGCCCCAATTTCTCGTGATGGCTTCAGATGTCATCACACCTAAAAAATGCATCTCTCCAATTTAATTTGGAGTAAGTTTCGACCTCCACATCTTTCGAGTTTCAATCGAATAAGACTAAACTCCGGATACCCTCGCAGCAGGGTCAGAAGTCACCAAAGGAAGTGACTTCATTGTTAGTTGATTCAGAAGAATTCCATGAGGATGTTTCTTCCAAGGACCTTGGGATTTAGTGCCTAGTGAACTTTGGGGTCTACTAGCTATAGTGCGGCAGTCTCTCTTTGAAGATTGTCAGAGTTTCGTATCACAACATACTCTCTCATATTAGGTCTTTTTCAGCAAGACATATAACTCAACCTCACCTGTCGTCGCTCAAGACAAATTGCTTTTGGACTGGACATATATTAGTTAGATTTTTCTTCTTAAAGTATGTACGAGCTAATAAAGTTCTTGTTACTGTTTGGTTGTATTAACATTAGGTTGTACTCCAGTTTCAATTAATGCAAATTTTCTCGATGTAAAAAAAACTATTTTATAATTCTACAAAGTTGAAACAATTGAATTTTTGCAAATCTGTAAGGGAGAAAGTGTAGGTGATCGATGTCTAACACTTTGTACGACCTGTGTTTTTTTTATTAATCTACTCCGTTTGTACTTTGACACTATTCACATAATTCACTTTTAACTACCATTTGTGATCTGGTTAAATTGGTCTAACATAAATTTTAAGAAAAAACACAGATAGTAGTACATCGAGTTAAGCATAAAAGATACCCCTAAACTTTGACAAAAATTGGAGTTTACTCACCCAACTTTCAAAAGTTGGACTTTGCTCACTCAAAGTACAACTCTGTTAACTTCGAATTTAATATACAAAAAAACCTGTTTGGCACAAAAAACTATAATGGCAGTTATGTTTTACAGGGAAAAAAATGAATTCCCAACGGTAACTTAATCTGGCTATTTAAGGCTCCCAAAAAATGTGATATTTCTCCAAAAGTCTCCAATTAACGCCCACTTCTTCTTCTTGCTGTGCTCTGAAGCTTCCCAAAAAAAATCCAGTAGTTCCAGGTATGAACTGCAGTGATAAAAAGTCAACCTTGTTAATGTTTATTATCCAGCAAAAATTATTTATTAAAAGAATTTTTTTTACGTTTTTTTGCAAAAATAATGTCAAGGAAAAGGATTCTCCCAACCCCAAAGCATTGTTACTGTGGATTCACTTTGTCCAAGACTAGGTCATGGAATGAGGACAATCCTGGCAGAAGATTTCTAGCATGCCCAGATTATTATCCTGAAGCCAATACCAGGGGCTGCAAGTTTTTCAGATGGGTAGATGTTGATGACCCTACAGAGTGGCAGAGGGATGTAATTTTGACATTAATGGAGGAGAACACAAAACTGAAGAGTGAGGTGAGGAAATTAAGGAAAATTCATGGTGGCAGACTTCAAATTGCAAGAAAGATGGCAGCAGAGAAGGTGATGTTGAAAATGCAACAAAATGGAGGGTCAAAAAATGTAATCTCCCGTAATTTTATGAATTTTATAAATATATTTAATGTATATTTATAAATGATTTTAATATTTTATGAGTCGAATTATTTTAATGTTTGACTATTTTGAGGAGTTAAAAGAGTTTTATGGTTTTTATTTCTTAAATTAACTAAATGTTTCATTAATTGGAACTTTAATTATTTAAAGAGTAGTATTTAAAGTATATTTAATTATTAAATTAAGCTTATGGGTTGAGGAGCCCAATTTGTAGCCTTTTGAGCTCATTTGAAAGCCCAAAGGAGTAATTCTTTTCCTAATAAGACTCTTATTCTTATATACTCCTAATTCTACTAGGATTAGGGAAATGGAACCTATAAATACTTCATTAAACCTCTCATGATTCATATTTTCAGATTTGGCTTTTGTTTTCCACTAATTCTTCTTTCCTCTCTCCCTCCCTTCACTCGTTTTTCTCTCACACCGTAATCCGATTGTCCAGATTTCTCATAGTTCCGTTTATTTTTAGCCAAAAATTCCTTCTGAGAAATTGTAGATTTCGAAAAGTTATTGAATTTACGCTCAAGAATCACTCGATTCTGATTATTATTCTATCAGCTATGGCCTCTGCAAGTTTCACAATTTTGCTGCCATATTTCACTCGCGATTTCGGTATTTCACTCTTTTTCTCCCTTTTTCTTTTGATTCTTTTCCTCGTTTTCTTATATATTGATTTCATATATATTGATCTAATATTTCAAAGTATTATTTTGTTAAATTATTGTTTAAAGATTGTATCTTTAATTATTTCAGATTATATGTTTCATATTATTAAGCAAAAAAATTTCAGATTTAATATTTTATGTTCAAGGAGAGATTTAAATATTAAAGTCTTGATTTTTGAGGTTTTAAAAGCCTATTTTAGTAGTACCATATTTCAGGGTTTGAAATATTTAATTTTTGGTGTCAAAAGAATTTTAGAAAAGGTTTTGACACGTTTTTAAGTGAAGTTTTATCGCTGTAAATTTATTGGTATATTGATATACCAATGTTTTGTATTTTGTTAGGCGGAGATTATTCTCTAGGCAACTTTTAGAGTAGAAAAGTGGCTTCTCAATTTGTCTACACAAGGTACGTACATACTTGTGTGCTATATGACTAGTATCATGATTTAAGGAAGGAAAAAGTTGTAGTATCATGTATAGGAACTTTATAAGTTCATATGTGATTTCTAGTATAATTGATTTCTACATGTTTTATGCATATGAGCAAGCATGTTAATTATTATATTTATTATGAGTAAAGAATTGTCATGTTTGTATGGATTTATTGATGCAAGCATGTGGATGGGAACTTTAATTATTAATTCACATGGGGGAATTAGTATGTTATTAAGATTGATTCATGATTATTCATGTGTTCCCTTACAAGTATTATTTTCACTACTTTACGAGGACTGTGGTCCTTATTTGGTAAGTTGATAAGTATGTCTTTTAAAGGTAAGTTGATTGTTGGCTAGGTTCAACAAATAAGAAAGTTGAGATTAAAAGAAAGTAAGTCTTGGGTTGTAAGTTGTGATCACTTATTAAATCCTAAGATAAAAGAAGTTCAGTTGTGAATGTTTGCTTTGTATTTCTGAGTTGCTTGTATGTGTGTCATAACAAGTAATAACTTGTAAAGAACGTAAAGTGTAACGAGGATAGTTATAGACTTTAGACTGGTGCACGTCTAGAGTTGGACATTAGGAGTTGGGGTACATGGTGAGCGAGCCATGGCTTTTTACGGGAGATGGATTGATCACCATCCCTATTACAGTTAGCAAAGGCTCCTCGATATCGCAGGTCATTTCTGGAATACGTGGTAGCTCCCGTATTTCGTCTTCGTAACGAAGGCATTAGTAGATAAGACAACTCAGGTCCAATAACTATTCCATTTGAGTAATAAAAAGATGTGTAGAGTTTAGTTCAGTTAAAGTTGTCTGCAGAATGTTATATGATTATATTATTTTTTAGTCCTGCATGTTATTTATTTAGTATCCTGCTAGGAACGTTTATGTATTATTATGTAGTACTCAGCTTTGCTGATTACGTGCTTTGTTTGTATGTGTTGATCATGGCTTTGCCTTATTGATCCTGTGATGACCCAATTGTGGTGAGCAGATTCTTTAGAGCATTGGCATTTACAGGTTCGCAGATGTTGCATCATTGGGAATCTGGGAATGGAGAGCTTGTGTAATCTAGTATATCATATTTTCTGAATTAGTAGGAATGTACTTTAATAAGTTGTTTGAGTAGACATATTTAGAATGTTTGATTTTAAAGTATTTATTTATTTATTTATGATAAAGTATGGAGTTTAGTTAGATGTTTTCCGTTGCAAAATTCTGAATAAGCCGATACGTTATCACACGGGCGATAATGCTTTGGTAATTTTCTATGTTTTATATTAAAAAAAGTATTTCTGAAAAGAGAGAATTATCGGGGTGTTACAAAAAATATTCTTAGATGGTTTTTTCTAGCACTGTTCACTTTAATTGTTGTTGCTTATGTTCTTATGTAGTTATGACATGGAATGTATTGTAATGAATTAAACTATATGCAACTTTATAAACACTACTTGAGTTGCAATGAACTTACTTAGTTTAAGTTAATCTGCCTTCTTTTAGCCCTAGCTAGATCTTGTAGTGCTTGGCTTGTGATTGTTTGTGGGTTATTAGACCCAACATCATTTTGTGACCAACTGTAATCTTGATTGAATGAGTAAACAGTCTGATCTCCTTCAAAATCTGAGTAAAAAGCTGTTGCCCTTGGTTGACTGAATACAGGTGGTGACCTTGAAGTCACTTCAGTTTGAGGAATAAACTGCAAAACTAAAAATCATTTAGTGTTCTGATAACATTACAAGAATGTTGCTTAATACATGATAAAATTAAACTCACTTACATTTGCTATTCTCTGATGTCCATTAGGGTAAGTATATACACCTACTCCCCTGTTATGCATTGGTGTTGTTGCTTGTTCAGTTTTGGTTGTTGCTTGTTCAGTGCTAGTTGAAGTACCATAGTTATCAGACCTCACATTTTTACACCCTCTCTTGTTGTGTCCTTGTATGCCACAAGAACTACAGTCCCAACCTTCTTCAACTTATCTGATTTGGTTACTTCTCCAGCTTGGAGTCTCCTTTTAGTTTTACGTCTATGATGCACCTTTTTAAGTTTGGGTGGAAGCACTAAGGACTCAGATTGTGGCCACTCTTGAGGACCATTCAATGGCTCCAACAAAAAATCATAGGCTTTCATGTATGTTTCTTTACTGAAAAATTGACTAACATATTGTTCAGGTTCATCAACTTTGTTCCATATGGCCACCACTGCATGCTTGCAAGGTATTCCACTAACTTGCCATGCATTGCAGCTACAAGTTCTCTCTGTCAAAATAACAACATATTTAACCTGAGTTGCTCCTTCTCTGACTCCATAACAGAAGCCACCATCCCAGAAAGCATTCCACCCTCTAGCCCAAATCTTGTGCTTCTCAACAAGTTGATGAATTCTAGGGCATAACAACAATTCTTTCTTCCCAATTGCATCTCTTTTTTTATGCAATCTTTCCATCAAACCCTCTCTAATATCTTCTAGCATGGTTATGATTGGCTTATGTCTACTGTTCAGGATGTAAGCATTGAAAACTTCTGACATGTTGTTGTCAACACTATCACAACATGACATAGAACTATAGAAAGCTCTACACCACTTCCTATAGTTTCTGTTTAGTAGATCTTCTGCTGCTGCAGTAGAAATTTGCCTCATCACTTCAATTTGAGCAGTGAATTCATTCTCAGTTGTGGATTTGGCAATAATCCAAAATTGCTTCCTATACTCCATGCCACCACCAAAAACAGTTCTAAAGTTTGTGTACACATGCCTGGCACAAACTCTTGTTTCTGCTTCTGGAAATACTTCTTTCACAACAGCTCACTAGTGGAAAAAAACGCAAAGGCTGCAGTGCAAGGGATGCGGTTTATTGCAAAACGCAGTCCATAATAGTGAAGGGCTGCGGTTAGCCCAAAAACCGCAGTCCTTTATAAATTAAGGGCTGCGGTTTTTGGGCTGACCGCAGCCCTTAATTAAAGGGTTGCGGTTTTTGGGCTAACCGCAGCCCCTAATAGGCTTAGTTATTCACTTGGGCGAAACTCTCCCGCATACCCATCCTAAAACAAAACGCTTTTCTCTCTCCCTCCCTAGTCCTCGATTTTCCCTCTCACCCCATCAAACCCCATCCCTCTCTCTCTCTCTTCGCATCTCTCTTCACCCTATGCCGCTGTTCGCTCGCCGGAGTTGAGAAGGTTGATGTCGTAAGAAGGACGGCTTTCGCCGTTGCGTAGAGGTGAAAAAAGTCCGGTAATTCATTACTGTACTTGATAGTTTATATAATTACTCTCCCAAAAACTTGGAAGCTCATAAATCATAGACATGGAGCATTCATGGACGATTTCATCGCCGGACATTCTGGCCGATGCAGGTCGGCTTTCGTTTGCGTTCAACGTCTAAAAAGCTTCTTTTTTGGTAGTTATTACGTCTTTTTTGGATGATTATTTTGCAAAATTGGTTTCAATTTGGTATTGTAAACTGAGTACTTAGGGTTTTTGTGCTTTAAAGAAAGAGGAGTCTCATTTGAGGAATAACTAACTGTAAGTGTTTTATGTGTCTCGAAATTAGTAATTTGATTTTGTTGCTATTAAGTTCCATGTTTTTCTTATATTGATAACAATGTTGGTACTTTTATTGTGCATTAGATTCAAGTTGTCTGATGAATGGTTATACTTCGTCTGTGAAACAGCATTTTATGATGTTGGTATTACCATTATGTTAGAGAAAAGAAGAGAGAGAATGAAGAAATAGATCCAGAGCTTTTTAGTTGCTTACTTCAGCCAATCGTCTCTGATTCTGATCTCGATTACATTGGAATTCGTCGTCTTCTCCTTCATCGCAAGGCTCAATCTGGTGTTCGCTGTAGAATTGTATGAATCTCTTGTTTATTGCCTTTTAATTGAGCTCAATTAGTTTGTAATCTGTGCGTTTTTTTGTTTGATTTGGTTTAATGACGTCAAATTTTGGATATATTAGATCGCTTTTTCTGTGGTTGAATTTTTGATCTAGATTGTTATTCTTTTTCTAGTGTTTTGGCTGTTTATGGAAGGTTGAATGATTCAGTTCCTTGTTTTTCTTTATGAAATTTATGTTTAATTGTCATCTTGAACGCAATTGAGGTGGTGTTTCTCTTCCATGTTTGTGCAATTAGCTAGTTCAATCTGTCATTAGAATGGAAAACATATTATTTCTTGGGTTCTGCTTGCATAATGAGCTGCACATTTATTCCCATAGGGTTTGTGGTGTTCAGACTTCATTGTACTTGGAAAATTACAAAAGGAGTCCACATGGGTTTGCAGTGGTGCTGTGCGTACATCGCCTACCATATGCGACTTTGTTCTAGGGCCTAGAAGCACACTTGTAGTCATTCACGAGAAGTACATTACTCTCTTCAGCAACTGCTCATTCTTTGCTGGTAACAAGCATCTTAATGTTGGGTGCAGGTAAAATTCATAGTTTTGAAGAGATGTCATTTGACAAAAGCAGTGAGGAGGTCACTATCTGCCCTTCTTCAACAAAGGCACATATTGATACTCAACCAATTGTTGTCTCTCCTAACAAGATTTGCTTCTTGAAGATGACATTAATGGCTGAAACATTGTGTGGCCCCCTTCCTTTTTACCACCCTGAGGCATTCTTGAGTAATATATATATTCAGGTACATGTAGAAACATTCTACCTATGCTAAATTATCAGCACTAATTGGATAAAGATGCTCTTCTACTAATATGTTTCCGACAAGGTTGATGCTGGCTAGTTCGAAAATCCTTTGCTACTTGCTGGCTTTAGAATATATCCTTTTCTGTTAGATGCTCCGCTAGATCCAATAATTTCGTTTTTCAGAAGACAAGGGTTATTAATTGTTCGGATTCACGAATGATGGCTTTGTTACCTTTGACATGTTATATGCTACAGGGATCTGTTCCTTTTACCATCAAGAATCACAACACCTTAGTTTTTCTGTAATTTTCTGCTTACTAGGTGTTGCTAAATTCTTTGTCTTATATCTTTATTTGAATGTTTATGCTTGTAAATGTGAACTTATAAACTGTCTTTGGCCTGTCTAGCCCCGAATTTTGACAGATCAAACTGTCCAAGTATTTTGAAGGAAAGCTGTCAAATGGAGAAGCTAGTCAACAGCTTCAGTGGAGCAATGATTTCAACACAAACACTTCGTCTCCCCCTTCAGAAAGAGGGCAGATGCAATTTGCAGCATCTGCGAGTAATGCTATTAATTTTATGTCCACTGCTTCTGCCGCGAGTTTTGCTTCATATGGATTTCATGAACTGCTGGGGGAAGTGCATGCTTCTCAAGCTGTCACAGATTCCCAAAAGATGCAGATGCTTGCAATTGTAGGTCTTCTGTATGAAATTAGTAATTCAAAATCTACTTCAGCATATGAAAGCCTTGATTGCTCAGGAAAAAGGTAACTGAAGTCAATTTTTAGATGCTTTTCTGGCTCTTATTCATCTGGCTGGTGAAAAATTTTGCACTACTATTATTAATTTTGGATATAAAAGTCATTTGAAAAGAATTGGACCATATTTGTTCAGTAAGTTTTTTTGATATATATACTTCTTTTGCATATGAAGACTCTAGGTTGTATACTTGTATTGTCTCTTTGGTGGTCTTACAGGATTTAGTTTTCTTACCATCTTTAATTGTAGAAAATTAATATGTATAACTACCTTTGTTTGAAATTATGTGCAACACTTGAATTTTTTATGTCTACAAGGCACAATAAATACCTAAGTGTTGAACATAATTTGAAACAGAGGTAGTAGCTTAGTTTAACGAGTCCGATTTGCCAATTTATTTTCTCTATCTCTTTGTCAGGAAATGTCCTGGAATTATTTACTCTTTCGATCATATATGTTTTTTTTTTCTTTTTTTGGGTGGTGTGTGGCTGTGTGATCTAAGTCGAAAGGTTTTCTGACAGGATTGACTTTTTTGCTTGCTCAATTTGACGGTGATGCGTGAATATTGTGGCATAAGTGCTGAACCATTTTAATTCTTCGGTTTGATGCTGCCCATATACCTGCTACAAAGACCCCCACCCCAACCCAACACCCCCTGTTGCCCCCGCTACACCCCCTACCTGCTCCACCCCCGCCCCCTCGCTACACCCCCATCCCAGGCCGGCCACCCCCGTGCTGCCCCCCGCTACACCCCAGCCCTGCTCCACCCCGCCGCCCCCGCTACACCCCCATCCCAGCCCGACCACCCGTCGCTTCCCCCGCTACACCCCCAACCCAACATCCCCTCGCTTCCCCCTTGCTACACCCCCACCCCAACACCCTCGTCCCCCCGCTACACCCCAGCCAGCTGCAACCAAAGACCCCCCCGCCCCCTGCTACACTCCCCAAGTTCACCTTCAAATCATAGCGATTTTGGTTTTATTTGCCAGGTTCTATCGTCTCTAGAATAGTTGCTTTTGAGAGATCCGGATGCTAATCTTGGTGGAGTTGTTGTAATGTCTTCATGGCTGTTCTTTGGTTGGTTTATTTTCTGATGGTTGGTTGTGATCCTGCTCATATATTGCAATTCGAACAATCGAGGGCAACCTCGAACTAATGTAATTCAGTTGTTATTTTCGCTATATTTGTGTAAAAACATAATTTGTAATGGAAAATGATACTTTTATATATATATATATATAACTGTTTGGGAACATTTAGGACAAAAAATGCAAAAAAAAAAAAAAGGGCTGCGGTTCGGGCAAAAACCGCAGCCCTTAACCAAGGGCTGCGGTTAAGGCCCAAAACCGCAACCCTTAACCCACCAAGGGCTGCGGTTTTTCCCTGACCGCAGCCCTTAACGCGCGAAGGGCTGCGGTTAAAAACCGCAGCCCTTCCTAAATGCCAAGGGCTGCTAGTCCGAGGGCTGCGGTAAAAAAACGCAGCCCTTATGTCCTTTTTGACCGCAGCCCTTGGGCTTTTTTCCTCTAGTGGCTAACAACCCCTTTTGTTGATCTGACATGAATGTGTAACCAGCACCTTCATTGCTCTCTAAATCTATTGCCAGCAAATTCAAAAACCAACTCCAACTGTCAGTGCTTTCCACCTCCACCACTGCCCAAGCTATGGGGAAAAATTGGTTATTCCCATCTCTACCTACTGCTACTAGTAGCTGCCCTCCAAATGGACCCTTAAGAAAACAACCATCAAGTGAAATAAATGGCCTACAACCTGCCATAAACCCTCTCCTCAATGCCTCAAAGCAGAAGTAAGCCCTCTCAAACACATTCCCATTCATCTGAAGCTTGACAGTGTTGTTTCTATTACTCCTAAGGATTTCAGCTGCATACCTTGGGAGTAGTGCATACGGCTCCTTGTATTCACCAACTATTAGAGCTTGGCCCTTTTTCCTTGCTGTCCAGGCCTTGAATGTACTAACCTTCAAACCCCACTCAAGCCAAATTGTGCCAATTATGTCTTGCAGGTTAATGTAAGGATTCACCTTAAACTTATTTTGGTAGTTTACAGCTATCCAACTTGCTCTCATCTTCTTCAGTTTTGGAGTTCTCCCACAAGTGTGTTCGGGAATATGTGTTTTCACTAAGAAATTCCTCCTCCCTCTTTCCCAAGATGCCCAAATTTTCCATGGGCATCCTTTGTCCTTATTAATGCAGTGTGGAGCAACCCTCTGACTGTCATTTCTATGGGTATTAATGTCCCTACCAACTGAAATGGAGTAGTCAACAAGAGCTTTCCTAAAGGTTTTAGGATTCTCAAATGACTGTCCAATATAGAACTTGGACTTGGTAATAGCCTGGTCTTTCCTTTCATACTTGGTTCTGGTGCAACTAGATACCCACAATCCCCTTCATCTGATTCACTAGGGCTTTCAAAATCACTCACATCTTCATCAAAGCCATCTTCAATGTTGATGCTCTTGCCCTTGGTCTGAGCTAGCCTAGTCAACATATTCAACTCCTCATATGATAGCTGCTTCTTTTTTTCCTCCCTCACCCTATCCCTAGCATGCACTACCTCAACATCATATTCATCAGTACCTTCTGTGTCATAATCTATGTCTGCTTGGTTCACATTTATTGAAGGAATAGGGTTATGTACTGAAGTGAGTAGGTCAATATGATCTTGAGTGCACCCACCTACAGAAATTGGATTCTCTACCTCATAGTCATGGTCAGTGTAGATATGAATCACTTTGTAGGTCATAAGTAATGATATGAATGGATCAAATGTACTTTTATCATAACCAACAAACCTAATACCATTGTTGAAGTCCTTCCTAGGGTCTAAGTAATGAAGTTTCATTATGTTCTTATGACCTATACTGTTAATCAAGTGTTTCAAGTAAGACATACTAACACCATTAGGTATGTCCTCAAACACACTAACATGCCCCCCATTGTAAACCATGCCACAGTCCATCTTCCATTTTCCACCATGGTGCACAATCAAACATGGATTAAGTTCAAGTTCTGCAACAATAAAAGAGGAAACAAAATACATGAACTAAATGAGAATATGTGTACCAAAATCAGTCATTTTCATTAATTTGATCATCAATTTACATCAATGAAGTTGGCTCATCATGTAACACCATCAACCAACCTATTAGAGCCAACTTTCAAGAATCAAAACAAGGATGTCATAGCAGTGACAAATGCCAAAAAGAAATACATAATTTTTGTCACATTCAACTTCTACATATGGCTATGACAACCATCCTACAGAGTGGCATAAAAAGCTTAACAATAGGCAGCTACCCAAAAAACTACAGTTGCCTACCCACCACCTCCCCTATACATAACCTACAACATATCAGTCCTCCTTGAACAGCCAGGGGATGCAGTCGAAATACACAGTCATGTCTTTGGAGACCCAAGCCATCAGGTCCACTCCATTGTTGTAAATTATATCATTCAGGGCCCAAACTTTAAAATCACTATCAGTTCCAAAGTAGGGTTGTCCAAAGGAAAGCTGCCTCAACCTACACCAAATTCTCCATTTCTTGCATGTCAGCTCCACATTCGCCTGAGCTTCCCAATCCAGCTTTGGGAAAATGTGGAAGCACAAGATGTTTTGCTCACGGCACAGGGGGTGTGCAGCGTCTAGGGCAGTCAGTCCTATGCACAATAATAAAAACCAATTGGTTTAAACAACTCCTAGTTTGAAAAAATCCTACTTTCCATTTAAACAAGTTTTTAAATAATTAGAGCTTTATTTTAATGGAGTAAATAAAGCAGTTAACATAATTATAAAATATTTAAACCCTAATCCCAAAAAGCTTCAAATTATAATTTACTCACACAAATACCAAAAATTAAACTACAATTACACAATGCTCACATGTTTCAAACATAATCAGACAAAAACAAAAGATGCTTACTCATCCTTTTGATGATCTCATACAAAAAAGAACAAGAAAACAAACCACACTTTACAACAACAACACTTTTCGAAAAAAAGAAAGGAATCTAAGGAGTGCATAAAAGTAGATAAAAATGTACCTTGGGGAGGAGAAAGATTTGGAATTTTCCTTCTTAATGAGCTTTCCCACGCCATTTTTGTCTTCAACTAAATAAAGCGAAATAAATGAAACCTTTGAGGAAGAAGCTTCTTTTCCAGTTTCAGAGAATATATTAAGGGTTGAAGTGGAGTGGGTGCCAAAAATACCGCCCCTTTATTGCTTCTCCTCGATTCTTGCGTCAGTTCCATTTTTTTATTTAAAAAACAGAAACTTAGTGGGCCATGTTAACAGAGTTCTTTCTTGAGTGAGTAAACTGCAACTTTTAAAAGTTGGGTGAGTAAACTCCAATTTTTATCAAAGTTTAGGGGTGTCTTTTATGCTTAACTCGTGGTACATCTATTAGCATATTAGAGTGAGATAGAGATAGATGGCTATGGGCTACCTATGGCTATTAAATTGAATAAAAAGAGTTGGAAGTTTATACTAAAGCCGAGGTGAAGGTGAAGGTGAAGGTGGGAGAATTGAGAAGGATGGCGAAAATGGTATGGTCAAGCTCAATATCAACATTGGAATTATCCAGAAGAGGAGGCATACGCATACCAATTCCCGTTTCTCTCTACTCAAACTCAAACTCAAACTCAAACGGCGGCGCTCTGCTTTCCTTTGTTCCTGTTCACCAATTCCAACGACAACAGCGAGGTATTTCATTTTCGGTAAAAACGCGGGTATCAAAAAGAGAAAGAGAGATTGAGAAGAAACAGGAAGAAGAAGAAATTGAAGAAGTTGAAGAAGAGGTTCCATGGATACAAGAAAAGGCTTTGGATTTAGTGGAGTTTACTGGTTCTGTTACTCAGGCTATTCCTGGACCTAGAGTTGCCCATACCTCTTTCCCTTGGTTTCTTGTTCTTCCTGTAGCTTTTATTGGCTTCACTTTTGTCACTAGCTTTGTCAAAACCCTCAAAAAGTTGTCCTCTCCAAGAGAACAGCGCCGTAAGATGGTTAACAAAAATGCGATGCTAATCAAGTCAATTGATCAACTCTTTGAACAAGGCAGAGATGCTCTTCAGCCTTCTGCTTTGGACGATATCGTCAACAAGGTAACTAACTCAACTGTAACACACCATTCTCTTCTTTTATATTTTATAGCGCCTCAAACCCTATACTTGTATATTATTCACCACTCTCATAACATTGATTTAATTCTCTACATTTCTTGCCAACCTTTTTGTGTTCAATGGATAATGCCTCCTCAACTTACCTATATAATGCTTTCACCCTGTCTATCCATAATAATTTCTCATGTTTCTTTCTCACATCTGCTAATAGTTGGAAACTTTTTATCATCCCAATTCCCAGACAGGTTTTGGCATGGACGATATTCTGCGCAAGTACATCCGTTACACATTCAATGATAAACCATTCAATGGAGACACAGTTGCAGACTTAATTCAACTTAGAAAAGCCTCAATGTTGACTGATTCTCAAGTTGCTGAAATTTTAAATGAAATATCAAGACGAATTGTCAAGGACAAAGGTATTTTCTTCTTCTTCAAGTTCTCCTCTTTTTTACTTTTACGTATGTATCCTTATATTCCTTGTAATCTTAAATTATTGTCTGAAAGACTTGATTAATGCTCATGTACAGTTTCTAGTTACACATTCTAGATTCTCATATCATTCCCTACCTTAATCTTTTACATTAAAGCTCTTCATTCCGCTTCATTGTGACAAGTATGCGAGAGTTGATTTTCAACTTCTCCCTCCACATCTTGGTATTCGAACAGGGCTGAGTGCTAAAAATCATAACAGTGAGAAGTTTTCTTTTTTACCTTTGCGTCCTACTTGAAATTTAGTAGATAGAGTGTGTTCCTGTGATTTTCACCTAATTGTGAGAAGGGCTTGTCCATGTGAAATTGTGGATTTGTCCTTTTTTTTTTTGTATGTGTATCTCTGTCTTAAATCATACTTCCATCTCCCTTAAACAACTAGATGTAAAGAATTTTGTGTTTTATCTAATGTAGCCTCTTATAATCCAAAGCTGGGTTACTGCCAGTAGTGATCTTCTATTTTGTTACTGTTAATATATGTGCCGCATTTGCATGTCTGTCCTCCATTTTGTGTTGCTTGGAACGCTTTTCCTTTATGGCCTATGCATCTTAGAAAACTGTGTTTCCGCTTTCAACATGAGGTGACTATGTATCTTGTTCTTTTAGGTCCTGTTGTTATGGATGCTTCGGGTTATACTGAAAAGGGTTTCAAGAGAAAGCTTGCAGTTCAGGCTCTCTTTGGGAAGGTTTTCTATTTATCTGAGGTGAGCTGCTTTCTTGTAATTTACAAGCTTCCATCTGTTGTAATCAGTTCTCAGATTTTATTGGCACAGGGGCACAGCTTCAAGTGAATAGTTGCCAAACTCCTGAACCACTCTCCAAGAGGAAGAAACTGTCATTAGAAGAATATTTGTTACCTTGAAAGCAAGTTATTATGATAATTCTGAGATCAAATAGGGATTTTGAAACATATAGAGTTATAGATCGATTTCTCTTTTCCATTTTTTTTTTTTAAAATTTCTGACTTCTGGTTAAGTTCCTGAGTGCTTCAGATATTGCTGCTAAAAGAGATATCTTCAACTAGATTTCTAATTTATGATGAGATGTTGAAGGGCATTTTGGCTTAGAACTTCACTCATTTTCTTAAATGGTGATGGCTTGTTTGGCTTGTAGTATCCAAGTCTGATAGAATTAAGGGGATGGAGAAAAAATGCCGGATTGGATTGGATTGGATTGGAGTGGAGACGGGGGTTGCTTGAACTTTGACCCGTCCTATTAATCCTAAGGCATATAGGGTTGTCAAATGAACCAAAGAAGAAACAATCCCTTAATTATTACCCTTTTTTCCGCTAAAAGACCAGCCATAGCCACGACGTTTCCATACCTAAACTTTTCTCGCCCTTGAATATTTTGTTAACCATTCCCCATTGGGGGGTAAAGATTAGTATATGCAATTGACTTGCTGTTCTAAACATTCTAGTATGCAAAATTGGGATTATAGGTGTCTTTCCACACAATGCCTTTGTTCTGGTTACATCTGTAGACACTTTAACAATCACGAGATCCTTGTTAAGGATGTTGCCATGGGCCGGATCTGGGACGTCTTGATGTAACTATCTGACTGTTTGCTAGAACCCTTGTGATAGTTTTGTTAGATGGGACATGTAACTGTAGGGTGTGATCACCAAGCACAGCCTGTTTAGTTGGGTCGGCTTGACTTGTGAGAGCTTTCGGTCCAATTGGGCACTTCATCTCGCCAACATAATAAAACAATGAGAAAAAAAGATAATGTAGTGTTTAAATTGTAAAGTTGCTTCAATTTGCTTAAAATCTTAAGCTTTGAGAGTTTGCCACTATCTGACTGCTTGTTATCCCATATGGCATGTAGTGAATAGTGATTATTGTAACTTTTAGAAGTAACAAGATGGTTGGAAGGTTACTGATTTGCTGACATTTTCAACATATTCTGGTACTTTGGCCACAACAAATTCCTATTCTAGCCATGGCCTCTAGCCATGACAGGACCGTCATCTATATGGAAATTGACCTTTTTCATGCCTTGTATTCTCGAGTAATCTTGCTTCGACTTTGATGCAGCTGCCAGAGTTCTGTTCAAGAGACAGCTCTTTAATTGTGAAGGAAATTTTTGGGGTTACAGAGTAAGTATCCTGCTCTGGTGTCGCTGATTTCAGCTGTTCTTATTTATTCTGTTTCCTGATTATTCTGTTACTGATTTTTGCAGTGAAGACGCAGAAGTGCTACGGATACACACTCTTTCCAACTCTGGAGACATAGAAACCCTTGAGAAGATGATTGAAGATAGATCTGATTCAGATGATAATAGTGAAAGCTGAGCATAATTTAATATAATCTAAGTGCATATTGCTATGCTGTAAGAGCTTTTCAGTTCCTTGTAGTCTCGTGTGTAAGATTTAGGAAGACCTCTTTTCTCCGAACGAATCTCCTGCCAAGTTACATTTTTTTTATAAACCAAATTATAGATTCTTCTAGCGCGTAGTTGAGACCAATAACTCAAATTTTTGACGTACCATGAGAAGTCATGGACTTGAATACAGTACTGATTGCCTGATTGCCTCCAATTGCAAGACTTTGGAGTTGACTTTAGTGACACCTTTAAGAGGATATTGGCTGCTTAAAGTTTTCTTTGTTTGTTTGTTAGAGAAGCGACTAAAATGATGATGTAGACGTGATTTGATCTCAAGTCTCATGTACCACCCCTATAAGGCTTTGCTAACTAAACTAGACAACACGCACGGTTGCTAAAAGTTGATAAATTGGTAGCATTATTCGTAGCATCACGAATTGTTGATGCTAATTTGGAAGGGATTGCTCTAGTACTATCGGTTTGCTTATGCTTTAACATAAGTGCAAGACCAAGTTTAAGTTTGGTAAATTAGTGACAACTCAAATTATTCGATTTCATTTATCTCTTACAAAGAGGCTTAAATCAAAAACAGGTATTTATCTTAGTGAACATTGGAATTGCAACAGTATAATAATGAATAAAAAACTATATATATGTGCTAGAAGCCTAGAACATAGTGTAAATACTAGAAAGCATATAATAAAACTAATACAAAGATCTATTCCTGATTTCCTATTACTACTCCCACAAAGAAATGATATACTAATGTTTAAGTATGAATTACTTCAAACTTTATCAAGTGACGCTTATAAGAAAATTAACAAAGATACACTCGTTAAGAAAATACTAGTCGTAAATAATATATGATATTGGTGACCTACTTAATGAAGTTATAAGATATCATTTAAAAGACACGACCACTCTCCCGAACCTTTCTCACCATAGTCACCAATATAAGTTGAAGATTATACTTATAACCTCTATGTATGTAACTATAAATAAAGAATTGAAATATTAATGCACCAATTTTGATTAGCAAAGGAAAACGTGACTCAAGTCTGACTGAACCTACTTAGTTATAGATTACCGGGGTCCGGGTGTGAAGAGTGTGACTGTGTGAGTGTTTGTGTTCCGTAGTGTGGAGGGAGAGAGAGAATGGGAAGCGTGGCACAAATACCAACGAGCTTTGGGCATGAACTTAGAGCTTGCCTTCGCTGCAGGCTTGTGAAAACCTACGATCAGGTATTATAGATTCGTTAATTGTTAATTTTAGGGTTTTGATATTGTATACAAGTATTGTCTCTGTTTCTTATTTCTGTAAATTGTAATGTTGTGTTTGATTGCTTGCACTTGCACTTGCAGTTTAGGGAATCAGGATGCGAAAACTGTCCTTTCTTTGGTTTGGATAAAGATCATGAGCGTGTTGTTGAGTGCACTACTCCTAATTTCACTGGGTCTGGGTTTCTTTCTCTTCAATTCAATTAAGCCTGTCTTTCTGTGTCAATTACTGATTTTGTAGGATTTTATGTTTTTGGGTTTTTCTAGGTTAATTTCTGTTATGGATCCAACTAGAAGCTGGGCTGCTCGCTGGCTACGAATTGGTATGTCACATGCCGCAATAGCAGTTTTTTCGGATGTTTTGTTATCTTGTTACCCACGCAATATCAGCTTGAGACAAATACTGGTGCTTTAAGATATGTTCTGTTATATAGCAATGTAGAGGCTTAACTAGGTGTCCTGAAATGAGTGCTTACTTTGTGCCCTCCAATTAGGTGTGCTATACTTAGGGTTGTGCAAAGACTAGGTGTGCCTATACTACTTGTGCTCTTACATTGTGAAGCAAAATTGATCGTGGCTTTTTAAAAGTATGTATAGGGTGGTGCTTCTTCACATGTTGTCTACTTAATTCCTTCTCTCTCCTTTCCGCTTTGTCGTTCCGTGCTTTTTTAAGTTGGCCCTACACCCTTTTCTGTAGATTGAAGGATTTCTTTTGTTTTTTCCCCCTACAACTGAGAAGTGGAGACTTTGTTAGGTATGAGGAATATGGTCTGTGAAAAACTAGGTGTATGTTTGTGTGAGGTTATGAGAATATTCTTCCAATTCAACTCGACAAGTGGACGAGAAATCTGTAAGAGTAAAATGAAGTTCTCGAATGGTAGATTATGGGGGGTTGGATTTTGTGGAATGGTAAGATGGTCATGATCCATGTCCCTAAGAATTCAGGGCAGTACTCACAAGTCACAAGTCACTACTCAGAAAGGTAGTTGACCGGGCCGTGAATAGTGGTGGGGGTTTTCGTGATTGCTGTCTAATGGATCTCCAAGGGTGTGTCTCTGTTTGCTTATTCATATGAGAGTGGTGTTGGTTGAAATATCTCGTTTGTAGAGGAACAATTGATGAGGAGCCTGTGGCTAGAAGACAAAAAAGTTGAAGCTGTTGTAATCATTGTGGCCAACAGTGGACTCTATCGGTATTTCATGGATCACAAAGAACTGTTAGGGTTTAGGAATGAGTGAATGACCAGTGGTACACACTTGAGGTATGAGAACTGTCATGTGGAGGCGTGAGGATGTGGTGCATTCGGTATTACATGAGGTGACTATGAGATAGTAAATGATTCCCATCATGTTTTGGTGCATGAAACATGGCTAGAAGTATGTGTTACGGAAGCCTTGAACAATGCAATTTGAGGGTCTTAAAATATTGTCCAATAACATCTTTTGTGATATGGGAGAAAATTCTTGTGATTCGTGCAAATCATGAGAGTTTTATAGTTAGGAGGAACAATGAGAAACTCTTACTTAAGAGGCTAAGAGGGAAGTTGATGTCTCTTTTATTGAGGAGGAGCCCTTAAGTGTTAACCAGTCTTTTTGCAAACAATAATATAGATGCTTGAGGGCTGAGGCGCAAATTCTAGTTTCAAAATTGAATTATATTCTCGATGAACAGTAATTTCTGTTCTTACTCTGACAGACTGCTGTGGAGAAGTTCTGTTCATATGATTTTGCAAAAATGTAATGGGTCGTCTGCAAGATGTTCACTTTTAAAAGGAGTGCAAAGTGGGATGTTTCAGGTCGAAAAAATCTGCCATTAGTTAGATGATCTCACAGACTCAAGACTCAAGAGGATGTTTAGGGAGGTGGTATTACTATCCCTAGTGGAGATTGAATGTAATTATTGGCTTGTCAGCGTGGCTCTTGGCTGAAAAGAAGTAACTATGCATACAACCTTATAAGTCAATGGAACTAGGTTTTATCCATCCAGTAAGGGGAGTTTGGTATACTCCTGTAAAAAGTTGGAATAGATGACTAGAAAGATTGACATTGATATTAATTGTGAGCAGGACCTTCTTAAGATGGCCTCTTTACTAGATTTTGAAGTCATGGTATTGTTGGGAAACGCTAATTTCATTAGGATTTCTTCGCTTATAGTTTCTTGCACTTCTCTAATTTTGTTTTTTGTCGGAGAACATGATTGCCTTTTGTTTCCGTCCTATTTTTGTACATTGGTGACTGGTAAGATCTGGTAGTTTGATGAAAACTCTGTCGTGCATTATGTTAATTATTTTGGTTATTCATTACTAGGTGGAGCCTATTGCTGTATAACTTATGGTCTAGGCTAGGATAGTGCTCATCTTGCAGATGTCCTTCTTCTAGCAGTCTTTTTTTAATATATAAAATAGGCGCGTCAACTTTTTGCAAAGCTAACTCCAGAACTGATTATCAAGCTGCTTGTTGTACCCTCTTCGTCCCTTATAGAATGCATCATTTTCTTTTCGGGATGTCCCCAAAGTAATGCTTCATTCCTTTTTTGGGTC
The DNA here is from genome assembly GCA_947646795.1 of Beta lomatogona. Classification (NCBI taxonomy): domain Eukaryota; kingdom Viridiplantae; phylum Streptophyta; class Magnoliopsida; order Caryophyllales; family Amaranthaceae; genus Beta; species Beta lomatogona. The sequence continues at coordinate 110,498 of CANSNZ010001376.1, read as the reverse complement.
GTGGGTCCAATTACTTCACTCTCACATAAACATGTGGTCCCACCATTTCACTTTTCGCCAGCTATATTCAACCAAATACAAAGTATTTGCCAAACCCACATGGAGCATATTTTAAGGGACAAAGGGAATGTGTGCTAGAAAGGTTCTCCGTAAACTTCATACTTGCATATATTATCTTCTCCTTCAAAGTCTGGAGGTTCTTAATAAACAGATATGCAAGGGTCTGATTTTTTTTTTTTGGGGGGGTATTCACATAGTGGAATTTTGCTTCCTTCTCGTTGGTGTATCTGAATATGTGGTCCACCCAGGATGACAATATCTTAGGGGAAAATATAATTTGAATTATGTGTTCCACACTATATACCATCAAAATGGCTACATTTTCGAATAGAAGAACTGAAGGGATCGTGGATAACTTCTTTATTATATTTGTGGACTCATCAATGCTTTAAGGGCTATGCAAGGCTTCCAAGAATCGGAAAAGTTGTCCATTCTTGTTTCTTCTAAAAAGCCTAAACTGTGCAAATATCACTAGTTTTACAATTTGTTGCTTGGATCCGAGTCATCCGACAAATAATCATTTATGCTATCATGCAAAAAGGAACAAATTCAACTATGTTAGGTGTCACAATGGTATAAGTGACCCTTAGAGTGGTAAATTGGTTTTTCTTGATTATGTTTTCTTATGGAAATTACCATTATAGGTGTGAAAGCTAGGATCTAGAGATGTCTTTGATGCTTTCAATTTTTGTTTGATGTTAGAACTGGAGAAAAATACACTTGGGGTAGAAACACTTATGGTTGAAGCATCTTTTTCCAAGAACTCTTAGTTTTTCTGTCCAATCTTGCTTGCTGACTTAAGGTGAAAAATCATATCAAACATTGTTTTCGTTAGACTATGTGGTTTGTTCTCAATTATATAGGCATCCCCCTCCATTTTTTTCTGGTGAAAAGAGACTTTTTTTTGCGCCAACTTTGCGCCATATTATCTGAATTTGCTATACATATCAAAAATTGCTTTTGGCAATGACTATTGATACAATATAATAATACATTCAGGTGATTTGGGTATAAGTAGTTGAAATATCTACACAATGTGTTTAGCCATGTCTTTTAATCTCCAAAAAATGTTAGTGCCTGTTTCCTGTTCACGTTATGGCAACTTTATGCTCTTTAGTTTCACTGATATCAATCTACATTTATTTGTCATCTTTCGCATTTTGACGTATCATATGATCTATTATGGGGAGTATTCTCTTTCGTTATGGATTATTACTATGGGTATAATGATAGGGGTCTGAGATGACCTGCCACGGCCATTTATTTTAATGTGTAATAATTTAGTTCTTTCCAGTGCTGTTGATGGCAATTATATGTTGCATTATGCTTGTTCTATGGTTTTTCATGTTCCATGTAACTTGGAGTTGGTTCAAACTTAATGATACAGTGACCTAGCATATGATCCACTGTGGGATCAAATCCCTTCTATCATTGATTCTAATCGCAATGCCGCCACCGCCTATTATTATGGGTATAAGTTACATGCCTGAGTCTGAGTAACTTTTTTTTTGAGTCTTGTTTAGCTTTTCACAGTTTCTCATGAATGTCTTGCTAGCTACTTAAATAGTTTAATTACAACTCCGGATAAGCAATTCATGGTGTCGTGTTCGGCATTTTTATGATGCGTTTTTGTTTGATGTGTATACATCATTTAGTTGTGTTATTTCCAGATAGTGTCCGAATGACTAAAGGTGTGGATTAAGATACGACAACTTGTGATTCTACTTTTGCAGGCAGATTTGTTCCAGGCTGCTACACTCTTGCTGTATCGGAGGCACTTCCAGAGGAATTCCAGGTGCATTTTAATGTTTGCATCTTGTAATCACGCCCTTTTATAAATGCCTTAGCTTCTTCGGATACCCGTTCTGTGTTGGCTTTTTCTCCTGAATGCATATGATTTTAGTCAGATTTTTAGTGTTTGTAGTGCTTTCAAGGAGTGTTTTTTTAAAACTTTTGAAGATTAAGCAATGTGCACGTTCGGCTCTTAAATGGGACTGAATAGGGGATGTACGATATATAAAGCAATGCATATGATTTGAAAATGTTTTAAATGTTAGAAAATGGGAATTAAAATGCTCCTATTCTCTGAATCCACTTTTACGTTCTTTTAGTTTGCGTATCTATATTTCGCTCTCTTAGGGTTCTAACTTTTCAGAACTCGACGTTTTTAATTCTTTTTTTAAAAAACATTGATGACCAGTTATCACTCTTTGTTTCCTGTCAGAAGAAAAATATAATGTTGGTTACCTCGGCGATTCTAATGTGATACCCTTTAGCACTTGAGATCATTTCATGGACTGAAACTTTGTTGAAGATTGTTGTTGTAAGTTGTATATCCAGGATATATTTAGTTTTGTTATGTCGATTGAGCTGTCATATAGGTAACTGTAGGTTACCTTTTGAAGTGAGGGTACATTGGATCTGAAGCAAAAGGGAGAACAGAGTGGGGAGGTTTGGGGTGAGGGGTGGGAAGAGGGAGAGCTGGGGGAAGCGATGGTTGCAGGGTTGAGGGTGGAGCTGGTTGGGTGAAAGGGTAGCTAATATGATGATGGTCATATGGTGGTTGACTTGTGATTAGGCAGTTAATGTACGATTTTGGATGGTGACCCTTAAAGGTAGCTGTAAGTAGATGAAACGTCGCGTAAGGGACGGAAAGAAGATGGCAGTAAAACCTGTGGTCCCATCCTGCCGAGTATGCATTCGGCTTGTTCTGTACTTCCTAATTCAAGGATATATAACATTTTGCTGCACTGAATATTGCTGTTTCTGTCTATGGAATGTGCATTCCTAGTCCTTTTGCCTATCCCACGTTTCAATGTAATATGTTCAAGGGGAAACTAAAGCTTCTTTTTTTTTCCCCCTTATGCAGGCTATTTGCGAGGATGAGCGTGTTCAGTATGTACCTCCAAAGCGCTGATAATATTGTAGTTTATAGGTTTATAGGTTTGTTGATAGTTGTCAATGATGATGCAAGGGAGGTTGTACACAAGCTAACACTCAGTTACAGACTCCAACCTTGAACTAATGTGTGGAGAAACTAGTTATAACATTCTAATCAATCTTACTCCTTGTTTTGAAGGGAGACATCGTGTTATTGTAGGCAAGCTGCCAACTGCCAAGTCTTCGAGAAAGTTTGGTTTTTGAGTCATCTTCTCTTTTATGGTTTCAGCCTAGGCCATACAAGTTGAAGCATTTCCATCTTTTTTCCAGCCCAATTACCAAATATCTTTTTAGGAAAAGGTTCTTTGACATATATAAAAAGGTTTTCGGTGACATTTGGATAAAAAGGGGTAAATCAAATCAATTTTGCTGCCAAATTGAAGTTCTTTTGCTTGATTGAACTCTCTTTGTTAGATTAACTCGACTCAAACACTCCCATGAATAGATAAAGATACTATAAACGGTTAAGCCTCTTTGCCATTTTTCCCCTTTTCTCACAATACATCGTCATTATTATTGGTATTCATATTGTAGAAAGTGGTAACTTGTAAGCACGGAGGAGAAGGGAGGGAAAAGGTTTCAATAGCGTGAAAATGATCTTGCACGAGTTTAAATTAAATTCACTCGTAATTTAGCTTAAAGTGACAATAGAGTTGAACCAATTCGTCAAACATCTTCTTTCTAAGGAATACTAGTTTGACAGATAGGATCAAACATCTCAATTTGGCAGATAGGAGTATTAGTTTAGCTCTTTGCGCATTCACAAATTGCTTTAGTATTGTATCAAAGAGGCCGGATATGGAAGAGAATCAAGAGATATTTGTTAAAGTGTACTTTGGAGTTCAAGGGCCATTGTTTGAAAGAAATATTTGGCAGATAGGGAGCACTAGTTTAGCTCTTTGCGCATTGAATCTTTTCTTATGTAAGGCACATCACAGCCATACACGTGGATGAAGATTACACACCCTGTCAGAGAATTAATACTTCTATAAATAGTCCATTGGTACTATTCTGCAGGTACATCTGAACATTGTTATTCACTCTCTATCTACCCTGATATCGGCCATATATTTAACTTGGCCGTCGGAAGGGGTTTCCTCGAACCCTTGAGTAATTTACATGCGCTGCCTTGCAAGTTTCATGACGGCCACACAAGGCTTTCCGCGGCCGCGACTTCCAACACAAAACAGTCACCCGTTTCACAACCGAAACAATTGGTATATGTCGCATTGATTTAACTAAAGGTAGCTCTAATTTTGAAAACCTAGGAACTTTTTGGTTTCCATAATTTTGTTTTTAATTTTCACAAAATCTAAAAACAAGTCCTATGTATGAAATTTGCAAAAATTTAATTTAATTTTTTGCAAATGATACATGAAACTCATAATTAACCATTTCGTTATGCTCAACATTTGAGGTAACGCCATTCTATACCATCCCATCAGCTTTTACTACTAAGGTTTTAGATTTCCCAACCCCAACATTCAGGAAAGACTGATCAACAACTAGTGCACAAAGTCCAGACATACAACGAGCTTTTTTTTTCCTTTTTGATACACAGATGGGAAAGGAGAACTCAATGCACCTCCTCACATGATAAACCACTTGTTACAGAATATGGCATAAAACTGGGTTAAGAGGATGGTTAACACAAGAAAAAATCGATAGCTTTTTTTATCCACAAGGCATAAATGAAGTAGCGGTTGCATTGTGAGTGACTCTAGGAGGCGGAGCTAGACAAGCAGGTGTTCTCATCAATTAACCTTCCATCTTCAGTTGCCATGAAGTATAAACAGAAGTATAGGTTAACGCCTTCTCAATTTTCAATTAGCATGTGACCAGATACACACAAGCTTAGACAGCATAAATTTTGATGCTGCATAAGGGTATTTGACTTGTAAGAGTAAGGATCAGGCGCAGTAATTTCATCAATTGAATACTGTCAGACAGGTCGGATCTCCATCAACCATCATTCACAAGCGCCACTTATTGCTAGATTCAGCTCCTGTGCAGACTTCGCAACTGAGCCCCCTCTTCTATAGAAAAGCAAAAACAGTTAAGTCTTTCAAAAGGAAACTAACAGACAGAAGAGTGAAAGCATTTCCGGATAAGATTCTAACCTCATAAGCGCTGGCAGGCATAGCTTAACCCTTTCAAGTTCAATGTAACAAAGGTTGCAACGCTCCAACCTAAGATTTCACCAAAAGCAACATATTTAAAGTCATTGACAATTCCTCAACCCCGAATCCAGCAACTTCACATAATCCTCCTTATGTTTTCCATCGCTTAGTGGCATTTGATATCTCTTGAAAGTATACATTTCAGGTGCCAACAGGTGATTAATATGAAGAACAAGATGAATTTACCCTTTCCGCACATTTTATTAGGATAGATGAAAGGACTAGCACAAATTTCATAATAAAAGCAGCAGGATAGACAAGACTGTAAGTTCATGAAAAAAAATGCACCTCTGCTCTGCCTCAATATCTACGCCCACTGAAGATGATGCTGATACTGTTGTATAGATGACAGAACCAAATACTCTCACAAGCTTTACCAGCATATCAAGTGAAATACATAGATGCCTGAGTAATGATCAAGCAGTTATTTTAGGGACCTCTTATCCAAAATATTCATGCATAATAACATTTGTAAAATACACATATTATTCTTTAAAAAAATTCATTGTGAAAAAAGCTAATGGATGCTTGTTCTAAAGAGCCCTTTCACATAAAAAGTTAACTAAAGGAAATGGAAGCATTGGGATCCCAAGACAGTTTTATTAAGTTCCTCCAGTTCTTGATACACTACCACAACCTTGAGTTCAACTTTCCTCATCAGGGGTTACACAAAAACATGCCACAACAGCCTAAACTCGCTAAAATATCCTCCAGTTAGATTATGGAGCTCTCTAGCCAACTGTGAGTTCAACTTTCCTTACCAGGGGTTACACAAAAACATGCCACAACAGCCTAAACTCGCTAAAATATCCTCCAGTTATATTATGGAGCTCTCTAGCCAACTGTGAGTTCAACTTTCCTTACCAGGATTTACACAAAAACATCCCGCAAAAGCCTACACTCGCTAAAATATCCTCCAGTTAGATTTTGGAGCTCTCTAGCCAAGATATCTCAAACAACAACACGAAGGTATGTAGCAGAAACAGCCACATCGCCATATCACCAAAATAAGGGTACGCTTTGACATCAATCCAACAAAAAGCTATGTAACAAAAAATATGGCTACTTGTAACTAAAAGCTATAAAAGGAGATCCCATACGGAAACCGAGAGGCTTTGTTTAACCAGGCAACTAAAGGTTCTTACATCTAGCCACCCCCACACACAAAATGGGGAGCTCTCCTCACTAACAGCCTTCAAAGCCTTTCTACTTCACTGTGAGTGCAACCCGATAATATGCAACAATTAATGAGTATGACCTAGTCCTTTTTAACATGTTGCCATGAGATAAGAAATTGCTACTCACTCAAGGACATCATCCAGTACAACAACACTGTGATGTGGATGACACAAAAAGACAACAATAAAGAAGTTCAAGATCAGCAAAGTGGTGGTTACAGATATCTTTGTATCTTCAACAATAGTTTACAATTTGCCTAGGCATTCCCAGGTATTTTATCAGGCTAGTACATCAAAGAAAACTACTGTAGTTTATAACGGTTATTATAACGAAAATGGTTTCTTACGAAAAATCAGGCCATAGGACTAGTACTATAATATACATGTAGCTCATAGGTCAGATAGTAGTCCATGAAATTGTTCTCCAGATTTAGGACAATTGACTTTTTGGACCATAGACTTTTCAATTACGGTTATTGTTTCCTCCAGGGGTATGTATGGCTTTGGATGAGTGTGCATGCAAACAGCCATCATACACACCTTTTTTCAAAAGGACACCAAATATACATTTGCTTCTCCACTTTTAGTTCTTGTGTAATACTTCTATTCTCTTCTGTTATGATAGGCAGATTCCTTGCAATGCAATTAGATATCGGGAAATTGACAATATATAACCCAAACTATTGAGCAGGTGCAAATAACAGCTCAAATTTATGCATATTTCAGACAGCACCAAACATAATCTTCGCCCATTTCACAGGTAGCCATTTTGAGGAACTTATTCCCCATACAACAATATTATATTATTTATGAATACCCTTAATAGCCCTTTTCACTCTCAACTACCATAACTCTTGCCTCAATCCCACCCGTTCATCTTTCTTCTCTTCCTCTTCCACCAGCACCACCACTATCTCCTGCCTAACCCACCCGTTCTCTCCCCTCTCCCTGAAATCCAACACTCCATTCCTCCCTCCGCAATCAAAGCCACTGCAAAAGGGCCAGTCAAAGTCCATAGTGAAAAACAAATTCCAGAAACTGATTCCAAAGGAACAAGATAGAAATCTAGAATATCCCATCAAGACAGATAAACAATTAACAAAATAAAAAAGCAAAAAACATTAAATTCTGAATATTTGAAAAAAATAATTTAAAAGGCTATAACATCAAAGAGAGAGAGAGAGAGCAGCAAAAGAAAGGAGTACAGTGCAGTACTGCAGTGAGAAGTCCATACTCGATCATAGATTCCTTCTCCAAAAGGGCAATACAAAATCCATAACCTGACTCTCTGATAGAATAGGTCATTTCTAAGGCGAACTTTTTTTTTTTTTTGATAGCTTCTAGGGCAAAAACTCTACTAGACTGGACTGACAACAAAAGCAAGAAAACCCCTAGACCAACTACTTGGACTTGGGCAAGATAAGGTGCTCTAACACCCAAGCAAAATCCATAAGCGACTCTCATTGAGTTCACTCGCCTTTGTATTGAAGAACTCTAAAACCGTTGCACATTTTTGGAATGTTCCACGGACAATTTCCATCATGGCATCATCCATGATAATATGGATCTAAGTAGCTTTGGTCAACAATCAAAGGGTTTCAGCTATTTTTATGTGGATGTTATTGGTTGGTTTTATTGGCTATACGGTTATTTTGAAGTGGGGGTGGTTGGGTTGCGAAGGACGCTTAGCATGCCACGTGCAAGAAAGCTACTAGGCATAATCCTAGTCCGGTTAGGATAAGTCATATCTTTTAATGTTTTATTAGGATTCCTACTCGGTTTTACTAGTCTCTGTAGGATTGGATTTTACATGTGGATAAAAGATGTATCTTATTTTTGTTAGGATTCAGTCTTAACAAGGGGTTTAGGATTATTTTTAGATTATTCCAATATATATTGCGTGTAAAAAGGTGTTATTAAGTGAAGATATCTGATTGAGATTAAGAGCTTTAAGTACTGTGATAAAACTTATGAGAGTAGATGACATGCTTATTCGTCCAATCTAGTGTTTCTAGTTTGGTTTACAATTTGGTCCATCTCATCAGATTGTTTAGTTTAGGTCCATTCTACTCTATATTAACAACCAGGTTTTTGTGAAGTTTGTTTGACCTAACAAAATCATAACATTTTTACATCATGTGACCATGTTAAATGGCAGTTTCCTTGACAAAAGCAAAGTGCAGTTCAGGAGTGTGTTAAATGGGCAGGGGTGGTTGGTGATGGTGTAGGAACTGGGACAATGCCTGCCAAACTGGAGAGTTAGTATGATAGTGAGAGAAAATGAATCGGTTATTATAGGAATCAAAGTTGTCCGTGAATTCTTTCCTTGTGAGTCAATCTCTTATGAGCATCAACCAGTATTTTAGTTGAAAGACATTTGTCATATGGCATTCAATTCAGTGTAGGTTAACAATTAAACAAATTGAATATTCATCCTAGAACATAGACAAAATTAAAAAAGTAAATCAATGAATTAACACAAGTATTCAACACCTTAATACTTCCAATCAAGTGGTGCCATGTTGCGGCTGAATAACGCCTCTTCATTTTACATGCATTTCACTGCTAAGAGGACTAGACTGGGCAAAAATAAAATCTTTAACCGAGCCTTTACCTATCCATGTCACTTTCAAGAAGGCTTGCAAGTAGTGGCAAGAGGCACGCACAAATTTCCAACGTAACAATGTCAATTTTCTCAGTCAAAATGCTAACTACATCTGCAATAACCTGCATTAAAGTGTGATTATAAAATAAATATGCAGTGTCTTCTCAAAAGGGTAAAGAAAGATCTTGTGAGAAAAAAAAAGGGGGAGAAAAAAATATGGGTAAAAACTCCAAAAAATAGAATCCCTACACTATGATCAGCCATCTTCTCCATAGCAGCTATTGCCCCTTTTACATCATTGCGATCCCAAAATCTACGCACTGCCTGAAAAGCATTAGGAAGAAAGGTCAGACTGACAATGTCAGCAAAAACAAATGTTGGCAGAAATGCCTAGTTCCAGTTCTGTGCCGACAAACTAATCGGTGAACATTCAGACTACAAGTTTGCAGGATTTCTGCTTACATTCCATGAAAAATTGGAAGTCTCAGACTCCCAGATTCCACCAGTTTATGAGAGGTTTTTTTCAGAAGGATTACCAATTTAGAAGAATTTGTTGGATGTCAAACATAAGGTGATGTGACTTTGAACCAAACTATAGTAGTATAGTCCTAATATTTACACCGAAAGAGACACACAGCAAGAATAGATTATTGTGACCTAATATCCCCTCTAACCTACACTCAAAAACACCCACACTCACGCCCGCGCGCGTGCGCGCACACACACACACAAGTAAAACTAGATGTTCTTAGTTCTCACAGAAAGTATAAAATCAAAAAATGGCCATAGAAAAAGAAACTAAACCAATTATTAGAAAAACCAACAAGATACGTCAGGACACAAGAAGTTCTGACAAATACCTGTAATTTACCCAACCGTGATTGCAAAGAACCAAGAAATTGACCGTGTCTTCCACTTATCTGGGAAATGATACCGTCATCTGCAACTGAAGGTCCGTCCTTTTCACAAGACATAGAGGATCCTTGTGGTTTAGATTTCTGTGGATCAGCACAAGAAAACCTTAATATTGCCAAAGTTGTAGAAAGCAGAAAAGGGAAACAAAGAGAAAGAAGAAACGGCATAAATTAATATACAACACCATAAGCTAATACAAAGTTGTAGCACTCCCATTTCTTCAAAAAGAGAGTTTTTCTAGCAACAAACAAAAATGAAAAGAACAACTTAAAGATATAACAGCAACAAGTTGCAGGAGGATGTCGAGGACAAAAATGAAGTTCTTCATGATTGCCGAAAATTATCAATTAGTTAAAAAAAAGTAGAAGTTAAAAATAGGTAATAAGTTGTTGTCAATATCTATTCTACAATCTTTAAAAGGTACTCCCTCTGTTTCAAAATATAAGGCACGCACAATATTCGAGGTCAAACTTCGACCGTTAATTACTCTCAATTCATGTTGATAGAAAAATAAAAATAATAATGTTATTATAGTATTTTTCAAGACGTATCCAATGGTATAATTTTTATTCGTCATATTATAAGAGATATTTGTGGTCAAAGCAAATTTTCGTAAAGCGTAAATGCCTTATATTATGAAACAGAGGGAGTAAATAGTTAAAAAAAATACTCAAAGTTTAAGAAAAAGAAATTACAAAAACAAGTGGTATATTACACTATTACAAAACGCAATTTACGCAAAATCCGATCTTCGCAGACGGCTGCCTCAACTGCTGCTTTTACGCTCTCATTTTACCATGTTGTATCAGATGTGTTTCCCCTATGGTTCTCCTAGAACCTCCTTGGCTACTCTTGAAGGACATTTTGTTATATTTGTCCAAGTAGATTCCAGATCTTTCAGGCCCAAGCAGCTTCTTTAACCACCCTAAAAGTTTAAACATTATCTTCTTTTAATTTTCATCATCTAATTCTTTGCTCACCCCTACTCCTCCTTAGAAATTTTTACTTGTTTTCATCCGAGCAAATAAGCCTAGGTGTTTCTGCTATGTAGCTATGCTCTTCCCTGGTATAACTTTTACTTTTAATACAACTTTCCTATGCTACGCCTTGTCAGAAGGAAGTAGTAGGTTCAGTTGCATTGCTCCACTTAAAAATTCATGAAATGAGTATCACAATTCACACTAAAACCAGGTGTTACCAGATACAAGCCATTTGACTCTTCAAAATCCAAGATGTCCCCCCCCGGGCCAAATCATTTAATCTAAAACCAAATTTTCCAATAAAAACAATTTTTGACTTTCCCATATGTTCATTTGGCTCTTCACCCATAATTTGCCGAATCGCGTAAGAAGTTGTACCATCTCATCATTATTCTCCTAAAGTTTTCTTTATGAGCATCGTGTATACCAACCTATGGAGCATAGCCACTAGTAATCTTTACAATCTCTCGACCACGTATGATCTTCCCTATCATAATCCTACCATCTTTCCTGTGATTCATACTAAGAAATTGTGTGCGCGAGTGATTGAACATAAAAAAAATTGTACAAGCATTTTGGAGACCCAGTTTGGGTTTGTGTGTAAAAATCTAATAATATATACCATGAAGTATATTGACATACTTAAGGATATATATTGGGAAGTGGAAACAGATTCCAAAACAGACGCTAGAGTAACAAAATGCAAGGTTTGTGTATGTTGTTTATAAACAATATTGTATTGATTGATGATACTAGAGTTCATCAGTTGAGATTAAAGCAAATTTGAGTCATAGAGACAAAGTTAGAATCATGTGGGTTTAGATTGTCGGCGACGACGTAGATTGAACTCGTGTGTCCGAGTTCAAGGAAGACAAGAATGGTGTGTCACCGTCTAACGCATGTTGGAGTATTTCCAACATAATGGAATGGCATTTATGCCATTGTCCCACAAAGGAAGGATAAGGAGCATAAGTGTTTATTATACCTCACATTTGTACTTGGTTAATGACATGGGTCTTACTATGATTTTTGTGCAAGTGAAGTGGGCTAAATATGTATTAACTATACCTTAGCACTTAGCACCTAGGAAGAATCTTGTTTCAGGTAGTATCTTGAACCGTTATGGCTTCAAACTTGTATTTGAATCTGATACTTTTGTGCTTTCTAAGGGTGGGGTATTTGCAGGTAAAGCTTATCTTGATGATGGCATGTTTAAGTTGAACATGATCAATAAAGTTTGTGTTAGTTCTGCTTATATGCTTGACTCTTTTTCCTTATAGCATCATCATTAAGGGCATGTTAATTTTAAACTCATGCATGATATGGCAAATCTGGATTTACTTCCTTACATTGGCAAGACAAATGAAAAATGCAAAACTAGTATGGTCACTAAGATTACTAGGTAGTCTTCTCCTTCAATTCGAAAAAGATTCAAAGCTACTTGATCTTATACATAGTGACATATGTGAAATGAATGGAGTGAGAACTATACTATAGATGATCATTCATGTTTTTGCTAAGTTTATTTGTTACACACCAAGGATGAGGCACTTGAAAAGTTCTAAACATACAAATTAGAAGTTGGACTTTTTTTGTGAATCTTTTATTAAGTGCTTTAGATCAGATTGAGGAGGAGAGTATTATAAGCCTTCATATTTTCAGTCTAATGGAATTTTTCATGATGTAACAGCACCCTCTACTCTACACCACAACAAAACAGTCTAGCGGAAAGGAAGAACAGGGTCTTAACTCTTAACTGAGATGGTCAATGTTATGTTGTCAATTTTAGAAATACGACAAGGTTTCTGGGGGGTGAAGCAGTGTTAACTGCTCGTCATATATTAAATCGAGTTCCAAATAAGAAGACTAAGCAAACACCTTACGAGTTTCAGAACAAAAGAAAAACTGACTTGGAATACTTAAAAAGTATGGGGTTGTAGAGCAATTGTAAGAGTTCCTAAACCTAAACGTAAAAAATTAGGTAAAAGAGGAATTTAATGTATTTCCATTGGTTATCTATGCATAGTAAGCCAGTAAGGCATATAGATTCATAGTGATTGAGCCGAGTAGTTCAATTTCTGTTAATACACATTGAATCTAAAATGCCATATTTGATGTAAATAGGTTTCACTTCATATCCTAGGCCAAATGACATAATTGCTAATTCTCCCAGCAAAGAACAAGTTATTGATGAACCTCAAAAACTTAGAAGATGTAAATGGGCAAGAAAGGCTAAGGATTTCGGAGCAGAACTGCAGATTTCATAACCTTTCTTGTAGAGGGGTCAAGACAGTCAGTGAGTGATAGTGTTCCATTGTGCCTCAATATCGAGGCTGACCTGCCACTTTCAGTGAGACTATGAAGTCTCCTTATGCTGCATTCTCGAAAGAAGCAATAAATGATGAAATGCATTCTATCATAGAAAAAAAGTCATGGAAATGGTGGATCTTCCACCTGGTTGCAAACCAATTGGTTGCAAATAGATTTTCAAAAAGAAAATGGAAGTCCATGGAACAATCGACAAATTCAACCTATCGATTATTTCTTATTAGGCCTAAATTTGCCTTGTATTTGACAAAAACAGTCCTGCTACAACAGGTAAACCATGCCTGCCTCGCATAACATACACGTGGCTTTTAGTGAAGTTTTTTTTTTTAAAAAAAACTACTTCTTTTTTTTTTTTCCTTTTTTGTCTTATTTCCATCTTCTCTTTTTAACTCCCTTTCTCTCTGTTCAATTTACCCCCTGTCTCAATTTCTCGCTCCACGGTTAACCCCTATAATCAGATTTCACAAAAGAGCCACATAGTACTATAGAGTAGTCTACTCAATAATATTTAACACTCAGCTCCTTATTGCACACAACTGAGATCATATCTTCCCTATGATTTGACTTTTTAAAGGCAATATTGAGTTAAAAAAATCAGGCGAAATTGAGCTAAAACACATCTCCAATCTTCGATCTCATACTATTGTAAACAACCACAACATTTTTTCCAAATACAATAGCTAAATTTACTAAAACCCTTAAAAGAACACCCACCAAAAGAATTAATTAATTACCCAAATAACTAAAATTACCCATAAACCAGATCATTAAAATTGATCAGAATATCAACAAATTACTTCAAATAGAAATAAAAATGAAAGAAAACCAACAACATTATCTTCATTAGGGAAGTCTTTGGTATCATCATTAACAAAATTGGAAATGGGAGTAAAATAGGTTAGAAGATGAGGGTCCACCACGGTGGAAACTACGGAAGCGAGTGAGTGTTGTTTTTTGCGGTGAATCAGTTTCGGAATAAGAAACCCGTAAATGTAGCTCATCTTCCATTTCTTTATTCTTTTAGTTTTTTTTCAGAGTTTTTAGGGGTTTGAAGATTGGACGGTTGTTGAATGTACAAGGATTTGAAGTCAAAGTCAAGGCCTAAGGTCAATGATGGAGGCTCAATGTCTGCCATTACAGAGCTGTGAGAAAGGAAAGCAGGAACTAAAAAGAAGGAAAAAGAGGGAAGAAAATTAAAAAGAAGGCAAAAAGGGAAGGTATTGAAAACCGTTTTTGTCAAATGCAAAGCAAAGTTAGGCCCAACGAGAAATAATCGATAGTTGAGATTGATTATAGAAGACTGTTAATAGTTTGGACTGGACTGGTGGTATCAATTTTACCTTTATTCAAATGTTTTCATTATAATACTAGTATGGGAGTATTGATGAGGTTTACCTAAATGAGTGTAAAGTTTCACCACTTTAAGGAGTTTTATGGACAATCTCCGAGGCACTCATGAAAGGTACATGAGAAAGTTGTCAGTTCTTACTATATGCTTGGGAGATAGAGGCCTTACGTGTGACTTGGATTTGGGTAGTCAAAGAGGATCACTGGTTCAATGCATAGTCTACCATGTGATCCTGCCAGTTTGAAAACAAGTTCACTAAGTAGGCATTCAATCGCAAGATACCTCTATTTATGCGTACAATTTCCGAAACCACCATTAGATTGGAAATGGTGGGGGATTATTGGAGTATTTCCAACATAATGGAATGGCATATATCCGAGTATCCGACTGTCCCACATAGGAAGGATAGGAGCTAATGTGTTTATTATACCTTACACTTGTACTTGGTTAATGACATGGGATTAACTATGGATTTTGTGCAAGTGAAGTGGGCTAAATTGTATTAATATATACTAGCATTTTTTGCACACTATGCGTGAGAGTAATATCAGCGTTTCTTTTGTCAATTAGTTATTCATCAGTGTTATAAATTTTTTGATTTAAACAGACATTTGTAATTTTTTTTTAGTTTTTTTATGTTTTTCTTAAATCAATGTTTTGTTGGTTTTTTAGTTATTTGTTCATCATTATACAAATATAGTATTGAGATAAGGAAGTAGAAAGAAGAAGAGGAAAGCTTGTGCTCAAATAAAGTGGAAGAATTTGTGTATCAGGTTCAATCGTTGAATATTAATAAAGTGGAAGAATTTGATTTATATAATAGAGTTTACCGAATAATAATCAACATTTAGGTTTTAGAATATTATCAGTATAATTATTAATATGAAATTCAAGTTATTATTTTTTTTTTCTGATTGTTTCAATCAAGTTATATTATAAATTTATTTCTTGATCATAGTTTTTCACACATGCAAGAAGTGGGAAATCCTTCTCCTTAATTTAATATTTAATTGAAATTTCAAATTTCTTTCCATTGTTAACTTTAAATGTTGAATATTAATAAAGTGGAATAATTTGAATATATAATAGAGTTAACATTTAGGTTTTAGAATATTATATGTATAATTATTAATAAAATAAGTTATTATTTTTTCGATTGTTAATCAAGTTATATTATAAATTTATTTCTGATCATAGTTTTCCACATGCAAAAAAATCCCCCTTAATTTAATATTTAATGAAATTCAAATTTTTCAGTTAACTTTAATATATATGGAAAAAAAAGATTATTTAATATATATGGAATTTAAATTCATTAAGGGTAATATGACTAATATCTATGTTGTGGATGGACATTATAGTAAATTCCAAGGGGGACCCCCCTTGGCTTATATATATATATATATATATATATATATATATATATATATATATATATATATATATATATATATATATATATATACACTTCCTCCGTTTCAAAATACATGCAACACTTTCCATTTAGGGGCGTTCCAAAAAAGATGCAACACTTTTTTTTTCTTTCCTTATTTGGTAAGTTTTTAGTTGTAAAATTACTTAAATACCCTTACTTTATAAAATTAGTTTTGATTACCTACACTAATCTAAAACAATTAAACTAATTTTAGCCTCCACCCATCTAACTTCTAGCCACCACCCTTCTAACTTCCTCTCTTCTTCCACCACCCCACAACCCACAACCCACCATAACCCAACTTCCATGGTGGGTGAACTTCCACAACCACAACCCAACTTCCACAACCACAACCCGGTTTCACAACCATCAACCCACAACCCGGTTTCACCCACCACAACCCAACTTCCACAACCACAACCCAGTTTCTCCTTCGATACTTCGTTGCACGTTTCACCAGAGATTCGCTTGCGTAGTACACTAGGCCTTCGTAGGATGGGTTGTCGACTACTACCTCCGTCCCAGAATAGTCTCAACACTTTCCTTTTATGTTTGTCCCAAATTAGTTTGAACACTTCTTTTTTTGGCATGGTCCAACCATTAATATATTATTTCTTTTACACATCTTTGGCCCACACTCTACCTTTTATCAATAAAAAGTTACCTAAGTTTCTCTCTCCTCTAATAAAAAATACCCCACCAACTCCTATCACATCTACTTTTTAAATAAAATAACATTTGATAATCACACTACAACTTATCACCTTAAACTACGTGTCCCAACAAGTGTTCAGATTTTTCCGGGACGGAGGGAGTATGTTTTTGAGGTTGTTGCCGACGAATTTGAACAGGTTTCTCGAAGACGGTCGTCGTTTCTTTCTCGTCTAGGGTTACGCCGTCTTCATTCATCGTCTTTGCCGATCTCCTTTCTTTCTCCCTGCGATCTCCTTCTTTCTCATGTGATCTCCTTCGTTCTCCTTCTTTCTCTCCCCAGTCGAACTCCTTCTGTCTCTCTCCTGCGATCTCCTTCTTCCTCCTCCGTTCTCTCTCCTTCTTCCTCCTCCGTTCTCTCTCCTTCTTCCTCCTCCGTTCTCTCTCCTGCGATCTCCGCGCAACATCTGTGTTCATTTCGTGAATTTTGTTTAGGTTTAGATCCCAAATTGTGGTGGTAACAGCATTGGTAGAAGGATCTTGATTAATTTTTTGAATTTTGGTAGAAGGATTTGAATGAAATGGAAGATGGTGGTGGCGGGGTGGTTGTGGTGGTGGTTCTGATGGTGTTAGCGGGGTGGTTGTGGTGGTGGTTCTGATGGTGTTGGCGGGGTGGTTGTGTTGGTGGTGTTGGCGATGGTGTTGGTTGGTTGTGGCGGTGGTGTTATCGGGAGGTGATGTTGGCAGGGTGGTGGCGGCTGGTGGTGGTGATAGTGTTGATATAATGTATTAGCTGTATTATTAGTTAGTCTAATCACATACCCCTTCCCATCTAATTGTACACTATTGATAAATCGCCTCGGAGTCCGCAATTTGAAAAGTGTTGCATGTATTTTGAAACGGAGGAAGTATATATATATATATATATATATATATATATATATATATATATATATATATATATATATATATATATAAAATCATTACTTAGCACTTGGCAAGAGGCGCGAAGGTGGTTTACAAAAGGTTCCACACACCTTTTATTTTATGTTATTATCAGATTTGATTAGTTAATTAATCACGTTTAATTAATTAATAAATTACATGATGATAATGACAATGGGTAACCGCTCCTTCTTAAACATATTGCTGGTTTTATTTATAAGCGTTCTATTGACAGAAGAACGTTCATTCTGTTCTTTTCTCCCTTCTGACAGTTTCCAATTCTCTCAAATTACCTTTTTTTTAGGGGATTCTCTCAAATTACTTAAGTGTCCCTTATAGTTCGAAAATACGGTTTCGGTAACAGGTTTCGAAACGGTTGCGGTTTCGGTGGAACAGAACGGATACGTTCAACGCGGACCTTGACACGGTATCAAGGTGCTTTTATAATTACACCCAATACTATGATAGCATATTAATAAATTATAAATTTGTAATAATTAATAATTTTTTTTATTATATTTCCAGAATAAGAGTGAATTACCATTTACTAATAGTTACTACTACTAATAATAATTACCGAAATGATACTAAAAGAAAATCAAAACCTGATGGTAGTATGGTACTACTGATAGTGCAAAAAGAAGAAAAGGTCCCCTCAAAAAAAAAAAAAAAAAAAAAAAAAGAAAAGGGTAGTGGCACGTGAGAGGGGAAAGTAAATAAAAAAGAAAAAAAGTGCTGCAAACTGCAAAGTGGAGAATGAATTAAAGAGAGAGAAGACAACATAAAGTAAGAAGTAAAAGCACTTCAGGGCCCACCATCATAACCTTCATCTCTCTTCCTCATGCTCAGTAATCAGTATACATACCCGCAACCCGCTGGCCGCTGCTACTCAGTGAACTCACTCACAGAAAGCAGAAAAGTCATGGTTAAAAGCTGCGAATTTTGGACTATTGCGGTAATATAACGGTGGTATCGGCCGAATTTCCTTTGTCACGGCCGATTCGGTCGAAAATTCGCTGTATTATAATCCACCGTTCCAAACCGGTAAAATTCGGTTTGGCAACTTTGAAATCCGAACCAAAATGGCCGAACCGTTCCGTACCGGCTGAGTTTTCGCACCATGTTAATCACTAGTTTTAAAGGATTTTGGGGTTGGTTTCTTTGTATCCGAAAGATATATTCTCAAGCCGTGATAGCACGGTGGGGAGTATAACGTCTATAGGAAAGTGTACTCGTACATGCCTAGAGGCCTTTTAATTGATATAATCAACACTGCAATCAAACCACGCAAGCACAAATAATAGTGATAGGACCAAGGAGATGAAATCGGAGGTTCAAATTTCCCCATCTCATTGAGGGCGAAAAACATACTTAGCCGGAAGCAGAGCATTCCACCGATGAGTCTGGATGCATGGAGTACCAAATCAGTGCTTAGAGGAAGGCAAAAAAGGATGTAATGACGTTAGATGCTGAGGAGGTACCCTTAAGTGGGCTCTTTGAGGCACCTTGTGTCAAATCTTCAAAAGAATGGAGATTTGGGCCAAGATGTGAGTTGTAACATTAAGCTTAGGTGGCTTAAATAAAGAGCTCAGATATTGAGGAACTCCATAGTACCTTTAAGGTTTAAAGGGAAATTCTACTGGTCGAAATGGTGGGCACTTAGGAAGGATCATATTAAAAGATGGGTGTAGCAAAGATGTATGTGTTTAAATTTAAGATATATGTGAACACAAACTTTAAGGGATAGAATTCGAAATTTAAATATGCAAAGGAAGGAGGGAGTTACATATATTGAAGGTAAGATAAGAGAGGATTGGCAATTTTGGTTTAGGCACGTGAAATGATGGGATTCTAGGGATTTCAGAAGAGATCGGGAGAGAGACCCAAGATGACTTGGATAGAAGGGATTAAATGATATAAAATGGGTTTGCAGCAGCATATAACATTATATGGAAACAAAGGAAGGAAGAGGATCTTAGTGGACAACCACAGGAGATAAATTATTGGTTCAAGCAGCCAGCCCAGCGGCCTCATCTTTGGGGATTAAGGCTTTCGCGTTGGACCTGCTCCCAACTGTTTAATGACAACTTAATAAATAACTTTTGTCTTCTCATAATTGCACCAATATCATGGTTCTGAATTCAGTAAAGCAATTATGAGCAGAAAGCTGCTTCCAGAATAAATAACACACCCTATCTACCAAAAGACAAGAGGCTGTCCGAACTCAAAGTAAACATCTCGCTTCTGCTAAGTCTTGTCTCCACTTCTTCTCTAATGTTGGGACCTACATCCCCCCAACCACTTTCTTCTCTCTTCTTAACCCTCTTTAATTTTCATGACCCATACTTTCGACCTGAGATGGAGGGAGTGCCCAAGTCTCTAACAAGCACCAAAATGTTCATTACAAGAGCAGAGATGACACTAGTCACAGACATACAGTCTCAGCTAGCCAGGAATCTATCATGCAGCAATTATAACTAACTCAGTCGCTATTTACATATAAGCCTTTCGACCAAAATAACAGAATTACAGAAAGCAAAGCAGCATCCAGAGATCTTAAGAAAGGAAAAGCTGGCAACAAAAGAAGGGGGCACAGAAAATATACCATATTAATAGGGAAGGAGTCCACAGCACTGCTGGCAACAGAAGTACAGCTAGTAGTAGGACCTTCAGAAGAGGGAGATCTTTCTCTCTGCTCCCAGTTTGCAACCAATGAGCGTGTTCTTCCTAGATTTATGTTGAAAAGAGTAAGTGTTAAGAAATACAAATTAGCTTACTGAAGGACAGCTATTACAGCACATTATCAGGGACATTAAGCAATACCAGCCCGTTGGCTTTCTGTGGAACCAGCATCTTTGCTTGTTTTGGGCACCCGAATTTCATCTGGAAGGAAAATATACAGCATACAATTACTTATAGCATGCAGGTTGAGGAAACAGAATCCCATCATATCTAATTCCATACATATTTATTAAATTCAAATATTGTTGATTTCCATGGTTTCTAATATTTAAGAGTCAAGCTTAATACACTACATCACCATTGCATCACTCTATAGTTTATCTTGCTTCAACCCTATGACGTTCTCAAGCAAGGCTTCCAAACTTTTAAAAATGTCATATATGTGCAATCCTATAATTATTTTATTCATCCTGCCATACTCAAGCCTAGCACTTAAACAACATTTAACACAAACAATTTACAGTTGTACACAGCTGTGATTCTTCAAATATATATGAAACCCAGAAGAATTCAGACACACCCATGCAGAATACTTCTCATGAGTCTTGACCCTTTAGAGAGGAGCTAAAAACCACAATCCACACTTTCTACACAGATCATGGAAAGATTCGGCTCATCCAGCCACCATGTGACAGATTTAAGGTTGGCTAAGTCCCTACAGGCCTGGACAGAGAAAATTATCCCACTTGAAAAGTTTGGATGATCATAAGTGAAAATAACACAACCCGCATCAATGATGGAATGCAAGTGTGCAAAAAGGATCCCTAGATGAACCTCGAAAAGCAATAATATGCTTTGGCAAGAGAGTTCCTGGAACAGGATCAAGCTCCAAATCATATTAGCAGATGGAGAGCTAAAGATCCAGAAGTCCCACCTGAGTGCTCACCAGGTCCGATATTATCATACCATGAAATATAGGTCTCGGGATATGTCGCTTACAAAAGATTTCAGAACTTCCAAGTGCCAGGAATACGAAGATGGGATGAGGCGCAAATCTTGCCAATTAAATGAAATTGGTGTTTAAAGAAAGTTTTAACTTTTAACTGAGCTTCAACCATAAGATATCTTGTTGTAAAAAAAACCACATGATATCTAGCCGAGAAAACCGAAGCCATGTAGCAATGCCACATGGTTCCCTATTGATACTAGCAGTTAATCCCCCACCACAAAAAAAAAGCAGCCACAGCTCAGACAGAAGAGAAAGGAATTATCAAGACAAAGGGAACAACACAATATTTCTAAATGCAAACTCCTCTCATATCAACTCTCATGATCTAAGTTCTCAATCAGTGCCAACACCTTCTTCACTCTTCATTTAACATGCCACTAGGACTCAGGGGAAAGATATAAGAAATGGGTAAAGATTCAAGTGATTAGACTCTAGAGTCCGGAGTCCAGTCACTCAAAGAAAAATTAAGCGACAAGTCGCCATAGTCAAATGGATACCAGAATTAGCCTGACTAAAGCAAACATTCTACAAAAGTAAGTGTTATGCACAAAGCATGCAACTGTAATCTGCATTAAAGTTCATTTACATTGATTTCTATTAAGTCTTATTTGAATTCGTCTTTATATTATAGACAATAATTTAATGCGGTGACTCTGTCATATAAATTTGGTTGCCTTTAAGTGATGAAGTTAAAAAAAGAAGTTTTATTCTACAGATAATTACCCAATAGTAAAAGCTTACAGCCCAAGTTCACAATTCACACCATAATTTGCCTGTTTGGTTTTTCCATGTGGAGTTTCTTCTTTTGCATGATGGAAAGGAGTAAAAAAAAAAAAAGAAACAAAGAATCAGCCATCACCAAACAATACGACAATAGTGCCTTACCCCTTACCCCTCCTCTCTTTTTCCTGTAATTAGCAATGGACAGCTGAGAGCCCAGTGATCCAATAATGTCTCTCCAGTGCCCAACATACCCAAGATTTTTTGTTCGTACTCTTAACCAGTTAATGCTTCACTATATATATTTAATTTATTTCAAAAGAACACTAGGTGTGCGAAATTTGTCGTTCTTTATATAAAGGTGCATGTGTTCAGAATTTTGCATCTAAGATCATGCCCATAAATGATACCGTTCAAACTTCAACAGGTTCATAGGTGATACTCATAATTTTTAGCATGCCAATATCTGATATCTCCAAACTTGACATGATAGAGCAGGGCTCATGTAAACCTGACTTCCTATAGTCTAACCTCCTGAACCTCTCTGCTTTGCTTCAAGTATGCTCTCTGAAGTTAATACTTCAAAAGTTGTTGGGGTGGAGAGCTTAAATAGTCCACATTTTCATCTCCTGGTTCCTATTATTACACTTTAAAATTGCCACTAAAAGGCACATTGTTTTTTACCAATCGCAACATACTTTTTGAAGAAGTTTCATATCAATTGCAATATTTCTTTATTTGGTATCTAAATACACCCAAAAAGACATTTCCCTATTTGGGATCAATACATTTAATAGAAGATATTAGAGCAAGCAGTCAGAAAACATACAATTGTCAAGCGGGGAGCTGGCAAGAGGCTGCAACAAGGAATTAGATTCAACCTTCATTGAGCCAACACATCTGTCCTCTTTCTGGTTCCTCTCTGCAACAGGGAGACTAATATTTAGGTTCCTGATGGAAGGTAATGCACTCTTATTTGCAACTCCACTCAATTCTGGTGCCCTGACAGCTGCAATTTCAGATTGGACCGTGATGGTTGGTTCGTCAGATTCTTCACATGCATTCTGAAGCCTTCTCGACTCGGCAGGCTTTGACTGTAAAGGATGAGGAATAGTTCTTCTCGAAAAAACTTCTCTTTTGGATTCAGCCTGCTCTTGTCTTACATCATCTCTTGGGACAATTATGGGCGCAACATCAGCTTTATTGTTTGTTGAAGCATGTGGCGTTGACTGGGTTTTTGAGGAATTTCTTTTCAGAACTACTGCTGCTGATGGCAGGCTGTTCCTTGGGCTGGTACTCGGATTGACACGCTGAGGGGTGCCAGGTACAACGCCACGACCTAACAGCAACAAACCAGTAAAGAAACAAAAATCTCATGTCTCAACAACAGCATCTGAGAGCACATTATGGCTAAGTAGGGTACAGAGGGAAGTAAAAAGGGCAGTTATATGGAGAGTTGACATACTTGGAGAGACTCTGGAGTCTTTATTCACTTGATTCGAGTTTGCTGGCACCAAAAGCCTTCCAGGAGGTTTAGTCTCTTTTTCTACCAGATCCGAATTCTGTGATGTTGACAGCCGGCCAGAGCCAACCTTAGCAGTGTTTTCATTCTGCACTGACAAATTGCCAGTTGAAGCCGACTTCAATTCTGAATGACCATTGGAGCGCGTACGAACAGAATATGGCTCTATCCGCTGAAAAAAAAAAATGATGTACAGGAAGTCAAAATTAATTAACCATCTTCATTTGAAAGATTAACAGCGTTCAAATTACCACTACGCTTACCGAGATGTCCACAACCCATACTCCAACACAGCTCTGGTTATAAGAGCATCCAAGAAGCTTTCCCTCATGAACATTCAGATCTGACAACCTAGACCACCCAACATCCACGGTATCATGGCAGCGAATAGGTTCCCAAGAATAGACCTAAATTGCAAGGGTTGAAGAATAAGTCAATACAGCATGCAATATTCACTTATTGAGTATCCAATTATCCATAGACCCTAGGTTCTTATACTTCAACCAGCTGATAAAATGATGTTATACCTTTAAGCTTTCATGCAATCCACAGAGCAGGGTCCTCCCATCAGGATTGAAGGCTATACAACGCACTCCAGATGTCTTTTAACAGAAGATAGACGAACCAATGAGTGACTACCAGAAACTGAAGAAGACAAAGAGACATCTACGAACGAAAGACAGATGAAAGAATAAGCCAAATTAAACATAGCACATTTGAACTTTTTACCTCAGGTCCTGCTGAACCAATAAGCTCAAAAGTCTCAAGGTCCCAGAATTTTACCGTTTTATCAGAAGAGCCTATGCAGAGAATAAGCAAAGTTGGTAAAAAGAAGAGCAAAAAAATTAAATCAAAGCATGCAGAGCCATATGCAGTCAATTATGTAAAGAAAACAATAACAAAAAATAGTACTCCCTCCGTTTTCTTTAGTTGTTCCTATTTGGAATCTTTATGTGAGGAAATTGGTCAAAGTAGGAAGAACATTCAGAAATGGAGGGAGTATTGACCTTTCTCTATATGGGAAGGGTACTCCCTTAGTCGCAAATTAGTTAATATGTTCACCTTAGTCAAAATCTTAACGAGAGTGAAATACTAGAGAGAAAGATGTGGGCGCATGGATGTGGGACCCAAGTCACCCAACATTAGACAGAAAAAAAGGCTGACCAGAAGGGTATATTGCAACAAAAATGGAATAAGCCAATAAGGAAAATGTAATAGCTAATTTGGGACTAAGAGTTTACATAAGTCAACCGCGTAGATATAGCCTAGGTGAGGTTCCATCTCAACCAGGTACTGCTGTGTTGACTACCTCATCACAGTTATATGTATGCTCAAAACCATCTAGATCATCAGAAATAACTATCACATTGTTCATTATTTCATCATGGCTACCTCACATGAGGTGTCAAGTGTCAACCCTAGGAAAAATAAATTATTGCTAACAAAATTGAAGAGGTCAACACGTCAACTTAGCTTTGATACCATGTTGTGTTTTTCGGTTAATGACACAAAAAAAAATTAAGGGGGAAAAACTATGTCACATGGATTCGGGTAAAAGCTATGTTACTCGGATTATTCAAATTCTTTCAAGCACCTATGTTGGATCCTGGACACTTGGACATGGATACAAATACTTCGACACTTCACTTTGGGTAGATATTATGGCAAATTTTCGTAAAAAAGAGACGAGTCAGCCACTTAGAAATATACTTGTGGAGTCGCGAACATGGTCACTCGAATAAGTGGCGGTTACGTTGTACGAGTAGACATAAGAGAGTTTGATACGGTAAATTAAAATGAAATTAAAAAAAGGAGATATGGGGAATGTCCTAATTTTGGACAAATGTAGGATACATAATTATGAAATAATATATTTAGAATCATATATTATTTTATGATTTTAAATTTAAAAATTTAAAAGGGTGAAATTCTTGCCATAAGTCATACTCCAAAGCCTTAGGACCCAATTTACCTGCTACATTAACTTATGGCAAGAGTTCTAGGGAGATTGATATACCAGAGAGAAAAATGTGGGTGGGTAAGCGTAGGGGACAACTTTAGAATAAAAGTTCAGAGAGAACTTGCAAGAAAAAGGTATGTTGCAAGTAATTTGGGACATCCATAAAAGGAATATGTAGCAAGTGAATTGGGATGGAGGGAATACTATTATTTATCGTGGGAAACAATAATAATGACTGACCTTATACCTAGCAGTCACTTGTAAGGAAAGTGGGAGTTAAACTTAAAGCAAACTATAGTTGACGGTCACAGGCTCACGCCCTCCGAAGGAAGAGGAGAGATAATATACTTTCCACCAACCACTCTAAGGGAGAGGAGAGAAAACCAGGAGCACATGCACCGGAGAAGACAAGTGGTGCTCAGGCCATCTCAATCAACTCATGTCTCCCTCAACTCACCTCTCCCTGTCAAATTGTTTTCTTGCTTCTTGTGGTGAATTACATCTTCAAATTACAGATCTAGGAAAATTTTCTCAAACCCTAGCTCTGACAATCCTTTAGTTTTGTCAGATTTTTGGAAGTCTTAAAGATTGATTTTCATCCAAATCCCCTTTTCCTCTCTCTGATTTCTAGTTAGTACGATTAGTTGTATTTGTATCTGAGTGCAAATCCCCATACCCATCATGTGATCTGTATCCAGACCCACGTCAAGTGTTATTGACACCAATACTACAGGAAATATGTCCAGTCCGAGTAATATAGAAATTAGACAAAAACATAAAGTTAAAGGAATTTAGCTCATGAAATGGACAATAACCGGGAGATATACTTATATATATAGATAAACAATATGCTACTACCAATTACAACAAACAAAAGTACTACTTTCAATTTTTAACATAATCTTTTAGAAACATAACGCTCAATAACAATCTTTGACCACGAATTTTCACCATTATATAGGAAAAAACAGTCATGTGGGATCTTGTTAGATTCATCTTAACGTGTAACGTTGGAGACTGAAATTGTAAGTGTTGCATGAATTACTGAAAAGAGAAAGTATTACATAGAAAACAAAGTGATGCCCATACTATGATAGGACCTCTATAAGCCCAAATCCCCATTTGAACTTATGAATATCCATTTGGTCATAAAAAGCACATTTGTGCTGTAATTTCATAGGATTCACTTTCACATGAACTCCACATTGGACACTCCTAGGCCCTAGCCACTTTCATCTGTTAATTTGGATATCCATCCGTCACTTTGACACCCAAATGACTAAAAGATATACCCCATTCAACCTTGAAATATCTATACTAATATATTAAAAGACGTTCCTAAACTTCCTAAACAAGGAACGGTGTCACGTGGCACTCTCCATTAGGATTTTTTTAATCCATGTAATTCATATACAATAAAAAAAAATGCTTTGTATAAGATTTGATCCCTTGACTTCAAGCTCATATATTAACGTCTTAACTACTAAACCAAATCATATTTAGTGTTGTCATTTTAAAGTAAAATGTAAATAAATGAAAAATGTCATTATGCGGGGTGTAGCCCGGCCCTAAAAACTAGTTTTAACGCAAAGCTCGCAGAATCAGCCATCAAAACTCAACTTGCAATTTCTGCACAACAAACAACCCAAGAAATATCGAAGGACGGGGGAAAAAACTGTTCTTATGAAAGTTTCCAGCAGAACTCTTATGTACCTTCTGTTCCAGCCAGTTAAAATCGATCAGATCAAATGATCAATAGTAATTAATATTTTACAAGATGTGACACAAAAAAAATAACCTTCCATATGTATACATGGATAAGTAGGTGAGCTTATTACGCCATTAAAATCATCAAAGACTTGGCTTTATAAGAAATGGATTGCACCCCTTTTTCAGATTATTTTCAACAAATTAGCAGTAACCAATACTATTAATCACACACCATGAGTCATGACCCAAAACAATTGTTAAACTTTTTGGGCACGTCAACTAACAAAAGCAGAGCAAGTCTAATATACTGGAAGGACCAAGACAAAAAGCTACATCAACAAAAATCAATAAAAATTTAATGCCACACAAGGAAAAAGTATTAATATATAAGGAAGCATAATGAACCTGTTGCCAAAAGAAACTCATGCGGATGGAAATCTATGCACTGAATCTGTCCCTCGTGAGATTTAAACTCATGCATTAGTTTGCCGGCTGTCAGGTCCCATAGCTGCAAAACATTAAACATGGCACTATAATAAGGATCACACAGTCTGCTTCTTAAACAATTTCACCACATAAGTGAATATGCAATTTTAATTTACGAAGTGTATGTACCCTTTTCTTTAAATTCTTAAATAAGAAAGACGGCAGGACAGGAAGCCGAAAGAAGTTAGTTATAGTGTATCCACCTAAGATATAAACCTCTTTTCCTTTGTTCAGGAATGCCAATAATTTTCCATGTTCTAGCATGACGATATTATGATCCTACAATTCCATAGAGATCTTTTTCATCTACATTGCATGCATCTTCAAGTAGAATTTTTATACTGGATATCTATTTAAAACATTTATAAAAAAGACCCCAAAGGGGGTCTCAACTCTCACCCATTTATCAACAATTATCGATTCCATTTTTGCATGTGTAAATAATAAAATAATTCATAGTGAATGTGAACCTTCCTTCTAATTACAGATGTGGTTCCCAAGTATACTCTGTTTTCCCCATAACCAGAAAATAATTTGTTTAATCCGCTCATGTATAAGCATTCACAAAAAGCCACAGATGAACATAAAAGTTGGCAAGAATTTTACACGAAATTCTAGAGACGAACAGTAATTATAACAGCAAAATCTCTTAGTATACCTACTTTTTATAATAAACTTAAAAATTAGAATTCTTTCAAATAAAAAAAATTTGAAATCATAAATATGGTAAAGATGTTACTTGGGTCATTTTGGTAACTCGATTGATAAATATTAAATAGGTTGCGTTATAGATTAGATTTTCTACAATTAACAATTGCTCACCGTCTACACAACTTAAACAGTGAAACTGACCAAACACAGCACCAACAGGAATGACTGACCAATAATTTGAAGCTCAAGGCACCAAGACTAAAATTAATAAAGGCTCTGGCCATCCAAATTAGTGAAATCACAAAATTGAATTAGTGAAATCACAAAGGTACTGAAGTGGAATTCCATTAAACCACAGGACACTAAAGTGGAAATTTTTCCAAACCCAAATCCAGAGGGCACCAAAACAAAACTAAGAGAAACCACAGGACACAAAAATAAAATTTCACTAAAGCTCACGACACCAAAATAGATATTGTCCACTCTTTTCTAATTGCATTGTCATATTTAAATTTCTCTTTTCCATATATTGCCATTCCGTTATTGTTACCTGTTGTCTTTGAATTTCAAAATCTAGATAACTGTGTAGCCCCTACTGTAACTACTTCTTGATACAATATATCAAGGGAAAGGCCACGTTTTTTCGGGGGGATAAATTTTTGCACTAGGCTGTTTTAGAAGAGCTAAACACTAAGTCCATGTGTTCTTTTATCCCCCCTCCATTGATTACGTCATAAAAGGCCTCCTGATATTTGTTTCCTGGATATAATCTGCTGATGTTTAGAAGAAGCAGAAAAGACAAAAGGTTTAAAACTCAACATTGGCCAGTGTGCCTCTCTTTGAAGCATAAAAAATAGGTTGTCTTTACAACCCTTAGTTTCAAAAAGCGCGACCAAGGAGCGCTCAAGCGTAAGGGGGATCCAAGCGACAGCCAAATCGCATCCCAAAAGCGAGGCGCAACGACCTACAAAGAGGCGAGCGCTTGTAGCCACCTCCGATGACGCTCAAGGCGTGCTTATAGTAGAGAGGCGCTGGAAAAAGTAGATTTGAGTTGAAAATTCAGAAGAAGAAAAATCCAAAAAGAGATTTAAATTTACCTTGGCTTTACGCTATTATTTTCGAGCAAAAGCCCTTCATTAATTGTAATAAATTTCATCAAAATGATACCCTAATTAATGGGATGAGATCATATATCACGTTCTACGTTCTATCCTATGTTCCTTTTTCTTAAAATGTGACACATCACCAACTTAAAGGTAGTTATTGTATGTTAGTGGTGAATGTGGATTTTGTGGCACAATAGATGATGATAGTACACAAGATGAGACACAAAGGGTCCGTTCTTTTCAATTTTTTTTTGCTTATCTGAACTTATTTGAACCTATCTAACTTACTTGAACTTTATTACACCTTACCTTAACTTACCTCAAATTATTTGAACTTATTGTCACTATTGCAGAATTTATTTACAAGTGTGCCAAACATTATTTTTGCTTATCCGTGACCTTATCCGAACTTATCTTAACTTATCTAAACTTATGAGAACTTCTTTATTCTTATAAGGACGAAAATAAGGTGAAAAGAACAGACTCAAAATGGGACAAAAGATCCTAATAGCTAATTAAAATTACTAACTGGCGAAAACCCTAATTCATATTAGGAGCAATTGATGGCCACAAAGTCATCAGAAGTGATTGAGGACGCTGGCAAGTCATCTCCCACGAGTCTTGGCACCATAACTGTGGTGATCGTCATCGGCAAGTAACATTGGGGTCAATTCCTTTTTCTCTCTCTTTATTTGATCTTATCTTCTTCTCTTGCTATCTCTTTGATCTTCTCTTCTCCTCCTGCTATCTCTTCAATCTTATCTTCTTCTCCTGCTATCTTTTTTATCTTCTCTTCTTAGCTTTCTCTCTTCGGTCTTATTTTCTTTCTGCTCTTTCCTCTTTCTTTCTTTCTTCGATGTTTTAATTTTCTTCAATGGCCTTCAGCCTTAGACTTCCAATATTTTTCTTTCTCCCTTGTTTTTTAAACTCACTATGGACCATTATAGTTAAATGGGAGTTAACGCCACTCCCTAGACCCCAACTGATATCTCCCGAAGCATCTTAAATGAACTTATTTTTCCCTTTTCAATTTAGAAGGTTGTTGTCTTTTTATATCGGTCTTACTTAGATATGGGGATCACGTACTAATAATTTAATACCAAAAAAGAAATATATAAATAATAATAATAATAAAATAGTCTGCCTCATCTAAGTCCCTAGACCCCAACTGATATCTCCCGAAGCATCTTAAATGAACTTATTTTTCCTTTTCAATTTAGAAGGTTGTTGTCTTTTTATATCGGTCTTACTTAGATATGGGGATCACGTACTAATAATTTAATACCAAAAAAGAAATATATAAATAATAATAATAATAATAATAATAAAATAGTCTGCCTCGTCTAAGGATGTCTGTGTCTTCACCTTGCACCTTGGTGCGCCTCACACCTTTTGAAACTAAGCTCCCAACAAAGATTCATTAGCTTGGTGACTATTTTATTTGTGCTATCATTATCTATTACAAAAAGTTCTAGTTCCAACATTGGTTTGTTGGTAATGATAACTTCTAAGTTGCCCCTTTAAAGATGAGAACATTCTTGTGAATACTAGGTGTTTCGCTCCATAGCACACCATGAACTCCAGCACAGTGTCACATAATTCGCAATTCGTTGTGGAACGCGGAACGAATTCGGGAACGGGATTCGCTGCATAGTGGTTTGATTCTAGGGAGGATCCCCTTTATCCACGAATTGCGAATTGGCGAATTCCAAACTAGAACGTTCGAACCAATTCGCATACACCCCCAGCGAATTATGTGACTCTGCTCCAGCCATAGAAAAAAAACGCGGTCACATTCGCGTTCGCGAGAACGGTCGCGTTGTCGCAAGAACGGCTTGTAACGGGGAAATAGAACGTTTTGCGGCCGACGCGGCGTGAATTTTTTTTAAAAATTTACATTAATATGTTCTAACCTTATTTGCTTTATTTTAGTTTATGAAGCATTATTACAACATAATATAATTAAATCTATCAGAATATCATGTTATATTAGCTATATAATTAAATTATAAAATATTTTTGGCTAATATTTGAAAAGAACGGATGTAACGGGGATAAAAGCGTTCTAACGCGGCAAGTTCGCGTTACGGAATGGACAACGCGGCGAGAAGTATGTGATTTTTATTATGGCGTTCTGTAACGGCATTTCGCGGAACGGCAAATCCAAAATCCGTTACAGAACGGCCGTTCTGTAACGGAACGAGAGAGTTTTAATTCCATGGCTCCAGCACTCCGCAAACCCCCTAAAGAAGCCTTTCACTTACTGTTGCAGCTTTTAATATCACCACATGTTCAAAAAACATGTCAAGTATATACCACCAGAAGTGCTTAAGGTACTGTTTCTATGTTAAGAATTATGCACTAGAAGTTCTCCAAAGTCTTGCAAACATACATGGAGATGCAGACATAACAGTAAAAGAAGTATAATAAATGTTTAGCACAAACCATAAACCAGTTCCCTAATGGTAGACAGCTCAAGGTTAGTATAGTGTAAATGGTTAGCACCAACCAGTTTTTTAATGGTAGACAACACAAGGTTTTGCTACATAGATTGTTGCCATATTCGCCAGGGTTGCAGCAAGATTATTGTGTGAAATGTATGACTACAGCAACAGAAATAAAGTAATATGACTGCTCTAAGATGGATACAAAAGCAAAGAAATACAACCTAGATGGTTGGTCGCTAGCAATTAGCATGTAATATAAGGGGTAATCTAATTGCAGTGACTCTACACCATGAATTCAGAAAGAATAAGTCTAACCTTGACAGTGTTGTCCTCACCACCAGATACAACCCAGCGCCCATCTGGCGTAAATCTAATGGCATTAACCCCTCGAGTGTGGCCTTTGTAAGTGTGAATGCAACCCTTTCTTCTGATATCCCATATCTTCAAATTTGTATCCAAAGATCCAGATGCAAAGAACTCCCCAAAGGGATGAAAGTCCACAGATATACAGTTGGATCTATGACCCGTAAGCGTTCGAACAACTACGATAATACTATATATTAGTTTGATGGAGAACGAAAGCAGTTCTAGAAAATCAATCTACCAACATAATGCATGAGTAATTGGTCTAATTAGAGCTGGTCTACATACTCTTTGCCTCTTCTAGATCCCAGAGCTTGATAGTTCCACTTGCTGCTCCAGCAGCAACAAGAACTTCTGAAGAGTCAAAACCTACTGAGTCAATCCCACTTGAGTGACCCGACAAACTCTGCATGAGAAGTCATAGTTAAAAAGGAAGAAAAAACTTGATAATCTTACAGCACAACTGAAAGACAATTGAGGAGAAGGAAAAACTAGTACTTTCAATATACATGACAGAGGAGTTGTAATTAGTTATGAGACATTGCTCTCACAGACAATGTGAGCAATGCTGAGGAATGTTGAAAGAGATAAAAACCAATAATCTTCAAAGAAACCATGAATGATATCATTTTTCAAGAATTCCCTGTAAAAATAAACTACATGTGTATGGTTTAGAAATAAAGTTAAGAAAATGAAGGCTAATTATGATAGTTTAACTCAAATCCTTAGAACCGATCCTAATCAAACTGGCCAAAGTCCATGGTACAATCCATTCCAAACCGTTTAAATTGGTTTGAGCTTTATCAAGTCCATATCCAGTCGAGAAAATTTTGGACTCTAATATTGGAGTCCAACTCCCATCCAAAATTTCAAAAAGATGAGTTGAAATAAGTCCTGCCTTTAAGAAAAATCCATTCGAAGTCTAGTCGAAATGAATCCTGCTAAGGTTTGGAACCAGATGCTGCAGTTTCTCCAGATTCACACAACAGCTCAAAGGTTCCAGTATGAAGCTTTTGAAGCAATCACGAGAAG
Source organism: Beta lomatogona (assembly GCA_947646795.1). Classification (NCBI taxonomy): domain Eukaryota; kingdom Viridiplantae; phylum Streptophyta; class Magnoliopsida; order Caryophyllales; family Amaranthaceae; genus Beta; species Beta lomatogona. The sequence goes on along the minus strand of CANSNZ010001376.1, from coordinate 77,245 downwards.
TAGGCAAGCAGAACTAAAGCTAGACTCTGTTATTTGCTTTACTGAGTCTGTTTATGGAATCCGGCTACAGAGAAACTCTAAAAAAAATCCTGATAGCTTGTTAAGTCCAGATCAGTTGTGCAGAGAAGTGACATTTAGAGTTGCTTGTAAAGTTGTAGATGCAAAGAGCAAGATAGGGCTCTGCTGCTGGCTTGTGAGCTCAGAGTTTAGGTGTGAAGCTGTGCCAAGAGAACCTGGTTGCAATCCTTCCTAGAAGGTGAGTAACTTGGAATGCTGATGCAAAATTTTCAGCTTGATTGTGATTTTGGTGCTTCTATTTTTTGTGTATCTTTACTTTTTGGTACTCAAATTTCATTTATTTGCCAAAAAAAATCTATTATTATTCACCTCCCTGTTACAAATTGATTAACTTAATCAAGGGTAGAAATTGGATGGACTCAATTGTCCGGTTCCAAAAATTTATTAGGGCTCACTACTTATATACCTTTGTGATGAATGTTTCCTTTCCTTACATGTAGCATCACAATTCCACTCCATAATTCACCAAAATGTAATTGGCACTCAAATGATGCTAACATGTTTTATCATACTTTTTTTTTTCCCGTTTCTTGCCCTTGAGGCAGGGTTCCTTTTTATTGATCTGAAGCTCCTCCCTACCGCATAATTTGCAGAATGGAGTATCACAAAGTCCACCCCATGATTCTCCAAAATGTAATTGGCACTTGAATGATGCTACATTTTCTTTCCCCAAATTTTCCCCATTCTTGTCCTTGAGGCAGAGGGTTCCTTTGTGTACTTTTCTAGACCCTCGCAAATCCCCACATGATTTGCACAAGAAGTCGGAATGCACTTCAACATCCAGTTATGTAGATCAGAAAAAATAGTCTAAAAACAAGTTGTAGGCGCAACATAGTATTTAAATAAAATTAAAGAAATAGAATATTAGGTTTTAGGTGAGGAACTAACCAATATGGCATTAGGTTTGCCAATGGCCCAGAGATTAACTTTGTGGTCCTCTCCTCCAGTGACTAAAACCCTTGACGACTTTCTCCCAATCTTTAAGCAATTAACAGTGGATGTATGCGCTACAAATTCCTCTGGTACCACCATCTGTTAAGGCAACTTGGGAACAATCCAAATACACAAGACAAGACACACAGCACCTAAATTGACTTTCAGATTTACAGCACAAGCATATAATATTAACCCTTATAACTCAAAAAAAAGGATACGGAGCTTATAAGCACGTTTGGTCGTCATGAAATCGAAAAGCTTGCAGCTCCGTCTTGTTAGTTGGAGTAGGACACTTGTTCATTTTAGAAACCTAGCCATTTAGAATTTAGATCTCCCCAAAGAAGCAGCAATCAGCAATCTCCCCAAAGACCAAAGACCAAAGACCAAATACAGAACAACGTGTAGTGCTGGTGCATTACCAGAAGAATAATCGGGAAGGTAATGCCTATAAGTTTGAGGAAATTGATTTTGATTTTGATTTTGTTTGAGGACTCAATACTCTTTTGAGGACTGACAGACAGGAGACTGGACTCTTGAGAAGAGAGCCTGAGACTGAGAGAGGAAATTAGAAATTGAAAGAAAGAGACTAAGAAAGAGATAGTCGGTAGGAATTCACGATATTTTTATTACGATACACATAATGATACTCTTCTTGTTAAATCAAAATCATTCACTCCCCGTCTCCCCCCTCTTCAAATCAAAATTCCAACTGCCCTACCACCTTCTCATCAGTCACCTTTTTTAAGTTTTTGGCCCTATTTGACAAATAGAATTTAGAATGTAGCCGTTAAAAGTTTAGAGTTTGCTGTTAGAGTTTTTACTTTTTTATAAAGTGGATTTAACTGCGGATTTGATTGTTGTTTATATAAATGTATTTAGTAACATTTAGCTGTTTGATAGATATTTTATGGTGTAAAATGACAATTATAAACATTGGTGGTTTTACTATTATTATTATTATTATTATTATTATTATTATTATTACTTCTCTCATCACCACCTCATTTATCATTAATTCACCACCTCATTTATCTCTCCTCCATTTACTTTCATCCAAAGACCACCACCCACCTTCAACCCTTTCTCTTTTCTCCATCATCTATCTTGCGGCCTACCACCACCATCACCAACATCACTACCATCATCAGCCCTTTCTCTCTCCTCCATCATCTCTCCTACGGCCATCCACCACCACCATACCGACATCATCATCAACCATTCTATCTCCTTACTAATACCACCATGGGTCCACCAAAATCAAACATCACCAACCGCCGTTTATGTACACCCACCACCACAATCACAATCTCCTTTCTCCACCACCATTATCACCACGATCTTATCTCTCCTCGTCTCCATCATCAAATTCTTCTCTCTCCTTCACTTTTTCATTTGTGGTGGTGTTTTTGGGTGGATCTTTTGGGTGAATTTCAAATTTTTGTGTCTGGATCTTGGTGGTGGTGTGTGGTGTTTTTTGGGTGGATCTTTTGGGTGGATTTTTTGGGTGGATCTTTTGGGTGGATTTTGGGTGGATCTTGGTGGTAGTGATTGGGCGATTTGCGTCTTGGAGTTCGGTGGTTTTTTGGGTGGATTTCGGTGGTGGTGTTTACGGTGGTGGATGTCGGTGGAAGTGTTGGTGGTTGGTGGTGGAAGTGTTGGTTGTTTTGCATTGGGTTAATAATTCTAATGTTAATTATTCATAGGTAAAATAGTCTTAAATTTTTTTTTTTCCTAAAACTACGATGAAAATCTTTGCTATATGCAGCGTTTTTGTTTTGAGAGTTTTGACCCCCAAAACTCTTTTGCAAACTCTCCGCATCAAACACCCATATTAGAGCTCTAAAATGGGTTCAAAACCTCTAAAAGCTCAAGAAAAAGCTGAGTGCCAAACAGGGCCTTTATCTACCTTTTCAACTATTTGTTTTATCCCATTTTCTAAACTCACTACTTTTCAAAAGGTAAATAAATATTGCATCTAAAAAAATAAAGTTAGTAGGTTATAACTATTCTCCATAGATAATAAAATCAAGATTGTTGTGAGAAATATATAGAGAGATAAGCTATTGATAGAAATATATCAGAAGAATGTATTGTATTCGAATTGTGTCAAACTCACTTCTTACATTGACGGTATGGAAAACTTCTACTGTGTACAATTACAAATTCAACAATTGCAGCGGTGGAATAAAACTTTTCCCAACATGCATTAAATGCATGCAAGGACATTAACTATGCTTAACAGTGGAATTTACCATTCCACTGTTCTTTCAACACTCACTCTTGAATGTCCACTGATAATTCATAATAGACGTTGTCTCATTAAGAACCTTGTTAGGAAAAAACCCTGTGGGAAAAATCCATAACTAGGGAAAAGAGTACAACTATTATGTATCCTTATATGCTTAAAATTAACTGCCTCATTAAAAACCTTGTTGGGAAAAATCCGATGGGATAAAAACCTGATCGAAGAGAAAAAGAGTGCAGCGCATATAATAATCCCCCTTAATATAGCATATATCACGAAGATGACACATTCTAATTTTTCGGACCAATTCTTCAAATTTCTTCGCCAGAAGGGATTTGGTGAATAAATCTGCAAAATTCTCACATGATTGGATTTGTTGGATATTTATCGTCCTTTCCTTTTAGAGGTCATGAGTGAAGTAGACCTTTGGTGATAAATGTTTAGTTATGTCTCCATTGATGTACCCTTCACTTACTTGGGTGATACATGCAGTATTGTATTCGTAGATGATAGTTGGATTCGTTGTTATTGTTTCCATTCCACATTCTTATTGGATATTCTTGATCATTGACCTTAGCCATACACATTCCCTTCCAGCTTCATAAAGAGCAATTAATTCTGCATGATTTGATGATGTGGTCGTCAAAGTCTGCTTCGTGGATTTCCAAGATATTGCAGTACCTCCATAAGTGAATATATAGATGCCCGGATTGAGACTTAGCCTTTTGTGGATCTGATAGGTACCCAGCATCTGCATATCCAATGAGTGACACATTTGGTTTCAACTAGTAGAATAATCCGATATCTTATGTTCCTAGAAGATAGTGTAACAAGTGTCTAAATCCATTCCAATGTCTCTTTGTTGGTGCATTACTGTATCTAGCTAACAAGTTTACTGAAAAAGCTATGTTAGGTCGAATATTGTTAGCCAAGTACATTAAGGCACCAATCGCACTTAAATATGGTACTTTAAGACCAAGAATTTCTTCGTTTTCTTCTCGTGGTCTGAATGGATCATCTTTCACATTCAGGGAACGCACTATCATTGGAGAACTTATTGGGTGGGCTTTGTCCATGAAAAAACGTTTCGAAATTTTTTATGTGTAGTTTGATTGATGGACAAAAATCTCATTTCTCAAATGTTCCATTTGCAAGCCAAGGTAAAATTTTGTTCTCCCGAGATCTTTCATCAAGTACTTTGTAGTTATTTCGAGTTCTCTAGGAGTTCCAATAATATTCAAATCATCGACATAGACAAAGAATGATGGCGAATCCCGATTTAGATCGCTTAATGAAAACACATGGACTGATTTGATTATTTTTGAATCCTTCTTTCAATAGGTATTCACTAAGACGATTATACAACATTCTTCCAGATTGTTTTAACCCATAGAGTGACTTTTTCAATTTTATTGAAAACATCTCTTTGGGCATGTGATTTTCTGGTAGTTTTAGTCCATCAGGGACTTTCATATAAATATATGTGTCAAGTGACCCATATAAGTATGCAGTCAATACATCCATTAACCTCATTTGCAATCCTTTTGAAATTGATAAGCTTACCAGAAATCTTAGTGTAGTTGCATCAACTACTGGAGAATATGTCTTATCATAATCAATCCCTGACATTTGCGAGAAGTCTTGGGCTACTAGCCTTGCCTTATATTTAGTAACTTCATTTTTCTCATTTCGTTTTCTCACGAATACCCATTTGTACCCAACTAGTTTTACACCTTTTGGTATTTGGGTTATTTGTCTGAATACCTCAAGTGATTTATATTCTCGCTTGAATTGCTTCTTTCCATTTTGGCCAATCTTTTAACGGCGACATTCATCTACTGTATTTGGTTCTATATCATTTTCATCGTATGTCATTTCAACCGCTATGGAGTAAGCAAAGATTTCATTCAAGACAACATCTTCTCGATTCCATTGTTTCTTTGTAGAAACATAATTAATTGAAGTTTCATTGTTGTTTATGCTTTCATGTTCCATTTCTTCTGGAACATGCTTATCTTCATTTTTGTTTTCATCATGAATTTCATCATGCTTCTTTGGAGGATTTAATTAATTTTGTTCGTTGTTTCTCCTTGCTTTTTCATTTTTCTCGATTTTGAGTCTTTAGAACCGGGTGGTCTACCACGTTTTCGACGTGCTACTGACTCATTTTCAATGGCCTTATTGTCACTAGGAATTTCAATTCGTGACGGAGCATTCTCAGCAGGTACATGTGACTTTGTCACTTTCTTAGTATCTGTGAATGCGTCTGGTAATTGGTTTGCAATACTTTGCAAATGAACAATTTTCTTGACTTCTTATTCACATGAATTTGTTCTCGGGTCCAGAAACGACATTTGCGATGCGTTCCATGTAATTTCAGTTTTTATATTTTGTAAGTCCACTTTCTCACCCCCTAAGGTTGGGAATACTGACTCATTAAAATGGCGATCAACAAATCGAGCCGTAAATAAATCGCCGCTTGTTTGCTCTAAATATGTGATAATTGATGGAGATTCAAATCCAATATATACTCCCATCCTTCTTTGCGGACCCATTTCAAGACGTTGGGACGGAGCAATAGGTACATGTACAGCGCACCCAAAAATGTTCAAATGTGAGACATTCGGTTCTCGAACCCGATACTAATTGTAACGGTGAGAATTTGTGATAAGTTGTCGGCCTTAATCTTATCAATGCCGCTGCATGTAATATAGCATGACCCCAAGGAGAATAGGGTAATTTTGATCTCATTATTAATGGTCTTGCAATTAATTGTAGTCTCTTGATTAATGATTCAAAGAAGACCATTTTGTGTATGTACATGAGGCACGGGGTGCTCTACAATAATCCCAATAAACATGCAATAGTCATTAAAAGTTTGGGATGTAAATTCCCCGATCCTAATCATATTCTCTTTATTGTATGATCCGGGGAATTGAGTTCTTAATCGAATTATTTGAGCCGAAGTTTTGCTAATGCAACATTTCTATTTGACAAAAGGCTCACATGTGACCATCGAGTAGATGCATCAATTAATACCATGAAATAGCGGAATGGTCCGCATGCGGGGTGAATAGGCCCACAAATATCTCTTTGTATTCTTTCTAAAAACATTGGAGATTCAGTGGCAATCTTATTTATAGATGCTCTGATTATCAATTTGCCAAGTGAGCATGCAGAGCATGATAATTCATTTGACCGAGGAATTTTGACATTCTTTATAGAGTGTCCAATTGAATTTTCAATGATTTTATGCATCATTCCTGTGCTAGGATGGCCTAATCGGTCATGCGATAGAGTAAATGATTCTCTGTTATCTAACTTCGGTTAGATATATTAATTTCAATCGGACGTAAATCAGTGCGATATAGTCCCGATGAAATTGTTGGCAATTTTTCATAGATGTATTTCTTGTCGCATTTTTCTGCCATGAGGCATATAAATTCCTCTTGGTTCATTGTCATTGTTTCCAAATGGTAACCATTTTAACGTACATCTTTGAAACTTATGAGGTTTCTTCGAGAAATATAATGCGTCGTTGATTATCAATTTTGTCCTATTTGGAAATATAATACAGGCTTTCTCAAAACCTTCAATTAACTTTGTTGTCCCAGATATTAACATTTGCCTGGAATATTGTAAGTTTTAAATATTCTTTATTTTTCAATATGATGTGTGTTGTCCCACTGTCGAGGAGACATTGTTCTTTGGATCCAACTTCTGGTAAATCCATATCTTCGTAAATAATAAATATGATGATCAGTATAAGAAAATGCATATTTTATTAATAATCAAAAGAGGGAATACATTAAAGTGAATATTGAAGCAATTTAAACAAACTAAGCATATTAATGCATTGCAAAGTTGTTTTCGGTTTCAAAGATTATCCATGAAAAAATCAAACATCAAGGTCGGGCATGAATGTAATAGCTTCATTAACAAAGTTTGCTTCAACATTTTTCCCTTTGTTCTTTATTGAAGCTTGATATAGGTCTACCAAGTATTTGGCAGTACGACATGTGCGACCCCAATGCCCAGTCATGCCACATCTGTGGCAAGTGTCATTCCCTTTATATATAGGACGTCTGCCTCTGATTTCTAGAGGATTGTCCCTAATTTTTATTAGAATTTTTAAAATTGTTATTTCTTGGGGAAAATCGACCTCTGCCACGTCCACACCCTCGGCCACAGTAATTACCACGTCCTCTCCCACAACCGTTGTAATTTCCACGTCCACCTCTATGTATAGCATTTGCTTCTGGTAGATTAGAGTTTTCTATTGCATTTATTTCATGTGTGGTCAAGACCCCGTAGGTCTAAGATTATGATTTTTTCAGCAAGAAGATCATTATTTTGTTCAGCCACAAGTAGTGTTGATATCAGCTCAGAGTAATTTTTGAAAGCTCTAAACCTGTATTGTTCTGCCAATATTATATTAGAAGCGTGGAAAATGGAGAGCGTTTTATCTATCATCTTCTCTTTTGTGGTGGGATGATCACAATATCTCAACAATGATACAATTCTAAACAATGTTGAATTGTAATCACTAACCTGTTTTAAAATCCCGGAACCTCAAATTGAGCCGCTTAAAATGTGCCTTTGGGAGGAGCACATTTTTGTGATGCCCATATCTTTCACTCAGGCTATCCCATAGTTCTTTGGGATCCTTCACAAGGAGATATTCAGTTTTTAAACTTTCATGTAAATGATGCCTGAGAAGGACTAAGGCTTTTACCTTTTCTTGATTAGTCGCTTTTTTAACTGATGCGGCTGATGTAGTTGCATCACCTTGTTGGGTTGTCACACCCTTAATTGTATGTTCCAGTCCTTGGGCCTTTAAATTTATTTGGGCGTCCACCGTCCATTCTAAAAACTTTTGCCCAAGTAGAACTAGTATGTTAAATTGTCTTTTCACTACATCTCCCATTTTAAACTACAAACATGTAAATATTTGAAATTAGTAAATGATAATAAATCATATATATTATCTCCCCCCGATTTATATCATTATAATTATACATAAATAGTACAAACAAAAAGTACTAAAATAGCGTACAATATTAGTGAAGCAAAAAGAATGCCAAAATAGGGAAAAAAAACAACGAGTGAAAGAAAAAAAAACTTCCTAAAAATGCACTTAAAGACACAAAAGAAAATGATATTCATGTGCATTTTTTTCCGTCATTCTTCCGGGGAGATAATTTTTTTGGTGGTCTCCTATTTGTGTATTAGGAGATATATCATTAATGCCATAAGAAAGAAAAAGAAAACCGGCTATAAGGAATAAGTATAGCTTTATTATCCTAAAATCCTCATCAAAAGAAGAAGATGAAGGTGGAGGACGGTTGTCGTCGGCGTGGAACATGGTGGCCGAAAGGTTGAGGAAGAAGAGAAAAAAAATTGTGAGTTTAGAGAAAAAAGTTGGAAGAAGATAAGGGATGTGTGGTGAAAATGGGGTGGGTAATCCGCTTTTATAGAGGGTTATCCCTAACTATGCAATTTATCTACGCTTAAAAATATAAAATGCAATAAAATTTTAAGATTTCTTTATTGGCAAATATATATTAGAGCAAATTATATGTCCTAAATTGGTCTACTATTAATCTATTATGCATGTTGGTAAAATGGTGATATAACATATGTAACTACAAATGCAAAAAAGAAAAGAAGATTAAATAATATATAATAGTGTTCTGAATGTTTGTTTCCTGCATACATATAACATTATTGCACATATAAGAGATAATAATTTTATCTCTTCACTAGGCCGTCCATATAGGCGGCAAGTTCAAAAAAATAATTAACCCGTCCATATAGGTGGTTCAAGAGCAAAAAGAAATAACATAAAATAAATGTCCTTACCCTCCATGAAGGTGGCTTTATTATCAAATTACTTATTTTCTTGGTTAGTGGCATGGTGACGTTTACTACTAGTCCCTTCTTGTTCATCCCTATTTCTTTTATTAGTTGGTGGAGGTTGATTTTCAGTTGGTTGTATAAGAGGGTTATTATTGGTGTTGGGAACAGGGGTTTATGGGTTTTCTCTGGTATGGGTATTTGTACAGTCGTTAAGGTTACTGGGTCGGGGCTGTCTTGGGTTGGTAGTGAATGGCATATTGTTTCGCTCTATCCAAAAATAAACACCCGAGACAGAGACATTGTGTAAAACAATGTTAATCTCGTTACTTTGTTGATCCATATAGTAAAGGGTTGGGTTTAGAGAAAAATTTAGAACTTGAGACAGAATGGATGTAAAGCCTTTAAAGATATCTTTAATTTTTTTTTGGTAGCAAATTCGTGGCCGATAACGTGTTGTGAGAAATATATAGAGAGAGAAGCAATTAACAGAAATATATCAGAAGAGTGTATTGTATTCGAATTGTGCCAAAATCACTTCTTACATTGACGATATTTATAGGCAAAACTTTTGATGTGTACAATTACAAATTCGACAATTGCAGCAGCGGAAGAAAACTTTTCTCAACATGCATTAAATGCATGTAGGCACATTCACTATGCTTAACAAAGGGAATTTACCATTCCACTGTTTCTCTCAACAAAGATACTTTTTTCATCCCCTCAAAAAAAAAAACTTTTTCATAATAAACTATCTACAAATTTACTCTTCGATTTCATTCGGATTCTCTTAACCATAGAGCCATAATTTCACCATCAACTATCATTCATATATGAAGAAAAACATAGTGGTGTGCTTATCTTGCTAATTGTATTTCAATTAACATTTTCATAATATCGATATTTCATAATTCTATCTACGCATAATTAAATATATCTGGGACTATTACAAAAGAATCAGAAACATCAAAAGGAAAGAAGGGAGTATTATTTACTTTAAATACTACTTAACAATACATAAGACACAAACTTGGTAATTAGATGCTTTTTCTCCAGGACCGTCGCAAACATTGTTGGGGACCTATGGTAATTATAGATTTTAGGCCCTTATAAACAAATAGTTAGAGCATTTATTTAGGTCTTGTGAGGTAATGAATTGATAAACACATAACATGCATGGAAATAAAAAGAAAAGAGATATTAGAGTTTGAAAGGTGTAGAATACACAAGAGCATGAATCCTTTAAACATCAACATCATGAGGTAGTTGTTCCAAGACACAAACAAAGTAGTTGGGGGTTTATGAGGTATTTTCAACGAAGTAGATTGTTAGTAAAATAAGAATTAAATTGGAATTGACTCTCATGAATTATACTTTTGTCGCCCTGTATCTTGAATAACGGTCCGCATGAGGAAGCATCTTGAAGCTTGAATGGAGATAGAATTATAGTGTTTGATTATGTGTATGTAGTGTTTGAGAGATTATTTGAAGTAATTTTCGTAGTAGGAAGCGTAGGTGAAGTTCATAGGAAAATGTGTTTAAAAAAAGGTGAAAACGATGTCTATTTATAGGGACAACCAGAAGAAACCGGATAAGATTCGAGTATGTGCCGCGTGCAGGTTTGTTGCCGCTTGATGTGTCAATGATTTGCGGAACACATCACGATGCACGGAGCGCATTACGATGTGGGGGAGCACATCTGCTTCTGCGCTTCTGAATTTTGTTGACTTTCTCGATGTCGTACATGCGCAACATTGGCGTGCCAGACGTATCTAGGCGCGTAAAGCGCATCCGCAGATCTGACAGAATTTTGTTATTTGTCCAATCATTATTTTTATCCTGATTAAATATTACTCCTTCCGGTTTTTATTAGTTTACCCGTTTCTTTGGGGAGTACATTTGCCGAATCACTAGTTTCAACCCTAATATCTCTAATTTTCGATAAGCAAAAATTACAAAAAGTTTATATTTGGATAATACGCATTGAGACGAACCTAACAAGATTTCACATGATTAAATTTTGCCTTGAGTACAAATCACAAGAGAAAGTCATGTATGTAAATAGTGTCAAAAGTCAAAACGGGTAAATTAATAAAAACCAGAGGGAAGTATCTTTTACATTCGAAAATCGCTTATCTTAAGAAATAAAAATATGATTTCATAATATCTTTTATTTGGAAAATATATATTAACTATCAAGAATAATTAATATTTATATTCCTTAAGATATTATCATGAATAACTATAAAAAATGGGCTTTAAAAATGCAATTAATTATCATGAATAACTAATTAGGTTTTCAAAACTGGGCTTGGAATAATAATTAGACTTTTAAGTTCTTAAATTAATTTAGGCTTTAGCTTGTAGTGTAATGCTCCATATTTTTCGACTACTTTATAATGTTTATAAGTGAGTTATGTATTTTAAAGATTTAAAATAAAATAGTGTTTTGATATTTTCCTAAAAGAGAACTCATAAGAAAAAAAAGGAAGAGTTTTTACTTAGTACTCCCTTGGTTTTTTCTTATCCTTCTTACTTAGAATCTTGACATTATTTATAAATAGAGAGAATCTTCTTAATTTTTCGCAATTTATAAATAAAAATATAGTCATGTGGGGTCTTGTTTAATTCATCTCAATTTGTACTTTATTAATATTCAATCGTTATAATTTTTACTAATATATAATGAAAAATATTTAAGTTCAAAGAAGCGTATTGGGAGACGCGCACGCATTAGTGAGAAAGATAAAAAATAGAGGGAGTAGGACATAATTATCCATTTCTAATTAGGGTTTGACTAAACCTAGGTTAAATTAGTTTTACAAGGAAACTAAAATCTTAATCGTTCTCCTCCTAGTCTCATGTTATAAAGAAAAACCTTGCAGGCTAGGGCCCATGCAAACTTTTGGCTCTGATTACACTTTGTAACACCTATAAATTCCTCCCTACTATAATAAATATCATACTAACTAAATTAGAGGAATCTAGAGATGTCACCGCCATCGTGATACGCATACAAACTGAATAATAATTTTAGAAATCAAACTTGCTGATCTTTGAAAATAGCACATAGGAAGACTTTAATTTAAAATAACTAGACTACAAGTTGGAATCCCTTTAAGGCCCCTTATTAAAGTGCCATAAATCCAAAATTCCAAACATAATAAAGAAAGAAATAAATAAATAAAACAAAATGTCTTGATAAAAATAAAATGAACTAAAACTCCAATGGCTAACTCCCATGCATGAAACTGAAACCCCGTCACAAACCTCGCTTCCCCGTAATTTATAAGAAATTATGGATTATTATAGAATATGCAACCAAACGCACAAAGAACAAGTCAGCTAATTAGCCAAATTAATAGAATATTGATAAGCGACATTTATGTCACTTCTAAGAGTAGTTTTTATATTGTTTCCATAGTTTATTTCATTTATTTCTATCTTTTTTTTAAGGAGAAATTTCATTAATTGAAGGCCATACGACATTTACAACAAGTATTAAAGAAAAATAAGATATAATCGAGACAAGATCAAATCACATTCGTCTTCAAAGAAACTACAATGAACCACATCGAGGAATACAAATGGGAGCCCCCTTGTATTTGCTGAATCATGCAACTATTGATGGGGAAGTCTATCATTCCGACATAGTTTGAGGAAGAAAAATTCTTGATTTAACCATGTTGACCGCATCTGTGTTTTCCAATAGTTGATGGTCTTGAACTTCAACCAATAGGAACAATCTCCTATACCATTTTTTAAACTTCCACGTGGGAAGAGAATAAAGCCAAACTCTAAAATCCAATGAAAGGAGAGAAGAACCCAAAAATTGGGTAGAAAACTCTAAAAAGAGAGAGAGAGTGGAAGATTATTAATAACAAAAACAATAAAAATTAGAAGAAAAAAGAAGAATTGGGGGCTTACCACCATCGAAAGGATAATGGCACCCCCAAATTAGAAGAAGAGGATCAGAGTTTTTTTGAGGAGGATGAGAGATGGGAGAGGAGGAGGCTAGGGTTTATTTTTTATGAATCTTAATTAATGACGTAACTAGCTTTTAGACCCGTGCTAACATGACGATTTGGTTTTATAAATTGAAAATGTTAGGAAGTTTCTCCTAAATTTTAGTGTGAATATTAACTTGTGTTTTAAAATTTTATAATCGTGTGTTGACATTATTCTAAAACTGACTTATTACGCATGTGTTTAGTGACTAATATAGTTAATGTCATGGTGGAGTTTATTGAAAAGGTCTTTGCTCTGTCTACTACTCCCCTTAGAGGCTTAGATAAAATCATAATACGCATCACTACTGTCGTCATTCAGTCATACACTCGTGTCCCCTCAGCAGTCCTACTCACATACACACCCCCTCTCTCTTGCCATTACTTAATTAGATTGCACCATCGCACCACCACATTTGGCCACTGCCCACTTATCCATGACTTTAATTTTCTCAATTTGTTTTAGTTTTAATACTATTTAAGGTATATTTGATTACATCTAATGGTTTTATAAATTTTATAATCTCATGTGTAACACCTCAAAATTTCACTCCGAATTTTTCGCGTTTATTTCATAGTGTTTAATAAACTCCGTTACCGTTTCACTGTTTTAATCAATAAAATTTTCATCTTTATTTGAAAATTCATAAAAATTATATTTTTATTTCATAAACATGTTGGATTTATTTTCCTAAGGTTTAAATAATTTTTGTGAAATTTATTTTCAATATTCAGATTTTATTTGAATTTAAAATCGGTTTTGGAGAAAAAAATTAGGAAATTGGTAAAAATAATTTTAGTTAATTAATTTATAAATTTTGAAACTCATTTCAAATTTATTAAAATCAGTTTGTCATAGTGTTAACTCATTTTAGAATTTTCTAAGGCATTTATAAGCTTATTTGACTATTTGACTAACTTTAAGGTTTTAATCTTTAAAAATATTAAACTTGGTCCAAAAGTCTTGAATTTTTATGGGAAGTAAATTCTAATGTTGGAGGAAGTTTCCAAGCATTTTCACCCCATTGCCAACCCAATTACTACATCCTCCAACTACCTTGACTTCTTGACATTTTTTTTCTTATTTACTTAACGTTTTGGAGCAAATAATTTTTACCCAAGCTCTTTTCATCCTAAAACTGAAAAGTAAGATTCTACCTTACTTTCTATGTCATTTTCGTACTCCATAAAAATTTTGAGTAATTTTTGAGCTTTAGAAAATTATTTATAGCATTTTCAAGATGTTTTTAATTAAATTCCTAATTTCTTCTATTAATTTCTACTCCAAATTCTAACACCTATTTTATTCCTTGAATATTTTTAGAAGGTGATACATTTAGTTTAGAGCTTGTGGAAGAGGAAGTATCTTAGCTCGTATTCTCTTATTATCTCCATTCTATTTTCCACTGAAATTAAGGTAACTAGCTTTAATCCTAGTTTAATTTTGATTAATAAGTTAATTATAGTTAATTAATATACATTATAGTATAAATAGTTATAATAATATTTGAGATGGATTATGTGAATTTACGTGAATTATATATGAATTTTCGAATTTATGTGAATTTAATTGTTAATTATGATTTTCGATTTACATATGTGTATTTAAGTGTATAATATATATTTACTGATTTTATATGTATAAATCTTGATAAAATGATATATTTAGTATTTTTATGAACTCATACATGTTATTAACTTGTTGGTGTGATTTAATTTAAATTTTGGAAAATTATTTTGTTAATTGTGTAAGTATATCCGATAGTATTTTAGTGTTTTAGAATATGTTTAAATTTCGAAATTTATTTTTATACTCACGAAAATTATTTAAGATATCTCATTTTATATTTAAATCCTCATTTTATGGTCGTTATTAACCTACTTGAGTTATTGTATGAATTTGTCAAATTATTATTTATTTGATTAGTAAATTGTTTAATTCAAAAATCTATTAATTTAAAATTTATCTTTTTGAACCAAAATGAACTTGTTAAAAGTTTATTAATATTAAGGTATTTCGTGATTAATATCACTAATATTAATTTTGGATTATTATTAATTTATTTTAGTGATTTAAATTCAAAATTATTGTATAATGAAAACCTAATTACCGAAACTAGTTATGTATTTTCAGAATAATTACAACAACTTTTAACTAAATTTTGATTTGTTTATTAATGTTAGTTAATTTATTTAGTTTGTCTTACTAAAAAGAATTTAATCAAACTTGTTGTTTTTAGATTTAATTATTATTACGTGTAATTTGAGAATTTATAAATAAATTACAATGAGTTTAATTATGACTTTTGTATCCCTTTTACAAATGAATATTTTCAAACAAAATATTGTTTAAGTTGATATTAAGTTGAATTGGGTGATTCCAACAACTTTTATGCACTAGTGGAAAAAACATCAAGTGCTCCGGTTAAAAATCGTACAAGTGCTCCGTATTTGACTCGTAGCAGACGCTATACGAGCACTTGAGTATTTATCAAGTGCTCCGGTTGAAAACCGGAGCACTTAGATTTACAAGTGCTTCTGTTGTCTTAAAAACCGGAGCACTTGTGAATTTTATATGTTCAAAATAAGTCAAGTGCTCCGGTTGGTAAGAGAAAACCGGAGCACTTGTGAGTCAAGTGCTCCGGTTTTTTGCTAACAACCAGAGCACTTGACATTTTAAAAAAAAAAAATTATGTACAGCAGCCCACCTCCTAGCAGAGTCAAACCAGCCACACCCGCATGATTTCGGATTCTCGCATGCTTCCTCACTACCCTCACTTTTCACCACCAGTCCACCACACTTTCTCATGTCCATCCCTTCAACCACCACGCACACACCTCCCCGTGCTCCTCCCATTTACCACCACAATATACATTCAATAAAAATTGAACACTTACTCCATTGTAGAGGTGTTTCGTATACCACTTCTACCAACAACAAATTCACCCATAACTATGTTCCCCGAAACCCCAAGGCCTAAAGTAATAGATTATCATTTTATAGCTAGATAAAAGCTACAACCATTCGGCTCAAACTAAACCCAAGCAAGCAATAAGGTAATAAGCAATGAACCTAAGCTACAACAATGTATTTAAACAACCAAGTAGAGAGAAAACAGAATGAGAGTGAAGAGGAAGGGGAGAGGAGTTAGAAGCATGTGTTATCAAGGACGATGCCACTTCGATTCCTTTTTCAGTCCACATTCGCTTCAACTAGAGAAAACATAATTCAATCTAGCTTATCCCGCCGGATGACAATCACATTTATAACCAAGTCATGAAAGCACCATCCACTACTAAAAATTTCAAATAATAGGAATTCAAGATATATCAAACAAGGTGTTAAATAGAGTTGCACCTTACTCAGTGAGTGTGTGTACAGATAACTCATGTTGCAACGTTGAAGCAGATGATACATAGAGCTAACTTATTAAAATTGTAAAAAGATGTGCATGCATTGATAAAAACCTACAATAATTCCACAAGAGAAGCCATCCAACTATCCAAGGCATATATATTGCTATTTGAAATGACCATAGGAAAAGGCAATGCCCCAACACAAATAGCGGTGGCAAAGATATATCAATCATTATATAGGGGACACTAGATATAAATGCATATAACCAATTAGGTCAAAAGGCTAAGAGTACTAAAATTTAGATAAATTGAAAGCATGCCCTCATACTATAATGTAGTATGTACCTATACAGTATCCATAAAGTCAAGAAACAAAGCATTTGCATACAGTTATTCATCGTGACTACAAAGTAACTAGTAAACTCTAAGCATTGTTTACACACTCCTATTTCATCCAAAAACATGTTCACAAGATTGTGAGACAAACCCTTATGCATAAGCTCTAATTTTCAATTTAAGATGTTCACAGTTTGTAGGGTATACTAATCTCTGTTCATTTGCAAGAAGAAAAAAATAAAAGAAACAACATCGTTTTCCATGACAACGTTAAAGGAAATTATAAGAGCTGCTCACTTTAATATGCCCGTCCACAGGGCTTACGTGCACATTCTCCACTCGCAATTCCGTGTGAGCGAGTCCATGACAAACCTTGGCCAAGGAAGCAAGGCAATTGATGGTACAACTGGCATTGGAAACAATGTAAAGGTCTGACTTGTATTCGTGCTCGTTGACACCAACAACAAACATAGCGGCATCCTTGCTAGGAGCCGAAATGACAGCTTCTTGGCACCACTCTAATCGTATCAAGCGTAACTCACTAATAAGAACCAAGTATACAAAAGTACACATGTAAGAACTCAATAAATTGTCATATATAGGAGATTAAGAAACAATAATAATAGAGAAAAACATCACAAAATATAACTTTCACACCTTGCATACTTAAATCGTCATCATTTATCACACCATCCGTTAGCACAAAACTTTCGCCAAGAAATGTGGCCTATTAATACAAAACAGTAAGTATAAATTGAAAAAAAAAATTAGGTGAGCACCACCACAAAAGCCCAAATAGAGAAGGGATTGGAGGAATTAAAGTGTCCTGCTTTGAGAGTCTTCATTTAAAAATACTGCTAAAATGCACCTAGTGTAAGAGCTTGTTTGATAATATCTAAGGAAGTAAACATATAAGGAGGATAATATCCATTCTTTTTTTTCATTATCTTGTTATAAAGTTGGCAATGCATGACATAATCAAAAATAAAAAATTCATGTGCCAATAAAGTTAAACTACATGCTTAGTCACCAAGTACCACGATATCAAAACAATTCAAAGTAGGATGATATAATCAAGACAAGAAGTAGAGGGCAAACAGATCCACTCCATCTTGCACAAGTGCGCCATGCATTGTATCTAAAAAACTAATTACTACCCAACATTACTATATCTATGAATCATCTTATTGTAGAAATTGCTCAAAAAAAAAGAAATTGCTAAATTTCAACATGCGACTAATACAATAACACTTAGTAATAGCTATTTCTTGATGAACATGATGATAGTCGACTGCCAAAATTTGTCATTTCTTGCCATTGTCGCTTTTCTTTAAACTCCATGGGAATTGGTTTATTTACAAATTACAAGAGCTAATGTATGTATCTATTATTTTATATATTTCAGCCATGTTTGAGTTTTTCCAAGTACTAAGATGACAGTTTTTACCTTCGAGTAAACCAACTCTACCATAGGCATCTACCATGATGTTATAGAAGGCTCTATCTCGGCTCACATCCCATGTGTTGCATGAGTGTAAATATCTCTCGCATTGCCATACGGGAACCCCCGCACGGCTTCAAGAAATTTAAGTGAAGGAACTAAATTAGTTCAAATTCTAAAATTCTATATATAAAAAAAAAACATATAAAAAACAATCTCTTTTATATGTATCCTTATTTATAGACATTAAATTAGGTCATCTTACACATTTAGCAAGCGATCCAATATGCTAATCAACAACCACAAGTCAGATGTAATCTACTCATTCTGGTGAATTTTGAACATTTGCTTGCTGGTGGAATGAAACGATTAACCCCTAATCTAGATACTGACCTGTAAGCTTCCATCAATGCGTTATAAGCATAAAAATCAAGCTCCATACCAACTTTTTGTAGCAACTCAAATATTGTTCTACTTTCTCACATTGACCAACCCCTTGTAAATGCATTGATAAGTGTCCCACTCCATCCATGGCTAGGACTTCTTTCTCTTTTGAGGATGATCAAGTTTGGATGGAGCAAAGGTTCCTGTGGATGTTAGCAAAGTAATTTATTGGATAAGTGTGAGTAGCTTGGGCAGAAAAGTTTTTTTCTTGGGGTGTAAAGAAAATTTGTTGATCAGAGATAGAGATCTTGAATCATATGAAGGGGTTTAACATTTTCAAATTCTAGAGGCCGACACCTCTGTAAAAGACTAAAATTTGTTTACTGATGAAGGTTTATAGTCCTTTCTTTGTGCTTGGTACCAAGTGCGTGCTTAGTAGAAGGTGAGTCAGTTCACTTAAGATGTGATGGTTATACGAGAGGAGATTGGTGCATTATATTGATAAGTGGGGAGTAACCGGTATGACTTTCTAGTTTCCTATTGATGATTCGAGGTAAGTAAACAAACCTATAAAATAAAAGGTTTTGTTCTAAGAAAAGTTACACTGATACAGGTTTGCTTGTTTGAAAGTGCTTTAGCAAACATGCACGCAACATTGACCTCTGTTTGTACTATACTCCTATGTGCCTATGGTGTGTACTTAAGTTACATATACTAAACTACGGAGTAATTTCTTTTCTTTAGCTCGCATCATTAGTTTCGAGTTATCTTATGATAAGTTGGGAGGGGGATAACGTATGAACTTCTTTGCTTATATCCATAAAAATATATGGTAATGAAGCCAATGGGAGTACCCCCCAACAAATACATCTTCACAGGTGTTTAACTAAAATATGGGAATAGAGAATCATCCAGGCTTAAATTTGAAGGGGGGAGTCATTAAACCAACAATTTCTCAGATGGATGCTAGAGAATTTCATTTCAAAGCACTTATGGTCTGATGGATCGAAATTTGGGAATGAAGTGCGATAACAAGATCAAATAGACAAACTACCGAATACAACTTTCAAAAAATCTGGAGAACTGTAACTCAGGTTCAAGCATCATCAACAACGCTCAACATATGGACAAAATAGATGGAGCTTCGAAAAATAGAAGCCCCTTAGTAACAGTAAGTACAAGACTAATGCAGGGATGAGATGGAGAATGATTAGAAAAGTCAATTCCGAAGTTCTCCACTCAATTAGTTCAAATCTACACAATCTCAAGAACCTAGCATTTCCTCTCTCTAAATCTTCTAACAATTCAATACCCACAAAATCAAAGCCACAAAATCAAGCAATAAGCTGATAATTTGCCCTCCAAGACTCAAACTTTTATCATAAATTTCTAAAATTTACTTAATTCAACTCCACACATACATTTTAAAGACCCTTACATTTCTTTAAAATCATCCCAAAAAATTGGAAATAAATTGAAGCAATTTAAATTCTTTTTGACATGTAAACCGAATATTGAGAAAATTACCTCGAGACCCGCGCCTTCTCTATGAAGAGCTTTAACGCCTTCAATGGCGAAATCAATCAGGTAGATGCTTTTTTTAAATAGAATAAATCTCCGTGTAAGTTGTTCAAACTTTTGGTTATAGGTGAATTTATTTCGCGATTTGCATGGTTTCGATTTGAGGGGATCTTGAAACTAATTTCATTGATTACAAGAAAATTACTGAAATTAGGTAAAAGATGATGAAAATCGAAAACACTCACTTGTCAACAATGGTACCCTTGTGCGCAGGCAAGCGAGTGCGACCAAGCAAGGACGACCGAAGATGACCGAGGAGCGAGCGAAGCGAGTGCGACGACTTGAGCGAAGGACAAGGAGGAGGCTCGGCGGACGGACGAGCGCAAGTGAGGGTTCTATTGAGGAACGAGAGGGAGGAGGGTTTGAACGAGATGGGAGGATGGATCCAACTTCCAACTGAGGGAAAATTAATTAATAAAGTGAAGTGCAGCGTATAGTTGAAAATAGTTATTTGGAGGCAAAGGTGTGCAAGTGCTCGGGTTGACTAACCGGAGCACTTATTCACAAGTGCTTTGGTTGACTAGTCAACCGGAGCACTTGCCATCAAGTGCTTCGGTGGACTATTCAACCGGAACACTTGTGATTTTTTTATATTAAACTTTTCACAAGTGCTTGGGTTGATTAGTCAACCGAAGCACTTGACAAGTAGCACAAGGAATTTTTTCCACTAGTGATGTTAATTTAACAAGTTTGTGTATTTTGGATTAAATTATTGATTAAGTTGATATTAAGTTAGATTGGGTGATTCCATTAACTTTTATGTCAATTTAACAAGTTGTGTATTTTTGGTTTAAAATATTGTTTAAGTTGATATTAAGTTGAATTGGGTGATTCCAGCAACCTTTATGTTAATTTGACAAGTTTGTGTATTTTGGATTAAATTACTGATTAAGTTGATATTAAGTTGGATTGGGTGATTCCATTAACTTTTATGTCAATTTGACAAGTTGTGTATTTTTGGTTTAAAATATTGTTTAAGTTGATATTAAGTTGAATGGGGTGATTCCAACAACTTTTATGTTAATTTGACAAGATTGTGTATTTTGGATTAAAATATTGTTTATGTTGATATTAAGTTGAATTGGGTGATTCCATCAACTTGTATGTCAATTTGACAAGTGTATGTATTTTTGATTAAAATATTATTTGAGTTGATATTAAGTTGAATTGGGTGATTCCATTAATTTTTATGTCGATATGACAAGTTTTTGTGATGATTATAAACCTTTAATTTTTATACTAAATAAAATGATTTGAGATTGTTCTAAAGATGTTGTTAACAATCTCATGTTACTACTACTTTAATTATGTTATGATCTTAATTTTGAATTAGTTTTACCTTGTACTGTGATGGGTACAAAGTGCTGTTGAGATGATTTTTACTTTGTAAATGTGTTGGGTACAAAGTGTTGTATTGAGATGATTTTTACTTTGCACTGAGCTGGGTGCAAAGAGATGTTTTGAGATGATGTTTACTATTGTACTGAGCTAGGTACATAGAGATATTTTTAAAATGATATTTTAGTGAGTCATTACCTTTGTACTGAGGTGGGTACATTGGTTTGTTTTGTTGAGGAAGAGAAATCCTATGGGGCTGAGTTGGGTCCCTTGGTATGAACTGTCACTCTTGTGTTGAGCTGGGTACATAGAGTTAACTTACGTGCTGAGCTGGGTACGTAAGTCCGCTTTGATATTAGTCGTCGTCCAGTGTTAGGTTGTACTGAGCTGGGTACGATGCACTGAGCTGGGTGCGTTGAAACTAGCACTGGGAGTTATGGCCATTTCTTAGACATAGGATATCGTATCTTTGAGCCGAGTGTGCGTGTCCTAATACTTTTATCATGTAGGAACCGTGGGTGGTTGTATCTTGAGCCGGGTGTACATCTATCCACTTGCGTTCGCCCTCCCCTCGATGCCGATTGTTGTGATGTTGTGTTTGAATGATTATTTGGGGAGAGTTATTTGGATTTGAAAATTGAGTCTATTTTGATATAAAATGGTTATTTTGAGTATATTATTATTTTTAACGAAGAATTATGATTAGTGGCGATGTTAGTGGATGTTTATGATACTACGTGGTTACTATAATCGATGTTGATTACCGTAATTAGCTTATTTGATCTTGTTTAACCCGGGAGGACCGCTAGTTGCTCCCCACCGACTGTGGATCCCTATATATATATTTTGCAGGTGAAGAAAGCTAATGATTCGGTGGTTAACGGGCTAGAGTGAGAGATAGGAATTATAATCTTTGTTATCATGCTCTACTTTACTGACATTCGAATTTCGTCATTTTGATAACCTGGGTTGTAAGAGGTTTATAACCTCACTTTGGATGATATTTGGAGAATTAACCTTTAGTTATGATAATTAGACGACCTTTTATTATGGTTAGAAAGTAATACTCCAATAGACAGTATTTCCGCTACTCGTCTAATGTTCATTAAATTAAGCATATTTTAGAATTTATCATTTAAAATATCGGAGTTGTTACAAAGATGTCCAGATTATTTTAAAACGGCTTATGACCCATGTGTTCGATTCTTGATGTGGTTAACGTCAAGGTCAATCATGTGACCCATCATTTTATTTTTTATAAAAGTTGATTGAAGAGGTCGTTGCCTTGTCTACCGCTTCCTTTACAGGCTCGAATAAAATCATAATTCGCACTACTATTGTCATTCAGCCCACACGTCCGCGTCCAAACACACACACACACACACACACACACACACACACACACACACACACACACACACACACACACACACACACACACACACACACACACACACACACACACACACACACACACACACACACATTCAATCTCTATCTCTTTCTCTATCTCTCTATCTCTCTTTCTCTCTCTCTTGTTGTTACTTGCACCACCGCTGCACCATGCACATCAGGCCACCCGCTAGCCACTGCCCATTTAGCCGTGATTTTATTTTCTCAATGTGTTTCAGTTTTAATACTATTTACGGTTATTTCACCAAATACCCCTAACAAATCACGAAATTCACCATATATCCTCAATGTTTCGTGATATTCAACATATACCCCTGACTTTTCCAAACTATTCACCACATACCCTTTTTGGTAACGAACGTTAAGTCACCGTTTGAGTTATTTACAATACTCTTTTGAGGACTGACAGACAGGAGACTGGACTCTTGAGAAGAGAGCCTGAGTCTGAGAGGAAATTAGAAATTTGGAATTAGAAATTGAAATAAAGAGATAAATAGTCGGTAGGAATTCACAATATTTTTTATTACGATACACATAATGATACTCTTCTTGTTAAATCAAAATCATTAATTCATTCCCCGTCTCCCCCCTCTTCAAATCAAAATCCAACTGCCCTACCACCTTCTCATCACCTTTTTTAAGTTTTTAACTACCTTTTCTACTATTTGTTTTATCCCATTTTCTAAACTCATTACCTTTCAAAAGGTAAACAAATATTGCATCTAAAAAAATAAAGTTAGTAGGTTATAACTATTCTCCATAGATAATAAAATCAAGATACTTTTTTCATCATAAACTATCTACAAATTTACTCTTCGATTTCATTCGAATTCTCTTAACCATAGAGCCATACTTTCACCATCAACTATTATTCATACATGAAGAAAAACATAGTGGTGTGCTTCCACTATGCTGCGTCAATATGCCACCACCACCGCACCTCTCTTCGCTTCTCTTTCCACACCACGCACAACTCGCATCAACCATTCACGCACCACCACCGAAACCACCATGGTTGCATCGAAAATCGATGGGCCACCCAACCATGGTTGATGGTCCATAATTCTCATCAAAATTATTTATCAATTACATGAATTGAAGGTGAAATCTTTGTGATTTAACGTTTCGAAATTTGTGGACAAAATTAAGTTTGTATTTATTGAATAACTATAATCAAATTTTGGCGGTGGTGGGGTGGTACTGGGTGGTTGACAAACTGTGGTGGTGGGTGATGCTCGTTGTGGTTGACAACCGTGGTGCGAGGGAGGGGAAGGGATGCACGGGGAGGGTGGGTTGTTGCTGCAACCTACGGGGATGGGGGCTATCGCGGAAATAGGGGTGGGGAGGGGAGGTGGTGGTGGGTGGGTGGTCTATGCTGGGGGGTCAGGGGGTGAAGGGGAGGGTGAGGGGTTGGGGTTGGGTCGGGGGCTAGCAACGGGAATGGGTGGTGGGTTAGGGACTTAGGGTTAGGGGTTAGGATTAGGGTTAGGGTTTAGGGTTGGGGGTTAAGGATTAATAATGGCAAGAATGTAAATAAAGCAAACCAGCAAGTTAATGTCCGTTAGAAAAAGGGCATTTGGTGAACGTTTTCGAAACTCCTGGGTATATGGTGAATATCTAAAACATTGAGGGTATATGGTGAATTTCGTGGATTTGTCCGGGGTATATGGTGAAAAAACCTACTATTTAAGGTATACTTAATTAGATCTAATGGTTTTATAAATTAAGATGTTATAAAGTTACTCCTAAAATTCTGGTGAATGTTAACTGGTGATTTAAAATTTTACAATCGCGTGTCGAGATTAATTTGAATTTGGCTTATGACCCGTGTGTTTAGTGGCCGACGTAGTTAATGTCATGGTGGATCATGTGACCCATCATTTTATTTTCAAAAAAAGTTGATTGAAAAAGGCATTTGCTCCGTCTACTACTTCCTTTAAAGGCTTAGATAAATTATAATTCGCACCACTATTGTCATTCAATCATGCACCGGCTTCCTCTCCCGCTTCCGCAACCCCGTTCCTCTCTCTTTCTCTCTGCAAGATCTTGGATCCGCCATTACGTGTATTACACTATTATGACTTATGATTCATTTATAATAAGTAGTATCTTCAAGAAAATGATTTAACAATTTGTTTGTACTCACTACAAAAAAATTACATTTTGAATATATATATCGCTTTACACCCGTGTAGGTTGCACACATAACTCTAATTTTCCCTATATATTTGATTTTAAATACTATTAAGTTATAATTAATTGCATCTAACAGTTGTTTTTCGTGCTTGATGCTATTTCGTATAAAGTCATAGATATTATTTAGACCAAAATCTATATTATATTACTAAAAGCACACCTGAAAAATCATGTGTCACTTCCTCTTGCAATGATTTCCCCAACAAAATAAATTTCCTATCTTTTCAATTTTTTTCGCTTCTCCGTTTTGTATCGTGGCAAGAAATTACACGATACACAATTAGTTCATCTTTAACAAAAGAAGGTGATAGTTAGAAAATTAATAATTGAAGCAATTTGACAACATATATATAAAGTAAATTAATTACAAAACAAAAACTATAGATTTCTTACATTACGATCAATAAGAACCATCCTAAAAATGTCCAGATCTCTATTTTGTATAGCTAGCTAATTATATTTATTATAAAACTCGGATTTCTATTTTGTATTACCCATGCATGACACTCGGGTTCTACTACCTATGTTTCAAATTAATCTACACACTTCACTTTGGGGGAGAACCAAGGAGAAAGTGCAAAAGTATGAGAGATAAACTAAAAAGATGGATAGAGAAATTGAAAAGTGAGAGAGATAAACTAAAAAGTGGGTTAAAATATTAATAAGTGGATAACATGGGTGGAAAAGAGGAGAAAGTAGATGTGACATGTTACCAAAAATAGAAAAAGCTACGGTATGTAGAATAAAAAGAAACAGACCAAAAAGGAAAGTGTGTAGATTAAAAAGAAACGGAGGTAGTATACAATACCAAAAATGAGGCTCCTAAAATTATAAAAGACACAATTCAAAGTTCAAAAAAAAAAGGTTACATTTATTGTATATTTATTTTTAACGTAATAAAATAGTACTAATAATAATACCTCCAGACGTGTGTTTCTAATATAAGTAAACATGAATATAGGTTCCTCTTCCAACGCCCCGGAGCACCCATTATATATATCCCATTTTATTAGGTATTTTTTTATATAAAGGTAAGGAAAAAGTAGGATAGGAGCCCCCTCCGCACGAGGGGAGCTCCAACCTTATCATTTACAAGGATTGAATGAAGAGCCGAATGAGTACAATTTTCAATACGTAAAACTAGAATCTATGAGGTGGCCAACATTGGCAATCCAATCTGCTACTTTTGTTTGCTTCCCGTAGATATGTCGAATAGTCTAAGAAGAAAAGGAGCGGAGAAAAGTGTGGATATCCTAAATGATATGGGCGATCCGCAAGGGGGGACCAGATGCCTTTGATGGAGTTGATAACCATGAGGTTATCTCCTTCGATGTGGAGATGAGTAATACCATTCCGAATAGCTAGCCTGGACTCCATGCTTGAAGGGTTGTAGCTTCGCCACCGAGGACCGAAGATGTACCAAGGTTTAAGGCCATGCGACTTTGACTAGGTTGGCGTCGGAATCTCCGATGATAAAACCTGCGTCGTCGTGGAAGAATCACGAATGGAGCCGTCGAAGTTGAGTTTGAAAAATGGAGATGATGGAGGCTCCCAAGCCACCAAGATCGAAGAAGGGTACTGGGGAGTGGAGGGATTGAGAGAAGAGTGGAAAAACAGGGAGCCGAGGAATTGCAAAGAATCAACCGCATTTCTAAGACTCCATTCCGAGAAAATAAATTTTGCTTTATGAAGAATCCTATGAATATTAAGCGAGTCGTTATGAAAGATGATATTATTTCTTTCTTTCCGGATACTCCAAATTAGGAAGACAAATTTAGAAGCGTAGCTTTTATTCTTTTAATAGTAGAAAAAGTATCTAAAAAAGTAGCACTAGTAAAGGAATGAGGCAACCAATCATTAAGTTCTTTAAGCTGCCAAAGGGGGAGGAGCTTGGAACAATGTCCAAAGATGTGATCTATGGATTCCTCCTGGGTAGCACAAAGGGAGCAATGACTAAAAGGGATGATATTTCTTTTTGCAAGGGTTGCACGAACCCCAAGACTATTATGGTAGATCTGCCATAGAAAAATATTTAGCTTATGTGGGATATCGAGATTCCAAATCCAACGGTGAGGCCATTTTTTAATTGGGAAAATCCCAATTTATCTCGGTAAAATGAAATCTTTTAATAAGCAAGGTTAACATCAACCTGGTTTTCATTTAACTTTATGATGGTCATTGAGTTTTCCTCTAGGCACCAGTTATGGAGCCAAAAAAGAATTTGAGAACCATCCCCGATTTTCCAACGAATGCCTTTATGGAGTAATGGGCGTTGAAGTAAAATTTTTTTCCAAATGGGTGAGTCATTTGGCTTAGGTTTGCAATTAAAAAACGATTGATTTTGAAGATATTTGTCGAAAATGAGTTTAACCCAAAAATTATTAGGTTCAGTGAGAATTTTCCAACCAAGTTTGGCAATAAAGGCTTTATTCATTGGCAAAGTTTTTCTAAGGCATAAACCCCCTTGGGATTTTGGTCTGCAGATTTTATCCCAGGCAATTAATGGTGTTGCATTTCTTTCCTTATTTTGACGTCAGAAAAACTTCATGTGAAGAGAATCAATAGAGGTAGTAATGTCAAGTGTCGACATAGTTGAGGCGCATGTATATGTCGGTAGGGCCTCGAGATTGGCTTGGATCATAGTTACTCTCCCCGCTTGGAGAGGAAGCCGATTCCCACAAATTAATTTTTTGCTCTTATTTTTGGATAATGTGGGCCAGATCTGCTTTAGAAGGATGGTGGGAGCTGAAGAAAATTCCAAGATATCTGCCCAGGGACGAATTAGGGAGCATGTTAAAATGGCTAGCTAAAGCCACTTTACGAGACTGGTTGACCTTTTTGGAGAAGATGATCGATGATTTGTGGAAATTAATTAATTGACCAGAGATGGTACAGAAGTCATCGAGTACTCTTTTTAGATTGGTACAAGCTGACGTAATAGCTTTGCAAAAGAGTAGGCTATCATCCGCAAAAAGGAGACAAGGAATATTAGCAAGTTCTCGGAAGGAGTTTAAAGCCAATGCTTGAATTGGGGACTTGGCTTTGGATAGTCAATTTTCTTATTAGCACTTCCATGTAGATAATGAACAGGTAGGGCGATAGGGGGTCACCCTGACGAAGGCCCCTTGGGGGGCGGAACCAGGGTGAAGGTTGGCCATTAACTTTGATTGAGTATGAAACATTTGTGACACATTGTTTTATCCATGAGATCCATAGGGTGGGAAAACCAAAAGCACAAAGAGTTTCCCAAAGGAAATTTATTCAATTCTGTCATAAGCTTTTTCCATGTCTAGTTTTATTGCACACCAACCAGTCTTATTTTGAGATTTATGGAATGTATTGAGGGCTTCTTGAGCTATTAGGAGATTATCATGAATAGAGCGATCTTGAGTAAAAGCATTTTATATGGGGCTTATTTCTTTTTGCAAAATTGGTCGTAAACGGTTAAGCTAATCGGACGGAAATGATCCGGGGTTTCGGGAGCCTCTTTTTTGGGAATAAGAGTGATCAGAGTATGATTTAGTGAAGGAGGGAGTTTCCCATGGAAGAAGAAGCTTTGAATAGCAGTGGTTACTTCTCTTTGTATGATGGGCCAGTAAGCTTGGTAGAATTTTGCACCAAAGCCATCGGATTAATATCAAAGATAGCATTTTTGATTTCTTTGGCTGAGACTGGAGCAAGGAGTTTATCGAAGTCTTGTTGGGACACGAAAGGGTTGATAAAGTTCGGATCAATACGTCTATTTGTGGAGTGTAAAGATTTGAATCATTTCTTAAAAGAATGCGAAAGAAGAGCAAGTAAGATCGTCATGAGAGTTAATCCATTGGCAATATCATTTTTAATCTAAAATTAGTCGGGTGGGCCATTGTTTTCTTCATTCTATTATGGAAGAATCTAGAGTTGCGATCCCCCGAGTGAGCCAAGTTTTCCTTGCATTATGACCCCAAGATTTTTGGTTAAAAAGCAAAAGTTTTCCTCTTTGCAAAATGAGACGATTAATATGTTTAATTAGGATTTGATTATACGGTTGTAGCCATAGCTTCCGTTGTATTTCTTTTAATTTTTCGTCATTGTGGAGTAGTTTATTTGACGTGTGCCCGTACTTTGTTTTAGCCCAAGATTTAAGTTCGGTTTTAATGCGATTAAGCTTTTCTTTGAATACGATAGAAATGCGAGCCCGTAATTGGAACATTCTAATTTTTCTTAACAATATTATGCGAGTCATTGTCTATCGTCCAAAAAGTTTGGAACCGAAAAGGAGGTGGTTTAGTGATTTGCTCATCATTGATGGAGAAAATGATGGGTGCATTATGATTGGTTTATATGCTTGAATTATGCTTAGTTTTTAATAGTTTTTGTGATAGTTTTTAAGCTAATTTAGGCTAAGTTCATTCACTTTCTTTCTTTTTGTGCATTTTTCCTCCTTTGCTCTCTTTCTTTGGGTGTTTGTTTACATTTCGGGATTTGGGAGCACGTTTGGATGGTCTATGCACAAGCCCGAGGCAAAATGTTAAAGAAATGGAGCACCAAGGAGCTCGAAAGAAGAGAAGAAGGGAAAAGAATTGGTGACCCGAGGTCCGGGTGTGTGGGGACCCGCCCGGGTCCCGGCCCGGCCACGCTGCAACGAACTTCTTCCAACAGACCCGCCGGGTGGTGACCGAGGCTCGGGTCAGCCAACCCGGGTCGCTTCTGATTGGAATCAAGGAATTCCGACACTTGGACCCGCCTGGGTCGAACAACCCGAGGCTCGGGTCGGCCCACCCGCCCGGTCGGTCATTTTCCGGAAACTGATTTTGCGATTTTGTTTACCTTAATGCGGAATTTTTTGTAATTTTCGATTTATTTCTTGTGACTATAAAAGAGGGACTCCTCTTATTTTAAAAAAGGGGAGAGATTAGAGAGAGATTAAATCTTGTTTTAGTATTCAAACTCTAGAACAAAACCCTAGGAGAGAGAAAGTGAAGGTTTGAAGCTTTTGGATCTCCATTCTTCATTTATGGAAGCTTAAAGTTGGTAATTTTTGTTTATTTTCTTCTTTTCTTCCATTGTTCTTGCTTATTTCATGCTTTGTTTGTTTAGATCTTACTATTAGTTGATTATTTGCAATTTTTTTCTCTTTTCCTCCATGGTTATGGTGATTAAGTTACTTCAAGCTTTGTTTTGTGTTATTTCCATAATGTGTTAGTAGTTCCTTACTAGGGGAAGGGATGTAGCCTTCATTTACTCTTTGGATCTTAGATCTAAGTTAGGGGTTAACTTTTGGGGTTGAACTTGTTGATCAAACTTGTTTTGCTTGGTTTGTTGGGTGCTTGATCACCACTTAACTTACATATTTGGAATTCCTAGTGAAGGATCGAGAGATGAAGTTAGGAATAAACTAAGTTTGGTTGCTAGATTAGAATTTCCATGAAAATAGGTATTTTCTAGTTTAGGGAAGCTTGATTAATCATGTTGTGCTTGATTTGGCTAGATTAGTTGCTCATGCCATGAGAATAGGTCATGAGTGACTAATCAAGCTCCTCTAATTAGCTCGAGAGAGTAATTAGAGTCCATATGTGCGTGATTTTCCCCTTGTGATCCCCCAATTGTTCCCCTTGGCTTTGATTTTGGATTCTTGGATTGAGTGTTGGTGAATCCCCCTAATCCCCTAGTTTCTTTTATCCTTGTCTTAACTCCTTTGCTTAATTGTTGTTTTATTTTACAAATTTCTTAGTTTATTTAGATTTTAGAATTATTGTTAAACTTTCAAAAACCCCAAAATTGATTTAGCTCATTGTAGTTAAGCTAATTACTCTTAATTTAACCCTACTTCCTTGTGGATTCGACCCTTTACTTGCCCTATATTGGGTAGTTTAGGTATCTTTGACGTGTTTACAACGGGCGCGTCAAATTTTAGGCGCCGTTGCGGGAGGTAGCGGTTAACATTAGCTAATTGGTTAATTTTGAGACTAAATTGCCTTTTTCTTTATTTTGGTGTGTTTACCTCTTGGTTGTTTTTTACTAATATTTTCCTTAGCTTTGTTGGTTGCATGTCACGGAGATTGAGGGCGATCCAACCATCCCCATCGATCATAACTTTGAAAATACTTTGAGGCAATTAAGGAGAATCTTTAGGGAACCTACGGTCCAACCGGGTGTTGAACAACGGGGTTTTGAGCAAGTCTTCTATCTCACTACTTCTAGCACTATGGGGGATGAGGCTCCTAGAGCATTACGGGATTTTGGACATCCCGAGGCATTCGAACTCAAAAGTGGTATTCGCCGCCCAACTACTACCGCCAACTTTGAATTTTCTCCGCATTTGATTCGCATGGTCAAGCAAGAGCCCTATGGGGGTATGACTCATGAGTGCCCTCTTGAGCATTTGGCTAACTTCTTGGAGCTATGTGCCACGGTGAAGCAAAACAATGTGAGTCAAGAGTTTGTGAGGCTCAACCTATTCCATTTCTCTCTTTGTGGGCAAGGCTAAGAAATGGTTGCAATCTATTCCGGAAGACTCTTTGACAACATGGGCACAAGTTACCACGGCTTTTGTGGATGAGTTCTATTCTCAAGAGAAGACCTCCCGAAGCTAGGAGGAAGATAGCTAATTTCTCTCAAGAGGAGGATGAGACATTGTATGGAGCTTGGGATAGGTTCAAGGATATTCGAAGATCTTGTCCTCACCATGGTTATAGTCGATGGATGCTTATGCAAGCTTCTATGATGGTCTCCTACCCATGACCCGTGCAAGCCTTGATTCGGGTGCGGGAGGCCAACTAACAAAGCTTTCGGTTGACACTATCGAGCCTACAATTGAAGAGGTAGTATGACACTACTCTTGGGGGAATTCTACTAGAACCGCAAGCAAGAAAAGTGCGAAGCAAAGGTAAGTATGATCTTGATGCCATTGACCACATCAATGCAAAACTTGATACCCTTGCAAAGAAATTGGAAAAGGTAAGCTTGGCATCTCCTAGCCAAGGTACTTCTCAAGCTTTCTCTTGTGAGATTTGTGGTGGAGTCG
Organism: Beta lomatogona; assembly: GCA_947646795.1. NCBI lineage: Eukaryota > Viridiplantae > Streptophyta > Magnoliopsida > Caryophyllales > Amaranthaceae > Beta > Beta lomatogona. The sequence goes on along the minus strand of CANSNZ010001376.1, from coordinate 45,071 downwards.
GACCACGCTAGCTCTATGTGGTGGGTCCATGGACCATGTTGCTTGGGTGAATACTAGGGGTGAGGGAAATCCTAACTTCAACAACCAAGGGAGATGGAATAACAATGTGAGTGGAGGATGGAAGAACCCTCAACCACCCTGACCTTACGAAGCTAGACACCCGGATTCCATAACCCCCAACAAACATTCACACTGACCACCTCCTATAGCTCCCTTTGAACCAAATCAACCAAAGCAATCCTCTCTTGAATCCACTCTCCAACTTTCTTGGCTCAACAAACAAAAACCAATGCCGAGAACGATAGGAAGTTTGGAGACATACACACCTCCCTTCAACAAATGAATGCCCACAATAAAATCATTGAAAACCAACTTGCCCAAGTCGCTCAACAAGTGAGCAATAACCCTTGAAACTCTTCCACACAACTTCTTAGCCAACCCATTATCCGGAGCAAGCTAAAGCGATCACTTTGAGATCCGGGGCTCACTATGAGGGTCCTAAGATGCCCACACTTGATGATGCTAACCACTCCATGAGAGTGAGAATGTGGATAGTGAAGTTGATAAAGAGATTGAAAATGTCGTTGTGGAAGATATTCATGAGGATGTGACTCTATTGTTGTTGAACACGAAGCATCAAGCAATTAGCCTCCTCCAATAAAGAGCTACACTCCTCAGGTCCCATATCCTCAAAGGTTAGCAAAGAAGCACTTCAATGACAAATTTGTCAAGTTCCTTGAAGTAATGAAGGGTTTGCAAGTTCACATTCCATTTCTCCAAGCTATGGCTCGAAATGCCCACCTATGCCAAATTTCTAAAGGAACTTCTTTCTAACAAATCTAAACTTGAAGAAAGTTCCACCATTGCTCTCACCACCGAAGTTAGTGCGGTCCCTCCAAAACAAGCTCTCCAAAAGCTTGAAGATCAGAGGTCTTTCTCCAGTACCATTGAGAATTGGAGATTTGGAGCCAAAGAGAGCATTGGCCGATCTTGGGGCTGAGTGTAAGCCTAATGCCCCACTCTCCATTGCAAAGAAGCTCAACTTTGAGCTTAAGCCAACAAGAAGGGTGATACAACTAGCGGATCGCTCGGTTAAGGTGCCGGTTGGAGGATTGGAGGATGTTCGGTGCAAGTAGGAAGAGTCTTCATCCCATGTGACTTTGTAGTGATGGAAATGGAAGAAGACTCCCCCAAGTCCCTCTTATTTTGGGAAGGCCTTTCTTGAAAACGGCCGGAGTACTAGTTGACATGAAGAGAGATGTAATGACATTGAGGGTTGGGGATGAGAAGATGGAGTTTGCTTTCAACAAGAGCATGAAAGCTCCTATTATGGAGGAAGTACACGGATCGATACCCTTGAGCAAGAAGTGCTAAGCCTAAGGGCTTTAGTTGAAGCAAGAGGATCCTCTTGAAGATGTACTACTAGGAGAAGATCAAGAGCATGAAAGTGAAGCTTGACATCTCAAAAGGCCATGGACAAGGCACCCGATTTACCTTCCTCTAATTCGAGCTTTGAGATTTTAGAAGCTTCATTGAAAAAAGAGGAGAGGACCACGCCTCCTCCTACATTGGGAGCCGTTTTAGGGCAAAGAAAAGAAGGGAAGCTACATGTGATCTACTATGCAAGCAAGGCGCTTGATTCAGCTCAAGGAACTATGCCACTACGGAGAAGGAACTCCTAGCAATCGTGTTTGCTTTTGACGAGTTCGGTCATATCTTGTGTGCTCCAAAGTGGTCGTGTACTACGGATCATGCGGCGATCAAGTATCTCATGACTAAGAAGGATGCCAAGCCGCGTTTGATTAGGTGGATCCTTCTCCTACAAGAGTTTGATATTGAGATCGAGGACGAGAAGGGCACCGAAAGCTTGCTTGCCGACCACCTCTCCCCAGCCTTCCTATGGATGATTCTAATGATTTGGACCCTCCCATCAATGATTCTCTCAAGATGATTTCCTTTATGCCATTAAGGCCATGTATGCTCCTTGGTTGCGCAGTTTTGCTAATTTTCATGCTAGTGGAGTTATCTGGGATGACCTTAACTATCAACAAAGCGGAGGTTCATGCATGAGGCCCAGCACTATGTATGGGAGGACCCATACTTGTTCGAAGGGGGGTGGATGGTATTTCACGAGGAGTGTCTCCGGATGATGAGATCGAGAATGTAATAGGGATGTGCCATTCATCCCCATGTGGTGGTCATATGGGAGCGAAGCGAGACGAGTGGCAAAGATCTTCTGATGTGGTCTATTTTGGCCTAGTATGTTCAAGGATGTTTGGGGTTTCGTCAAGGCTTGTGATCGGTGTCAAAAGAGTTGGCAATATCTCGAAAAAGGCATGAACTACCCCTTACCAGCATCTTGGAGTTGGAGGTTTTTGATGTTTGGGGGATTGATTTCATGGGCCCTTTACCTCCTCCTTGGTGTCGTTACATCTTGGTAGCGGTTGATTACGTTTCTAAATGGGTTGAAGCAATCGCTTCCCCACAAATGATGCCAAGGTAGTGGTCGAGCTATTTAAGAAGGTGATTTTCCCCCGTTTCGGAGTTCAGAGCCATCATTAGTGATAGGGGATCGCACTTTGCCAAGAAATCATTCAAGACCCTTCTTGCCAATATAGGGTGCATCACAAAATGGGTCTCTCTTACCACCACTCGATCTAGTGGTCGGGAGATATCTAATAGAGAGAATCGACTCATTTTTTGGAGAAGACCGGTAAATCGATCTCGAAAGGATTGGTCTTCCAAGTTGGACGATGCATTGTGGGCCTGCTCGCACGGCCTACCGAAACCCTATTGGCATGACACCTTACAAGCTTGTTTTATGGAAAATCGTGTCATTTGCTAGTAGAATTGGAACACTGAGGCTTATTGGGCCACCAAGGCTTTGAATTTTGACCTTGAGCTTCGGGTGAAAGAAGGATGCTTGATGTTCATGAGCTTGAGGAGCTTAGGAGGGGCGCCTATGAGACCTCCCGGATGTACAAAAGAAAAGCAAAGGCTTAGCATGATCAACGAATCATGAAAAGGGAATTCAAAGTTGGTGACAAGTCCTTTTGTTCGGTTCGAGGTTGAGGTTATTTGGACAAGCTCAAATCAAGGTGGAGTGGTCCATTCACCGTGCATCAAGTATCCCACATGGTGCGGTTGAGATTTGCAATGATGCAAGGGTGCTTGAGGTGAGCGGGCAAGGAGCTCGAAGCTATCCTATGATGGTGCGCCAATTCAAGAAGCTTACTCTGTGCACTTGAGGATTACTCAGCTCTAATGATTGAAGATTTATGGTAGTCAAGCTAATGACTTAAAACAAGCGCTTAGCGGGAAGGCAACCCGTTTTCTCACTTATTTCTATTTCTTTTTCTTCTTTTGGTTTTGATTTACTTGGAATAATGGATTATCACATATTATTATGGCATTTGAAATGCTTGTTATGGTGATTTTGTGATTTGGATATGCTTAGGATTGCTTGGGAGGAATCTTGAGCAAAGAGAGGCAAGGAGAGAGGAAGAAGAAAAAGAGCCGTGAGGCTGACAGGGCCGGGTCTCTTGACCTTGGGTGGCTCGATAGAACCAGAAAGATTTTCACGACAATTGGACCCTCACGGTCAAGGGAGACTCCCTTGGGTCACTCGGCCGAGGGCTGGAGTGTGTTGACCACGCCGGGTCGGGTGTGCGTTTGAAAAATAAAATAAAAAAATTCTTGAGGCTCGGGTCATTATACCCCCGGGTTGGGATTTCAGTTGGTGAAATTTTTTTTCTTTCTTCCTAACTCTTTCATTCTTTCCTTCACTCCTCATTCATCTTCAGCCTCTCCACTCTCTCTAACCCTCTTCAACTCCAAACCCTATCCTCCTAATTCTCACTCAAATCACTCACTTCGCCCACTCAAAAACTTAAAATCCCTCACAAATCTTCATCCTAAATCAACTTTCCTCCACAAATTTCAACTTTTTCTCCTTCAAAAACCCCATCTCCACCATTTTCATCATTTTCTCTTTCCCTCAAAATTTTTTACCACAACTCTCAAATTCATCATTTTCCACTCAAATCTCTTCACAAATTCTTCCTAAAACATCATTCCCCCTCCATTTCTCTCATAAAAAACTGAAAAACAAACAAAAAAAAATTTCACTTTTTTCTTCCACCCTCACCACTAAGTTACAGGATTTTGATTTTTGAGCAACAAGTAATTCGAAGCATGGAGAGGAGGAATTCAAAGCGGAGTAGACAAGCGGGGCGAACTGGCGCTCAAGCGACCCACGACAAAGGGAAAGCGTCTCGGGGCATGATGCCCCCGGTGAGTTTCATGATCCCGAATTTCCTTTCATTGTTTTTGTTGGCTTAGAACATTTTTAATCGATTCCAAGCCCTTAAGGCTAAGGAATTCGCCACTACTCGTTTTGTTGATGAGACCTTGTTGTCTTTATGGGGGATTAGGGGGATGTAAATAATATAGTGAGGCCAGTTGAATATGAAACAAGTGTTATTGATGAGAAAAAAAACTTATAAATGCTTAACACTTGAATTCCTAAGCTCCTTGGAAATAGCAGGAGGAGCAACGGCTTGCATGCTCAGCTTGGAGGCGAAGCGGTTCTCAAATTTGGGTTGGGGAATATTGCTCATTCTATGCCTATTGGTGATTTTGCTGAAATTTTTGGTTTAAAAATTCAATCGAGCACCAACTCCGCACCTTCTTTCAGCCTTTATGATTGTTGGAGTAAGTTGAGTAACGGAAAGAGTTATGAAGCTAAAAATGCCAATGACTCACTTATACACCCACCCGGTATTGTCCAGGTGCCAAAGTTTACGGGGGAACAACTATCTTTGGGAGAAAGGATAACTCAAAGGTAAGTCGATCGGAACTTATGATCATAGGTTCTTACCTATGGAATAAGAAGAAGGCTGAACATACCCTTGATGTTCGCGCCATCTCAAAGAGTAGGGACCAAAAAACTCGATCGTGGGTGGATTGTTGTGGGTGGTTTAATTACCGCCATTCTTTGAACACCTTAGGGTTCGCCCTAGGACCCGAGGTTCCGGGGCCGGGCCACCTAACAAACCACAACGACCTCTCTGAGATGCGCGTTGGTTTTACGGTAAGTGGAATACATTTTACTTGAAAGATTGGTAAAATGTGTACCATTGACTTCAAACCGCCCCGCATCAGGATTAAAAGAGGAGAAGTCAACTATCTCATCATGGAAGCGCGAGAGGAAGGCACGGAGATCCGCACCCTACCATAGGCGGGATCCCGGCAGGCTTGCCTCATCCTCTTCGCCCCTCCCCTCCTCCTCCCAGCCCCATCCACTTATGTTCCGGGCTATGCCTGTTTATGCCCATATAGATGGCGGTTTGATAGTTTTGAACAAAGACTAACCACCTTCCAACAAGAGATGTGAGAGAGTTTTACCCCCGTCTTGCAATTTCTTTCATGATAACGGCATGGTCCCTCCTTCCCCCCCCCTCCTATATGCAACCGCCTTTCCCAGAAGGGAGGACCTTGACCCTTGAGTTGGTCTCTTCCCACCCACACTCCCGCTTGTTCTTCCTTTCACCCAGGGACGGTGTTTGGTTTAACAGGGGGTATTTTCATGATTTGGGTAGTTTTTACTTGATGGAGTAGGCGTTAGGAGGCCCTTGTTGCTATTTTGATTTAATTGTTGTTTGTGATTGTGGTTAAGCTTGGTGAATGGGCCAATGCTTGTTAATATGTGGTGTACCATGATTCCATTTTTTCTTATATTTGAAAAAGAGCAAAAATAGCAAAAAAATCTGAAAAACAGGAAAAACAAAAAGAAATTTTAGTTGTGAATAAAGTTTTGATTTCCTTGCCCAAAAGGAAGATGCTAGTTGATAATATATGTGGATTCCTTGCTTGGATATTGATTATATGTTTAGAGGCTCCTTTTGGAAGAGTGTGAGCTTGGGTGGTGGTGCTTTAGGAGGTGATTAATCTTGATTGCATTAGTATCGACCAAAGTGAGCGATGAATGCTCGATTGAATGTCTAGTCTTGAATCTTGACTAAGTTGCTCATGCTTGAATAAATTTAGCTTCAAATTTACGGTCCCTAGCGTCCCTAGATATACTTATCATGTCCCCAAACGAAACTATACAAAAAGCTTAGTTTTTACTTCTTTTCTTTTGTAATAAGTGGTACAAAAGGCCACAAGTTCTCATGTTTCTCTTTAGTGAGTAGTTACTCCTTATTTGTATAGCAAAAATTCCCATAATAAGGGAAAAGAAAAAGCCAAAAACGGTCAAAAAGGCGTGAAAAATGAAAAAAAATGAAGAAAAACGAAAAGAAAAAAGAATAGAAGAATTCCAATAAAAGAGGTCGATTTGTGGATGCCTCCCACACTTAGTACTATTTTTATAAAGTTTTGAGTAGAGGGAGTCTAAGGCTTGTTTGTGTGTCTAGGGATGGTGGACTAGTAATTTGAGCTACATAACACTTGAAGGGCTCTAAATCGTTTGGATAGCTAGGTGTTCTCTAATGAGCGAGTAAAAGGTCTAATTAGGTATCCTTTGCAATCTTGATTAGTTGCTTTCTCTGCCCGTAACCTATGAGTACACTTGGAAATTAGTTGTTTTGAAAGTTGCTCTTCGTCGCCTTGCTTGTGAACCATCTCATTGATAGTTGACTTGGGCATTACTCTTGAACTTGATTGAATAAATTGTTGATGAAAACTAGATTTGTAGGTTTGAAAACTCTTTGGAAACCCTCGCGAGATCTCACTTCGCCCTTTAGAGCGATGTAGGGGTTTAAAGAGCTTGTTGCATGTGCTAAATGCAATCGTGATTCCTACGAAAATGAGTTAGTGTAAATTCTTTATCCTTCCCTTTTCATTTTCTTTTCCTTCCTCTTTCTTCTTCATTTTGCTTTCAAATAAGTTTTCATTCTCCTACTTGTGTTTTAATCTATTTTGCTTGAGGACAAGCAAAGATCTAGCTTGGGGGAGTTTGATGATTGGTTTATATGCTTGAATTATGCTTAGTTCTTAATAGTTTTGTGATAGTTTTTAAGCTAATTTTAGGCTAAGTTCATTCACTTTCTTTCTTTTGTGCATTTTCCTCCTTTGCTCTCTTTCTTTGGGTGTTTGTTTACATTTCGGGATTTGGGAGCACGTTAGGAGGGTCATATGCACAAGCCAGAGGCAAAATGTTGAAGAAATGGAGCACCCAGGGAGCTCGAAAGAAGAGAAGAAGGAAAAGAATTGGTGACCCGAGGTCCCGGGTGTGTGGACCCGCCGGGTCGACCCAGCTCAAGCAACCCGACAACTTCTTCAGCAGACCGCCCGGGTGCAGTGACCGAGCTCGGGTTCCACGGACACGCGGGTCGCCGGTGGAACCCGAGGAATTCACGACACTTGGACCCCCGGGTCATGTGACCCCGAGGCTCGGGTCAGCCCACCCGCCGGGTCGGGTCATTTTCCGGAAGCGATTTTGCAATTTTGTTTACCTTAATGCGGGACTGTTTTGTAATTTTCCGATTTATTTCTTGTGACTATAAAGAGGGACTCCTCTTATTTTAAAAAAAGGGTGGATGATTACTAGAGATTAGAGAGATTAAATCTTGTTTTTAGTATTCAAACTCTAGAACAAAACCCTAGGAGAGAAAGTGAAGGTTTGAAGCTTTTGGATCTCCATTCTTCATTTATGGAAGCTTAAAGTTGGTAATTTTTGTTTATTTTCTTCTTTTCTTCCATTGTTCTTGCTTATTTTATGCTTTGTTTGTTTAGATCTTACTATTAGTTGATTATTTGTATTTTTTTTCTCTTTTCCTCCATGGTTATGGTGATTAAGTTACTTGAGCTTTGTTTTGTGTTATTTCCATAATGTGTGAGTAGTTCCTTACTAGGGGAAGGGATGCAGCCTTCATTTACTCTTTGACTCTTAGATCTAAGTTAGGGGTTAACTTTTGGGGTCGAACTTGTTGATCGAGCTTGTTTTGCTTGGTTTGTTGGGTGCTTGATCACCACTTAACTTACATATTTGGAATTCCTAGTGAAGGATCGAGAGATGAAGTTAGGAATAAACTAAGTTTGGTTGCTAGATTAGAATTTCCATGAAAATTGGTATTTTCTAGTTTAGGGAAGCTTGATTAATCATGTTGTGCTTGATTTGGCTAGATTAGTTGCTCGTGCCATGAGAATAGGTCATGAGTGACTAATCAAGCTCCTCTAATTAGCTCGAGAGAGTAATTAGAGTTCATATGTCCGTGATTTTCCCCTTGTGATCCCCCGATTGTTTCCCCTTGGCTTTGATTTTGGATTCTTGGATTGAGTGTTGGTGAATCCCCCTAATCCCCTAGTTTCTTTTATCCTTGTCTTAACTCTTTTTGTAATTACTTGTTGTTTTATTTTACAAATTTCTTAGTTTATTTAGATTTTAGAATTATTGTTAAACTTTCCAAAAACCCTAAAAATTGATTTAGCTCATTGTAGTTAAGCTATTACTCTTGATTTAACCCTACTTCCTTGTGGATTAGGCCCTTTACTTGCCCTATATTGGGTAGTTTAGGTATCTTTGACGTGTTTACAACGGCGCGTCGGTGCATGATCGGAGGCTGCAAAGTTACCATAGAAAATAGTGCTATTGTCGAAGCAGTCGAAGAAACTTTTATGACAGATGGCCCTGTCTAAACGTTCGTAAATGATCTCGTTGTTATGGTTGCCTCTCCACGAAAAAGCTTGTTGTAAACAGGGAATGTCTATTGCTTGAGAGTTAGTCGAGAGGAGGGGAGTCGGTGAAGTTGGTTACGTTTCATAGGGCGGCCGCCCTGGTTTGTCGTTGGGAGATAACATCTCATTAAAATCCCCAAGCATAAGCCGGGGGAAGGGGAGAGTAGTAACGTAGTTATTCAAATAAGTCGAGCGTATCCTTTTCGACATTTTTAGCCGGGCAATATGTGCCCCAAGGCCCCATACATTTTATTGTGTGGCTTGTAGAGAACATCGAGATGAATCAAACGATCATGAGAGTAATGATTTTGAACTATAATATTGGAGTTATTCCAACACACCCACATTCCACCGACATGGTTAATTGGGTCAACAACTAATTTATTGTGAAAGTGAAGAGCTTTGAGAATTCGATGGCTATTATTATTATTAGTTAAGGTTTCAATGACGAAGATAATATCCGATTTATAATTTTCTTTAGGTAGAGTAGCTCACTCAAAGCTTGGGGTTTTTTACCCCCTTGGATATTCCAACATAAAATTTTCATATAATAAACGGATTGATGAGATATATTCGTTTGGTAGGTTTATAATAAACTCATTCGTACATAGGCCAAAAAAATCTCATTACCTTTCTTCCTCTCCTTGTGCGAGATGAGAAAATAGGCACGCCATAGAAAGAAAACAAGTCGGTGGGGTGTATAACCACCCTTGTGCATAAGCGAGTGTCAAGAATTCGGTTCGATAGGGCTTGAGCCTGGTCAATGTAGGTTTATAATAAACTTTGTTGCGTACATAGGACAAAAAAATGGCCTCATTAACTTTCTTCCTCTCCTTGTTCCAATTCTAAGATGAGAAAATAGGCATGCCGTAGAAGAAAACGAGTCGGGGGTGTATAACCACTCCTGTGCAAAAGCGAGTGTCAAGCACTCGGTTCGATAGGGCTTCAAGAGCACGATCACTTAGGAAAATATACATTTGCGAGTGATGGAGCACTCGAATTCCATAATAAACAAATATATCGTATTATCGAGTATCTTTTATAATAGATTGCTTGATTTTTTTTCTTCCTATATTTAGGATAACAAATAGATTACTCTAAGGGTCTGTTCTCCCCACCTTAATTTCAGTTCAGTTCAGTTGCAATCAGTTCAGTTCAGTTGAGTTCAATTCAATTCGGTTCGGTTGTTTTATGCGAAAAGAACAGGCCTTAATTTGTTATCATTATCATTTATCGGGGGTAAGGAATAATACCTTGCTATAATCGTAGCAATCATAATTCATTAAGAATAATAAAAAGGAAAGGGTATGAGTACGTAAATAATAGAGATAGGTTGGTGATACATAAATTATATACTCCCAGTCGATATTGATTTACTATATTTTACTTTTGGGGAAATATACTTTCAAATTGTTTTATTTTGTACGTACAAACATATAGTCATGCATGGGTGATATTATTAGATTCGTTTCGAAGTGTAGATTCATAATATCAAATTTTTTCATAGTTTTACTTGATGAAATAAGAGATATAAACGGTAAAAAAGGTCATAAAACTGCGAAAAAGAAATTTAGCAATTAAATGTAGATAGAGGAAGTAGTAAATAATCACAATCATGCCTTTTGATATAATAGTAAAGTTATCTTATAAAGAAAAAAAATGGTCCTAAAACTATGCAAAAAGAAATTTAGCAATTAAATATAGATAGAGGAAGTAGTAAATAATTATAATCATGTCTTTTGAAATACTCATTCCATCCCAAAAGAATGTTCGCATTTGGAATCTTATTGACACTAATCAAAAGTTGAAATAATTTTTTAAACCCTTTTCAATGTATAAGAGAATTCATAGTCACTTAAATTCTTGCCTGATTAGGTCATAGATGAATATTTTATGAAAATTAAACTTTCATAATTTATACTAACATATTTTCGAATAAATGAAAAATCTTGTTCTATTGTATCGGCTCCTGAACTTTACACGGTTCCTCCTTTCTATATTTTTCTCTCTCCTCTCTGTTTATTCTAGTCTCTCTTCATTCATAGTAATCCCAAATCACCATTGCTAGACCATTGTGGAACAAAAGTTCATGGTTTTAGCTTGCAAATAATCATAAAAAAAAAAAAAATATACAATGATTCGGGCATCCGAAAATAAAAAATCTTAAGTCTTTGGGAAAAAAGATTGTTCTTTTTGCCAAGATTTTGCATCACATCCCTAATTCTAGGTAATGGACTTTTCATCCATGAATTATATCTTTCTTCTATAATAATCCTTAAATTCTTTTTTTGTTCTACTTTTGGGTTGTTCACAAATTTTGAAAACAAAACCAGTAGCTAGCTGGATTTCTTCAAATTTTTGATGGGTTATTCTTGAATTTAGAAAAGGATAACACCGATATTTTCTAGTTCTATGCAACTGATAAGGGAAAACGAAGACTACTTGGTATTTTTAGTTACGTATATAGGTGCCATATTGGATCGAGAATCTTGTGTATTTGATGGGTTATTTTGAATTATTTGCTGTTAATTGCCGTGATATGCACAATTGATAGAACGTGCATCCACCATAACTTACTTGTTAAATATTGCTTAGAAAAACCAAGAAGACAGTGATTTATTTCAGCCAAAACTATATAGAGATCATGATTTTAATTGCCTAATTGATACATTAATTCACGCCAATTAGATTGAATAATAGCGATTTTTTCCTTAGCTATAACAATTTTTTAAATCAAAATGTGTAAGTGCCACATGGACACCCTATTAGAGAGTTTTTACTTTTAAGTGCTATAGAATTGTCTGATGAATGTGAGAATGCTACATAGGACTTTGTATTTTGTTTTAGATAATTATATAGATGAACAATTGATAGGCCGTCATACACTTGTCAAAAATAATTCCTGCAAAACCTTCTAGCAATATAGTATGGTACTGGGTAAGTAGGGTTGCGCGAATCCTCAAAGAGATGGTTGTTTTAATCTAGTTTCTAAGCTATGGAGAAACTAAACAAGATCAGGAATATTCAAATTAAGTGTCTAAACTAATAAAATATGAAAATCAAACTAAATGATCTAGGACAATGGTTCACCATGTTTATAACTAAAAATCTACCAAAATATCATCAATAGTTCAATTAATCGGATATCTAAAGCACAGGTTAATCCTTGGTTCGGTCTTAACGTTCTTAAATCAACATATGCAGTACGGTCGCTAAATTAATCAGAATTGCTAATTGTAGGTAAGCCTCTAAAGGTCGATCTTTCAATTCTAACTCTTATTAGCAAGATTTAATCAAAAAATTCAGGTTTCAAGATTAACAATAAAAACACTAATCAATTAGAGATATCAATTACAAATCAAACCATCAATAACACAATCAATATTCATAACATATAAATATGGATTCCCAAACCCTCTAATAAAACTACTGAATCATGAAACAAAGAATAAAATCTAAATCTACAAAGGAAAACATAATTAAAGAATCAATGAAAGAAACTAATAGAGCTCATAAATTATTGAAGAAAATGAGAAACTAGGGTTTGCAACTAAAGTTAGATAGAAATAAAAGAAGAAAACTAAACTATGAATAAAATAACGTCAACGAGAAAGAGGAGAGAGATTCTTAATCTAAATAATATTAAGTAACCAAATATGACTAGGAAAGGTAAGTTAATTACAACATAAGGAAAGTCGAAATATTCATTAAATAGGCGGAAATAGTGATCCGCGCATACGATAACAAATTCCGGCAGATCTTGTCCTAACTTCGGAAGGCGGAACTCATTAACTAGAAGTCTCCTCGGAGCGTGCCGCCTATATTTGAAAATCTCTTTAAGTATAGTTTCCAAATCTTCCATAATTATTCAATTATAATAATTATATAAATAGTTATGATTAGAAGAGTAGACGTGACTCCTTTTCCACATTTCTTCTAATGATTTTCCACTTTGTTTTCACTCAAACTTGTACTATGACATATCAAAACAATCCTTATATAATATACCTTCTATCAAATGCTTCTAATCCTCAAGTTTAGCTAATTATACTCCAAATATGTTCTCAATACCGAAATTCAACAAAAAAAAAAAACATCCGAATATGAGTAGAATAACATAACTTAGGAATATAATGCAATATGAACCTAAATATGGAACTAATGCTCTAAAATGCAACCTAAAAATTATATATAAATATGACACATCAACAATTCATTTATTTCTATATACTTTAGTCTTTATTTCAACTTTTTATATTTTTTTAGCTTAATCGTTTATTTAGTGTTATTTATTAGTTTATAACTCTTAATTAATTATTTCTTTTTTATTTTATAAGTCTCTTGTTCTTCTCTCGTGCTTTATTTTTATGTGTGTAGGAGAGTGTTTGCGGAACTTCAAGGATGGAATTGATCGAGCCTAGTTCAATAACACAAAAGCCCAAAGATATAATCCTCTTCATTGGCCAACTTATCCTACACCACACACCTACCCTTAACCTACGCCACTCCACCCACACTAGATCACAAGCCACCCTCTTCCCTAACCCACAACACCAAAACAACTATCCTCACCTCACCAAACATCGGCACCACCATCAGTCAACCATTAGTTTCACCAACATCGAAGCCAAAACCACCACCGGTTCCACCTATGCTCATCACACATCTGTCTAAGAACCAAAGAGGAGCGGGAGCTCCGTTATAATCCACCACAAACAGAGGAGTTCCATAATGTTTTGAGAAAGCCATGAGCGATCTCGGAGCGGGCGCTCCAGCACTTTGTACGAAATTAATGACGCTCGACGGTCGCAATTTGATTTGGGTTTGAGATATAAATTGAGCCTTGTCATGTATGGTTATGATTGATGAGATTGTTTGGTAACATGAAATCGATTGGAAATCCGTATGTATTTCCTTGTTGTATGACTTGTGAATTAGAATGAATTATTATTAGAATGCGTAATTCTATCGTATCACAAACAGGAAATGAGAAATTGGATTGGAATGCTATGATGAATGATTTTAGCAAGGATTTATAAGAGGTTGCCTAAACTAAAGATTTTTATATGATGTTATAAAAATCATATGCTTAATGTTGTATGAATGAGTATCACTAAAAAGGATATTTGGCAATAAACTTGTAGTCGGACTCCCTACAAGTAATGAGCAATGGGGGAGTGTGGGACATGTTCTACACTCGTACGCATGCCTCTATCGTGACGATAGTAGTGTCCTTATAAATTTTGATAACTCAAGTAGGCGGAAGGTTCCGTACGATCTTGGAGGTATGCATACTAAGGTGATGGATGTGGAACGGAACGAAACCGTATTTACATTCCTCTATTAAGGATTATTTAGCACGTCTAATTATAGAAAGATGACGTTGCCCGTTCGATGCCAACTAAAATGTAAAAACGAAATCTAATGTTCTTGTAGTATCATGTTTAGGAATTGTTATTATTATTCTGATTATGCTTAGTGTATTATTTAACTGATTATGTACTTACTCAACATAGCTGATTCTTTGTTATTTGTGTTTACTTGTTGACCTGTGATGAACTATTGATATTTCAATGGGGGAGCAGATTAGGTATGTTGGTGATGCTGCATGAGTTCGGGCATACGAGGGATACTTTTGATTATAAACTTTTAAAGTGTTTTGGTTGAAAATTCTAGAGATTGTTGATGATTTACTTAGTTAATGGTTTTAAATAAAAAGGGGTCAATAATGATTCCCGAGTTGTAGTTAAGTTAACATTTTATTTTCGCTGCAATTTAGTTTTCATAATAAAGAGTAAGTTAGTGTTTTAAATTCAATAAGCCTTGCGTTTCACCACGGCGGTAACACTTCCAAAGTCGATGCAACGTAGTTTAGACGTGTATAGATTTTGAGGGTGTTACAATTTGGATCCTCTAAAGTTATAAAATAACTATACAAGGTAGAGTTTGAGCAATATCAACCATTGAATAAAAAATCAATGGCTCAAATATTATCTTTCCAAAATCCTCCCTATTTTTCTCATCAAAATCCACCCCTAATTTTCCCATTCTCACCAATATGAGCCCTTGATTTTAAAATGTATGGTTTAGATACAACTCTACTTTGTAGAGTTTATTAAAATTCTAGAGGATTAGTACTCGAAGTTTTGGGTTTTAGCCTTTTAGGATTAGCATTTTCTATTTTCCTTTTTTTTCCCCTTTTTCTTTCTTTTTATTTCCCCTTGTTACTATACTTCACTCACGTTTTCATCTTTATTTATTTTCTTTTCCTTTTCTTTTTCTCCCCTTTTTACTCCTATTCCTTTTCTCCACTTTCTACTCCTTTTCTTATATTAATTGTTGGACCGCGCGATACCCTCAAGAAAGCGAAAATTATTATGCATAGCTCAAGGACAATCTCTGTCTCATGTAGGCCTCGTATCTTTGCGAGACCTGTTTTCAACCATGGACAATTTTATGTTGACGTTTCCGGAGTTACGAGCAAAAAATGTCTCAAGATCCTTCCGTTTGATAAAGAACACGGTGTGCATACAAGTCCTACAAATTACAAGGTAGTGTTTGAAAACATAAAAATTGATTTGGAAATTACATTTGTAATTATTGTTCTTCACCACTCTTACTTTGTGATTTTATGATTTAGTGTAATACGGGAAGTTAAGTCATTGTTATTATGTGACTTCTAAAATATGTAATAAAACAATAAATACTCTTGTGCATTATGCATAGGTCTAAAATCTAATTTTTATGAAAAAATGACATAGTTCATCTGTTTTTAAATCGATGTTTCATTTCGACTTTTACACTATTGAAATACTCTACTTTGACCACAATTTTTGACATATGAATAAATCCCGGTTTTAGTATACGTTATATTGCTGAATTTGTTTTAAAAAAGTAATATAAAGTATCTCACACTTTCAGTCCTACGTGGACGGTATTGAAGGAATTATTTTTTGTTTTGGTGTAAGGTGAGAATAAATTATCTTCCTAGCATTATTAAGGGAAAAAACTAGTTTTTAGTCCCGGGCTACGCCCCACGTAATGACATTTTTCATTTATCAATATTTTACTTTGAAATGATCACACTACATGTGACTTGGGGCCTGTTCTCCCCATCTTATTTTCTGTTCATTCAGTTTAGTTCAATTCGGTTGCAATCAGTTCAGTTCTTAATTATTTATCTGATAATAAAACAATGATGATAATAATTATTATTATTATTACAATTACGATTATTTCATCATCATCATCATCATTATTATTTATTACAACTACTACTACTACTACTACTCATCATCATCATCATCATCATTACTACTACTACTACTACTACTGTTAATATTAATATTATTATTACCATTACTATTATTATTATTATTATTATTACTACTACTACTAGTACTACTCCTATTACTATTGCATTTACTATTACTATTATTATTATTATTACTACTACTATTATTATTATTACTACTACTACTACTATTAATATTCTTCTTCTTCTTCTTCTTCTTCCTCTTCTTCTTCTTCTTTTTCTTCTTCTTCTTCTCCTTCTCCTTCTTCTCCTTATTATTATTATTATTATTATTATTATTATTATTATTATTATTATTATTATTATTATTATTATTATTATTATTATTATTATATTGCTGATTATTATTTTGCTAATTCTTTTTTTCTATATGATTTTGCTAGTTATATTGAAAATGATAATTCAAGCCTAAGAAATACACATTTCAATAATATTTGTCATTGTTCAAAGTACATACTTTTTAATAGAGGACAACAATAAGTCAATAATACTATTAATAATAACAACAACAATACTTGTCATTGTTGAAATGATCATATTTTTTAATACACGTTTGATAGTTGAACTACTAGGCAAAATAATAGTACTATCGAACATTGACTAGTTTTCATAATCGGTTAATTATTCGTCTTCTTCTTGTCCATAAATTTGCTCCATTACCTCGGGATTAAACTGCATTGACTCCCATATTATATTATTAAAAACTATTATTATCATCAATTAATGTATATTATATTATTATTACTATTATTTATTTACTAATTAATGATAGCTAAATTATTATCATTACTATTAGTTATAACTAGTATTTGGGATCGGGCGTTGCCCCAGGTGGTACTTTTTTCCGAACTTAATATGTAATTTTTTCCATTCGCATTAAAATGTAATAAAGAAAACTCAACATTCAAAAGGTACAAATATAATAATGTGGACACGTGAAGTATGATTAAAAGTTAAATAGGAACTTTTATAAGGGCCATCCGCCATAGTTATCAAATAAGAAGAGAGGTGAGTGAGTAACATCGCCTGTTGTTGGCTCATCTGTTGTTGGTTGTTTGGTTCGAAGAGAAGGGCGGAGTTTGTGAGTAGGCGGGAGCAGAAAGCAGAGGAAGCGAAGGGGGGGAGAGAAATCGGGAAGTAAAAAGAAAGAGATGCTAGAAAATCCATCCGATCCCTCGTCCAACACTCTGCCTGCTCAAATCAAGCGATATGCACCGCCCAATCAGAGGTCCCTCTGCTTTCCTTTGTACTTCATTGTCCATATTTCATTTTTCTCTTACCTAGAAACGCATATGCATGCAGGAATCGTGGTCTCAGTCGGCGCAAATCTGGAGGTAACTTTTGATTTTTCTTGGAGCTATAAGCTATTATTGAAAATTAGAAACAAAACGCTTACTGTGACTATGTTTTCTGGTTCCTTATTATTGTTTGAAATTTTCATCTTTTACATATTGTCACTTTCTTTTAGCTACGAAAGACTTGATGTTATTGATAATTTTATTTCCATGGACAATTTGCTGTTGGCTTGAGAATTAATTTAGTGTTGTTGCCAAGCATGGAAAGATTTTCATAAGATAGGCCTTTCCTGTCGCTACTGGAATGTTTCTGTTTAAAATTGATCTAGATACAAGTCACATCAATCATAACTTGGTAATGTCTGAGTGATCTATATCGTACTTACAACATAATTTTTCATTACTTTGTTAAAATTTCTGTCTTCCTCCAGATCGATCTGATAGAACAACCAATCTCCACTCAACTGATGGGGATAACAACTTGGGAACTGGTCTGCAGAGTGCTTTGAGTGTAGATCATTCTGATACAGGGAGCAGCAAACCTGTATATGAGAGTTTCCACCCACGTTTGATAGCCCTAAATGGTTGCTGTACAAGTGAAGCTTCTCAGCTTTTGCATCAACGTATGTAGCTTTATGTTATTTATCTTCTTACCTTGCCCCCCCTTTCTTCTTTTTTGATAATTAAATTTAGGCCTAAATAATTATAACTTGTGGTTGCCCTTGATGCATCTGCGTTATGTCACAAGGTTTTTTTTTCCTTCTTTATAAATTGAACCTTTTCTTGTCCTAAACCCTTGAAGACAAGGCCAAAAGACATTGATAAAGAAGAAGCTTTTAGCATAGAGAGGGGGGAAAGAAATCTGTGGTAGGCATGCGGGTTAGAAGATAAGGAAGAAAGTTGAGATTTTAATAACTTGACCACTGAGAAACTACCAAAATAAATGCACAATAAGAGTGTTCTAGGAAGCAACAT
Organism: Beta lomatogona; assembly: GCA_947646795.1. Taxonomy (NCBI): domain Eukaryota; kingdom Viridiplantae; phylum Streptophyta; class Magnoliopsida; order Caryophyllales; family Amaranthaceae; genus Beta; species Beta lomatogona. The sequence continues at coordinate 26,807 of CANSNZ010001376.1, read as the reverse complement.
AGTGATGCATGGCTAGTGTCATGATAAACGAGCTTAAAGAAAATGTCAGAGAGAAGGTATGCTATATTGCTGCTTTGCCCACATAAATATGTGCTGTGTTTCATGGCAATAGTCTAAGTTTACTCGTTTAATTTGAAGAATTAGAAAGTAGGCTGAAGCTCATTGTGGCAAAGTGCATTATGCAGAGCTTTGAACAAATTTCTTGGAGACCATATTTTAGGATTTCTTTTAAAATTGTAGGACTTCACGTGTGTATGATCTTTTGGAGGGAACTTATGCTGTTTAGATAACCATGCTAGTTTTAAACGTCAAAACGAAATAAGGAAGAGGGATTTCACTTGGAGAAAAAGAAGACACTGCAAACATCAGATGACGTCCACTTTAGAAGCAAAATCATGATATTTGAACCATTGAATATCTTCCATGAGCTAACAAGTCAAAGAAACTTTACAAGTTATATAGCTAAATATTGTTGTTACACAAATTGTTCAAGAAGATGGAATTGCGAGGGAAGGATGAAACAATTATGTGATACAAATTGGTGTTCTCTCTTCTTTGTCTCCCCAAACTTCTTAGAACGTTGCTATTTGCTCTACAACAATGGAGGTATTCTAGCGAGGTGATAAAAGTAATGACAAACAGATTTGAACAGTGGATAAAAAATGTTATTTTGATTTCATATAGGGTGCCAGGTTACAATTCTCTGAAGTATGAATTCCAGCCTTCCAGTGGCCTTTAGCTTTGTGTTTTTGTTTGTGTTGTGTCTTCTTCTCAGAATAATATAGCATATAGGAGGGGACTTTTTGTGGCCTATGTTAATATATGGAAGATTACAAAACTTGTAGGAGTTGGGTTAAAAATGTTTGTGTGCAACATTAGAAGTGGATTTAGGAAGAAAAAACAGTGAGGGATAGTGTACTAATTGTAGGCCAAAAAGGGTTGATGTGATAGAGATTAGACAGAGAACAATTTTAAAAGGAAGTCAAGACCCATTTCACATGTTGAAGCAAGAGGGGTTGTGCTTTTTCCCAAAGTAGGTAAGTGGATGATAAGCTTAGGAGTTAGGACATCCATAATAGTATTGTGAAAGATAAATATCCGATAGAAAGAGTACTAATGATGAATTGGTATTAAGATTATGGTGTAGACTATGTTGTGCCCCTCTTGGGAATGAATGACCATTTGAAGTCTTTCTCACTTGGAGTAGTATAGAAGTCTACTGATAAGAATTGGCTTGCCTTCCTTTATCCTTTTGGGTCAAGGCTATTATATTATTGTTTTCTATGGCTCTTGTTTAGTGTATCTTACTTTCTATATAAGGCAAGTGATTGTTAAGTTTCCTTTGTATATGGTCCTTCTCAACCCCATTGTTCCTTCCAACTTCCAAGTCTTTCTTGAGCTTGAGGATTTATGGGTTTTGTGTTCCTCTGTGTGATTTATAGGTGGGAGCTTAGTCGTTTTGTATCCTTGTGAGAAGATGGTAGATCTAAGTTTACTTGTAGCATGAAGGTCTTTATCCAATGATTCATGATTGTGACCCTGATGATTTGCCTTGTAAGAATGGTTGATTTACTTGATTATTCACGGGTGAGCCTAATGTAGCTCTTAGGCTAGTTTGGGATCTTCGTCCTCTAGTCGGAGACCGTATGGTTCATGTTTGAATTTACTAAATTTGTGTATATTAGGTCAAGTCTCATTTTATAATGCAAGATCTCGCCTCCTCTTTCAATTTTGACTCTTGGTTGCAATGGAAGGGCTTGTTATATACTCCCTCCGTCCCATTTTATAGTTCCGGTTTCATTTTGGGCACGGGAATTAAGGAAGTAATCATTGAGGTATCATTGTTGTACTTCCATAGGAAGTTGTTATTGTTTTGGTTTTATTGCAATAAAAAAACGAAAAAAGAGAGTACAAAAACAGCTCGGCCACATGAAATAAGGAGAGGAAAAGTTGAAAGTAACTTTTTGCAATTATCCATAATCCTTACTCTCTTACATCAACCAATGAGAGTAATTTTTTAAAAGTAACCAACCAATAGAATGCCAGTTTTTTTTGAGAGGATTTCATTTTCTCCCCAAACTTTTGTCAACAGAGGACTAACAATATAAATAGGGCTCATATATCCCCCAAAAAAATTGGGAACTCAGATTTTTTTTTTGGCATCATTGCTTACATAATTCATGGCTTCAGACTTAAATCTCAATGACGCTTGGTCACCAAGTGATGAAGAAGATGTATGTGTTGCTCCACAAATTGTTGCTGAACCTCAAGTTCAAATTGGGGACTTTGATTTCATCTTGGAACCAAATGGTTTCCATTTGTTTTTAAATGAAATGCCTGAAACTCAGGTTGCAGAGCACCAATCACCACCACTATATGTAATGGACATAGAGGATCAGTAACATGAAGGTGTGGGTAGTCATCACAAGCCACGTAGCAAGCTCGAAGATGCAAATTCTCTTATGGCTGCTAAACAGAGCCAAGTAACCAGAAGGTGCATTAGTAGAATCTAGAATACAACAAAGAAGCAAAAACAAGCCGTGAAGAGGTTTAACATGACAACAAACTGGCATCACTATGGAAGGAAGAGGGTGCAATTACCTGTGCATCAGCTTACAACACTGAAAATGGGTCAAAGGTCATGCATAAGGGACTTAGCTTCCATGCTATAAATGTCTAAAAGTACTCTGCACGCGATGGTCAAAAGGGGACTCATAAAGCCTCATACAAACGCACCGAACCAAACAGGCTTTTAAGTTTGCGGTGGGTTTTAGATTTATTGCAAGGTAATTTACCATATACAATGAAGGAGTACTATCCAATGTATGATTTTGTACATTTGGATGTGAAATGGTTTTATTTAACCAAAATCACGTAGGGTCTACCTTGCAAAGCATGAAAAAGGCAAATACAAAGCGACTTCAAGAATCACTAGGTTGCCGGTGCTTGAAGTTCTTAGGAAAGCATGAGGAACTCACAGAGCCAACGAAGTAGAGAGGTAAGAAGAGGGATAAGAGACACCGAATAGTTTAAGAAAGTATAGAACCCCAAGAATCTAAGTCGACGTCTAGTTTTGTAAACCCCTTTCCTTCAAGAATCTAAGTCGAGCAACTAGTTCAATATGTAATATTTGGCTTGAATATGTGTGCATTTCAAAAATAAGTTGTTTTAGGGAACTACTCCCCCGTCCCTAATAGAGTTCCCATTTCTTTTGGGCACAAATATTAAGGAGAAATCACAAGTGGGACCTTAGTTGTATAAAATCGAATTAAAATTAAAGTTGGTACACTATTCATGAATTGTTTATTGATGAGAGAGGATGTGGGGAAGTGGGTAATATAATAAATGTTGAAAGCTAAATTATATTTTAATTGGTGGACATATACCAAATAAGGAAATGGGAAATATATTTGGGACATACATATATGGGAAAATGGGATTTCTATTTAGGGACCGAGGGAGTATTTGTTGATGTTAAGATCAATTTGTTGACATGACTTTTACCCCCGGCCATACAACCTAAGTTGGGTGCGGGCGATGGGTTGGACTCACCATTGGAAAATGGACTCAATCCCAAAGCAAGAGGAAGGAAAATCCCGGGGAGGGTTTTGAAAACCTTAGACGAGATATTTAGGGCACCAAATCAAGAAAAAGGAAAATGAAAAGTTGGGGATTTTGGTCGCCTAACGACCTAAGTGATGCGACCTTGCTAGAAGCCAGGTTGCTTGTGTTGTTGCATGTTGCAGAGACGGAGCAAGAAAGAGAGGGAAGACATGGGTAAGCGGTAGCCGTTAAGCAATATGTGAGGTGAGGGAAAAGAAATGCTCAAAGTTTTGGATCCGTATGATAATTTGTAGAAGGCGATCCTCCTTTTCTCTATCCCTAGCCACTTGTGAGTTATGACTGGATTTCCCTATGTTGTGTGCTACTTTCAATTAATATACTCCTAGTAACCAAAGTATTTATCTTGACAGCGGAGAACATTCAACTTTTATCACTAGCCCCAGATTCAACAAAAAGATATTTCAAAAGTCTCAAAGAGTAATTACATGATTGTAGAATAACTATTATGTTTTGTAACATTATAATATAGGATTACTTCCAATTATTTTGGAATTTTTATTAATATCATAAAGTAACAAAAACTTGAATTAATTTTTTCATAAGTTAATGCACTCTTTTACTACTTCCTCCGTTCTACAATAATTGCAACATATCCTTTTGGCACATTTTTTAAGAAACACATGGGAAGAGGAGAGAGATAGATAAAAAGTAGGACCCATGTGATAGGAGAGAGATAGAGAGATGATATTACCAAATAAGGAAATGTTGCAATTAATATGAAATTCCAGATAAGGAAAATGTTCAATTAAAAAAGAATGGAGGAAGTATTAATTAATTAACGTGTCCTTGAGTCCATATTCTAGAATTGGGACAATAATCAACTGTGTCCATGTGTCCATATTCTACACGCATCTCGTAGACGAGGCGCTCCTTTGGTGCCAAAATCCTTAATAATTAATCATAGAACATATTTTATACTCAAAAGAACATAATAATAGATAAATACTACCTCCGTCTCAGAATAGTCTGAACACTTTCCTTTTATGTTTGTCCCAAATTAGTTTGAACACTTCTATTCTTGGCATGGTCCCACCATTAATATGTTATTTCTTTTACACATCTTTGGCCCACACTCTACCTTTTATCAATAAAAAGTTACCCAACTTTCTCCTCCTCTAATAAAAAATACCCACCAACTCCTATCACATTTATTTTTTAAATAAAATAACATTTGATAACCACACCACAACTTATCACCTTAAACTACGTGTCCCAACAAGTATTCGAGATCTTTTCGGGACGGAGGGAGTATATAAGCTATTGTAATATTTAAAAAAAAAAAAAAACTATTGTCCGTACTTTAGATTCGTTATTGTAAATTATATGATTGCCTATTTATTATATCAATGAAATTAAGGTACTTGTTTAAAAATACCTTAGTCATAGGCTAAGAAAAACCAAGCAATGATTTAAAAGAAAAACATAACAAGAGTAGAAGGAATGGAGATGATAAGAAAAATAAATATAAAACAGATTAATTAATATGGTCACATGACTACATGACCACCTCGGACATAAAGTTAAAAAAATACAAAGAAAAAGGATGGAGAAAAGGCAGAAGCCAGAAAAGCTCGAAGGAAGAAAGAGATAGATGGAAGAACGGAAGAACATAAGAAATAGAAGGAGTTCGCCCGAAAAATTCGAAGGAAAGAGAAGAAAGAGAAGAGAAAGAGAAGGTCGTAGAGAAAGAGAAAAGAGGAGAGAAAACTAACCTCAAGAGAACTTCGTTGGCCGCAACCTAACATGGCAGATGGTGCCGTCGCCCACCGGAGAAGTCTTTCCGAGCAAATTCTGTCCACCCAACGACCACCAATTTGCGGTATTGGTTCGCATTTCGCAAATTAGGGTTTTCCCAAAAATTAGGGCTTTTAATTAGGGTTCCATTTGATAATAATGCAATTAACATAGGTTTTTGCTCGAAATTAACAAATTAAAGCAAAGGTAAGTTAAAATTTGAAGAAATTTTGTTATTTTTCTCTCGGATCCGCTTTTTCCCTCCATCTCTTGCTCCTCTCTACCAAAAGTGGCCGCCCCTGCGCCGTGCACGCGCCTACGAGCGCCTACGTAGTTCACCTTGCCTCACCCTATGGATGCGTTTTGGCGTCGTCGCCCGGATCCGCCGACGCCTAAGCGCATCTTGGGCGCATCATAAATGATCCGTTGCCCCGAAATGACCCGGCCTAATAGGAAATCTAATTCATCGGGTCTTTTGATACAATCAACTAGAAAGCCCCAAGGAGTTCCATATAGCCGATTTGGGTACCGGTACTTAGGCACGGCCGGATAATACCCATAGCGCAACTCCGTGTGTTCAAATTGTGATCGCTTACGCGAGAAGGGGGGACCACCCCACCGCGTGAAATCCTTCTCTATACAAGTTCTCGGACAAGGTTTTTGAAACGGAACTTTGATAGGTGAGAGATGTAAGCACTTGTTCGGCTAGCTTGCACGAATCCAAATAGGGCTAAGTAAGGCAAGTTTGCTTTTTAAAACTAAGATTCATTCATCAATGCTTGGAAAATGGCCGGACCATGGAGAGACCAAGGGCATCACTAAGAACTCGTAATGCCCCTCATGTGTCCTAAAAAGTTTGTCTTTGACACATCTTCTAAAACTTAATTACAAGTTCCAATTTTGGATTATGAAATTACGAAACACAAAATTTTATTGAATTGGATCAATTCTTCCAATTGAATGAGTATAAGTAAGAGATCCATGGATGAAGATAGAAAAAAAGGTTTCTAATCGTAACTAAATATTTAATTTTTTTTGATAGGAAAGTAAAAAAAATGTAGCTATTAAATGATGACTTTAGTTTACTAGAGGCTTCAATCAACATATTTTTTTTTGTTTGTTTTAGCTCGGTGGAAACAAAATACTTTTCCTTGGGGATTCTTTCAAATAGGAATAGAGAACAAAAGTAACTAGAAAGATTGCTAGAATCACCTCTTCTAGAGGTTTTGAATTGAATGCATTCATGCAAAAAGCCGACCTAGATGTTGTGGATGAAATTGTCTTTTGTAATTTCGCACATGACTTCATGTTAATGCCCCCCGGAGCTCATCAAAGAGCTCATCAATAATGGGAATAGGACACTTGTGTGCCAGGTCATCTTGTTGAGTGCTCTGTGGGCAACAAAATCTCCAAGAGTTTGTCCTTTTTGACAAGCAAAACTGGGCTGGAGAATAAACTGATGGAGAGTTGAATGATGCCAACCTTTAGCATGTCATGGATGAGCCTCTCAATCTCATCCTTTAGGCTTGAGGGTACCTAAAAGGCATGAGAGGATTAGATACCATGCTCATGGTTCCTGGAGGGTCTTGTGGCATGTGAAAAACCAAAGCAAACTAAGTCAAGAATGGCTGCAAATAAGTGGGGGGCAGACTGAATAAACCCTTCTCCTCCCCTTCTTGCGCCACTTGGTTGAATTCAACTAAAAAAACTTGTCCCTCTTTTCTCAAGGACTTAATCATGGCCCTAAGCGAGATTTTAAACCTTCTCAAAGAGGGATCCCCTTCAATCGGAATGTTTCCGAGGAATGTTTCCGTACCCAGGGGCGAAGCCGGGATTTCAAAGCTACTTCAAAAACATATGTTCAAAATATACTTCAAAAACCAATATTCTCAATCGAATTGTCAACCAATCAAGTAACATCAAAAAATTTCTATTTAAATTGCATACTACGTACTTTTAAACTAGCGAAATCATCAATAAAAGAGTTTAACTCAATATTTTCTAAGCAACTTTCAATCTACACTACTCAAATGTCACTAAGAAAATCATCCTCCATTTGTTTTCGAGAGTGGTTTTGACAATGTTCATGAATAGGCAAAATTTAAAAAAATTCATGTAGAGGATAAATTAATAAACAAATTCCCGCAAAGGAAGTTGTTAACAAATAGACAAAATTAATTAACAAATAACCAAACATAATTTCTCAATTGAACTTCAACATTTTCACCGAGTATAATAAAAAACATAGAAAGGGAAAACTCATGAATTATACAATAAACAATACAAATTAAATTTAGAAGAAAAAAACTCACATGCATCATACTAATTCACTAAATTAGAATTGAATCATTAAAAATAAAGGAAGGATCAACGAAGAAATACCAATTCAATTAAGGTAAATTTCAAGAGTTGAAAAATAAATGCTCTTGAGATATGCCACTACACATAGTCGAACCTGCGACCTACCGCATTATGTTTATTTGTTTCCACCACTAAGCATAGTTCGAAAATACGGTTTCGATAACGGTTTCGAAACGGTTGCGGTTTCGGTGGAACGGAACGGATACGTTCAACGCGGATCACGACACTAATTAAGGTGCTTTAATAATTACACCCAATACTATGATAGCATATTAATAAATTATAAATTTGTTATAATAAATAAAATCTTTTAATATTTCCTGAATAAGAGTGAATTACCATTTACTAATAGTTACTACTACTAATAAATAATTACCGAAATATGACACTAAATAAAAAATCAAAACCTTATTGTACTAGTAGTGAAAAAAGAAGAAAAGGGAAGTTGCAACTTGCACGTGAAAGCGGGAAAGTAATTAAAAAAGAAAAGATGTGCTGCAACTTGCAAGTGCAAAGTGGAGACCCAAGTAAAGAGCAGAGAAGAAAGTGATTAAAAAATAGTAGATAGAAACCAAGAAACCACCTACCAAGCTACCACCACTTAGAAGAAAGTAATTTAAAATTAAAAAATCCCACATAAAGTACGAAGAAAAAGCAAAAAAGGGCCCACCATCTTAAATTCTCCTTCTCTTCCTCTCTCTTCCTCATGCCCAAAAGATACTTACCCACCATCTTAAATTCTCCTTCTCCTTCCTCTCTCTCTCTCTTCCTCCCGCTACCCCGAGAACTCACCGCTACTTTTACACAAAAAGCGTAAAAATCATGGCGAAAAGCTGCGAATTTTAGACTGTCAGCGGTAATATAACGGTGGTATCGCCGAATTATAATCCACCGTTACAAACCGGTAAATTTCTTGCCAAGCAACCTTGAAATCCGACCCAAAACGGCCGAACTGTTCGACGGGCCGAAGTTTTCGCACCATGCCACTAAGCCACATGAGTAGTTAGGCTATTAACTCAAATAAATAGTATATATCCTAAAAAAATGCAGGGGCCATATTAAAGAAATAAGGGCCTCGGGGATGGGCCGCAGGGCGGGCCCTCCGCGCCCCGTGGCTTCGCCCCCGTCTCGTACCCACCGGAACTTCATAGTCTCGTGTCCTCCAATTTGCTTGTCATAGTCCCTAGTTTTTCCAAATTATTGGATACCTAGGATAACATCTGAATTTCCGGGGGGAGAGGTAAGTAATCCTCAACAATGGCACACTCCTTTACACACACCCTCTTCGCCTAAAGAGACCCAAATGCTTTGTGCGTGGTTTTCGGGGTATGGCTAACTTCTATATAGTTTGGGTGAAATGAAAATATGGGTCGCTCCCGGGTCTATCATGACCACTACTTCCCGTACATTATTTCCTCTACTAACTTCATGGTTTTGGGGTTAGAAATGCCAATAACCGAATTTAGAGAGATTTCGGATTGGTTCAAAGCAGAGCTCGGCTCATAGGGCGGGTATATCAAGGTCGCCCATAGGGATTTAGGTCCTCGCTCCTCCTTCCTCTTCCTCTTGCACCTTTGGCCCAAGTGCCATTTTTCATCACACCTAAAGCATCCCCCTTTGCTCCCTTCTTTAACCTTCTAAACTTCCCACCTACTCGGCCATTCCCCGAAAACCGAGTTGGTGTTAGGTGATAAGGAAGTTCCACCCCTTTGATTAGAGTGGCATGAAGTGGTATCGTAAGCCTTAGAATAAAAGGAGCTAGAAGCAATATTGTTCTTTTCAAAAGAACTTGGCCAGGCCCATACCTTTTTGTAACTTGTCTTCGACTTAATAACAAAGACCATGGCCGCATCTAAAGCGTAGGCCCATGAAGCCTCATCTCGAGCCTCGATATCATCGTTCAAACCTTCGATGAAGTTTCCTTTGGCGATCTCTTGTGGCACCCCTTCCAAGGGAGCTAGCATATCTATAAATCGCCGATGATACTCCGTGTTCGATCACAACCATTGCTGTGAGAGCTCGACGAGAGAGATAAGTAGTGTCTCAAAGACTAAACCCTTCATATCCTCCTATTTATTTACGGGCTTTGGCGCCTAGGCGGCATCGAAACATAAGTAAGGCATCTCCCTCTAAGGACATTGCTATGGCCTCGATTTGTCTTCCTCCGACAACCGGTAAAACTTCAAATACCTCTCGTCACGCAAGATCCAACCATTGGGATATATCCCTCAAACCGAGGCATGTCGAAGCTTTTGTGCTTCTAGTTTCCGGTGCCACTGGTGCGGTGGTCCTCCTCCCACCCAACCTCGATAATCCGTCATCTCCCCATCCTCGTCATAGTACCCTCCTACTGGAACTCCTTTGAACTTCTTCATTTTTATGTGGTGGTCCTCTTCTCCCTCTAGGAGACAATGGAGGTTCCGACAGTGTTCTCAATAAGTTCTACGTTACAATCATTTCTTCCTCGTTCTTCAAGTTTTCAATCATGGCTTCCCGGGGTCTCGCGGGACCTTTGAATGCGTTCTTCTAGTTGGTTGTTAATGTCCCGTAGAAGGCTAGGGAAGATTGTAAATCTCCCATGCCATGCTTTAACAAACTCGATCCTCCGCCCATTAGAAGTAGGGAACCATATTTTTCCTCGCTTATCTTCACAAGACCGACTTCCTTCCCGTGGTAGCTAAGTATTAGGTAAACAAGTGCAATATAATAGAAGATCCTCGAAAATAGTAACCTAAGATAGCAAGTTGTATGGATGAATCCAAGGTTTCTTAATTACAACTATCTCTATTCGAGATGAAGACTTTCCTTAAGCCGTAACTCCCTCACTTAATAATTTTATCCTTAATATCTCTAATCCCTCCATATATAGGCACGGTATTAGATTCTTTCCCCCTTACATCATTCTTCTAGAAACATTATTATTCCCCTACCACTTTTGGACATTTCACAACCTTTAACAGAAATATCCTAGCAAGATATTCCTCTAGTGGAATTATTAAGTAGCCCCCTTTTTGTCTTCTAGCAAAGGAAAACGTATAGGAGGTGGGATTACTTGCACTTTACAATTGCAACGTGGCTGATTCTACTAGACCTTAGATTGAAATTGTTAAATGCCTACGAACTACTTCACAACAGACGACAACACAGAGGACGTTTGTCTAATCTAGCTGATTTACGTGAATGTTGAACATATCATCCTTCTCGTGGACAATGCCCTAATATTTACCTTTGTCCCAATTTAATCATTACATTTGACTTTTACACTATTCACATATACTTTCTCCGTTTCTTAATAAGTGAAAAATGGAGAAAGTGAGGGAAAACCAAGGAATCTAGAGAGAAAATTGGGACCACAAAAGGTAATTCAGTGGAAACGGTTTTTCATCGTATGCCCTTGAGTTCTCATGAAATTCATCATATATCTTCCGACTTGTCGAAATTCACCAAATACCCTCGACTTCTGTATAGATAACACAGTTTGCCCTTTTAACTAATGGAGTCAGACTTCCACTAGTCATTAGCCCCTAATTAATCCCAAAAATCCTAATTAAATCTAATTAACCAATAAACCTAATATTCCCCTCTTCTTTCTCTCTTCAAGCCCTCCCTTCCACCACCTTGCCACCAATATCCCACCCCAACCACCTGAGAACCACCACAACTCTAAAAACACCCATCACCCAGACACACCCACCCTAAAAAAAAAGCCCCATGACCCCAACACCAACCCCGAAATAGCCCACGATCCACCTCAAAACCACCCACTATCCCAAACACCAACCCTTGAAACACCCATTAACCACCCCATCGTCCCCAACACCTACCAGGAAAACACCCACCCTAAACTAAACCCCAAAAATCATTGAATTCTGGAGGAGTCGCATTCGGCCCTGCTTCAAATTCCATTGTCTTCTTTCATCATCAATGTCGATGAAACTGAACGTCATCGTTGGGAGGCAACTACGACCGATCATCGTTTCGAGCCAATGTAGTCAAGTGAGATTGCCGCGCCCGAGGGTGAGGTGTGCCGGGACCCCCACGCCTCGACGAGGGGAGCACATGGATTGCTCCGCCTCAAAGAACCTTCCGGGAGAAGCGAAAAGGGCAAGCCGTGGATTGGTTGATGAGGTGGCTGCTTGAGGTCAAGGACGAGTGAAGTGGAGTCCATGCAAGGGGATCAACGGGATTCATGCGAGATTTTGTGTTTCGTGAGGAAATTGGTGAAGGAATAGAGAGCGAGTTTGGACAAGTGGGAGGATTGACAAAGTGGTGGTGACGGTGGCGGGTCGATGTGGGTCCCAAATGGCTCAAGGGAGTGGGAAGAATGGATTAGGCTTAATTAGGTTTAGTTAAGATTTAGGGGTTAATTAGGGCTAATGACCAACTGTGTTAGCCTTTCGTTATTCAAAAGCCCATGCCGTGTTATTTGCAAAAAGTCGGGGTGTTCGGTGAATTTCGAAAAGTCGAGGTATATGATGAATTTCATGAAAACTCTGAGGCGTATGGTGAAAATGCCGAATAAAAAAGTAGTGGCATATTTGTAGTAAAGAAGTTTTTTTTTTTTTTTTTTTGTCATTGTGCCTTCAAGCTCCGTATCACTTATCAGACATTTCGAAATAAGGGAAGTGCTAGCCACTTATTAAGTGAACAAAAGTTATTATGAGCTCGATGATAATATTCTACTTTTTTTTGGGCACATAGTTTTAGGAGAAAAGGTCTCAAGGGCCTTAGTTGCATGAAAATTAATAAGGAAAGTGGAGTAGCTTGTTTATTTTATGAAATTTTAATGGTGAGAGAGGTTGTGGGAAAAAGAAGCACTAGTAATGGTATGGAACGAAAATATTATTTAATAGTATGGGCCAAATCCAAATAAGGAAATTGAAAATGTTATCGGGACAAACATAAAGGGAAAATAGGAAAGGTATTAGGGATGTAGGACTACTAATTTATAAAAATAAATGTTGTTATATAAGATGTTGCTTATTTCAAAATGCTAAATATTTACTACTAGATAATGAAAGGTGTTAATAATCAAAGTTGTACATTGGGAACTAGGGAAGTGTGGAGTTGATTTTGTGATTAAATTGGGAGTTTGGGACACAGTGAGTATAAACTATAAAGGAAATGATTTTCAAAAGGTAGTCTCCAAGTTTGTAGTTGTAAGAGGCAAGTGGTCATACAATTGGTAAAGGCCTATCTCGAGACTATAATTGCAGCTCTAATCATCCTTAGTGTATTCTAATGCAGGTTGGAAGGCCGCTATTAATTGCTACAGTGATCCTACAGCAGATTTATCTGGTAAGTAATAGGGCCTCATCCCCCCGGGATATGTTTGGGATTAAGATCTTGGAAGTAAGGAATTTTAAAACCCTTCTATCGAATAGCACCGTTTAATCACCCAGCTAGTTAATGGCCTAGATAATGTTGTGGTTGTTGGGTGTCCCACCAATTTCATGATTAATGTACATGGTATCTCTTTGGTTTGAAAGATGTCAATAACGTAATATGTTACTTCTCCGGTCTTCTTTTGTTGATCCCGTATTCTCGTCGGAAATTTCAATATGTTGTTCCTATTTTGAATCGTTCCATACATAGAGTAATTTTACGACTTAAATCCCCATTGGTTTTAAGCTCCAAAAATGAGTTCACACTATTCAATAGTCATTTTTTTTACTCTTTCACCCCTCGACCTTTTGTCTTATTCGTTGCCTAACAATTAACATGGACAACTCAAAGGGTTAGAATTTTAATTTTTAATTAATTTATTTTTATATAAAAATCGTGGAATCTTGCCTATTTTTTTCACGCATTGGTTTCTCCCCACTCAATATAGAATTTTAATTTTAATTTTTAATTAATTTATTTTTATATAAAATTGTGGAATCTTGCCTATTTTTTCACGCATTGGTTTCTCCCCCGACTCAATATAGAAAACGGGAGGGAGTAGATCATTGTAATCCTAAACGTGTGAATTCTATTAGATACCAAATAATACCATTTTCATTTTTGAGAAGAGAAGCCATAAGATTTTAGTGATAGATGGTCGGAGAACCTTTTCATCCATGCTCGAGGTCGCAGGGTTCGGGACTCGAACAAAGAATGCTTCTGTAATGTCTTCATTGTCGAGCTAATGTGGAGTGATGGCCTTTGTAAGAGGAAGAGTGCTACGTGACACACACACATATATATATATACATATACATACATACATTAGATATATATATTTGTATTGTCAACGCTTTCTATTTATAATATAGAATATACATATTACATGATTTAAAAATCTGATTTTGTTTGTCGTTATCTCAATTAAAATTTTAGAGCAAAGAAATCTCATCAGGAATCTTTACTTCTCTAAAGTTGGTATCCATGCTCATCACCCACTTTTCTCTCTAATTTCATCATCTCCAATCTTCCTTTCCTAGAGCAATGCTAACTTGCTTTAAAATGGGAAATCTGTGTACTTGATTGTGAAGTTATTGATAACTATTTTATAAGGATTATCATCATTATGCTTTTAATATTTTAACAACTAAAATATGGTTATCAGGATGAAAATCATGAAATGAATGGATTTAGTATGATGCCCAAACTATAGACATCAACAATTCTTATTATTATCATTCAATGAATGTGATTATTAGAAATACCAAAGTATGTGACTCAAGGTTTAACTGTTTAAGGTTCAGATCCACATCCATCCAATTTTTGTTCTTTTCTAAATCTGTGGTATGCCTTGAACTTGTCGAAAAGTCGTGATAAATGCGTAGATATATAACTTTACGGAGACTTGTTAACACTTTATATAGTGTTGACTGGATTTAGGAAAAGTTGACCTGAACAATCCCAAATATGAACGTTCTGCAATTTTCAGCCCAACTTCTGATTATTTTTCAATGATCCCAACTTTGGGGTATAATTTACAAAAATGGTCCTAGTGATTCGGTTAATTTCTTCAACCTGTTTTCCCCTCTTCTTCCTCCTCCTCTTCCCCCTTCCCCTGCCACATCCCCCAAACCCCCTCCCCTCCATGCATACGCCCTGAAACCTCAACCTTAACGTCCTCCTCCTCCGTCGTAAATACTGTCATTAGCCAAACCGGATGAATCTCCTCCGTCGAACTGGTAACACATGAAGCCTTCGAATTCTAACCCGAAATCGGAAAGTTGACCATATCACATACCAATCTATGGGTCTGCGAGAGTGAATTTAGAGTTTCATTGGGGTGATTGAAAGAGGGGAAATTTGGGTTATATGACTAAATCAGGGAAGTTGATGATAGAAGAAGATGAAGAAGAGGAGTGAGGGAGGAGAAAAAGCTTGAAAGAAGAGAGAAAGAGAGAAAGAGGAGGAAAAAGAGGATAATTTGGCGGAAGTGAGAAGTGAAGTGAGGTAAGAATTAGGGTTTTGGAGGTGAATAAGAGGGGGAAGATCGATTCTCTGGTTTTTGGAGTAGTTAATCGGATTGATGCCAACCATTTTAGCCGAAAAAATCATTGGCTTTTGATGAATTTAGTGGACGAAAAATTAAAATGGCGGAAATTTGTTGATAATATTAGGAACTTTGGAGTAGAGAGAAAAATTGAGGAAGGGAGAGAAAAAAGTGGATTCCGGCAATGGGATGGTGGTTTGGATGGTTTCCCTGTTGCTCGAACCAATTTTGTGAATAATAACTCAAGTTAGGACTAGTGAGGCATAATCAAAAGTTGGGATTGAGAATGGCTTAACATACATAGCTGCAATTTTTTCCTTGATTTTATGTCTAATATCCCATAGTTGTGTTGACTATTTTTGACACTTTAGTCAGACACGAGTCACTTTCTTCACGGTACTATTGGAAGATGGTCACGTTTTACCCTCGTTGGCGATATTGGAAGATGGTCACGTTTACCCCTCGTTGGCGAGACGAGTGTTGTGGCTAGAAGCTTGTGTGTGTGTTGGAAAGTAAGGCACAAGTGTGTTGGAATGTACAAATGAATGTGTTATATACTGGTGGGATTCACTGCTCAACAAAGGTTAGTCACAGAATAGGAAGCAAGCAAAATATGGAGAAGGGAAGATTGTAACTGTGTATTTCAGTAGCCAAAGGCAAAAAGGTTTCTCAGCTTTCGAGTAGCTGGAATACTCCCAATTTATAGTGCTACTTAGATATTTTTCTCACACCCCTTCTGACATTCTCTGCTAATACCTGCTGCTATCTGACCCCTAACAAACTCCCCAACGTTATTATTCTCCACGTTCCTTTTCATTCCTCTAACTGACTCCAGGTGAAAATCCAGAATTAACCTTCCTTTTGTTGCGCCGGACATATGTGAACCGTATAGGTGGCTTGGGTTGGTGCATGACAGAATGACCAGCCACCCTTGCATATGTATAGGGCTTGACAAGTATTCTAGAGGTTTTTGACCTCAATGTATGCTTACAACTAAGCCACCTGGCTAGCTCTAGAATTTATACACAATTTCCAGAGACTAAGTATGAAGCCACATCGGCGTATTTGTTATGGGTAATTCTGTTGAACGCGCCTTTATTTTATTTTGATGTGCTTGAGATACAATGTTTTGTTGTTTATCTGGAAAGCAAATTCCTGCTCTTCTTATTCTTGGAAGAGCTAAGTTTGGTGTCACTGCGTCCTGAAACTGCATTTTCTTTTCTTTTTTGTGTGGGGGATGGGAAACATCAAGCCAGCATGGCTATTTGATGTGGTCAGATTCTAGATATACTTGCATCTTTTTCTATTAGGATCTCCTTCAATATCTTTCTCCTTATCTTACATGGGATTGGGTTGTCTTTGACACTCAAAGACACTTATGTGTTCAAGTGTCAAAGACGCTTCTTAAAAAAAATTCCATGTTTCTGTTGAAAATGAAGTGTCAAGTGTTGATTTTAATGTCGTAATGTCGAGTATGAAAGAAGAATGCTAGCAACATAGCACTCTCCCCTTCCTTTCGCGCGCTCTCCCTCTCTCTCCACCCCTCTTCCTTTTTAAAAAGAAAATCTTGCTCTGATTGATAAGCTTTTCTGTAAACTACAACTCTAAGTGAAATCTTACCAAGGTGCTGTGAAAGGAAGGCAAAATGAAGTAATATCATTAAAACCCAAACCGGCTTTGCCTTATTGTTTTTTTTCATTTTTTCCCCTTGCCAATTTTTGTTGAGTTTTTTTTTTTTTTTTTCTCCGAGATTCTAGTTTCAGTAAGTGTTGGCGATCAACAAGTAGAGTCTCCAAGACTTAAAAACACTTCTCCATTGATATTCCTGTCTGTTGAGATTGGTACCCATGTCTCTTCAAATTGGTACATAAGGGGAAAAAAACAAAAAGCAGTAACCAAAAAGCCTCCCAATTAGTACTATTTCATAGTTTTCACAGTACCAATCGGAAGGAAAATGGGTACCAATTTATGTGTTCGAGTCTTTAAAAGTTGGAGGCCTAGACAAGCTCTATTTTTGCTAGCGTATGAACTTGTTTGATGGTTAATTTTGCGTCATTTTTTTGTTAAATATGATATGTTGAATCATCAAAATTTTGAAGAATGTCTTTAAACATCAGGATTCTCTATTTTATTCCTTGCAGAACGACCAGTGATGTACACAGGAAGTGCTGCATCAGCTTGGGGGAAACTTTAGATTGCCCCATCAGGTTATTTTTAATTATTCCCCTGTGATGGCAAACTTCAGATGCTGTGCACATAGCACTAATGTTTCCTATTTTGGCAGTTAATCTCTGGGCCGCAGATGGATTTCTTAGCAAAACTTCAAAATGCTATCAATAATAGTAGTGCAAGCTCGATGAACTGAAGACACTTTGAGATGCTACTATCTGTTACTCAATTAACATCTGGTGGTTTATCTGGTGATTTAATCCAACTTCATAGTTATTGTTGACAAATGTACTAATAATCTAATATAATATTGATCTCTTCTTATGGACTGGCAATATAGGATGGTAGTCTTGTCTCAGAGATATTTTTGATAAAACCTTGAAGCCTTTTCGTGTAGCAAGAAGCACGCAGGTTGATTGGAATTGAAGCACGCTTTAGGAACCGGTTTGGTTTAACAATTTTGGGTTGTAAGAAATGGAATTAATTACCTAATCCTTTTCTTGTTCGATTCAACCCCACAATCCAGTGCTAATTGACTCCCCGACTGTTACGATTCTTTTCCCTCGGTAACAAAATCCAGCTCTTCAAGGTAATGGTAACCTTTCTACGATGGGAATCATATATGCAATGGTAACATTTTTGTTACCGCCCTTAGACTGTTTGAATCAAATTAGCACGAGATATATGGCAAATAGGGGGTTTTCCAAATTCACTGGACATATATTTGTCTTCTCATTCTAGTACCCGATGGTGACTAATATATCCGTCTAATTGGTCTCGATCGAAGAAAAGATAAAGAGCAAGCGTACATTTCCTAAGCCCATTTTCGAGAACGTTTTAAAAAAGTTTTATAAATAGCCGTATTCGTAAACCTTTTTATATATTGTTTTTAAAAGCCCATTCTTTAAACCTCTTTCTAGCTCATTTAACCTAATACCTCCCCCGCCGCCCCCGCCCGCCCCGCCGCTTCCCCCGCCGCTTCCTCCCGCCCACTTTCCTTTCCCGTTTTTGTCCCCCGTCCCCCTGTTCGTGGTCGTTTGGTTGTCCGATCGAGTTCGAGTCACCGCACTCGCCGTGTAGGTATTCCCCTCCCCCGCTTTAGTTTCAGCTTAGTGGCTTAGGTTTGATCTACATCCCCACGTTTGGAGTATAGTTTGTTCGTGAGTTAGGTTTGCTTAGGTTTGTGTGGTGCTTGTTTGTTCGTGCCATCGTGGTCTCTAGCTTTGCGTGGCCGGGTCAATCACCCCCTCCCCGGCTCGTCGCTCGTTTGGCTTGGTGTCCATGGTCCCGTCCCCGTCCTCGCGGCTCCGGTAGGAACAAACCCCCCGCTTAGTGTTATGGTTGTTTTCTGGGGCTTCCCTTCCCTTCTCCCCCGTAGTTGTTTCGGGCTCCCTTTCCCCTCCCTAGTTAGTGCCTGCTCCCCTTTCCCCTACCCCCTTGTTAGTGCTCTGCTCCCTTTCCCTTCCCCCAAGGTTGTCGGGTTCTCCAACTAGCTCATAGATGTCGCATGTCCAGCTTTTGTAAATGCGCATTTAATCTCCAAATAAAAGGAGTGCGTTGTTTTGAGTTGCTATAGTGGTTATCTAAGTGGTTGGTCATGGGCCATCGAAAAGTATTAGTCGGGCTTGGGTCAAGATTGGTGGTTCAAAGTAGTCATAGTTGATTATGCCGGTTTTTTGGAATTATGTGTCGAGGGACAAGGTAACTCACGATGATCGTGAGCAAGGACGAGGTGATGATAGGCTTTCATGGTCGGACGTATATCTACCGCTTTGAAAACCGAGGTGTGTTCGAGGGTTGAACTTGTTTGGCTCTCCTTTTAGCTTGGCATCGATCTTAATGATATTTGTCTTGAAAACTTCAAATCGCGTAGCGGCACCCCGCTTGCATCTCGCTTGCATCTGGGGCTTACAAGACGCCCACTCACGCCGTTTTCTCCTTCATCATGGAGAAACTGAAATACTTCCTCGATCGAGAGTACAATGGAACGTGACTCCTCACATGGTCATGAGCTCTGAATCCCAAGTGATGACAAATCGTTGGGATTGCTCATTCGGGCGAGACGCGACGCCGCCGTTGGTTGTTCTTTGTCCAAATCATGATCGTCAATCGCTTCTTCTACCACTTCCATCGCCGCCCGAGGTTTGCATCCACTATCATCGCACACGACTCGCCGATGCGCCCCTTTCTACGCGACTTTGTATCTTTTTATTTATTTCAGATAATTGAACGTACGAGCTCTTAAGGCTCCTTTAGGTTTATTTGTTTGTTTTAGTTTGGGTCAGATAAGATTAAGATAGTACTTCCTCTTTTAATTAACGCATTTCATTTTTCGACGTCAAAAAAAAAAAAAATTCCTCTTTACCTTATCATCTTCCCACATCTAATACCTAAAACCTACGTCTAATACTTCTACTCCCTCACACTTCCTTTGTTTTTAATAATTGGATTATACTGATTAATATACTTTGTCGACGACATCTTCGACCATCAATATATTTTATTCTATATTTTTTAAAAATTATAAAAAAAAAAAATTTCAAAAACATTTATTGAGCAACCCATCAACAGCTAGAATCATGACATTTATCTTTATAAATTAGTAATTAAATATAGTCAAAGTTGGTATCTAAATACCAGTAAAAACACATGATGCATTTATTAAGCAAACTAGAAAATATTAATTAATACTCCACGCATCACCGTCATCACAAATCACACATCATCATTCATCATCTCCTAGTACGTATCAGTTGATCAACTGAAACATCAAAATCAAAAGAATTATTTGCTCACGCCTAGTATAATACTATACCAACTAAATAGGACGCTGCACCATAGTCGTTGTGGAGATAAATCACTACAAACTTTTAACACTTTATTCTAATTCAAACTAAGATCTGTACAAATAAACAATTCAGACAGAGCTATAAATTTCTAAGGGTCCTTTAATTAATTTAATCTTTCTTTTTATTATTTTTATAAAGGTTGTTCACGTATTCCTGCGAATATGCGATTATAAATATTTATGTATTATAAATCCCGACATATATTTATTTACATATTTTTGACTTCTCTTTTCATGTATTTTTAAGCTTGATTTGATATATTTTCACCTTGTATATTTTTGCTAATCAAGACCTAAATAAATGTTCTTGTACCTAATAGAATAATTTGGAAATTGACTCAGTACCTTTGTAATTTGATTGCTTAATAAATGTATCGTTAAAAATTAGTTTTTTGTGTTTAATGCATCAATATAGATTAATTATTAGGCCGTTTAAAATTAATTATTTGGTTACATAAAAACTAGACTATAAATCATATTTAGTAGAGGCCAGATTGGGTACAAATGTGATTCATGATTATGTTCGTATCCTCACTCCCCGAACTTAATTTTGCTCATTTTATCACCAATTATGAAGTCATGATAGATAAATCTACACTGGATAGTCTCCTTCTAAATGCCCCTTTTTAGTTTCCCAAATATCCATATATGTTTACGAGCTCTTTTTTTAAAGACTTATTAAGTGGCTTCTTTTACAAAATGAATTTCAAAATTAAAAATCATTATAATGGGGAAGACAACTGCACTCGTGACCGCCTAGGGGCTTAAAATATGACCTATAATTTGGCGGTTTATTTGGGAGGATTCAAATTTTATTTTGATGAGCTGAAAGTGAAAAGATAAGATTCATGCTACTTTTGTGTTTTTAAATAACACCTTTTTTATCTTTTGCATCTGAATTGCCTATTTTTTAAGCCATCATAAGGTATGGTCCTAGCGCCCATTACATGTTCTATGCGTTGGGTGAACCATGAGGGGTTTGCGCTTGTCCATCCAAAACGATTCTCGACAAATAGCGGTGGATCCTAGTCGTAAGCAAGCCTACCCAACGGATATATGTCTTTGTTCCCGACGTGAAACATGGAGTCCGGTCCCTACATATGGGCATCTTCTTACAAGCAAATATACGAAGCCATGGATCAATCTCTTAACATGTGACATTGTTAAGTCTAACTTAAACCCGGTTAATTAGTAATAAACACATAACTTATCCTTAGGTTGAGAACGTGCATATTTTGGTTATGTGTCAATCCGCCCTATCTTGGGCATCTTTGTTTATTTACTAATTTGTATGTTGACTTGCATTAGGAGCATCACTAATAATGAACCCAAAAAAAAAAGGTTCATCATTCTCTATCCCCATTTCTCTCTCCTCCACATCATTTTCACAAACCATTTTCACTTCCACTCTTAACTACGAACCCAAAAATAATAAGCTTCATCTCTCTCTCTCATCCTTTTTTCCCTACCCTCCCACCACATTTTCCTCTCTCTTCAAATAATTATCACAAGTTGTATTGATTTAATGTAAAATCAATTAACGCTAATTAATTGTAATTAACTCTTATAATTATTTATTCATAATTAGTTATTTTTATTATATATTAACTATCGATGACTAATTAATTATCGTAATCTAATTAATTTTTTTTTGAAATTAATTAATATTAGTTGACAAATAGTAAAAAAAGATGCATCCATTCAAAACATATTACATATATCAAATGAAAACAAGACATGGAAAATTAAATGCAACAATAAAATAAAAACTAAAATTGATAAAATTCCCTTATTTTAGTTCCCATTGCTACCGTACTTTGCCCATATATGTTCGATCAAATCGTACTTTGCCCATAGAATCCATAATTATGAAGTTATTTTTTTTTGGGAAGATTGTAAGCTAAAGCAAAATTATGTGAAAAGAAATGATAATCGGAAGAGAAGAGAAAACTGAACTTGTGATAAAAAATATAGCAAAATTGGTGTCTATTTATAGAGAATGAAAAAATATGAATTTTGGTGAATTTTTTTTTTTTTTTGAATTGTATTTTGAAATATTAATGTTACAAAAATGTAACGTTAATAATTAAAGACCCAATACAAATTGAACAAGTGGCAAAGATTGAGTGGACCGCAGGACGCGTCGCCCACGTCAGCGCACGCGTCGTAGCAGTTCCCTTCTGCTCCTTGTGAGCTTCACCAATCCAAACACGGACATGGGCGCTTTTGAATTTTTTTGCCTTGCTGCTCCGTCCTTTTGCCATGCGGAAGTCCATCTGATTTCACGAACCATTCGGAATTCGAATGGTTTCCTCGATCCATGTGTGAACAATTCTCCAATTATCATTACGAGAGAAAAATAACGGTTCGGCTTTCGAACCATTTTTTTTTTTTCATCATTAAGAATGCTTCTTACATCGCTTTGGAAAAAACTTACCAAAAACCGCAAATTGACCAATACTTCGCCAAAACTGTCAAGTTGCATGCCGGAGAAGCGTGCGCGGCGCATAGATAACCTACTCCTCACATACTTTTGCGCCGCACGCATAAGGTATGCATGAAGGCGCAACACCCTTTGCGTGGCGCGCAATCCTTCCATGTCCCATGTTATTGCCAGCCATGTTGTAAATACAGCTTATAAATCTTTTTTCACCACTTTCAATTTTTATCCATCTTTTTCATAATTTCATCCCATTTTCCCTCCCCCCATCTTTTCAAATTTCATATTTATCCCCACCTTTTTTTTTTCTATCTCATATCCCTTAATTTTTTCAAACAACAGGTATTACAAAACAACCCGCCATTGGGGAGTAAGTGGGATTGGACTCGATCGACTTCGCTAAATCCAAATCCAAATTAAAATTTTTTGGACTCGAGAAATTGAGTCCAAGTCCAATCCATATATTTTTTTGAGTCCAAGATTATAATTTTTCTTGAGTCCAAATCCAGCCAAACAACCTCGGCCTAAGTCTGACATACTTATATTACTCCTCCGTCCCATAATATAGTCATTCTCTTTTCTATGGGCCAAACTTTAAAATCTTTGACCAATATTCTCATTTGTATATATAAAAACATATTCATGTGGATCTTTTTTAGATTCTTCTCAATGCGAAGCTTTCATAATATCAACTTTTTATATTTTTTATTAATACTGAATTGAAGATATTAAAGGTCAAAGCTACGCCTTTGGAGACCGTGGTAAAAGAAACAAGCACTATATTACGGGACTGAGGAGTATTATTTTTCTTCGATTTAGATTTAATGTTTCACAACGCTTTCTCATAATTGAATTTGAAAAATTAAGCTCATTATATTCATTCCATAAAATAAGTCACATACATATTTTATATTATATACTCCCTCCGTTCCGTATACTCTTGACACTTATCAAGGCACGTAGTTTTAGATGATAAGTTGTTGTTTGGTTATCAATTGTTATTTTATCGGAAAATAGGATGCGATACGAGTTATTAGCTAGTAAAAAATAGTATTATTTTATTTTAGGGATAGGGAATGCGGGCCATGGTTAGAGTGGAATGGTAGTAGAGAGTGATATTATTTTATTTGGAGGAGAGAGAATGTGGGCTAATAGTTAAAAGGTAGAAGGATTAAAATAATAGTAGGCCATATCCAAAAATAAAGTGTAAAGAGTATTATGGACAGAGGGAGATATAAATATTAAATATATATACATTATATATATATATATATAAAGGAGGATCACACTGAAATTTCTCCTTACATGAGAAATGAAATGAATCTCAACCACACGATTGGATTAGAGTTACAACACTTGTTTATTAGAGTTATACCTCAACGTATTTGAACTTCAAAAAAAAAAAAAAAAAAAAAAAAAAATTTTTTCAATTTTTTTTTCAAATTTTTATTTTTTGGAGTTACATTACTTTTTGATTAGATTCACATCACTTGTTCATTAGAATTATAACCAGTGTAAATTCATTCTCATTTCTCATGTAAGTAGGCATTCTCATATGAACTCATTTATATATATATATATATATATATATATATATATATATATATATATATATATATATATAAAAATATATATTATATATAAAAAATATTTTTGAATGACTTATTGGACTCCAAAAGGGTGAGTCCAAATCCAATCCAAAAATATTTGGACACAAATAAAATTTGAGTCTCGAGTCCAACTCTAATAATTTCGCCCAGCCTAGGCCCTGGGCCCGACAAGCTTGGACTGGACTGGATTGGACTCGGACTCTTCGACAGCCTCCGCTTACACCCCTACCTCGCCATACATATATTTATAGGCGCGGCTACGTGCGCATATCACTTAGTCAACTCATTTTCAAAAGGTCATATCTCACTCGTTACTTATCGTAATCGAGCTTTGACCAAACATTGAAAAGTATCGAGCCAAATTTTCATCTCCAACTTGAATCTTCCCAAATTATTGAATGTGTTGTGAGACATGACCTTTTGAAGTTGACCATTATGTACAAACGCTTATGAACAAATGAATTTACTCTTATGAACAAATGAAGTTACTTTTTAACAATAAAAGGGTGTTACTCTTATAAACGATTTACGAATAAACGAGGTTACTCTTTGTGAACAAATGAAATTACTCGTATAAATAAATGAGGTTGCTTTTGTGAACAATTGGGGCAACTCGTATGATTAAATTGATCGTTGTATGATTAAATGAGGCTATTCTTATGAATGAATGAGGTTACCGTATGAATAAACAAAATTACTTTTGTGAACAATTGAGGTTACTTATATGATTAAATAGGACGCCATATGATTAACTAAGGTTACTTTATGAATGAATTAGATTTCTTTTTATGGTTAAATGGGGCTACTCGTATGATTGAACGAGGTTACTCTTATGATTAAGAAAGGTTACTCCAACTAATATATGGGGGTAGTCATTAATATTTTTAAGGTTACGCATAAAATAAAAGAGGGTTACTCTTTATTAACAAATGAAGTTACGTTTATAAACAAATGAGAAGCTAATCAATTTACTCATATGAATGAGTGAGGTTATTACTCGTTGAAATATGCAATTACTTTTGTTAACAATTGAGTTACCCGTATAATTAAATGGAGGTTACTCGTATAAATAAATGAGGTTATTAGTATGAATAAATAGGTTACTCATAAGATAAAATGAGGTTACTCATAGATTAGACGACATTACTTACATGATGAAACGGAAAATGAAAAACTAATCAATTTACTCTTAAGAACGAACAGTGTTACTCGCTTGAATAAATGTGGTTACTTTTATAAACAATTGGTGTTACTTGTATGTTAGAAATGAGATAACCGGTATACATAAATAAGGTTACTAGTATGAATAAATGGGGTTACGCATAAGATTAAACGAGGTTACTCGTATGATTTAAATGACGTTAGTCGTATAATATTTTTAAAGATTACTCTTAGAAACAAATGGAGTTACTTTTTATAACAAAGAGGATATTAATCAATTTTCTATGAACGCGTAGGGTTACTCGTATGAATTAATGATGCTACTTTTGTAAACAATAAGGGTTACTCACATGATTAAATAAGATTTCGTATTAAGAGTCGATTGGCTAAACAATATGAACTACGGCCTAAGTGCACCGAGTATCACAACCTTTTGCCATGGTATCCCAGAAGACGACCTTCAACTCAGGTGCGCCAAGTAAATAAATGTAGTCGGCTGCTGAAGATTCTACCCGAGTATTGGAATCTTGGTTTAAAAATTGTTTTCTTCGTTTTCCTTTTTTTAAATTACAACATGTGCCTCTTTTTCTCTCTCTTCTTTCTTTTTCAACTTCCTTTCTCTTTCTCAATTCTTTCTCAATTCCAACGTAATTCTACAGAATTTTCAGAACTTCAAGTAATCACACCATTCAGCATCAAGTTACAAAATTTTCAAGTAACCCCCATTCAGCATCAAGCACGTGATTCATAAAATCTACATCAATATCTTAGCTGCTCTTGCTTTCGCCTCCTAGACACTTAGGATATCAAAAGCTACAGTAATTCCAAGATGCTCAAATATCAATGCCTCACTGTAAAAGCAACACTGATTTAGGAAATGCCTCAGGAGATGGGTAGGATGAGAACATAATATATCAAGAATGACTACTATAGAAAGTTGGTATGTCGAGAATGGCCTAAAAGGTCAGGGACTGGGGGGGTAGAGTCTGCGACTCATTGCCATCCTTAGCTGAGAGACTTGAGAGGGACACTTCAAACCTTTTGAAATGAGGTAGCAACAGATGCAAGGGAAGAGGATAAATGTACTCAAGGATCTTGTGGGGGATTATAACACCCCTTGTCTGAATAGTACCTCCTTTTTTGTTAGATAATCCGTATTATACCTCTCTCAATTTTTTTTTTTTTTCAAAGTTCTCACAATGTTGTCCTTATTGCATTAGTCTCATTTAATGTTGAACATCAATCTGAAGCTATATAAAGTGCAGCAAGAAATTTGCTGTTAAAAACTTCCCCACTTTCTCTAACACGGTTATCTGATTAAATCAATTTAAACCCAAACAATTATAAAAGATATAACACATCACTTACCAAGCTTCATCAGTTATAACAATAGCAATATCATTAAGAG
Organism: Beta lomatogona; assembly: GCA_947646795.1. Taxonomy (NCBI): domain Eukaryota; kingdom Viridiplantae; phylum Streptophyta; class Magnoliopsida; order Caryophyllales; family Amaranthaceae; genus Beta; species Beta lomatogona. Next base: position 20 of record CANSNZ010001376.1, on the reverse strand, counting down.
TGCGTGTTTGGTTGAAAAGA